>OY982922.1:6831153-7451940 GCA_963891755.1 Pyrrhia umbra | reverse complement strand
TATACAGTGCGGCCCCTCCGGCCATTTGTCTTTCGTACCTGCGAGGTGTCCAGTGTGAACTGAATCCAGAAGTTAATTTCACGGGGTATTTCTCCTACTGCAAGAAAGCGCCTCCTTATTTTAAAGCACTCTTGTGTAAAATAGAATTAATTCATTTCCTCTTGAAGCACGCTAGGTAGGATTAAGTTTAGATACCTTGCGACGAAAAATTAAGTTGAATTTTCTACTGGAAATAGTAGGGCTGTATCGAGTTGTGTAAGAAAATGAGCTATTTTCAGTGCACGCAAATTTTTATTTTGATCTTGAAATTCATACGCATTGCTAACAAAGATTTACGTGTTCAAAATGTTTACTGGCAGGCATTACATGGCAGTTAAAGTAAAAAATTAGATTTTTTGATTCATTATAAGGAATTTGGCATTGGTATCGAAAATTTACAAATAAGTCGTGATTTAGATTTATATTCACAACTAGCATCTTTTTCCCTAGTGCATGCTTCCTATTTATTTATTTTTTCTGATACCAATTCCAGTGGTGATCTCACAACTTTATCCGACGGTAGGAACTGCGTCCCTCTAAACTTGTCAGCTATTATCTTCATGACATATTTCACAATAGCAGAACGGCGTGCACGGTGTACCGCTACAAAATTCACGATGCGTTTAAGAGAAACCATTTTTATACACGAGGTTATGGTTCTGTTTCGAATTTCAGAGACTTTTATATAATTGTTTTGTTTATGATATAATTCTGTGAATAAGGATATCAAAAAATATTAAAAATCGAATTCAAGATCCGTCAAAACTAATTTTTTTATTGCATATCTTTTTAATATTAACTCAACAGTGACAGCAATAAAAAAGCGTTTTTGGTCTTTTTTTTCTATTTATAAAATATTTTATTACTATGTCAATCATGGACCGTAAACACCGATAAACATTCTCAATTACATTAACATTAATAAGTTGGCTGTGTAATTTCCTCTAGTCAATCAAATGCTACCAATCAACTTGTATCACGAAATATCATCTCGCGGGAGATGTTTAATTAAACTTCATGAAATCTGGACAAAAGTGTCATGTCTCATGTTGAGGCGTTTTGGCCATTCATATGACCAGATAACTTGGTCCCTGATTCATTACCTACTTGGGCTAGATTTGTTTAAAGTTGACGCTGTCAGGGGTCTAGTTTTGTTGGCGACAAAGCCGTGTGTTGTGTGTTGGTAGAAAGAGAAGCAACAAACTGAAAACAAATCAACGATACGCTACTGCCTCCGACGTTTTTATTTTGTCTGCCACGTAATTGAATTTTGTGGTCGGTCCGATCATAGAGCGTCGGTTCGCGCTAGATTTGTTTACAAGTAGACATGCAAATATCTCGAAGTCAAACCTGAATCGAACCGTGAGCCAGTTTTGAATTTTACATGAAAATAAAACCACATATTTTTTTTGTATCTTATTCATTACAAGTCCAATTCATCATTCACATTATTTTTTATTAATTTTAATTCTGTTATATTTACCCTATACTGCTTTAAGTCTATGACTGACTGAAATAGTAAAGGACATTGTACTTATATTAAAATACTGTGGACTATACGTAAAGAGAACACAAAAGATAAGCTGAAGTAAAACACAGTGTTTTATAAAAGAGTTATGTAAATACACTTCAAATAAAGTGCACTTAAAATCCCCTGGAGTTCCATCAAAGTCAGCTTAGTAGCAGGTTATGTTACTATTTTTAACTGTTTAATATTTTATAAATAATAATAATAAGGTATTTGTATTTGTTTGATGCTGTGTTGGCATTGGTAAAATTACAGGTGACAAAATAAAATGCATTAATGAATTAAATAACAAAAGGTATTTGAACAAAGGCATCAACATTGTAATAAAAATCTTAGGTGAATATTATGATGACATACATTTTAGTTATTTGATATATTTAACCTCACGGTCTAAAAACTATAGACAATTTTTTACTCAACTAGATTTACTTTCAAGTAGGTGTATGTATGAAGGGTTAATATTATACTTAGAGGAAGCATATATGTACGAATATTTTTCACTTCTCTCATTTGTTTAGTTATTGTATCTGCATCTAGAATAATTAAATTCATAACAAAAAAAAATACAAAAATTGTTTTGACTTATTTATTAAAAAATATATACTACGCGTATATTTTTGACTTGAGAACCTTCTCAGTTTTTTTACGTCTTTAATATGTCTTTTATATCTTAAATCGAAGTATGCATGAAATACAATTGAGACTAACGCAGAAAGTTGTACACTTCAGAATGCTTCCCATACATGAATGAGTTTGAATACATACCTTAAAGGAAGGAAGATAAAAAAAGAAGTATGAATCACCACCTGCTCCCATTCACACGCTTTTGCTAGATTGCTTTCGTACTCGAACAAGGAACGGATTTTTTGCACTTAAAAGATGAATTGTTTCAAGTGAATGGGGATCTTTTCAAGTGGTATTTGTATTCATAATGCTGTAGTAAAGAAGTTATTTAGTTAAATCATTTGCTAGTAATTTAAGATTGGCTTACGCTAAAATTATTCATATCAATCCCGTATTTTTTTGCATTAATTTTTAAATAAAAACCACTTTGTACAATCAATGGTTTTATTAAAGCAGGCATACATATATTATAGTAAAAAAAAACTTTGAAATATTTAGAATTAATGACACACTATAAGTATTCAGTCAATATACACCAATCCAATGCATAGTTCTACAAGTTGCAGATTGAATTATCACTACGAAGTCGTAGCATGCGTAGCATTACTTGTAGCTACGAAAGTGCTACGCTGGCGGTGATTGTAGTAATCGTACATGGAAAACTAAAATGTAAACAAACATCTCAATGCTAAAATATAAAAAAAACCTTACATTAATTATACTAGTATACTTTACGTATCTCAATGCTAAATAAAAATAGCGTCAAGCTAAGAAAAAGCTAACCTGAAAGGAAGACTAAATAGCACAATAAAAATAAAGCAATATTATATCCTTCATTCGAAAATATAGATATCGCTGGCCCCGGGCAATATAGCGGTAAACACCGGTTACGCCCTTTTTAATGTTATTTGATTTTTAGCTTCTCTGAGTATCAATCTATCACTCTTATTTTTTTCAGATTTTTAAAATAATATTTCTCTAGAGTAAATTACAATAACAACTTTATTGCATGGAAAATTCTCTTACGACTAAGTTATGTATTATTAGACGCATGTATCCAAGCGTCATCCACACTGCGACACTCCAATCCACTGGAGAATCGCAGCAGCATGAAGACGCGTTTGCATGCATATGCAAGTGCATTTGATCGGTCGACCTGCGCGGCTGTTACTTAGCCATGAGCTCCTCTAACGAGCAATAATAATACACTGAATATTTTTATTGGCTTACTATAAGCATTGTGAGGATAACTCCAGAACGGCTAGACCGATTTTCATGGTTTTTGATTTTTTGGTATTTGTCTCCATCCCAAATGACAGAATAAATATTAAAACATCGGAAAAATAACAAAAAATAAAAATATGGGGCGGTACGAAGTTCGCCGGGCCGGCTTGTTATAATAAATTATTTTTATAACCCCATTGATTTATGTAAAAAAAACGTTTTTATATCAAATAGTGGATACTTTACGAACAATTGGCACCAGTTTCATTTGTGTTGGTAGGTGGGGACGGAGCTCATACATTTTTGCCCATGGTCCTTTAACCGCGTTTTTTGGAAATAAACGTATTATATCAATAAACTGTAAACACTTAATACGAAGTAATCACAAGAGATTTTACTCTGTACAAGCTATTACGCCTTTCTTCACGGAAATTTATTGCAACCCCGGCGACGTACTGTCGCGTTACGCTAAACGCCACCTCTTTCACTCCTACGCATAAATGATTACCGCATGCTTTCTAGCATCATTTTGGTTCGGAACCTTAAATATACTTAAGGCCAGATCTATTTGAATATATCTCTTTTTTTTCGTTTTCAGTTCTTCTGTCTTTGACTTCTGGACCAAAAATTAAAGAAGATCGAGTTCTTTTTAGGGTTCCGTAGTCCGACAAGGAACCTTTATAGTTTCGCCATGTCCGTCTGTCTGTCTGTCTGTCCGCGGCATAGCGCCGAGGTTCTTGTTACTAGGAAGCTGAAATTTAGTATGTATATGTATATTGATCACGCCGAGAAAGTGGTAAAATAAAATTTAGAAAAATATATTTTTTTAGGGTAGCTCCCAAACACGTAAAGCGGGGATGTATATTTTTTTTTCTCGCGTACCCCTCCTTGTGGGGTATCGTTAGATAGGTCTTCTAAAAATATTATGGGTGTGTCAAGACCATTTTTCGGTTAAGCGAGCAATTTGTTAAATATCTAGATTTTAAGTGAAAATTTTTGTTCGATTCGAGTTACCCCCCCTCTAATTTTTGAATGGCTGTACCTAGAAATGTGAAAAAATCACAGACGTAGCACATGTAATGAACTTACAAGGAAAACTATCACGGCTAAGTAGGCTTAACCGTTTACAGAGTTATAGTCGATTAACTAAGACCTACTACGGAACCCTACTGCGCGTGGCCCGACACGCACTTGGCCGGTTTTATTTATCAGGGCTTTAGCCAAAGAATTAAGCGATTGCCTATTAATCGGCTTAGGCCTAGCCAAAATTCGACGATCTGTCGGATACTATTTGTTGTTGAAAATAAAACATTAGAGTGGCATAGTGAAGTAGGACCTTTATTTCTAAAACACTATGCTTCGTCTTATCTTTTAGATTGTGTATATATAATATTATTCCACATTAGATACCTTGACTAATAGCTTAATATGTATATCATATGTAATAGACTGCTTACTTGGCGTTTCTACTAAACTTTAAAAAATGGTTGCTATGTAACGCATCACTACCCAATGTTACCAGTAAAAAACCGGCCAAGTGCGTGTCGGGCCACGCGCAGTAGGGTTCCGTAGTAGGTCTTAGTTAGTCGACTATAACTCTGTAACCGGTGAAGCCTACTTAGCCGTGATAGTTTTCGAAAGTTATTTTTTTTATTTTTCAAAGACCTATCTAACGATACCCTACATGAAGGGTTACGCAAGAAAAAAAAAATCATCCCCACTTCACGTGTTCGGGAGCTCCACTAAATTATTATTATTTTTTAAATTATTTTTACCACTTTTTCGGCGTGATCAATACACATATCTATACTAAATTTTAGCTTTCTAGTACCAAAAGCCTATGAGCTATGCCGCGAACAGACAGACAGACGGACATTGCGAAACTGTAAGGGTTCCTTGTCGGACTACGGAACCCTAAAAATAGAACTAATGTAACCAATCCAAAATAGGAAAATGGTCTAGCTAAAATAGTCAGACAATACAATACATTTTACAATTTTATCATATTCTGCATTTTTTTTCAAATTCGTCTCGTAGCAAAGAAACTCGAACCCAAATTCACGTGTTTAGAAAAATATTTTCATTGGTAATAATTTAGAATAGCGCCACCTTGTTAACCATGGATAAACCGTTTTATTTACAAACCATTAAGTTTTGGTCTAAGATATCATCCCATGCCCCGACTTATAGCTACTACTATACTATTTGTATAAATTCCAAACTATTAGGAAATAAACATGAAAGAATTTTAATTTTGACGACTATATCCAACCTACATGTAAAATTTAAATGAGGTATGCAATATTCTCGTTTTGAATACGCAAAGTATTAAAAGAAATACATATTTAAATCCTAAAATACATTTAATTATTTAGTAAGTCAATAACAAAATATATTTGTCCTGCCAAATTTAGATACACACATTTTAGATTATGACAGATTATGGATGATCTGGTTTGAAAACACGTTATTCACATCAAAAAAATATTTTATCCGCATGTAGTGCCTTTTCAATGTAATAATTATAATTCACCAGTCATCTTATCTACACTAATATTATAAAGAGGAAAACTTTGTTTGTTTGTAATGAATAGGCTCAAAAACTACTAGACCGATTTTAAAAATTCTTTCACCATTCGAAAGCTACATTATCCACGAGTAACATAGGCTAAATTTTATTTTGGAAAAAAAATAGGGTTCCGTAAGATATTTGGGTTTCTCGGACACAAGGTGTAAGAAATCAACCATCTTTTCAATTCATCAATCAACTTTTTTTGCGTACGCTACTAATCTCAAGAACTACTGGTCCGATTTGAAAATTCTTTCAGTGTTAGATAGCTCATTTATTGAAGAGGGCTATAGGCTATATTTCATCACGCTAAAACCAATAGGAGCGGAGCACCACTATTCCACGCGGACGAAGTCTCGGGCAGAAGCTAGTCACAAATATAATAATTTATTTACATCGTAATGTGCTCGCTCTGAGTGACAGCGTCTACCCGTGACAGTGGTCACAGACGTACTGCCCCCGTCGCTCGGTGGACCCCTCCGTAATTTCAACTATGTACGATTAAAAAAATATATACGTATACAAAAAGACAGATAATTAACTTTTCTATAAAATGGTACAGGTTTCATTAAAATCCGCTTGATAAATTCTATGTAAAACTCAGTTTTTCTTCTGCGTTAGACCTAACTTTATGTTTTTTTTATACAATGTTATAAATACATAATTAAAAAAACGGTACACAAGATTATCAAGCATATGCTCTAGTTTAGTATATATACTTTTCAAATCATGAAAGCAAGTAGTTAAAGCGTGATCATTAGCTTTAAAGGGGTCAAAGTCGTATAACGCCGCCTTAAACAAAAATTAGGTAGTAGAAACATAAAAAAATAAAAATACGGTCTAAAATGGTTAAAAATAAAAACAAATCACATTTTAAGGTCGGTCTGTTACAATGGTTACATAAAAATATGTTTCATTGATAGGATTCTAAAATAGCGATAGTGGATGATACAGCTAAGATTTGGCTACAAAATTTCCCTTAAGAAGGTGGTAATCGGCTGGTACGCTCGAGATCTAAAGTGGAAATTACGTCGTATTATTTTCTTACATTCTTGAATCTCAGTGGTCGGTGTGTTTATAAAGTCATTAATGATGTTGCAATTGAAACAGTATCGTAGTTTGTATTATAATTTTTTTCAGTTATTTCATTAAATATTTATACCATAACAATTATTTTTAAAAGGTTATATTGGTAAAAAAATTAGCTTTCATTTGACATTTTGAACGCCTGTGTTGGATCACTGTACGCTGCACTATAAACAAATTTGCTTCTTTTATTTTTCCTGTAAAATTCGATTTTGTATATTACCGCTTTATTGCCCGGGGCCAGCGATATTAAATATGAAGGGCATTTGAGAAAAGTCAAGAATCATTTATAAAGAGTAACAAAGGCTGTGAACACAAAAGGCTCCATCATTCAGAAGTCATAACTCATCGTAAGCATGCAGTCAATAGCTGGTGTCAAAATACTCCTTAACTCCATTCAATACTGTCTGTTTATAAATAATTCAATATTGGCCTGACTGATGTTTTCATTTCCCCGGGTTGGTACGGACTGCAAAAAAATGAATATATACTTATGCTTTTGATATTTAGTACAATTATGATTAATCTGATTATAATTTAATTAGCAAGCAACAGAAAAATAAATAGAAAAATTTGAATTGCTCCATTCCAACTCATGACTTCCTCTGCGTGGACTTCTGAGCACCGGGCTAGTATCCGTAATGTATCCTGTTTGTACATCTAAGTTAATAACTATTTGAGTGCAAAAATCCAAACATATTTTTTTACGTTTACGATATTCAAACAAGTCTAAAAGTAGATCGCCATCATGTGCAATTAAAAAAAATCCTCCGTGATTTATACAATAGTACTCGTATAATCACAAGCTCTAGTTATCACACCACAGCATGCAAAATGTATAATCAGACACTCACTTTCATTATAAGGACGTGGCACAAACAGGTACAGACACCATTAAAATGCCACAGTGCGACTTTGTTGATTACACATAACTACACATTATATTGTTGTTTTATTTGAAAACTTCTAAACACCAAGACAAGAACGAAAACTTAAAAATTCTGTACACGATACAATGTTTGCACCATTATTTATAGCCGGTTTAACGTATCTAGGATAGTGTAGGTAGTGTATATTTCTCGTTACTTCGAACAGATCCTTGGAGAATAACCTAGATCTATATTTTCTTCCTGATATATGGCATTGCTACAATTCTAAACATTTAATTTCTATTTCCACGCGAGCTTCATACGAAGAATTACCTGCTTTTATTTTGAAGCTACTATAATGAAGATAATATTACTTGTATTTTTTTAAGAAATATAGACATGTTTTTAATAGGTATGGAAAAGGAATCAATATTCATTTAGGTTGTTTTTTTTACATTACACTTCTATACCTACCTTATCATAAATTATTATTCACATATATCAATTGTTAAGGCTAGTTACAGTGTTGACGATCTGATTCATGAGCTAGGCACGAAACAATAAATAATAAACGCAGTCACAATAATACGGAACTAGCGGTCTCTCGCCCGCATTCCGAGGGATATACTTATCTTATCCATTCAGCAGTTTTAGCATAAAAGGATAACAAACACACATACGTACATCCTCATTTTTGTATTTATAACATTGGTAGGATAAATCAATAATACTAGCTGGTAAATAAAGTCAACATACACCCTTAATAAATGATGATATCCCATAGTTAAACTACGGCATCTCAGCAATCTAAACACAAAAGACGTCTCTTGTTTTCCCACCGTACTTGTTAAAAAAATGAGGGATTTCTCGTTTATCTTGCGTGCCATTTGAAGTGGGGTGCTTCGAGTGATTATCGTCAGGTGAACTTTGTGCTTGCACTCGGGCGACCTTTATAAGAAGCATACTCGACTCGAGTGGTGTGCTCAGCAAAATTCTGGTTATATCATTAAAATTAATAAGTAAACCTGCTATTTTTACCTTTTGATATCCCTGTTTTTCAGTGTTCAAGCAGTACAATATTGTGCTGGTTTTCAGGAAAGAGGACAGCTTAATAAAGCGTTAGAGAATAGTTTGTTCTTAGTATTTTGGAGCAGGAATAACTTAAAATTGCTGTAATAACCAGAAGTATGGATATTTTCCAACAGGGTTTTTTCTAATTGTGAATAGTATAGAAAAGCTTTTTCTTTTCTCTTTTCTTTCTTTTTTAAAATGAGTATGTGCTTATGGAATATGTAACGTAACCTAACCCTTGAAATAGGCAGGCGTGATATTTTGTTGGAAAAGCAAACATAAAAAAAATCTTGCGCAAAAAATATTCATTCATCAATGAAAGATTGATGAATTCTAAATTGTCTGTACTTATACTGTCATTCATTTGTTAGTTCTAGATTTACCTAAAATACAAGAAGAATAGCGAAGCATGTTAAAGTGCTTAAATAAATCTTATAAAGATTGTAGCCCAGTTTCGCTTTGTGTACATTTTATTGCAAGTACAATAATCCTCGTAGACAGAGAAGAACAAAAACAACAATTCTTAAAAGATTTACAACGATACGAAACGCTTTACTCAATCTAAAACAATTATTTTATTGAGAAAATACTTCTTTGTTCTTATTTGTACCTATATTTAAATTGATTGATTACGTTTATTGAAATTGTAAATTACTTACACTCAAATAGGTGTGAAATTTCATTGTAAATCAATGATTCGTTCTGTAATAAAGCATTGTTAATTTTTTTTTTCAATTGAAAAGCTTTTTCGTAGCTGTGTTTAAAATAGCACTTATTTTAAACACAGCTACGAAAAAGCTAATTTAATTTCAATAATAAATTCTTAATATGCACACACAAAGTGCATTGAGTCTAATATTTACCACACTAAATATAACAATTTCATTGCAATTATTGCTAGGCAGATGTGTAGAGGTGAGCATAATATAGAAAAAGTTAATTAAAACTTCATGTCACCTTAACATGATTCTGGGCATACTAATTCTTTAACCGAGCCCAAATACAAAAGCAACAGTATTATAAACAAGACCACACAACAAACTGACGCAGCATACAACAATCAGAATATTTAACTTAAAAACATTTACAGAAAATTCGAATAGCAATACTATTGCTGTTTTAAGCCGGTGAAAAGCATTCAGGAACATGTTCTACCGCTATTCAAATACTGGCGTTATTTCTTGGAAATTCTTTTATGTTGTCGCAAAAGGAAACGCTCCGATCGGTGTAGTCGCCTTTTAAACTGATATAAACATCGTGAAGAGCGTCGCGTCGTGCCGGCCGACCTGCCGAGTCATAGCGGCAACACTTCCGCTGCACCCAGACTTCACAGCTCGCACTTCTCTGCAAAATTAATGTTTTGCAAGTTTATTGTGAAAGTTTGTTTTGATTGCTGGGAAATAGGGACGTGAATTAATTGCAGAAGATATGTTTTTTTTTTCTTTTTGAACACAGTAAAAAATGTTTACTAAATTTGTAAAGCGACAGAAAAAATAGGATTAATCGAACATTTAAGCTAGACGTTTTATTTAATGTCAGTGTATTATGTGACTGAATAAATAATTTACTGTTATTTCCATAGCTTATACATGTTTAACGAACCTAGATTCCGAAATTCAGTATAACTAAAATATTATTTAGTATATAAAAAATCTTTTGAAACTCTTTTCTATCTTCGGTGGACTTCATTTTGACTTGACAAGTTTCACAAATCGCTAAAACCATTCATCCTGCTTAGCCACATTCTAATCTGTCTAGATTTATTCAACCCGAAATAACATGACGCGGTAATATCACTCTGCACACAACCGAAACACACCATTTATCTTACACAAACGGGTAAAAATGTAGAGAGTGTTGTATGCGGGGACAACCTGTTACTACCTCTGATGGCTTCTTGATGCTTTTATGATGTCCTGTCCACGACAACGGATCCGAATATTTTGGAACATAACATAGTTTTTTATTACTTTCGTAGGCGGCGCATTGAAGGGGTTTAGTGCGGGGATGTAAAACATCTTGAACGTAAACTTTATGAATACATATATTGGTTTTATATTTGAGCTGAATGATTGATATAAAAGAACCAAATATCTTTTTTTCTAACATTGTGGAACTAAACTTTTAGATAGCTTTCCAACTTTATTTTTTATTGCAGAAAAACAGACCAAACTTCGGATTATTGCAGGCAAGACTTGAATTCTTAATGGGTGTTACACTTAGATTTGGAATAACCTATATAATTTCAATCATTCTAGGCAAGATGTTTTGGCCCGACTTCAAATAAAGACATAGATTCTCAATTTTTTGTTATTCAGTATGTCAATTTTCTTTTTATTAATCTAGTAAGCAGAATATCTTGTACTTAATTTCGCTTTCTATAAATAATAGCATATAATTATGTTACCAATAAATAATATTAGAAAGATATCACCGAATCACCATGACGACTACAATAATAATGGAATCTTTGGCTTAGATAAGTCGACTTTCCTGAAAACAAATCATTTGTTATATGCTTTGATATTCTCCAATATCGTATACATTATGTGTAAATGTTATAATATGATGTTAAACTCAGTGCATATTTATAAAAATGTTCACAAGGTAATTTATCTACGAGTTTATTTTTAAGTGATTCCAAGAAAAATCCTCGGATGTTTAGCCGAGTTTTATAAATTTATTTTTATTAGTCGAGAAAAGTAGCAAAGACGGAAATAATATTCAATATGGTATTAATGAAAAAATAGATAAAATAAAAACTGAAGCTCAATACTGAAAACTATCGTAAGACTCTCCTAAAATCCTGGTTGAAAGTTTAATACTACATGAAACGTAATGCAAGGAGCATTGCATAATGGTCTCTATCATTAAACAATAAAGTTTATTTTTATAAAATCAAAAATACTATACCATAGGTCGGTGTGGACAGTGAGAAGTATTAGTAAGATTTATAATTGTTATCTAGCGGCGAAGTAGGCGAGGCAGACTTATTGCGAGGTCGCGTGCTAGCACTTAATATATTACTATGCCTTAGCCAAAACGTCTCTGTTTGCCACTATACCGCTTTGTTTACTAACAAATAAAAGCTTTTTAATTTTTTAGTCGAATGTTCTTGGAATCTTCTTGAAATTGATAAAAACACTCATGATACTAAGTAAATTAACATGGTCGTATTTTTTCCTGCCCTTTGCCTTTTTTTACCTACTAATGCAGTAAAAAAATTTCGTTCGATTAAATATTTTTTCCAGTAATTGTTTTTCAAAGGATAAAAAATTGGACGCGTTCATCAACATACTGGTTTGAGATTAATTTCTACGTGTTGCTGATTCCAATAGTTATTTAGTGCCATTCCTACCCATGGTAAACAAATCTCATAATAGCACATAGGCTGGTTTCCTCTGATTCATCCAGCTTAAGGCCAAAATCATGGTTGCAAAAAAAAAACTTTATGAAATATTAGAAAGAAAATAATATGCAGGTCCGCCATAGGCATGTAATATTGAAGATGATAATATAACTTGAATATTCATGAGCCTATCCGTGTGTTCAATGGTTTCTTGTGGCATAAACGACGTGATTATTTATTCAGGCATGTGACAGAAATTTACTCGCCCTGTCAAAGTGATACATGCAAGACGACCCATGTCAAATTTAGCAGGCAGGTGCAATATTACAAGCATTTTATTATTATGTCACATTTTTTTGGACATGTTTCGCGATATTTTCTAGAATTTTTCATAAAAGAGGTTGGTAGGTACTCGTAATTCAATGTGTAAGAAATCTAGTCCAATCTAAATACGACTTTTAAATGTCGACTTTCAATTTTATAGTTTTCTTTAACTTAACACATTTTCTGACGTTTGACATTATTATAGTTAGCATTAATGAGATTGAATCCGGGACTTGATTTTATTTTTTTATTCATTAACTAACAGCCTTTAATTTTATGAAATTTAATCGTTTTTATTTAAATTGCATAATTTTTTTCTCTTCATTAATTGTTCAAGAAATAAGATAATCTTGAGCATCATATCAGGAAAACGGATCCGTGATGTAATAAGTCAATCCGAAAGCATACCTCAAATTCCAACATACCTAATTATAAAATGTTTTCGGCTATCTCCACATAGGTTATCACAGTACTCGGACGGAGAAACTTTTTCAAACGTTGTGATTCAGTAACCATATTGCCTTCCAACTTTTTTATTCGCTTTAAAATGCCTAGTGAAAAGTTAATTAAACCCGTAGACGGGTCAGTCCCTGAGAGGTTTAATTTATTGCATTGGTTCTTGGTTCTTTACCTCGCGACTGGTAAGTTTCCTGCAGAAAAAGTTATCGAAATGGTTTAATCTGTCATTGGCTTTGAAAATCAAATCTGGATTCAATTTATTGAATACAATCAACTCTTATGCGGTTTATTCAAATAAATTGAAATTGCGTCATGCTTTTGTTTCTTAATCCAACTATTTTAAAGGATGATAAATTGGACTTGATTACAGATGCATAACTTCAAGTAACATTATCTTAATATAATATGGATAGTACCTATATATGGACAGTTTGAAATATTTTTTCAACTGTAGGAGATTGGCTTTTGAAGGATATTGAGGGTGCTTTGGATATTTTAAGACAAAATTTTCAGAGAACAATATAAAACTTGTCGAGATTCTGTAAAAGTGTTGGCCGACAGTAGCAAGATAAGTAGACGCCCTCGAAAGGATCTCAAGTAGGTACTGGATACGGCGGGGTTTTTTTAAACCATTTTCACAGGATACTGTAGCAGGTTTCTTGCCTAATGTAACCTAAAGAAATGAAGTCATATGGATTTTAAATCCCTTTTTAAATAGATTTCGAATATCCCAAAAGTGTTATGGCAATCTAATCTATCTATCTAAATATGTATTATACAAAGTATAATATTTTTCGACTAATAATTGTAATTGTTATAACATTATTATTTTCTTTATTTACACAATTTAGGTACACCAAACAAAACATTATGACATTGGAATATAAGTTATTTAAGGTGACACAACATATTCAATTTGTACTGTGTTCCATCTATTATGCATTTTTTTTGTCTTTTCTAGCAGCTCTAAATCTTCGCGGAGCGAAATCGAGGCGTCCGAAGCGTTTGGGGCGCGGCGGGCGCAGTTAATTTCACGGAGTATTTGTTTGCTGTGCAAAACACCACTTACGGCCATCCAAGAGCTCACTGTATTAGGGGCTAGACGCTATAGGGACTAGACCTTTCTCCAGGATACAACCTAAAACGTATACTCATAGGAAATGTGCTGTAAAAGTTTCGGGAGATAAATTATCTTGAATGCGTTGGAGCTCTTACAGAAATTTCTTCTGTATCTTTCAAGTACTTACAATAATAAATTATCATAAAACATTTAGTTTTAATGTAGCGTCTTTATCGTGCATTAAAAAATATTTCTATAGCACTTGAAAATAATTAAATTCTGTTGTTAATATAAAATTAGGTATATCAAAAGACACAAACTGATTTCTCTCTTCATCTCATGCGAATAACGGGTACCAAAGGAATGACGAAAGCGCCTGAACTATTCAACCCTCATTTACTACTTTAATCAACTAACTCAATCTCACGTAAAAAGCGAAGCATTTCCTTGCATAAAATAAATAGTTGGAACGTAAATCCGCAATTGGATATCGTCTGCATTTTCAGCTCGCTCCAGTCTTAAATCAAAGCTGTAGCAACACTAGCCTATTACTATCGCCGTTTAAATTTATGTGTTACCTATCGACGGTGAACACCTTTGAAAATTATATTTGGAATGTAGCTGCAGTGCGGTAGGGGTTAAAGGAAATAGCGTCATTAGCTTTTCTCGTATTTCTTGCGGGCAGACGTTTACGTTCACCTCGTAGGAGTTGCGCCAATTCACTATTCTAGGGTTCGGCTGGTAAACAATGTGGTCTTGTTATTTCTGGGATCATTTCTTTGATCACTTATGTGAAAGATAAGTTTCTGAAAAATATCTATCTATCTTATTTCGCTGTGTATATAATATTATCTTTGTCTGTCATGCTATATGCTATACAAAAACAGGTTGTCGTTCGGAGTCGGAGCTACATTGGGCGATATTTTTTTCACTCATGGAGGTTTATTGTATACACTGGGTTCTTTGATAGTTTATCGAGTGGTACCTACAGAAATACAGTTTATTTTTAATTTCTTCTTGAACAGAATTTTAAATCGATCTTTGGTGGTAAAAAGCGCTGTTGCGAGTAAGTTAACAATAAAAAGTAAAGCACCTCGTGCAATATATTTTTCTGCAAGTAGGTTTTCTATGCGATGCGGTACTTTTATTTATTCTTATGTAGTTTATTTTTATAGTATCGATATTTTAAGCAGTGGCTATAATCTTTATATCAAAGTATCTGCAATGAAAACATGCGAATGTTTTCCAATAGCTAAACAAGATTAACAATAGTCACAAAAATATTAAAGGTACTCATTTTTAGACATTGAAAATAACGACACTCTTTGAGCATTTTTTATTTATTTTCCTAACCACCAGCAAAGTTTTTTCGAACTAAAATTCAATTACGATTTCCACTTGATGTATGTTATTCAATTTCGAAGAGTTTATTGTCGACAAAGTGAAAAGCCGCAGTGAGTACTTATCCCAAGTTTGTTAACTTCCACAAGTCGTGACACTTTTTACCAGAATTTACGATACAGGCCAAAGCTAATATACACGTACAATGTAGAGAAATAACTGTATATTCTCCCTTAGTAGGGTGGATTCTTTAAAAGTGGTTAAACAGGGGTGGAATCTAGTATTTCGTTTAAAATCGGTCCCTGAAGGTCGGGCCACGTCTGATGCGCGCGCTTTGTTGCAAAGGAGACAAAGCCAAGGAAACATTTCCTTGAGATAAGAAAATAAAACGGTGCACTAGGCAAACGTTCTGAAAGAAATTTTTATTGAAATAATCTGTAGATTTGAAAATACATTCCACTACCCACTTATATAAATTAAGATAGTAAATAATGTTGATATTTTGCTCGAATAAAGACAAATTGGTTAAAGTATTTTTTATTAATACATTAGGATACTAGCTATTTCCCGCTGTTTAACCAGCATCTTGAGAGAACTGTTCAGCCGCTGCCTGTGTAAGCGAAACAACCAGACAGAGATGCTTTCGCATTTATAATATTAGTATATAATACACAATATTTAATTAAAACAGATTGAAAATATTGATGAATAATTCAAATATTGTTTTAGACAAAAACAATTACATCAACAAATAAACGCTACAATTTTTCTGAACAAATTATAGGGTTCTAGCAATCAATACAATGACATCACTCAAGATCATATAAGCACCCCATTACTGAAATTATTCATACACTTTAACATACAAAAACACAAAGCAAACAACAAAATGCTCCACACTTTTACCAGTGACACGCCATACGCGTATAACACAATCGCAATTTGGTACGAATGTAAAGCCTAAAGGAATTCAACGCAGCCGGAGCCGGCGTTCGTCTTCCTGAGTTCCGGAGCACAGATAAACCGCTTCCCTTTCCTGCCCCTTCACCTAACATGGTGTAACGGACACACTACAAAAGACGTAGCCAGTAAAATACACGTCTAATGTGCCACTTTTCACCTTCGTATTATCGTATAGATGATGTGTTTGTGTGTGGTTTGTGGGTTTTATTGTTAAAATCTTTGGAAATAATTCGGTCTATACCGTGTATAGTACCTATCGTGAAATCTCTGTTAATAAAAAAATACAAACTATTTAAAATCAGATGACAGAATACTAGGATATATTGATAATAAAGATTTTTTGAAGTGAATTTTTCAGTAAGCCTGACAATGAGCATCCATTGTTGATTTTGATATTTCATGGTTTATTATGTCTGGCTCTGATTTACTATGATGATTTTAGTTTAGAATACTATTTTTTTATACTGTTTCAAAGCCAAATATGGTTGTGGCTTAAAGGCATCGTCAAGCACATCTATCGTCAATAGTATTTGATATAGATATTGTAGACAAAATATAAATTTGATACGACATTATAAATATTGATTTCCGTTGGGCAATTTTAATATTTAATTTAATTCCATTCCATTCCATTGAAATCAATGAATTCAGAAAACTTACACAACGTTATTAAAAGCGAAACGGCAAGAATCGCTTTAATGTAGAAGAAGTTGTTTATTATTCCTTTAAATTCGGATCAATTTATTTCATAATTTCCAAACAAAAGACATGCCAGTGACGTCATGCTCAAAATCAAAGAGATAGAATAATAAATAAGAAAGAGTAAACTAGTGTACGCAGCTATTAACTGGAATAACCTAACACAATACATTCTAAACAAAAGACGTGCCACTGACGTCATGCTCAAAATGAAAGAGATAGAAAAATAAATAAGAAAGGGTAAAATAATGTATGCAGATATAAATGAAATAACCTATTACAAGTTTAAAAACAATAAAGTCTAAACAAAAGACATGCCACTGACGTCATGCTCAAAATGAAAGAGATAGAATGATAAATAAGAAAGAGTCAAATAAAGTACTCAGTAGTAACTGAAATAATCTATTAGAAGTTTAAAAAAAATCTAAACAAAAGACGTGCCAGTGACGTCATGCTCAAAATGAAAGAGATAGACTTATAAAAACGAAAGAGGAATAATAACTTCGCAGCAAAGCTTTGCAGCAACAATTTTTTTAATCCAGTGACATGGCAGTGACGTAATACTCAAAATGATAAAAAATACTTAAATTAATAAGAAATAAGTTTTAAGTTTGCAAACGCTATTCTAAAGTACATAAATTCAATCATTTTTTTATTTATTAATTTTCTTTTACTAAAGTAACGAGGTAGTTTTATTTACCTTAGTGAGATCCATTGAAATATTATTGTTTCTTACTTTTTGAAAGTAAGAGGAACTGTAAAGTTTGCATTATTAACCGATATCGAAAAAAGATGTTCTGTATTCGACCCGTATGTATGTATGTCAAATAAGTTTTTAGGTATTTAAACGCTCTACTAGTCGTTTTTTTGTCGGTTAAAAACAAGAAATAATTTACAAAAAATAAAACCGATAAACCGACCTTCAAAAACACCACAAATTGAAAAAAATACTTTTATCTGCGAAAATATACAAAACGATACCTTATTTAAGACATCGATTTCAGACTTCTAGAACATCAAATTACAATCTAGAACGATACGGCAGATAAAAGTAAGTTTTGCAGTTGTTTTTGTATAAAATTTTTCGTGAACCTGCACTAAAAAGCCATCTAGAGCCAAAACATTAAACACTTAAATTGGCTATCGGATCCGCGTAAAAATATACGTATATTCCACACCTAAAATGCCAATATAGCTGACGTTTTCCACAAATTCCAAATTTCCCAATTTGATTTCGGTTTACAGATCTGTTTGACATCCGGCAAACGAATGTACGAGAAAAAAAAACAACAAAAATTTGTTAGACTGGCCTGAATCCGAATACCGGTCCACGCGCCCGCACGTAATTTAATCTTGTATCACTTTGACAAGGCCTTGTGTAAAAATTCATCACTGCACCAGCTCCGTGACGGATTAAAAGTAAACACTAGTCATTACTAACGGATTCCCTTTTGCGTTGCATAACTGCAGTATACAGTGCAACTAGAAGCTTTTTCTGCGAAATCTACTCTGTTGTATGTATTAAATTTTGTTCTTCAACTAGCCGTCTATAGCTGCTAGCATTTTATGACGTCATCTAGTCGTATGAGGGTTCTAAAGTTTGATGGCGCTTGCTGGGCCATTAGGTATTTGGATACCGTCTTGACATTGCTAACATTATTCTAACATTTGAATTACCTTGTCCATCCTTAATGCTTTAGATATGTATCGTTTGATTACCACTTTAACTACTACTATTATAAATTATAATATAACTCTAAATACACACCTCAAATAAGATCATCACTGAAGTCAAACCGCTCGTACCAAACCGAGCTTAATTACTGCCTACCCTCTTCATTATTAGAGCAATGAGTTAAAGCGTCGAACTCGAAGCAATAACTAAAACTAAACACGTTTGTAACAAGTTGTTTGTTGTGTTATCAGCATCGTGCCAAACGTTCCCACTCGCACACTCGCCGCAAACTTACGCTCGCTCCTAATGAAAACTTTGTCTGAGGTGAACGCGAACTGCCGAATTTTATACCGATATTATGATATATTATTTAATTACCAGGGGGTTAACCTCCAACTAAACATGTGTTTGTGTGTGTTTATAAAAGCATCACAGCCTGTGTAGACAACGGACTCATTAGCAATTACATACTGAACAGAACCTCAGTGATGCTATCTCTGCGTGCTTAATTATTTAGTTGAATGTATTTCAAAAGATCTTATTTATAGATTTTTTAACTGAACCAGAGTAATTGCAAATGTGTGTAGTACGCACTTATCCCGTTTATCATATCTTCTAAGTTCTATACATCCACAACCTCAAATACGGAAGCTAGCTAGCTAACTAGCAATTGTTTAATTAACTTTGCCAAAGAGGTCATCGAAAGACATTAAAAAAATAAACAAAACAAATCAGTGTCGTGCAAACGTGTGTCTGTGAAGTAAATCAGTTGAAACAAATGTAAGGCATCAGTCAGCTAGGCGCGCCAGCTCAGCCTTGCCGTGCGCCCGTTTGTGGTCGAAGCCTACTGCGATAAATCTCTGCGCCACCTTGAGAACCTTCGTCGATCGCTAGTACTAAATATATTTATATTATTAACTTAGCTGTAAGTATCTTGATTACATTACCTGCAATTCAAGTTGCAGTTATTCAAGTTAAATATATGTATATATACAAAATGCAAGGTGAAGGATTCATACAAAACGACTGATCTTTTTATATCAAGGTAAGAGATCAGCCGTGCAACAACACTCATGAAAAAAAGTGTAAATTCCTTTAGTGCAACAACTGCATAATTTAAATTACCTAAATGAAACACTCGTCGTATTATAAACCAGAATTAATATCCTATCCAGTTCAGGTAATACCATTACTAAATACCAAGATCCATTCGTTATAACACATTGCAATCCCGCGCTCGACGCAAAAGCGTCCGCACGCTTTGATCTAGCACAAAACGGACAAATGAATATGAAACCTGAAAATTACGGTGCAATATATCCCTGGTGTGGGCTACATTTATTTGTAGGTGAATGGTGTGCACATTAATCATAGCGAGCACTGGCGTCAGTGTAGCGAGTGCATGTGCATTGAGAGCCGACCCCACGCCACCGCAAACAACTGCTCCGGACTTTTAATCTCACCTGAGCACCGAACGGCTACCACTGCGGTAACGTCCGTGATCACACGCTCCCCCGACTTCCCCATGTAATGTTTACACTGTACTTACAGTAAGAAAACAGCAATTACGTTAATCTTTCAACTATAAAGAAAATTGAATTATGTAATCGCAAGTATAAATCTCTTCTTAATGGGCAGTTTAATAAATGATTCTATATTTCTTGTTTGCAAAGCTTACTCGACAGATTATCTGTTTTCTGCAAGGCTTTTGAATTTTATGGGCGTCCTGCGGTCGCTACAACACTCGCCTGTTTGGATTAAGTATCGATGCTACTCTCTGGCAGTAAAGCTACTGATAATAATTGTAGGTTTAGAACAGAATGCCCTAATTTTTTTTTCCAAGACAGAAGCACATATTCTGTTAAGGACAATTTACAGCCTAAGAATACCCATTCAATTACCTTTGACTTTCTGTAAATATTGGTGTCGCCATTGCTAATGCTTGTACATTTTACAGTCTATTTATCCGCGAGCAGTTCCATCCCATAGAATAGCATAAGGCTCAATACCTCTCAAAGAGACAGGTTCTTCAAATCGGATTAAAATCTGATTATTTTAAACTTTATTAAGAACATCCTTCCTTTAGCAAAAATATTTTTTTTACATTAATGGAACTATGTACATTGCCTACCTGGTAACTGCTACGATGTTACTTCACAGACAAAGCACATATTATGTGACCATGCATATAGTCCCGTACAAGCACCACCACAATGAGAAATGACCACAAATAAATCAAAGTAATATTAATTTGTGGCAGATTAATTCGTGTGATAATAATCTTTGTAGGTATACACTTAGACTGTGTAAACAGAACACAAAATTGTTTAATGTCTTCATCGCTGCGTGAACAAACAGATTGAAGCAGCAGATAACAGTAACTAGACATTTCCTATTTCCTATTCGATTACATTTGCGGTCGGCCCGCACTTGGAGCCTCGTTTGTTTTCAGCGAACACAGTGCGCTGCGCTGAGAAATCTACTAATCCATATTCATTCGCAGAACAATAACAATTTATTGATACGGTTGCTTGGATTTCTTGTGGCATTTTGTTGTAAACATTAACTTTTGTTTGATATATTGATGAAATGATTAATTTGGTTTGACTGTATGAATACAAAGTGATCAGGTTACAAAGTGATAGATTTGGCTTGACTTTACCAGTAATGGAAACCGGTAAACCAATACTAACGTCATATTTTTGGTGCATTTTTCTAATGATGTTGAATCTGTGCACAATTTGTCACTTTATGTCACTGTGGCATTTTTTCATTCTTCACTTTTGTACATGAATGCTGGATTGCATCGAGTGATCAATCAGAATCAGTCAAGTCATTCGACGACGACGAAGTCATTCAAATGCTTCGTTTTAATTATTATTAACGTAGCATAGTAAAAGAAAATAGTATCTGAATCTTTATCAAAAACGATCGTTATCACAATACGAAACAGATTGCACGGTATTTAACCAGTGAACCCATAAAACTAACTTTTACACGAAATATCCATAGAGTTGAAAATTTAAATATATATCGTATTGAAATGGATATTGCTGGAGCGAGTGCCGTAAAGTGCGCCAATGGGACATATGGCACTCACTAATCATACTTTGCTTTCTGTTTTATTTCGTATTTCCATTACCGTATTTCAAAAGGTATTGACATATGAGGCACTTTTACGGGTTTTACCTCCTCACTCCACCATAAATTTAATGCCACCTTGTTCGTTGCCTTAGTTCCAGCTTTGTTTTGTAAATACATAAAAAAGTGAACATTACAGGCGTATTGTATTTAGCAAGTGAAATATTCCCGTTGCCGCGGTTGCCGGGGAAAAAATATGTTTAATAAAATACCTTTTGTTTTTGTGAAAGATCTGTGACTGCGTGTCGATGGAAAACAACACTCTATTAAATTAAATAAATGTATTCTGCAAGCTTATACTGCAAGTGCAAGTATTGTTATTTAAAGTGTATTAGTTGATATTAGTCATAATTTTGGAAACTCACTGGATAATCATTAATAATTGCCATAAATCATAGTGCTTTTCTTCACTTTGCACTGACATCTAAACAAAACGAAATAGAAAAGAAGCATGTAATATCGAATACACCTGATGAGTGTCTTTAGGTGTGACTTATGATATCAACTAAAAGCAAGTTAATTGAGTATATTTTAAACTAAGTTCGAAATGTAATCTCACCTCGTAATGATCTGAACTATTGAAGTTTACGCAAATATAATTGCCCTTTTGAACTTGAACTAGTTTCACGAAGTTGTGTCACCAATTTGGTAGTAATTTGCACAGTCCGCTGTTTTGACCGATAACAACATTATAATTCTCCCGAACACCAACAACTAGTTGGAAATGTTACTTTAATCACTTCATACGACCCCCTAAATTATACGCATTGGTTTATTTCGAGCTGGCTGTGTTACTGAAATGATTTACAGGCAAAATTTTATATTTATATCTTCGTTTTGCCATTCACAAAATACTGTTCGTTATGATTTTAATTCAAAGATAGCAATTTAATGTTTATTTTTATCTTGCAGCAAACAGCGTAAATACATAGATTGCCTTTGGTATTTATCATACCTTTCACACTTTTGCCGCCCTGCTCTGTTTCGCCTAAAGAAGACTCATGTCAGTCAATTTAACCCTTTCATTTTAGAAGGAAAACGGTTTCCTGGGAATTGTGAGTCTTGCTTTTATCTGAGAATAAATCAATGGTTTTGTTTGTTGCTAACCAGATTACAGTATAGCAGTGAAACTGTTTTAATTACTTTATCGTGTAGCATTTATGTAGTGTGGAAGTTTACATCGAAAAGCTTTATCTCTAAATGTGTGTTGGTTTAATCGTGTGTAAAGAGCTATAAAAGTGCAATGGGCGTTTCTCGCTAAATGCGTCCGTTCTTCCTCTTAGCGACGAAAGCGAAGTTTTTCACAGCTTCTGTACGGATTGCATTTTTATCTCCGTCTTACTTGAAATACCTACCCGATTGCGTAGAACAGATTAAGTAACCTTAAAAGAAAACGGAATTTCTTTTTACACGTTTGCATAGTAGTTAAGGAATAATTTATTAATCGCTAATTAATACCTCCCAAGTAAACGTTACTTCTATATTGATGAAGCGTATGGCATTCAAGCATCCAATTCGTTATAAATGCACAAAGGAGCATTGACACAAATTACACAAGCACATCAATAGGTAAACATTGAATGGAAATTAATTTGTCCGTATTAGCTGCGGTAGGCTGGGTAGTTTGCCAAAAGGCAACCAATGTAAACAAGGTATAACCTAATGTAATAAATAATGTATGGAGGCCAAACATGGAAGTTATCCATGCCATGCCGAGAGGGATCGGGCTAAATTTTCATGATCTTGCGGTTTGTGATACGTGCTTGTTAATATTAGTTTATCAACCCTCTCACCACATTGTGTACAAGATTTACAGATAGGTACCTGCTTGAGACTATTACTCAACTGTTTTGCTTATCTGACCTGCACGAGCTGTGATTTAGGCACCTATAAACTGGGGCTTTAGACGAGCTTGAAGGTATTACAACATAACATTTGTATCCTAACTGAGATTTCGTTTCGTTATTGAAAAATTGCATCGTATATGAACGTGTTCGTTTTCCTTCAGCATGAAATTTGTTCAGACCACAAGTACACCCAACTTATACGAATCTGTATAAGAAGTAATAATCATTGGGGCGTGCACACGTGTTCCGTAGAAAATGCTTCGAATAGTACACCGCCGTCGGGTAGCAGGATGATATTGTGTATGCTGCCCCGCGAAACAATATTGAGAGCAGAAACATGAATACATATTCAAAAGAGAAAAGAAAACGGATTCTGTATGATTAAAAATATAACATTTGGTTGTTATACGATATTGTGTAAGTTTTACATTGTGTAATAGAACGTAAACTATGTTGTTTGATTGTAGATTTTACTTAAAGTAACATGTTACATTATCAAAACAGATTTTAGAGATGGTTTAAAAATGACAAGAAGCCTCTTGTGTCGCGGATCATAATTAAAAAGTTGGCGAAGTGCCGATAATATTTCAGGGGGGCAGACGGGTCGCCATTTCAAACAATATGGTAGCAAACAAGGCGGCGGAGCGCGGGGAGCGCCACGACGCGTCTGCGGTGACCTCTCATTAACTGTGACTGAGCGCTCGTTGTCACGTCGCGGCCCGGGCCCGGCAATTTGTTCGCCCTTAACGAATTCGCCAAAGTTATGTTTTTCATAAAATTAATTTTATTTTCCCTCATTGTGTTATGAATGTTACCATGTAAATGAGAGCTGAGAGTTAGGAAGATATTTTATTGCCTGCAATTTCGTGAATGTTTACATGGGGAATGTGAATGCAGCTTGTAGCGCGCTGTAAAATATTTGCGGTTAAATAAAGTTAATGGGCTGAGTTAAATGAAATTGTCTCTATGCTGTTATTGATAACTTACTGATTTATCACTGTATTTTTATAAAAGCATTAACTATTATACATAGGTTATATCACCACATTTTAACACAAGTAACTAGAAAGTACAGCTAGATCAGGAGCTAGCCCGTAGCCCGGCGCGTGAGACGCAATATTGTTCCTACAATGTCGACGGATATTTCCGCTTGATGCATTTTTGATGTTTTTCTGATGTGGGTCTATCGGCCTCTGCTATCTAAATGTGATGAATATTCAACGTTGGTTTATGAGAGATAAGATCTTAGATACTGTAAGTTGATCATATATTATGTTTAATATAATTTAATTGATTACTTAGTAATTATTATACCATTTTTTTCCATAATCCCAACTTGCATGATTAGTTGAATGTTGAAGTTGTTAAGATATGCCAAAATTTTATACGAGTAAGTTCTTAGTTTCATATGCACCGTAATAAAGTAATACATCCAGTTATATAAAAATATTGACTTACCGGATACTCAGTTCTATTTTTCTGTCTTGGTTAGGTATACCAAACTTGATCAACCCTTAAATTTTCTGTGTAAAAATTAATGTAACAACATTATTTAAAAACAATTTGTACTGCTTAGTCTCAATATGAGGTTTATTTATGTAGATGAAGATAAATGATATATTTTATCATCGTCGAATTAATGACACACCGTACTTTACAAACGATGATAGTAAAAAAAATAAGTCGTCTTCTGTTTGGACAGGATGTCCATACTTTTACCATTTCCCGTTGTTCACAGGGACAACGGTATCCAAGAAAGCCCATCAAATAAAAGGACCTTCTGTGCATAGATAAAGGACGTTCGACAGTCGTCGACTAAATTGAATTTTGTAACGATAAATTCAGCACCAAATAAATATTAATGCGTCGTGAAGAGATCAAGATAATGTTGATATTCTTCAGGGATAAGTGGGGTAAACATAATGCATGGTGAGACAAAAGTACTTGATTCATTTTTATGCCTGAGAAATGGTCCTGTATCATACAGAAGTCTAGTAAATTAAATAAAAAAATCCTTTATTTCGGTCACATTGAATTTACAGAAACTCAAGCATCATTTATGCTCATATAAAATTATTCGGCGATAAATACTATAAGCTATCTACCTATCTAATGCTTATTACAAAAGCCGGCTTATTTTATTCTATAATATAAGCTTTAAGTTTTAAATAACATAAGCTTCATCCATTTTCGTTAGTAGACATCAATGAGGATCTGGTTTTTCTGTGCATGCGGAGCGGGGGACAAACGTTGAGAGTGCGGCCTGCATTCGCAACACGGGGAATCAAGAGCTGAGTCAACCCCCGACCGCTCTCTATTTGCGCGCTCCATTCTGAAAGGTTAACTTCACTCAGAGGACAAACAAAGACGCATTTTGTTTAATTAATCATTATTTTATGGGGGAATTTAAAGTCTGTTTGGGTATGTTACCTAGTAATCTAACTAGAAACGTGTATTTCATTTGCTAAGTTAATTTATAAGCTGAAAATGCAGATAAGAA
This sequence comes from Pyrrhia umbra, assembly GCA_963891755.1. NCBI lineage: Eukaryota > Metazoa > Arthropoda > Insecta > Lepidoptera > Noctuidae > Pyrrhia > Pyrrhia umbra. The sequence goes on along the minus strand of OY982922.1, from coordinate 7,425,572 downwards.
TACAAAACTTCTTCTCATCATCATATGTGGGCGTTGGTTTTACAAAACTTACAAGCCTAGGCCTAGCCTAATGTCAGAGTTTCCTCAAATCCGCTTAACAGCCTCTCAGATGGACTTGTATCAATGGATTTTATCAAGGTAGCAGCCGGAAACGACGGAATGTGACACCGCCAACAACCTGGCTGCTTTGTGTTTTCGTTAACTTACAAAACAATTTTGACTCAGTCCGTGAATTGAACCCGAGAATCCGTTCACAGCAGTCGCTTTTGTGACCACTAGAAGCTGTCGAACCAAGACTAAATATTTCTAAAATATAACTTCAATATAATAATCCTATACTAACACTTCAGAAAATGTAATCAATGTATTTCTGGCTCTTACTAGGAATTCCTGTATCAATACCTATTATTTGGTTATTTCATATTGACGATTCGTTGTAACTAATCCAGACTTTTTCAGTTTCAATATCATAATCAAATTGCAAAGCCCAGCCGTAGAATTGAGCGTAATCAAATGCTCTCGTTACTCGCAAATTAATATATTAAAAAATGTGGTACAAGAATAACGTTCCTGCAAAAATAGATATTTACAAAAACTGAAACATGGCCAATTGGTTCTATTTTAGATTTAAAATTGAATTTGTTTAAAAATGCTTATTCCGATTTATTACGATATTTCTGCCTATCAAATTGAAAATATATGAAAGATATACATCCGAAACTAAATTGCGGATTATGATCGAATTTCGAGGAAATTTGCGAGGGCTTATGGATTATATAGGACTTAGCTTAGTTTTGCCAAAACTTGTGGACTTGTGACCTATTCAAAACATCCGATTCATTTAGTACATAGGTGTGTAATCAGAGTTGCTGCAAATAAATGGTGGTAGTTAGCCGAGCACCGCAGAGGGCAGTATCCGCGATTTATGTGCGAGAAGCCTCCGGGGGGAGCGGTAGGGGGCGCTAGTTGTTGCGTCTTCCAAAGTAGTGCTCTTCCTTTGTATAAATTACTTACTTTATCTCTCGTGCTCGACTGTGAGAAAAGAAATACTAGTGGATCTTTTAGAAACTTCACGTAAAGGTGAATATGCTGTTCAGTTGAGTTCTTGCGCTTTGAATATAATATTTGTATTTCGTAACTTTCTCTGGAGTTTTAGTTTTTTTTTTCATAGATAACAGAATTTTCAAATTCAAATATCATGACTGCCTGGGTATAGTTTTTAATAAATTATGTTTAATATATTAATAGCGATATACCTATATAATCTCCCTTCAAGCAATACCACTACAACAGCGTAATAATGTAAAGCAAACAAAACAGTTTGAACACGAGGCAATAACAGACCTAGTATATATAACAAGTTGGGTATAAATAACTAACTATAAAGTGATAGAGATACGCCTACAACTCCCCTTCTTATTGTCCGTATGGGAATCATTAGCTGTATTGCTGATCCTCTCCGTGCCATACATGTGGGTACACAAATGAATGATGTCAATCAGCGAAATGTAACGGCTATAAACACGGCCACTCTAGTGCAAAAACTAATCCTTAAATTAGTTACACAATACATCTACATAGAATTATGTACCTAAATAACAAACACATTAATAATTCTGTGACATCAGACCAATAAATTCTTCGAAGTTGATATTCTACGATATGATAGCAAAACGACGGACAACACAAATAATTTAGTTATTCTACACAAACAGAGACTGTGATCGTTTCAATAGCGGATTCGATTACATGCGGCGTTCGCGGTGGCAGTCCGATGACCAAATATCCGATATGTTTCGGTTTTCCATTCGAATAGTGGATTGAAAAATGTCGTTGTATATTCCGATGCATACAAACGTACACAGGTACACACATTATAAAGATTAAAACTTTCGTAGTGGGAGCGAGCTAATTAATCCGCCGTAGATATCCTACACGACGCGACGGGACGCCAATTACTCTACCAGTAGTCACCGTGTATTCTCACAGGACGTTGGCTGCACTTTTAAATTATGTATAACTAGTACTAGCTAAATGAAATGGTTTTGCATGAGTTTAGCGAAGCGTTCGTGTGCTCGTACAGCCGGCACAGACGGGGCAAGATTAGCAAATAATCAAGCAGCCTTTCATTCCTGGCAAATGGCGTTCGCGAACCGTTCGATTGGCAATCGACATGAGCAGTAGAGCCTTCAGCAAATACAATAGCTATTGCAATGAAACTTGAATGGGACCGATTGTACTGCGGGTGGAAAGATGAGAGACGAGTAAACAATATTTTGTTGCTTTCGTTGGAATGTTTACCACGATGATATCGTTTTCTTTGTTATTGCTTTTAATACAATGGGTATGATAGCTTTTAGTGTTACTGTGGTGATATATAATTTTTCACATTTGATTTGAAACATAGATACTTACTTTATATTCACAACTGAAATAAATTCAAATGGATTCTTATTCCCAGCTTGTAGAAATGATATATATTATTCTCAGGATCACCTGAAAGAATTCTCACATATTCTTAAAACAGCTTTATCCGAGGATTCGGGCAATGTGTGTTTTTAAAATCCTTTCCGTAATAAATTATTCTGAGCGTCGGCGGTGGATGCATTTGTAGGATTTTTTTGCCACTTATCACATGTCGGACAGTTTGTTCTTTGTGGGCATTAAATACTGTCTTATACAAGCTTATTTAGATGATATAGGTACGTGCTAGTCCTTATAAATAACCAAGGATTTGGAGACCTTAAGAACCTTGTTTCAATCAAGCTTAGACCGACCATTAATAGATACGTATAGTTTAGTTTATCAAATATAAAAAAAAATACTTTCAAGGAAAAAAATACCTACTTCCCTAATATTTACATCTGCAAACGTATTTCTAATTACATAAAGTAAAAGTATCATGCAAGTAAAACTTGTAACATACATATGTCTGTTCGCAGTGATGAAGTGTGTACGATTCCATGTTATATCACACACTCTTAGAAAAAGATCGTCTTCATTTCCGCACATCGATCATACAAGTGACAGGGGAAGGGTCTTCTAATTCTGATAGATCGCAGACATATTCATTACATGCGACCTCGTAATTTGTTTAGTGAGTGCTGTGGAGAGCTGCTTAATGCACTTTGTAGAACGATGTTAAAGTGCACTAGGTTACGTTAAAGAATTTGTTTTTACTTCGAGGTTTCCTCGTAAAGTTCAAGGTTGAAGTTGTGTATAGTTGTTAAGCACTATTAACGGAATAACTTGTATAAAAAAGTTTTTTATCAGTTTGCATGGTTCATTTGCTGCCCCTGTTTTGAGATATTCTGTGCGTTTGCTTAATTTATGTATTTATTTTAAAATCATTATACATCATATTTTTAGTATTTTGACTGGCAGCTTACTAGCACAAGGTTTGTAAAAAAAAATACATATTCAAAATTGAACATTTTTCCGAGGCGTTACAGTATTTTAGCAGGATTAAAAAGAATCAAAGGGGAGGAATTTGACGTCATGAAATTTTCTGGAGTATGGACCGGACTGTTTCAATTTCACGCGGCGTTTGTTGGGCGACAAAGATACCCAAAGGTGTCATTTCACAGAGAGCTGCCCGAACTTATGAGATAAGATGTTTATTTTTTATGGGCCGTGAAGCAAGTTTTCTTTTCGAGTCTATGTTGTGAGTAAATTATGCGGTCTTCTTGATTAATGACAGGGTATACTGAGAAGCAAGATGTATAAAAAATATTTAAATATTCATGCTATTTCGTATTATTTATAGAAGTGTAAGTTGAGATACTACGTAAAGTTTGTAGTTTGATACCTACTCTTAAGAATTCCAAGACTCCAAGCTCTTAAAACATAAAACGACTACGGAAGATCCAAAGTAGCTGAACAAAATCCACATCTTAAACTGTAAAAGTGTGTAAAAATATTGGCGTGGAGAGGCACTAGGGTACACAATTCCACTTCATCCAACGCCAGTGTCTGAGTGCAAAGGCGTGTCGAGATGCCGGCCGGCTCCGGCCTCCGTGAAAATTCAGCGCCCGCCGGAAAATATGGACGCTGATGGAACCTTAATGTTTCCGACTTGGCCCCGCTACTTGCGGTCAGCGGCGACAGCCTTCGATGCCTATAAAACTTGGCCCAATAAAGATATAGTGATGTGATGTAACGTCTTGCCATTAAGTAATAATATGGCTGTTGGATTTATTTAACATTGTACTATGAACAATTTTTTTGCGTAAAGTGAATAACTTTCTTAAAGACAGCTCTTTAAAAAAATAAATAAAATATTATAATTCAAACAGGTTTCTTTTAATTAATAGAAGCATTAGAGAATATTGCTTCGCAATATGCTAAACTCGCAATACAAGATTGATTAACGCCATTGATGGTACTTATACCGAAAAATAATTAAGCGGCCAGTGCCTGCAGTCTCGACATTGATAGCGATGACTTTACGACAAAAATCGGTCGCTACGTGCTAACGAACCGATCACAACGATTTTTGGTAGTCTCTACTGCCAAAGCTATCGACTGTCATCGCAAACTTGACAAATATTGTTGCTAAGATACCGATTTATCGTAATATTATCGAATTTCCTAGCGACCATTTTTGGCAGCCCGATAAGTGATCGCTACGATCTTAGCATTGGTTCTTAGGTTGTTTCATGAGCTTGTTGGTGAACTTCGCCAATCTATTCGGCGTTACCGACGTTTTATGGAGTCCCAAGTCGTCTAGGCTCCATGCCTAAATAATATTTCTTGATTTTTTCTAGTCTCTAAGTACTTCTAATTATTTTCTTAATAGATACCGAAGGCACTTCGATTTTACGCAAGTGGGTGCTACCAACTACTTGTTGGCTTGCAGTGGGGTTGTAGCATAAGCCAAAAGCCACGAAACCCAGTAATACATGTTGTGACTTTGGCTATTAATGAAAAGCTATGTTAAATTTCCCATGATCCAAGAAAAACCGTGTGCATTTAAAGAACAGTTTAGAAATGCTCCACAGCAGTTTCATCGATGGGGCGTGACTGACACGGCGAACCGTGACTCGCCTCGTGTCGCGTTTGCACACAACATTCGGCAAACCCCGAACTCTTCGCGCTAGTTGCACCACGCCCCCACGCACCCTTTAATGCGTAGTTGGAAGAGTCAGCAAGACAGAGTACCACAAGATATCATATCAGATACGATACCACATTGGCAGCCGAGGAAACGGGAGACACAAGGGACAGACGCAATAAAACACTTTGTTTCGCGATGTAACTGTAGAACTCTGCGGCTTGTATTTATTCTTCAGTAGTTTACATAAAATACACTTGTTGATATATCATGAGATAGGGAATAAAGTCCCCTATCCGAAAATGTAATACATATGTACCTTAGTCTAACATACACAATATCAGTAAATAATAATTAGACCCATGTGCCCAAAGACGTGCGGCTCTACTTGTCGAGTAATGGTGGCCTGGAAACTCTTCTGGTGAGGTTCATCTCTCCTGGAGCAAAGTTTTCTATGACGCCTTGATCTTTATACACCATAATGGTGGTCCTAACCCCATGGGGGAAAAACCTCATTTTCTGACCACCCTCGATGTATAACTGCGACTCTAATCCTTTTAGTAGGTGACGTCTGCGGGTTTCCTGGGTGCCGTCTCCAAGCTCTCGTATCACTGACACAATACCGCATGCCACTGTTCCCATAAGATTCTTATACCATCACATTCAGACTAGTCTTATTGCTAGGCGATTATCTTTACACGGGTGCGTTAAGGTGCCACTGAATGCTATTTCCAGGAAGTGTGTAGGCGAAGGTGAAGTACATGGCTGCTTGGTAAATAATAATAAATATACATTATAATCTGGCTAGAAGAGGTTTCCCATTTGGCAGTTGAAAGTACTTTCTATGTTTATTCTTGTAACTGATGATGGATATCCGATGGAACCATGGTTGATGCCTCCTTTAAAGAATCAATGCCCTGAGTGTGCGGACCGGAGTGGAAATATACAAATGCTCATCGTTCAGCCAGGGGTATCGTTGAAAGATGCTTTGGTGTGCTGAATTTTGTTTTTTAGGTGTCTGTGTTGGACAGACAACAACGCCAGTTGAGGTATGAGCCATACACTACGCCTGTGCCATTGTCCCCCAACATCGGAAAACAGTTTTTTATCAATATTTATAACAGATCGGATCAATCTATTTTGTGAACAAACAAACTTGACATTGACAGTTTGTCATGTATTTTTTTAATTTATTCATCATGACCATAGAAACGAGTCTTTCAGTCGGAGACATAAAGTTTGTAATGTTCAACGTCTGTGTTGCAAGGACGCGAACTATTATGTTCTTTGTTTAACTGTATTCTTAAAAACGGTTCAAGCTATTTACACGTTTCGATGCAAAAAAGTGTTAATATGATAAGGTTTACCTATCTTCTGTACAATTTTCAAAGACAGATAATTATTTGAGAATATTTTGTCCCCCAATTTTTCCTTAAGGCGGCGATATACGACTTTGCCCCTTTTAAAGCTAATGAATACGCTTTAACGACTTGCTTTCATGATTTGAAAAGTATATATACTAAACTAGAGCATATGCTTGATGATTTTGTATAACGTTTTTTTTAATTATGTATTTATAACATTGTATAAAAAAATCATGAAGTTAGGTCTAACGCAGAAGAAAAACTGAGTTTTACATAGAATTTATCAAGCGGATTTTAATGAAACCTGTACCATTTTATAGAAAAGTTAACTATCTGTCTTTTTGTATACGTATATTTTTTTTAAATCGTACATTTACGTCAATTTTTGTGCTTTTGTCAAAACGTTGAGTTGAAATTACGGAGGGGCTCCACCGGGCGACGGGGGCAGTACGTCTGTGACCACTGTCACGGGTAGACGCTGTCACTCAGAGCGAGCACATTACGATGTAAATAAATTATTATATTTGTGATAAGATGACTGGTGAATTATAATTATTACATTGAAAAGGCACTACATGCGGATAAAATATTTTTTTGATGTGAATAACGTGTTTTCAAACCAAATCATCCATAATCTGTCATAATCTAAAATGTGTGTATCTAAATTTGGCAGGACAAATATATTTTGTTATTAACTTACTAAATAATTAAATGTACTTTAGGATTTAAATATGTATTTCTTTTAATACATTGCGTATTCAAAACGAGAATATTGCATACCTCATTTAAATTTTACATGTAGGTCGGAAATAATCGTCAAAATTAAAATTCTTTCATGTTATGTTACAATATTTCCTAATAGTTTGGAATTTATAGAAATAGTAGCTATAAGTCAGGGCATGGGATGATATCTTAAAAAAAATTTAATGGTTTGTAAATAAAACGGTTTATCCATGGGTAACAAGGTGGCGCTATTCTAAATTATTACCAATGAAAATATTTTTCTAAACACGTGAATTTGGGTTCGAGTTTCTTTGCTACGAGACGAATTTGAAAAAAAATGCAGAATATGATAAAAAAATAAGCTTACGCTATTCAAAGAGTATTGTAAAATGTAAAATGTATTGTATTGTCTGACTATTTTAGCTAGACCATTTTTCTATTTTGGATTGATTACATTAGTTTTATTTTTAGGGTTCCGCAGTCCGACAAGGAACCCTTATAGTTTCGCAATGTCCGTCTGTCTCTCTGTTCGCGGCATAGCTCAGAGGCTCTTGGTACTAGAAAGCTGAAATTTAGTATAGATATGTGTATTGATCACGCCGAAAAAGTGGTAAAAATGAATAAAAAAAATAAAATAATTTAGTGGAGCTCCCGAACATGTGAAATGAGGATGAATATTTTTTTTGTTGCGTAACCCTTCATGTAGGATATCGTTAGATAGGTCTTTCAAAAATAAAAAAAACTAACTTTCGAAAACTATCACGGCAAAGTAGGCTTCACCGGTTACATAGTTATAGTTGACTAACTAAGACCTACTACGGAATCCTACTGCGTGTGGCCCGACACGCACTTGGCCGGTTTTTTACTGGTAACATTGGGTAGTGATGCTTTACATAGCAACCATTTTAGAAGTTTAGTAAAAACGCCAAGTAAGCAGTCACATATGATATACATATTAATCTATTAGTCAAGGTATCTAATGTGGGATAATATTATATACACACAATCTAAAAGATAAGACGAAGCATAGTGTTTTAGAAATGAAGGTCCTACTTCACGATGCCACTCTTATGTTTTATTTTCAACACCAAATAGTATCCGACAGAACGTCGATTTTTGGCTAGGCCTAAGCCGATTAATAGGCAATCGCTTAATTCTTTGGCTAAAGCCCTGATAAATAAAAAGGACTTGATCTTCTTAAATTTTTGGTCCAGAAGTCAAAGACAGAAGAACTGAAAATGAAAAAAAAAAAGATATATTCAAATAGTATATTTAAGGTTCCGAACCAAAATAGTAAAAAGTAACCCTTATGGGATGCGACTTTCTCAGTCTGTCTGTCAGAGCTGATAATTACTTCAGGAATGACTAACCTTATCGATTTGGAATAATTGTTGAAATATATCGCAAATGGATAAAGTAGAAAAATACTACTTTCGAGGAAAAATTGAATTTAAAATTACAAAGTGTAGTTTCTACGTCATCATAATTATGAAAGGGCTTGATATAAAGGCTTGATGCATATTTTAATATTTTTTATGTTTTCTTCGACATCTTTTGGTATACGAATTAAATTTTAAAAAAACTCTCCGTAGTTTGTAAAACAAACATTCTGAAATAATTAGACTTCCATACATTTTTCTCTTAAATGCTTTTCTTAATATGGTATTTCGACCATTTTCCAATTCCAAGGTATGTTTAAATTCCGATGAAATGTAATAAGAAAACTAAATGAAAATTGAGCTACTACATGTCAATTTAATAATCTTTTTATAAAAAAAACCTGTAAATTTTTGCGGTGAGTTTTTCTGATAAAATAATTATAAAAAACCTTTTATTAGTAATATAAGGTAAAAAGATAAAGATCAAAAATATTTAAATCGGTAATTATAAATGATTTCAAAGTCAAAAATCGATATTGCATCTTTCTAAAAGATTATCGAAATGCCATACAATGGTAGGATTTTTTTCCATTACTTTATTTCTTCAATAATGCATGAAACCGTGGAAAAGTGTCGTACAAATTTGGTGCTTGAAAATGTAACAGCTAATTCTCATTCAGACTAAGTCTATATCCGAATTTAGCACATTTATTTTTGCATAGATTTTTTGCTTTGCGGCACTTTCAAAATTAGGCCCAAAACGGGTGAATTTCCATTGTTCATGATAGGTAAAAATTTTAAAAATTCTGGTCATAATCGGAATCTTTACTATCCCACTTTTGGATATGACATAGACATGCATTAGCATTAATTATCACGCTTTTTCAAGGTGGATTGGTGATTTCAGACCGTGTAGTCCAGGTTTCCTCACGATGTTTTCCTTCACCGTTAGTCAATGGTGTCTAAGTTATACTAAAAAAGTGCATGTAAAACTTTGGAATAGTCAGATTCGTAATTTCTAGGTTTCGAAGTCCGAATCTGCATACTCATAAATGAGATGCAGGTGCCTTAGCAAAGAAGCCACAATGACTTTTTACTAATATGTTCGGTGTATCAACTTAATAATATAAATAAAACTACCTGCAGCTTATTTAAAATATTAACATCATTTGTAATACAGTCTCACTCACTTTTAGGTCTTTAAACGTAATAGATTATTCAATTTCGGTTCTGTTGGTGTCAAAACTTAGGCCAATTTTAAGCTAATGGCCAAACCAAAGCTGATGCCAAAGGTTTGGTCGGACACTTTACAGATGGATCAGAAACGTCGGACTAATTAACTGGCTTCCAGGCTCTCCTTACAAAACTAATATGATTTTCCTATACAAGTGAAGATGAGCTGAAGTTATTTGAGAAGCAGCAGATGTCGTAAAATGCAAATATGAAAAAAACTTGCGTGCATTTCTGTTAGAAGAGCTCAAAATGGACACCAATATGGCCTAAAAATTAACTCCTATGGTGCGATTTTATCTGTCTGTCTGTCCATCTTTCACAGCGGATTAATTCAAGAATGCTAGTTTCAGATTTTTTTCTTGAAACTTGTAACAATTCAGATCGATAAATATGTTTTGCAGATTAAAGAAATTGAAAATATTTTTGCTTTTCTGGCAAACAAAGTATGCAGTGGGGGTTGGAAATTTAAAATTAGTGTTTCGAAGTATTACTCAGACAGATGTTATTTGTATTTCTATTTTTATATCTTAGACATGCATATCAAAATACAATATGCGGCTGTCCTTAGAATCTCTACATAATATTATGGTCACCCGTCAAAGTTCTTCAAAATATAAAATGACAACCGTGCGGTGTGCATTGCGGGGTCGCGGGGGGGAAGCTCAAGCTCCGCCCATTTGCTCAAGGTCATTGGCGGTAGTCGTCGTCTTAAATATAAAGATTTTTGTTAACTGCCAATATTTTACAATAAAATCTCCGCACTATAAATACGATTTTCGTAAGTGTACCGACAGCGCAAAGTCAACATAGTGATGTGATTTTGTTCGCTATCTCGTCTGTCGAGACTTGCATTTATCGTTACCGTCGTTACGGCAACCGAATTTATTCGCTAATATTTAGCGATCGGTAGTTTGCGATGACATCGCTATCAATGTCGAGACTGCAGGCCCAGTTCTCAATCTAGATGCGATTTGAACTGGCTCGCGAACTCATTAGTGGACGTATGTAGACGGACAGGACGGCCGGGACGTGTGATTGACGCAACGGAAATGATTTCGCCCGCCGCCGGCGCCGGTGTTATCTCTCAAAAGGTAATACCCTCTCATTTGTTCAGTATATTTGATATTTATACATGATACCGTAAACAACGCGGTTTTCTATTTACATTTTATACGGAAAATATTTCCATGTAGTTAAAGAAGTTCGCTGGTTGAATCAGTTTGGTAGCTCGATAAATTAGTATTTATGAACCGCTCTATTACAAGTTTTTGAATTGAAAACTATTTTATACCGATAACGGAGAAATTGAGTAGCCGATCCAACACTTCATTCCAGTACAAAATTAAATGTACTCGAAACCTGAAGTTTTACGATCACGTACGCTACTACTAATTTATATCATGTTAATGATATACTGAGCTTACCAACACTTTGTTGCTTAATATAACGCTAATTTAATATTCTGTGAAAATATACCATTTTAAGGTTCTCTAACGGAACACTAAAATACAATGTTCCGTGTGTATAAAGCAGAGCGCCACAACGTAAAAGAAACGTACGCTAATCCAATTTGAAACGATTTCATCAGCTCCTAAAACAAATAACTATAAACATGGCCGCCAACAAGCTTTTTGTTTGCTCAAAGCCCAAAAGGATCCATGGAAACAATTTCCTAGAAATGATACCGTGGGGTAAAATAAAGAGTAACAGCAAGTGGGGAAATCCGTAAAACGATTTCGTGAAAATTAATCCGATCGGCCACATTCGCAAAAAATACGCTTCTCTTATGACGTAGACAGCTTTACTAAACGCTTATACGAGCCGCTTGTGGACCCGATAGATTAAATTTTCTTTTATAGGCTTACGATGTACATGCATGCGAGCCTAGTCTGTAGTTATCATGCTCGTGTAAATTCATACGCGGAGTTGAGATGACATTTTCTAGATTGGAAGCATAGAAACAAGATTGCTTATTTTTTGTATGCGCATGTTGTACTGTACTGTGTTATGTTATAACATTGTGCTTGTTTTATAAAACTTCAGTACCGGCGTGCCTTAATTTTTATCTCGCTCAGTATCAAGCTTCAACAAGATCAATTTAATAAATAGTGGAGTATCAATATATTAGAGATCGTTTGTAGTAAGTATGTATTAGTATAAAGAATGGATCCGTTAGTAATACAGATTTTTGATAATTGAAATTACCATTAATATTACCATTAAAATTAAGTTTAGGTATTTGAAAAAAAAAAATATTAAGAATAAAATATTTCAGGCAGAAATTAAAAATATAATACAAACAATAATGAGTTACGAAATGTTTATAGGTACACTTGAAATTAATCTCGTCGCCCACAATTGCCAAAAAGCTAGCAATACAAAGTAGAATTTTAACTAGTTACAAAGGAACGAGATCTCGACTCGGCCGCAGAGAGCATCAACATTTAATAAAAGGGGATTAACTCGTTTAAAGTACGATTGAACTTCCCTCAAGTCGGAGAGTGGCAACCCTGGAAAGTTGGCGCCGCCAAAGATTATGTTTTGATTGCTGTTTATTCATTGTCCCTTATAGCTGAATTCTTTAATTATAAGATCAAATAAAAATGTTTAGCTAAAAGATTCTTGATACCTAATATTCTTTTTACCGGACTGCCGAAAGAGACTAATGTTTTTCGAGCGCGTATTGTAATTATGTAGGTATGATGGACTCGTATGTCAACGTCTGCTTTTACTACTTCTAATATTCAAGTCATATTTTTCTGCTACTTGTTTTTCGCTATTTATTTAGTAACTGGCATTTTTATCTTCTTACGGATGCGTAAATTAAGACGCAGGTACAATATAAAATAATAGATAACTTTCTAAATCTAGAAAATGAATAAACTGATAGTAGAATAACAACAACATTGGTCTATGCTGCCCACGATTTATGAGTAAATAAGTTTAAACCCGAATAGGTTTAATCATAGAGCTATTTGGAGTCTAGATAAGTATGTATTTTTAAATTGGTAATTAAGAAGTTATTTTGTTTAGTTTCTATTATAAAAAATGTCATTCTCAATTAGCGTATCCTAGGTATGCTGATATTTTCCTGGTGAGTTTGTCGCGCCATGGAAGACTTCTTCTTCCCAGCAAAAACACTTCCTCATAGGAAGTCGCAAAGGGTGGGAATTTTGGAGGCTGTATTTTGTAAATTTGACGTTCAAAAAGTGCTTATTTTCAGCCTAGTTTGATTTATGAATTTGATTTCGTATGGTGAGTGTACAGATACCGAGCTCACTTATCTCCAGGTGGCTAACATTAGCGTGTGTAACCCACACAAGCCCGCCAACACTAAGGAACACAATATTTCTCGGCTTCAAACAAATTGCGGTCGGGCGTTAGTTTGATTGGGGGTAGTTTGTTGCCTTTACAATGGACATTAGTCCAGAATGTGTGTTTTCACCTTCAATAGTTAATGTTGGACGTATCTTTACAGTGCTTGCATGTTTCACGCTGAATTGTAAATAATTGTGTGGTATTTGTTCTAGTTTTACTGTTTTGGTTGTTTTAGCCTTATTACACAACCGTGCCACTTTTTTGACTTTGAAGGCCCTTTTAATATATTTCTTTCTAGGCACTACTATAACTACATTACTATTACATACAAGAATCTTAAGTTGAGATACCATGAACGCTAGACTTACGTCATAGGTAGTTTAAAGCTAACATATTATTTTATTGACTGACACTTGATGTGTTAGAAACTTTCGCCAGACATTTTTGAACTATCATCTATAACATGTCTATAAATAAGTATGTCATCAAAATATGTATACTGAACATGAAACCCATTGTGACGAATAACTAGACAGGCGGTTTTGTTATCAAACTACCTAGTATTTTAAGTGATGTTTTTTGTTTCAAAATACAATAAAGAGGTTTTTAGCCTGATTTGCAATGGTTGATAACTAAAATAAATAAAAATAAAATAATCCTAATTAAATGTGAAAGTGAGTATGTTTGTTGTTTAGACTTTTACTGTGTAAAACGGCTGAAACGATTCGAATGAAATTGGTAAATGGTACCCTGGAGTCTGTTATAGGCTGCTTTTTATTTGGTGGCATTAAGAAGATCACTTATCGTTAAATATGTATATCGAAACGGATAGAACCGCGGGAAACAGCAAGTTAGAAATGAAATAGGAATAGGCAGTTTGTACAATATTTTAAAAATTCATATTACTTTTTTAATAAACTTTATTCAACTCTATATTTTCTCAAACAGATCTGCTGGAAATGATTTCATAATAAATATAAAAGGCACTACTGCCTTTGTCTTTTACCTTTAATTCCTGTTCATTTTCTGGACCTATTTTCTGTGTTCATATCTTTAAATTATAACATGAATACCGTAGTAAATACGTAAGTTTAGTGTAAACTTTGGATCCCTTTTTAAAAATACCGCACATATGGAAGAGTCACTTTTGGCATAGTTAAAGTTTATTTAAAAAAGAACTGTGTAAGTGAACTGATAAAAAAAATAATTAAGGCAGCAAAGTACAAATACTTCCAATTCCGAACATAAAAAAAAACTACTTTGTATTTACACATCTCAGTTAAAACACTTGTACAGCTTCTGTGAGGCGATGTAAATTTTCAGTTCATTCCGCTACCAACATGTAAATGCTATAGTCGTTCTCGTTTACGACTCAACTCCCCCGTGTAGTGCGTAACTCATTGAAGGGTTACCCTCGCGAATCAGAATCGATACTAAGGGTTTGAGCACATGATCGGTTTTGGGAATACAATGGGTTGAACGATCTTTTGAAAATGTAATGCGTTCATCCAATACTAATGTGTAGGAGGCGACCGATTACACTGTCTTTAAAAATAGATGTTTATGTAGGTCCCCACATTTCTATCGTTTTACATATATATCTATGATCTTCATCTTCATAATTATTTATTTACAAATTTACAATATTTAAATATACCTACTGCCTTAATATAATTATATATACAAATAAAAAATTAAATAAAACAAAACTGTACAGACATGCGCAACAATGAGACCACTGTCACCCGGAAACGTGCCCAGAAGACTGGCAGCATTGCCACGTTGAATGGCAATGCTTATTCGCTGTCCAAAAAATATGCCAGCCCTCTGGTCTCGCAAAGTGTCGACCAGTCTTTTCGCGATTTCCTTGAACAGGAGACGCGAACTCGGACCCCATGGCCCGAGCGTTTCGACCCCAAACGGCTCAAAAGTATAGTTACCCACAAGGTTACTATACTTGTGCCGCTTGGTAGTCTCTGCAGCCGCAGCAGCCGCACCTGCACAGCCTACCGTGCTTGGAAGATGAGAAGGAGCCAGGGTGTCGACGCAAGTTGCGTCCCACACCAAGGGCCTACCCATCTTCCAAGGCAACAACGTCATACCATCTGGTCTCTTCCCATCGTCGCGTACCAGTCCATTAGGCTCTAATACGGCTGGTATGCCGGCAGTGGAAAGAGCACGACGGATAATGTCGTTGATGCTGGCGTGCCGTGCTATACGGCCAGCACTTCTGCAGCACGACAGACCATGGTGCCCGAGGCTTTCGACAGCTTCACCGCAGTGACACCGATGTGGAGCAACGCAAGGGGCGCCTAACAGTAGGCATGTAGCGAGCCGGAATGATTTGTCATCCAGCATAGTGCCTATGCTGGCTGACGGAATCGCCTGCAACCAGAGGCCCGACTCCCACTCTCCCACAGCCAACAAACGGGCACGCTCGACAGTATTATTTGACGTATTAAGAAGGTTATTCCGTATAATACTGCAGAGCGGCCCATCCCATTGTCTCTGAGAGGAGGGGTTACCGGGCAAAACCGTGTTGGGATAAGCCATTTTCCAGGCATTCACCGCATCGGTCAAACACGGTACCTCAAAATCAACCACTGAAGAAGATAAAATTTTCCTGGTTAAACTATCAGTACTGTGGACCGAGGAGAGGAAAGCCGGTAAACTTATACTTGAAATTTTGCGGACGCCGAGACCTCCCAAGCGAATAGGAAGTGAGGCTTGCTCCCAGGCTCGGTCGTCCAGTGCCACATTCAAAATCGAAGAAAGGGTGTTTCTGATAATTTTGTCTACTTTGTCCAAAAGGTGCGAATGCTTCCACAGATGGGAGGAGCGAAGGATAGAAATATGTAAATTTTGGTCCGAAACAACAATATCGAATAAGTGTATATGCCGAATGAAGGTTAATTTTGAATAATCTTTCTGAGACTTCATTAAAATTTTGAATTTTTTCCTCAATAAAAGATGAAAAGGACTCATCAAAGATTGGGGACCCTAGTAGGCGAAGAGAATTTCTTTCTACTATTTTTATTGCTGGAGCTATGGAATTAAATTTGGATATGGTTGCTTGCCTGTCAGTGGTGTGGGGAATGAAAATTTCGCATTTTGAAAAATTGAGTGATAAGCCAATGGAACTGAATTTCTGTTTTAAAGATATAAAATCGTTTAACACTGTATCTACATCGCCTCCTAGGGTACCGTCATCTAGATACCATACATTAAATTTAGAATTTAGCTGTCGAATAATAGGATTTATTGCCAAACTAAAAATGGCTGGCCCAAGAGGGTCGCCCTGTTGACATCCGACGGCCGAATTGAGAAGGTTGTCCTTATAAAGTAATTTGGAGGGATTCCTGTAACATTGCCACATAAAGTTGAAAATTTTGGGAGTTTCTTTTTTAACTTCTGTCAACAGGACGTCCCTGTTCACGGAGTTAAAGGCATTCTTAATGTCAACCTTCAGGATGACCTCGCCTTCATTACTATTGATATATGTAGACAGAGCGTGTACCGCAGCCTCACAGCCCCCTTTCGAACCGAAACCTAGTTGCAGGGGCTGGAATTTGCTGGCCAAGGTTTCGCTGTAATAGGCACAGCAAATTTTGGCTGCGATACGACGGTAGGTGCTTCCCACGGCAATGGGACGAATGCCGCCATCCTTTTTGCGTAGGGCGCATAGGTTGGCCCCGTACAAAATATCCACGACGGCATCGTGCACATTGCCGGAAAGCATTAAATTAATAAGGGCTGTTAACTCCTTCAAAAGGGACTCACCAGCTTCCCCGGCGCTTGAACACATCAGGTCTTTCAAGTGCTGAGGTGTCAAACCGTCGAGACCGCCGGCAGAGCCACTTCTGAAGGAGTTGACAGCCCCGCGCAATTGGATGGCTGTAATTAAAAGTGGATTGAAGTCTTGGTCAGGATGGTCGGGGAAGGAAAGGTCATCCGCCGGGGCCGGGTGTTTACTCTCCAGAGCAGTAAGTCTCTGGGGAGTACGGTGCGACCACATCACTACTGAAAAGTATCCTAGCCGCGCCCCTTATATCACCTTCCCCTAATTTAGATTCTACATGATGCAAAAGCCCTTTCTGGGACAGGTGTGCCGGTAATTTCGGGTCTAAAGAGAAAAATGAATTATTGCAGTTTTCTTTGATTTGCGCTGTTAAGGTTTTTTTAGTAGCCAAACTTTTTTGCACATGTAAAATCCTATAGGGAAAGGTAAGTAACTGTTCCCAAGCACTTTCAGAGTTCTCTCGGGCAGCGAGGGAAACACATCGGGCTAAACTTGCTGCTACAGAAGGTCGCGCGCCTCGGGGAACTCTTTTCAAAACCGGAACTGAATGTTTTAATTTAGATAGTTGTTGCCAAAGGGGGTGTGTCGTAGAATCTGTTGGGGTACTGGGTATGGCTGGGGGGAGTGAAGAAACATTGTGAGGTTTATGAACCTTACCACAATGCACCTTCAGTCCCCGTTCACCTTTAAAGAAACGTGCCTGGGAACAATAGGGACATCTCACTAGGATATCCAGGGAAGTTGAAGGTTGACTCATAACGGCTTCGCTACAGCCGTCATTGTGCAACATGCAAAATATAAAATTGAGGTACTTACAGGATAATAAAACAACAAATTTACACAATAAATAAAAAATTACAAAATAACATTCAAAACTTCACAAAAATGTCACTTCTCACAAGTCATGTCAGCGGTGTCTGGCGGTGTCGCGTAGGGCCGCCACAAGAGGCGCCGCCGCGCGTATCGTCACCGTCGCAAGATGCCGCTGTCGTGTCTATTGTCTTAGGGGTAGAATTTCGGAAAATCCTTTCCTATCGGATGCCTACGTCAAACAAAGAATACACCCTCCAAGTTTCAGGTATCTACGATCAGCGGTTTAGGCTATGCGTTGATCCGTCAGTCGTTCAGGACAAAGCATTTTATATGTATAGATTTATAAGTAATTCGGCAAACCAAACATGTCGCAAACACTTTTAAAATAAATGTGTCGTTTACAACAATTTCATATGATGTTTTCAAATTAATTATTAGGTGAATTTGTATTATTTTTTATCGCGTCACCTTTTCCTTTTTGTAATGGTAGGTACATTCGTTTTATGTCCTTTTATTTAAATTGCATATTCAAAAGACCACAAAAACTTTTTAAGATACATAATAATAATTGTGTTCAACTCCAACTATAATTTGTTATACCTAATTATCGTAACAGAATAGAGTAATTATGCAATTCAATGCTGTTCGTTACATAATACCAACAAGATGTAGTGATGCTATGCTATGGGTTATGTCCAGTAGTGGGCAGGTTTGTCTCATTTATACATAAAAATATCCTGTACAATATATTTAAGACTTTCTTTCGAAGCTGTATTTTTTATCTCTCACACGCATTTTTCTCGATCCAAAATCTGATTATCTTCATGTTGCAATGTTTGATAATTTATTAATTTCATTGAAAATTAAAAAGCCATTTATTTAAACTAGACTGAAAATCAGCACTTTTTTAACTTCTTTAACTCCTTTTTTAACTCCCCAGCAACAAAAATAACGTCTACTTATAATGATAAGCAGCGAAATATTAGGTAGAAATATTACGAGAGTTATTATGTTTACAGGTCACCGACCTCCGCCAATTCTAAGCGTATGATCACCAAATTGCCTCCATTGTGATATTCGCCTGGTGATAGTCGCGAGAAGATAATTGTTTATAATACTCTTGTTGATAAAAACCTCAAGATAATATTGTATATTTTTATAGTTAATTTAGGAATGTATCTATTTAATTGTATATAGTAGGTACCGACTATTGATGCAGATTTAGTTGCCCAGGTATAATATTGGACATAAATACTTATGCTATTTCACTTATCTCTATCTCAATATAATCATTTTGAGACATAACCCAACATATAAAAAATCTTTCAATGTTGAATAAATAAACACAAGTCCCTTACATGAATTTTAATTCGACGTAATAATTTGTCGATTTTGTCAAATTACGAACTTCTTAGGAAGTATATATGTAACACCTAGATCAGCTCAGCAGTTTAGATTTTACGGTTAAACACAAATATCGGTACATACATAGACTGCTTTTTTTATTTATTTACCGTGCCTTTTTTATTTACCGTAGTCGGATAAAAACCTACGTTTGTCTTCTCTTTTCAAATCATCTGTCAATTTACTAAGTAGAAATATAGGATCTAAATTATTAGTCCTACTAAAAACTAAAAGCTTATAATGCCCGTGTCCACTAATGATTTGTTCCTGAGTTAAATCGCAAATATTATAATTTTTAACAACAAATAAGCAATACAGATGAAAACAAACAAACAAAAGTGTGGAATGTCTTTATGAGGATTCATCCATTGTGCGATAATTTGACAAGGGTGAGAATGGGAACTCGCCCAAAGTCATTAGCATTTAATGAATTAATACTTACCATAAGACAAGAATGTCTACTCATGGCGACAGGGATGTGAACATTTAAAATAGTGAAAGTAATAACTTATTTTTTTTTTTAAATATCCTCGTCTTATCTCGATGTAAAAAGATTTCTTGAAAAATATTTTTTAGAACAAAAGCAAAAGATATTTGAAAAAGACCTTCTATTTTGTTCGTCATAATTTTGGAAAGTTTAAAAGTTATTTAGCTGTACATTTAATTACAGTCCTACAAGTCGTAATTACCGACCTTAGTAGTAGTATGTTTTGGAAGATATTCTAAAAAAATTAACTATATAGAAAGGAAACATAATCGTATACTAACTCTAACTTCCTAAATATTATTATAAATCCGAAATTCAGTTGGTTTGTTTGTTTGTCACACTTCCACGCTACTTCTAGCGGCTGAACAAATTTGAATGATTTTTTTTATTACTTACTTTTACTTATATTTCAGGTGCGTTAGGTAGTTTCCCTGGGACGTGGGTGAAACTGCGGGAAAAAGTTATTTAGTATTATAAAAATTCATTTGACACTTTTAGCATCCCTAAATATGTTCACATAAGACCATGAAAAGGGTTAAGATTAGTACTAAAAATTTTATATTTTGATTGTCTGAATTAATAGACAATAATAGTTGGAATAAAACTTGCCAATGGTTTTAAATGAAATAGATCCAAGTACTTTTGTTCGGTCATGATAAGTTTTAAGACATTTTAATTAACTTTGGAAGTCAGTCAAGTGTTGAACACAGACAATATCAAAGACATTCCTTTGTCTGTATTCTCAAATATGTATGATATAAAATTCTCATTTCTCAACGCAGAACTAAAATATCATAGGCGATCTTTAGATGATTTACTTAACATATTTATTTATTTAAGTAGTAACATAGTAAATGTATTAAGCGTAGTGATTAAATCCTGCCCAATTCATGCTAATAAATAATGAATACTTGCAAGCAATAGTCGTCCAGCAATATCTCACCGCCAAGATACATTATAATCGACGATAGCAACAGTTGACGTCATGCGACTCCATTGAGACATAAAGCGGCAATTTCCCCCGATCCGTAACCGATCCTTTCCGATCACGTACTGTTATGAACAATTCATTGCATTTGTAAATTGCAACATTAGCGATAATGCCCGTCGCTTCTACACGTGCATAATTGCTTATTAAGGGATAAACCCCATCATGTTCATATTTGTAAAAACTTATAAAAGGAGTAAAACCACGTTGTAAGTCAGTTCAGTCAGTCCACGCACTCTGTTCAATCTATTAAATCCTCAATATTTACAGTCAGTATTGTGAAGTGTATTGTTATAATTAAATATTAGTTTGCAGCAATAAAAGTGTTTTTTTTAAAAAGGACCTACGGAGCGCCATCCTAACAAATTGGTGTCAGAAGTGGGATCCCAGGAAAAATCGTTGAGTACTGGGATCTGTAGGTGTAGGCGTCGCGAATTCGTTTCTAGTCGTCTGCACCATTATTTGTTGGCTCCGTAGTTTGGTAGTCCTTTTTGGTGAAGTGGTCGACGATAAGCCTTGGGCTCCTCATAAAGCCTAAGCCCGCGCTGCTGCACTCCACGTGATCGACGTTAAGCCTCCGCTGTATAGCGTGAGCCCGCATCACCCCTGAACACCCCAGCTGCCCTGTGGTCGACGGTAAGCCTCCACTTTCGAGTGTGAGCCCGCATCACGACCTCACTTCGAGGACCTTTCCATCAAGGTTCCACTGACTGCTCATCACCCATCATCAGCCACGTGTCCTGAGCGCGCCACGTGTAAGCAAAAGTCTACGGGTCGACGAGCATTGCTGTGATACGACTCCCTGAGTCGCCCCACGTGTGTGACGCAATTTCCGAAATGTTCACGTGTGCTGCTGCGCTGTTACTGTGAGTTTTATATATTTATTCAGTGTGCTTTAAAATCAATTTCAGTGAAGTGATTATCCCAAAATCTCCGAGATTTCTCCAAAACGAAATAATTTTGACTGAACTCATTATTTTAAATTTAGTTTACAACTTATACAATTTTCTATACATTTTCTTTTGTGTGCATGTTTTGTCTGATGTTCTGTAGTGCATAATTAATTAACGCGATCAATTTAATGTCTCTGAAACACGAGAAATCCGAAGAAATCGTCTCTTCGTCTAGTTCCGATTCCTCAGAGAGTAGCCCAGTACCAAAACAAAAAATTAAAATGGCTGACAAAATTACTCTCTCTGTTCTCACAAAATTCATTAAACCCTACAATGGGGACCGTGAGTTGTTACCCGCGTTTTTAACCAATTGTGAGAATGCGATGGCCTTAGCAACTACAGAGCAACAGAACGTCTTATGTAAATATATCATATCACAGCTGGAGGGTAAAGCTCAAGCAGCTTGTTGTTTGAAGAGATTTAACAGTTGGTTAGAGATTAAACAATTTCTTAAAACTACGTTTGGAGAGAAAAAACACTCCACGCATTTATTAGTCGATTTACAACATTGCAAACAACTACCTTCCGAAGATGTAATGCAATTTTCAATACGCGTCGAATCTTGTCTAACGCGATTACAATCCGACATTCACTACAGCTGTGATAATGATAAAGAACTTTTAGGTCGCCTCGCCGCTATGGAGGATTTAGCCCTCAATACATTCTTGTTAGGGTTGAACTCTAATTTTGCCCACATAGTAAGGTGTAGGAACCCAAAGACGTTATCAGAAGCAATTACACATGCTACTGAAGAAGAAAAGTTATATAACTTATCTAAACTTTCCACTCGTCCTAAACAATGCACAGTATGTAATAAAAGCGGTCATATTGCTTCAGACTGTTTTAAAAATAAAAATAAGCATTTTTCTTCTAATTTGCACCATTTGAATTCATCGAATTATAATGTACAAAATAATTCTATTAATAATCAAATACAATCTAATTCACATTATAATCCAAATAAGTATTGTGCATATTGCAAAAAACGTGGTCATTTGATCGGCGAGTGTCGCAAACTTAAAGCAAAAAATAACTCGCGCGATTCACGTAATACTACACTATCAGGTGCACCTGCACCGAATACAAGTAACATGTCAAGCGATAATCGCTCTAATGTACATCAAGTCGATACTGTTTGTGATGATACTTTAAACTAAACAAGGTTCCGGTTCCGTGTCTACCGAAACCTTACGGTAATCATTTAAATGACACGAAAAACTATTCTAATTCCTGTGTTCCCAAATTATTTTCAACACAGGTTAGCGCAAACAAGACTTCGAGTCCTTCAAACTGTGTTCCCAAATTATTTTCAACACAGGTTAGCGCAAATAAGACTTCGAATCCTTCAAACTGTGTTCCCAAATTATTTTCAACACAGGTTAGTGCAAATGAGACCTCAAGTCTTTCAAACTGTGTTCCTACATTATTCCCAACACAGGTCAATGCACATACGGATACTTCTAAGTCTTATAATAAAAAGTTAAATACTTATTTAAATTTTCAAGACAGTCCCTCATCTCGTAAGAAATCGGGTTCTACTTCTAGGGATTGTTCGCGTGAGAAAACATTTACTATTAACTATATCAACAACAAAGTTTCTCTACCTCACGTTTATTTAAAAACAAATTTTAATGATAAACCCTTGTGTTTTTTGATCGACACTGGTTCGACTATTTCAATTGTCAAATTTTCTAGTTTACAAAATAAACCAATGCTTGGCCCTGAAATTATAAAACTTAAAGGCTTAAGTGATAACGATTCCTATTGTGAATCTCTCGGGTCTATTAAACTCAATTTTGAGTATCGTGTTTCATCAAGCAGTAAAATAACATTTGATTATTTGTTTCACGCTATTGGCGATACGATTAATTTAAACTATGATGGTATTATTGGTAGTAATTTTATTCAACATTTTAAAATAGATATTCAGTATTCTACCAATACCCTTAATTTAGAAGGACACGAAATACCTATTTGCTGTAGTAAACCATCATATATCATACCACCGCGGTCAGAGTCAGTTATAGAGTGTCCGGTTTCCAACTTATCCGATATTGTTGACATAAAAGAAGCTTTAATATTAGATCATAAAATTTGCGATGGTGTATTTTTGGCAAACTGCATAGTAAATTTAAAATCAAACAATAGAGTAAATGTTTCTGTTCTGAATGCCACCGAATCTGAAGTCGAGATAGACGATTTTTCAGTTAAATTAACACCATTTCAATTTGCATCTTCTACGTTAGATAATACTCAATCAGAACTCATTTATCAATTAGATTCTTTAAACATTGACCGATCTCAAAAAGTTCTTGAACAGATAAGAAGCTCTCATTTAAATTTGGAAGAAAAGAAAGCCTTGATGAAATGTCTTTCTAAGTACACGGACATATTTCATCTCGATAGTGAGTTCTTAACTTATACAGACGTAATCAAACATTCTATTAACACTAAGGATGCAACCCCTATTCACGTAAAGTCATATCGTTTTCCCGAGGTACATAAAGAAAAAGTTGAGAAGCAAGTTAAGAAAATGCTTGACCAAAATATTATTCGCCCTTCAACTTCTCCTTGGAATGCACCTGTATGGGTGGTTCCTAAAAAACTAGATGCTTCTGGCAAACAAAAGTGGCGTATTGTTATAGATTATCGGCGTCTCAATGATGTCACAGTTTCAGAAGTTTATCCTCTTCCTCTCATATCAGACATCTTAGACCAACTTGGTCACTCAAAGTACTTTAGTACCCTCGATTTAGCATCAGGGTTCCATCAGTTATTATTAGATCCCAAGGACACTGAAAAAACAGCATTCAGTGTTACGACTAATAGCATTTCAGGTCAATTTGAATTTACCAGGATGCCTTTCGGTTTAAAAAATGCCCCTTCCACATTTCAGAGAATGATGAATCTCGTTCTTTCAGGATTGCAAGGTCTTCACTGTTATATATATTTAGATGACTGTATTCTCTATTCTCATGACCTTGAATCTCACATGCGGAAGCTGGAAGCTGTATTCGACAGACTCAGACAGGCAAATTTAAAATTACAGCCCGACAAGTGTGAGTTTCTGCGACGTGAAGTTGCTTATTTAGGGCATATTATCACCGACAATGGTGTTTCGCCTAATCCAGAGAAAGTGAAGGCTATCTCCCAATTCCCAACACCGAAAACTCCAAAAGATGTCAAATCTTTTCTTGGACTAACGGGTTATTATCGGCGTTTCATTGAGAATTTTTCCCATATAACAAAGCCTCTCACATCTTTATTAAAAAAGGATGTTAATTTCTATTGGTCCCATGAGCAAGAACATGCTTTCAAAACGCTTAAACAAAAGCTCATCTCAGCTCCCTTATTACAATATCCGGATTTTTCTCAACCCTTCATAGTAACTACAGATTCTTCAAATTATGCCGTCGGCGCAGTTTTATCCCAGGGTGAGATAGGCAAAGACAAACCCATTGCATATGCATCCCGGACTCTAAACAAACAAGAAGGGAACTACTCAACCACTGAGAAAGAGCTCCTCGCCATTCTTTTTGCCGTTAACACATTTCGGCCTTATCTCTATGGTTATAAATTTAAGATCGTAACCGATCACCGTCCTTTAACATGGCTTTTTAACGCGAAAGATCCAGGCGGACGTTTGTTAAGATGGCGATTAAAACTGGAAGAGTATGAATATGAAATCATTTATAAACCCGGCAGAGTTAATAGTAATGCAGACGCTTTATCTCGTTATCCAGTAAATGCTGTGACCACTAGAAGTTGCAAAATTAATTCAACCTCTTATGAGGAGTATTTTAAAAAACAATTCACTAAATCTATATCTGAATGCGATACTAAAATTGAAGAACACAATGAGAGTTTACATAAAGCAAAACAAAAACATATTGCTTGTCCCGCCTCTCTAGATTTAGATAACTCAATGCCGCATTGCGAGCAATTATTATCAATGGTTGTAAATTCCGAGGAATATCGCGCAGGTGAACGCGAACCTGACACCGTACAGGCGGTCAGCTGTAAAAACAATAAGACGCTTTATTTCCTTTTCACTAAGATTCATCATTTTGACGAAACAAGTTATAAAGTTATTTATAATCTACTAGTTAAATTAAGAGATGAAATTATTTCTAAAAATGATTATGATAAAGAATTAGCCTTGTCCGATTTTTCTGAACCATTTACAAAATTGGTTTACGTCAAAATCTATAATATGATTTCATACATTTTCCATGGAACAAATATTAAAATTCATATTTACAAAAATCAAATACTTTATCCGACCCCTGCTGATATCCCTAATATTCTTAAAGAAAATCACGGGACGACCATAGCCGGTCACCCCGGTGTTAAACGCATGTTAAGTAGAATTAAAGCTTCATATTTTTGGAAAGGTATGCGTTCCGATATTGAACAATTCATCAAGAATTGCAGGATGTGTCAAGTTAATAAACCCTTACGAGCTTCTAATAAAGCACCTATGGTTATAACCTCGTCCAGCACAAGACCATTTGAAAGATTAGCCCTTGACATTGTAGGCACTTTACCTGAAGCCGGTCTTCAGAAATTTAAGTATATTTTAACGCTCCAGGACGATTTAACCAAATTTTCTAATGCCTATCCAATGATTACTTGTACGACTGATGAAGTTGCACGTAGTCTTATACATTTCTTCTCATTATTCGGTTTCCCTAAAATTCTACTTACCGACCAAGGTACATCGTTCACTTCTGAGTTATTTAGGCAGTTAACAGAAATACTTAAAATAAAAAACCTATTTTCTACACCTTATCATCCACAAACAAATGGCGCACTAGAACGTAGTCATGCTACCCTTAAAGAGTACTTAAGGTCATTTGTTAACGAAAATCAGAATGATTGGCATTGCTATCTTGCTACAGCAATCCTGTCATATAACACAACTCCGCATTGTACAACTGAATATAGTCCTTTTGAACTTCTATATGGTTATAAGCCATCAATTCCTAGTAGCGCTTACGAGTCAAGTAGTAATACTACTTATCAAGAATACATTCGTGCTTTACAATATCGAATGAAATACTCTCGCGAAAAAGCTCTCGAAAATACGAACAAGAGTAAAGAGATATCAAAAAAATATTACGATTCGACAGCACGAGAGAAAATTTACAAAACTGGTGATTTAGTCTATTTAAAACACCATCATAGACTCCGTAAAGCTTTATCTCCTGTTTGGAAAGGACCGTTTAAAATAATAAAAACTCATGGTAAAAATAACGTCACCCTATGTGTTAATAGAAAACACATAAAATATCATGTTAACGAAATAAAACCAGCCTAGGAAATATTTGTTTCAGATGTCTCGTGTGTTCAAGTACTTCCGAGCCGATTGAAATTATTGAACACAGCCCAGGAATCTATTTTGATCCGATATCCGTGGTCTATTTTCATAATGATTATTGGAATGTCGTTACGCATGTAGATGTAGTACCTATTAAACCGTTCATGGAAAAGATCGAAAAGTCTACCAAAAGTGTATTTGACTTTTGTGAAAAAGCTCGAAACTTAGTTAATTTTAGCATAGATTGTAAGGATATTTTTAATCCATTAGAAATACTTATTAATTCAAATAATCTTAAGATTGAATCTCTATCGCATCTTATTTCAGACCACCGTCAAAAACGCGCCCTAGAGTTTGGAGGCGAAATTTTAAAATTCTTCTTTGGTACATTAGATGCTGACGATGCTAGAAAATATGACGAAGCTATTAACGCGTGTCAACAAAACGAGCATCATGTTTATTCCTTATTGAAAGATAATATCCACGTTGTTCGCTCTACGATTAATAATTTTAATGTTTCCATACAAAAATTAAATAATAATGAAATTAAACTTAATAATCAAATTGAAAAACTTAACCATATATTTTTAGCTAATTATAAGACAAATAATAATATTATTAATTTAGAAAAAATTAACTCCTTGTTTCATATTATTGAAGGATCATTACTGTCTATTTCTAATATTTTAGATACAATTTTAAATTCAATTTTATTCGCTAAGGCAAATATTCTACACCCATACGTAATAACTCCTATGAAATTATACAATGAGTTATCAAATAACATACAATTGAAGAGAACTTCCGAGTTTCCGATTTCATTAACATTGCAAAACATTCACACTATAATCGATCTGTCTAAACTAACTGTGTATTATTATAATAACAAACTAATGTTTATCATACAAGTTCCTTTAGTAAATCCTATAAAGTTCAACCTATACAAGAATTTGGCGCTACCTACTCCTAGTGATACGAAGCAATATTTAACTTATGTTTTAATTCACCCTTCTAAGTTATACGTAGCAATAACGGATGACAAATTGTCTTACGCCTTATTAGATAATATCAGTGAATGTAAACATGTTAATAGTGACTATCTTATATGTCCTTTGCCGTCGATTTTGTCGACTATAAATAACCCTTCATGTGAATCTAAGTTACTTACAGAAGTTACCTTGTCACTTCCAGAAAGTTGTGAGTCTAAAGTTATTTACGGTAACATAAATGTTTGGCAAAAATTGAATGATAATAGATACATATATGTACAATCTAAACCAAACAAATTAACCAGGAAATGTAACAATAATATTACTGACTATGTCCTACAAGGAACAGGAATTTTATCAATTGAAAACAATTGTATAGCATATTTCCAAACGCTGCAATTTTATCCATCAAATAAATATAAATCCAATGTACCGAGCCAAATAACTCTAAATTTTGATTTAACTTTAGATGATTGTTGTAAATATAAGTTGCTTAATGAAAGCTCTCATTCTATTAATTCAATTAGTCTTTCCAATGTTGACTTGGAATCCTTGAAGTTAGCCTCACATAAATTGGATAATTTAGAAGATGAAATTCGTATTAGTGAGAATCAGACCCACATTGTAAAATATGGTAATTATTATTCAGGATTGACCTATGTAATATTATTAGCAATATTTATTTATACCACTTATAAAATTTATAGAAAATGTTTTAGTAATAATAGAAGAGCTTCGTGTTGTATTCAAATTTACAATCAATGTTACAATACAAAGAAAAATAAGAATAATGTTAATACTTCAATAGAACTTACTGAAATTTCAGACGATTCAGAATCTGACAAGAAGTCTGTGAAAAGCCTTCCAAATATAGAATTTGGTAAAAGTCATTTTGCTTTGAGAAACTTAGATAAATCAAATAGAAATCTCAGTAATTTCTAGCTACTGATCCTTGTTTTCTAAGAAACTATTTTGTTTTAATTTTTATATTTTTATTTTTTGGGGTTCAACTATTATGATATTATATTAAGGTTTTACATGTTATTAGTTAAGCATAATTCAAATATAACTGAGTTTTATTTACAGATTTAATTATAATAATATTAAACAAGCTATAAGTAAATTCATTATCCTTTTAATCCTTCGCTTTATTATTAAAAATAATAAATGATTTAAATAAAGCTCAGTCTAAAGGGGGGAGATGTTATGAACAATTCATTGCATTTGTAAATTGCAACATTAGCGATAATGCCCGTCGCTTCTACACGTGCATAATTGCTTATTAAGGGATAAACCCCATCATGTTCATATTTGTAAAAACTTATAAAAGGAGTAAAACCACGTTGTAAGTCAGTTCAGTCAGTCCACGCACTCTGTTCAATCTATTAAATCCTCAATATTTACAGTCAGTATTGTGAAGTGTATTGTTATAATTAAATATTAGTTTGCAGCAATAAAAGTGTTTTTTTTAAAAAGGACCTACGGAGCGCCATCCTAACAGTACGTAACAGAACACGTGGGGGAAATCCATGTAAATACGCCGCATTTATAAAGACTATATATTTTTTTAAATCGCTAGAGCAAAAGTATGGAAATAAACAAATGTGGTTAAAGTAGTTATAGACTTGACAATATTATGACAAGCAATATAAAATAAAGTCCAACCGACCTTACCTATTTTAATTTGCCTAAACAACATTATCGCAATGGTTAAAACAATATACATGTTTGCCGTAAATCTCACGTCACTTTGAAGAATGTTTTATTTAAATAGGAACAGCAAAAAGTATTTAGCAAAACACTGCATTTATTTTACAGCATTCATCTAGTATTCTAGTTTGAGCTCAAGCTACTGTTACATAACCTAGGTATTTATTCTAATGTTATTCTCCAAGTGACATGAGTTCAATGAGTTACAACTTCACATGTATTTAATCGACGCTCCTGGTAACTCGCACACAAATAAATTCTTCCGCACAATACGTCATAGCAAAAAAAAGTATTAAATCATTCGAAATTGTGCTTTCAGCCTTATTCCAGTTCCGGTGACATTGCGGACTCGCGTTTTCCATTTGGCCAGCTGTTGTTCATATAGTTGTGAGACTACACGAATAAATATGATTCTGTTATGAAATGCTAGTAGATAAACTTGGTCGGGATAAGGTGAGCACGCCTCTTTTATCCGGATGATTATACGAAGGCACGTAGACGGGATTTGATGCAGATAATATGGAACTTAGTATTGGAATCTCCGTCTTTTTAAAATTTTAACTTGTCTTTGATAGGTTTCTATTCATTTGTGTAGACTGTCATTAGCAAAGGGTTTTAGGGTTACTCTTTTTTATAAATTACGTATTATATGAATGTTTTAGAATCAAACTCAAATCTACAAAATGTTACGAGTCCACGAGCTTGACTATAGCCTATTTTCATTTTTTTAATATTCAAGACATATAATATGTATATTATATTATTATATTTAAAAGTCCTGCCCTACTCATTACTGAGTAGAACTTTGGCCAAATTTGCTTAGCTGTTGTTTAAAAACTATACCTATAAATATTGAATGGATATACCAACATAATGCATACAGTAGTCTACTATGTAGGTAATAATTTTCACATCGTAACATATGCACGGGAACCAAGTCCCGGGGGTAATGACCTATGCGAATGGACTAGTATGTCAATCAATTTCAAACAAACATAGTTACTATTGACGGTACTACAGATTACATAATAAGTACTTAGCCATACAGTTCTCTCTACCTAGCACTTCACTTAGTGGTACTCGGAACTGATCGAATTGTCTTTGGCAATCAAGCGCTGAATTGATTATCCTAAGCACTCACTTAAAACGGCTACTGCTGTAGTAAAGCGAGTTTATGCTTCAGAATTATAGTTCTTGACCTAACATTACTAAAAAGATAATGAAGCGAGTCTTATTCTCACAACTCCTATCTATCCATATTCGTATTCGTACCAGATACGTATTACGCATACACACTCTAAAATAAATGTAGATAATAAACCTAGTAATATAATTAAATTATTTTGGTTATTTTAGGGTGCCTATATTGTAAAAAAACACTCTATTGACTACTCAAACTTTAGCTGGTTTCTAATATTTGTATTTGTTACTACTTATGTATATATTATTATTTTTTTTCAAAAATCAAAACATTTTCATCACTCACCAGAAATTAATCAAGTACCTACCTAGCTGCGGCTAACTAGCTCAGGTAATGCAATGCGAGGTGACGTCACAAGGAAGCTTCGGATTACGTCACGAACAGATGGCACGGCCCATTGTCTCAGGTGTGTGTGAAGCGTGGTCAGAGCTGGCATGCCGTGAAATGTGGCCGCAGAGGGACTCAACCAAGTAACTGTGATAAGAATAATTGTGGCGGGTTTATTTTAAAGGTTAAATTGCGCTGTTTATTTTGTGACTATAAATGTCGGAGGTTAGATTGCACTTGGGATATTTTCTTTGTTTGTCAGAAATTGCACATGTATTTTTTCTCGTATTGTATTTGCTGAAATTCGATGAAACTTGGCTACTGAACATACAGAATGTTGCTCGTTCGATCACCACTGGTGGTGGTTATAATAATTTTATTATTTGTCTTCTCTAATTGCTCCGTTTTTATTGAATAATACACCTTAAACTAACTGCGTAGGTATGATTCTAGAGGCGAGAATAGGTTTCGAAATGATCGGACTTTGCACGGTAATCAAACACCGTCAAGTCTATAGGTTGGTAGTTACATTTCCAGGTAAAAAGTTTTCAGTTTCATCGTTTTTTTTTAACTCTTCAGTAAAAATCGTTATCCTTTCCTTTTAAATACTTGTTAACATTTGAACACAACTAAGCAAAACAATAAAATTACTATCTGATTCAGATGTAAAGAAAATAAAAAACTGCTAGTATGCCCACAGGCAGATCTTAATCCTTGGAAGTCCTACAGTCTCTTTTAATTTTTATCTTAGATCCATTCACAAATGTTAGGTTCTCATGAAATCTTTTAAAGATTTTTTTCTAAAAATAGATAAAATATTTTTTACGCATTGCTTAAATTCGACGAATTTTAAAAGATAGACGACAAATATTATAAACAGGCTGTTTCCCGCAGTGTCACACGCATCCTGGGAGAACTATTATTATGCTCATCCAGACAAAAAGTATTAATCCAGGTTATAAACTACGTGTGTACCAAATTTCATCCAAAAACCTTATGTAGTTTTTATGTGAAAGAGTAACATACACACATCCCCACAAACTCGCATTTATAATATTAGTAGGATTAATCACCCCTTATAGCGTATTTAGTAAGCTACACCTCTACTTATCTTTCAATTTCATAGGATTGTAGTTTTCCTAGTATCAAAACTGTATTCAATAGTGTAGAGTGGCGTAAGTACAAAGGACAGCGGGGTCATGTGTACAATATAACATGTCGGTGGAAAAAGCTTTTAGTGGCCCAACAAACATAACGATATCTACTGGGAACGGTGGGCGCACTACACATACGAGTACACAGAATTCAAGTATAAACTGTTATTGCTATTACATTTATAGAAGTCGTAACTTTTTTACTTTATCAAATCTCTTATTGTCGATGTCAATAGTTTTTGAGACATTGTTTTTCATGATACTTAAACACTCATTATGATGCTCATCTCACCGGATTTCCTACTATTATATTATTTTAAAAGGGCGCAACTAGGAAGAAAAGTAATTATTCAGAATATAATAGCGTATATGGAGGATAAAAGTGAAATACTTTATTTAATTTTTAGGGTTCCGCAGTCAACGATGAATATAGGTAATAGTTTACGAAAGGTGAAATATTAGGTAAGCTTTAAAGGGCAAATTATTGTTAGAGTATTTTTTAGTTTGTCCCATCCTGTTTGCTAATTAGCTGTTCCTAGATATGTAAAAATAACACGAAAGTAGCATTATAACAAAGTTAAAAAATATACTACTAAATCCTATACTGCGCGTGGTTCGACACGCACTTGGTCGGTTTGTATTCAATATAAATCCATGTGAAATGACTACATAAAAACGAGCATTTTCTCTGTAAAAATACTATTTTAGGCAAGCCAGTGCATTCATCGCTCTTTTTATGCACCTTCTCTTTTTAATACCCAATTAAGCGTTCGCCTTTTACCACCATGCTACCACCCAAATAGCAAAGTGACAATTAATTTGGCTATCAATATTAAAAGCTTTCAAAGGCTGGCTCGCCAGTGGGATAATGTATCGCACAGGATTCCCGGTGTCAGACAACTTTTATGTAATTGGCCGGGGGTCGCGGACGTAATCCTGCTCGCATTCATTAGTGCCAGTGTAACTGCAACTTATAATCTGGCTGTCCGCACGATGCCCGGGAATATTGTAGAAATAGTACACCGGCGTTATAGTTTGTTCGGACTTTCTGATTTGTGCGGTCTGACTGTAGGTATAAAAGTAATAATTAATAAAGCAAATGCTTTGAAGATATTGTAAATTTAATTTAAATAAAGAAAGGTCATAAAAGATCAAGTAAAAACATTAGGTGTTTTTTGAGGATTTAGTTTTAGGATTTTTTTGGTTAATTTTATATCCAGTGTTTAAGAATATAATTTGTTTCTAAATACTTGCCTATACAACTTGTGAGCTACATTTTTTCAGTGAAGTTATTTACACCTATTAAATGTAATGGCTTGGCAACCTTTCATTATTATATGCGGTTTATCTGCACACAATATCAAGTTTTAATCCAGCATATCAGTGCCAGCGACGCCGTGGCTGTTTAAAGTTAGTGTTTTGGCTCTAACTGTGATGGTTTGCCCATCACAGCTAAGGTTCATAGCCGTTCTTTGACACTTTCTATTTATAAAACAAAACATTCTATTTTTATAGAAAGTCTGTATTGTTCTTGTTTGTATCAACGAATTCTATACCAATTCGTTAAATATTATAAAGATACTTTTAACGTCTCTGCAGAAAAAATTGATACAATTAAGTGTCTGTTTTTTTTATCAGACAATTAGAACGCAATGTGAAACTAATCACTGGGTGCTTTCTAAAAATACTATTAGGTACACAAAGTTTATCCCAGCAGCAATAGTGTAAAATAAAGGCTCTACTTTTGCACGTTAATACAAAATTAATCCAGACCTGTTACAGACAGGTTTGTTTTTCTTAACGAAGCGTCGGAGACGTTGCTTTATAATGCACTTATGATTTATTGCATCAGAATCTCGCTCCGCCGGCATTTTTAATATTTTTGCTGCTATTTTACTTGACTCGTGTAAGGGCAGGGCATCGCTGTCCTGTGGGATACTGGGAGTGGGTAGCTCGACTGCAAAGTGACGAGTATTCGTGTGGGTAAGCATGAGATTAAAAAATGTCTAAAATATTTGAAATATTGTACAGATGTGAAATACCCGAAGGAAATAAAGTTAAAATGCTTCGTAATCTAAGGAAGTAGTTAATATAATACAATAATCAAACAAAAGATAAGCCTTACCATGGCCAAAGCAATTCCAAAGCAGGAATAGTTTCGTTGTGAATATGAGACGGTGCTATTCAACGTTAGTAGCTGGGTCTTACTTACACATCTGATTGGAAAAAACGTGCTTATACGGCCCGAGCGTTGTTTACTTAATTACTATTCTTATTAAGTTTATCTACACTAATATTATAAAGAGAAAAACTTTGTTTGTTTGTAATGAATAGGCTCAAAAACTACTGGACCGATTTAAAAAATCCTTTCACCATTCGAAAGCTACATTATCCACGAGTAACATAGGCTATATTTATTTCTAGAAATAACAAGGGATACCTACTAAAACTTGAATAAAGTAACCCAAAGTGTAAAAAAAATGTCCACGCGGGCGAAGCCGCGGACGGAAAGCTAGTAATAACTATTTTAATTATTTAATTTGTGTATCTTACCAATTGTCTACAAAAATATTCAGTTTGCAATATGAAGCTTGCTATATTTATTGATGAAAATAATAATATAAAATGTCAAAGGGAGAATGATTTGTTGTAATAATTGTATACAATTTGAAAAACAAAATATTGATTATCATTTCGTATTCTGATCTTATAACTAAATCGTCTTTACAAAGCAAACAAACAACAATAAAAACCTTCATATCCTTTATTGCGTCAACAAACGTTCATACGAAAACAAGACGCTATAGATGTTCGTATAAAACTCAAAATATCGCCGAAGAGACGTTTCTTATGAATCTGACACGCTGAATTCTGAGATTAAATTCATACCCCGAGGTACAATTCGTTCAGAATAACGTCGCATCGTCCACACTCCTACCGAGATGAAAAATGGTGGCATTATCTCGATTTCACTTGTCAAGTGAACAAAAAGAGCTTTTTCTGTAGCTAGTACTTATTTAGTAAGCTCATATCTCTGTAGATAATTTAAGAGTTGGTATAATCGTTTGGGCAGGTGATAAAAATTCTATTCAAAAACTAAATTTTATGCATAGAATCACACATGTATGTATATCACAACAGAATCGAACTAAAACTGAATTACAAACAGTCCCATACAAAATTTATAAAAAAAGGTTATCAAATAAATTGTTCACGAAACAACGCAAATGAAATAACAAAGCACAATTTTTACGAGCCATAAACAATTTCGCGCGGAAGCCAATGTTAAGCGTAGAAACTTCTTCAGTGAGACCGTAACACAATGAAATTAACAATAAGCTCGGTAGAAACAAAGAAAGCACCTAAGTTGATAAATAAAAAATATGCCCAGGGACAAATGGAGGCGAGTCGCTACAAAAATTACAAAAATCCTGGTAATTTTTGTGGCTTTCCGCTTGTTTTGCTAGTAAATCCTTGAGAACACAAATTTTACAGACGTTATTATTTTATTCCCTACTGAAATGTTAAAAATAATAAAGGATCATGTGCTAGGCCTCATATTTACAGCTCTGAACTAAATATTTATAATTACTTACTTTCAAGCGCACTATCAACTTGTATTCTACAAATAATAGGTACCTACGTACGTTAACAAACAGATCATTATCTAATTAATTCAAAGGAAAGAAAAAAATGTCTTATAGAAAACATACATAAACACACTATTTCATTTTTCTAGCTAGATTAAAGACCAAAATAGATTGGTACTAGGTAATTGTTATTCAAAATATCAAACAGTGTATAAATTAGTGACTTGTTATTCAGACAAGTCACTAAAATATTCATAAACCTAAATAATTGTGATATTCGTTCGGCTCGGCAATTACGTGGTGATATTAAAACTTAATTAAAATTTGTTTATCACGGCTCGAAAGCGATTAAAAGTTTAAACGAAGCTCGACGACGTAGACCGCCTTAACGGAACGAGTTTATTTACGTAAATAGTGTTTCGGTTCAACACTTGAGCTCCCAAACTGACTTTGTGCATAGGAACTTCATGTTTACTTCATTAAATAACTCCTTTTAATAACTATTGCGGAGAATTTAATTATTAAGAAAATTTTTACAATTAATTTTTCTTGTGATCATTCAAAAATGTGTCGAAATATTCCACATTACCAGCGTGTTTCATTAAAAACAATATCCTCGATTTTTTTACTACACGAAAAAAGAATTTAATTATTTATTTAAGTTCACAAACGAGTTCGTCACTTGGGGCGCATTCTAAAGGGCTCTACTTATTTGGACTTCCACTTGTTTGTTCAAGTTATCTCGGAATTTATGTTAGGGCCGCACGAAGGCCGTGCCGCGGGACAAACTAGTGAAAATTAATGAGGACTCCAAGCGAAGTTCAATACTTAGCTTTATAAACTAACTGTGAAAAATAGACTACAGTATAAAAGGTACGATTAGGACTATTTATTTTATCAATGAATCTTAATATGTAAAAGAATTGAAGAATAACTTTGAACATAATTATTAATTAATAAATTATTTAACTATTGTTCTATTTATTTATTTGTGTTCTAAAAGAAACCCTACATTTCTATTATATCTTAGATGACGATGCATCTAAAAATAAGGTGTTATTATACTGTTATATTTTTAAATTAATTGATGTTATAGACAGAAAAATCGTTGTGTTTTTTTATTATTGATAGGCTTTAGTTATTATTATACTTTAATCCTCATCATTGCATAAAATATCACCTATTTGCGTAGCCTTTACAAGGAACAATATTTAACAAACATCAAATAACTGTCTAAAATAAACTCAAACCCCTAAATTTATCGCTCAAAGCCACAGAGTGTTCAAGCCGTAACTTCACTAAAACAATCATACGCTTACGTTTCGTGTACACTTAGCATAATATTAGAGAGGTCACATCACGCTCTACTGTAACTCGGCATTAAACATTAGTTAGGCTGTGGCCCGATTGATCTTAAGTTGTATTTGAGGCTATGATGACATTCGGCGCCTCCAGATTTATTTGAACAGTGAAAAGTATAGCAATAAAATCCAAATATCAGCAGATTCAAATAATCTTCACTTAACGGTCCCAGTCTAAGCGTTTCAGAATTATTGAAAAACACTACCTATCATTTGGCAAAATAAAAAAAAACCGAAGAAAAAGATTTATTTAAGTATAATCAAAATATGTCAATCAATTAAAATTGATTAAAATTGATTGACATATTTTGTATACATAGTGACAGACAACCTTTTAACATGTAGTTCTTACAAGTAGAAAAAACATAGCAAGCAATTTAAATAAAACAAATCTTAGACCAGGTCACCGCCATTAGTTGCAAAGCGTATGAGGTCGCACCCTTATTGCAAATCGCCGCAAGGGCAAGCTATTCATGTTTACAAGTTAAGGCTCACTGTTTGCCTTTAATAAACAGTGTGTAGGCACCGCTATTTGTTAGCTTTGCCATATCGATTATGTACATTAACAAAAGAGATTCTAATTAATGTTTATTAATCATTAAGTTAATTAGGTCTGACATTATATTGAGGTCAATGTTATTGTGCCTAATGAAAATCTTGTGTAAAAATATAACATTAATAATAATATTTATATAAAAACGCCTGAAGCCATCGCTAATATTGAAATATGAATACATATTACATGTTGAATTTTATGGACATAATAATAGGTAGGTTGGAAAAAAAAAGTAAAGATAATTTTATGAAAAAAAAACCTACTTCCATAAAAGAAGCAAATATAGATAATAACTTTCTTTGTACTACACAAAACAAACAATACATAATTTTATACAAATGAAGAGACAAACAAATAAACTTTTTCTTGCACAAAAATAAAACAATGGCGAGCTATTTCAACTATATTCCTCTACCAGGTTTTGTCCGCATCTCCACTCGCGTGGACGAAATCGGGACGGGAGTCTTTTTGTTCATCCCCATTGTATCTCATTCCATCGCAGCACAATAATTTATGCCTTATATTTTATAAACTGTTTGGAATAAGAATGGTATTGAGATCAATATAAAATTTTCTTTACATTTTGATCAAAACCATGGTTTGCATTATTTTGAAGGTGTCTTTTTATTGAAAATTTAAAACTTTATTCACTAGTTAATATTTGCTATTGGACATAGTTTACTTTAGTTGTCACAAAAAAAATCAGCGAAGTAGTAAATGATTCTAATTAAAAAATACTTACTAAGTGCCTGTAACTACTAAAAATCAATTTCTATGTATCGGAACCAAGGTTCAGGTTCAAGAGAAAGGTACTCAAGAGTAGCATTAATAAAAGCGACTCTCGCCGCTACTACCCCAACCGAACCCTAATCACAAATAACAACCCCACAAATTACAAAACTTACACGATTCTTGTCACGACACTATTGTTTCATACAAAAATACATGTTCCAAAGCAACCAACAAATGTAGACAAACGTTGTTTCGTACACGAACTAAAGGCATGTCCGTTTACAAGACCGAGGCCCGCTGGGTACTGTCGTAAAAACACTATGAAATGTTTACGACGCTAGCCGACGCAGCTGCTTAATTCTTTTGAATTTTTCATACGGACAATGCAAATAACATTAGGTTATGTAATACGCCTGACCTACGGCCGCAACTCTTTAGCTTAGAACACCGTTTGAAGATAAGAAATCTAAGTTGTGAACTGCAAGACTTAAACATGACTTAATTATGTGTGGCGACATACAGTTACCAGCACATAAGCCCTTGCAGAATGGCCTCAAGTATATTTTTGTAAAGGTCGCTTGTTTTACCTCGATTGTAACAAATTATTATAAGAAATATTAATATAAAAGAATAATAATTATTGAATAGCTAATCTATCGTCAGATCCCTGTCGATATCATAGGCAACATATATTTTATATTAATTATATTTACAAGTAAAAGTTTTGTTTTAAGTTATTTAAATCTTACAAAACATTAATAATATAATTTATTTATTTATTCAGCTATCAGAAATCCATACATCTTATAAGAAGGGACTTTGTCCGCTGTAGTAATGTCCACATGAAAGGATAATGCAACAGCGCCCTGAACGCGTTGTTAAATTTGAATTTGCGTTGTCGAATTGTATGTTTTCTGTATGTGACTTGTGATTAATTAATACTCATGTCTATAATGAAACAAATGTCTAGTCTAGCAACTAATTTTAATGAGTTGATCAATTAAAAAGCATGCTCATAATTGGCCAATGGTAAAGAGCGGTCGTCTGGAAATAATTTCTGTTGCGGAAATGTTGGTTGTATCGACAATTTGGCCAATACTGACCACTACTACGCGTTTTGAAACTAATGTAGCATACGAGCTTCACGCAACCTGTTATCAAACGAGCAGTCGGCCATTATGAACGGGACCTTAACTGTGACTTCGTTTGGCGAAACCGCATAGCGGTGTTGGTGAAATCTGACATGTTCTGGAATTGCACTGTGTGGAGTAGGTAGTCGACCTGAGTTTTTTTATTCAATTCATTTAATTAACCTCCAATATAAATGCGAGAAATTTTCGTAGTGAGTCTCGACTGTTATGAACAATACCTGTCTGTCTACCCAGCTCACATTACACTGCCTATAGTCCTTCATTCTACTGTTGAACAAAGTTATCCACATAAATCTTAATTGCTCATTAACAATTAATGTAACGATAGCAATCATGATTCATTAGTTAATAGTTTTGATTTAACTTTTGCATCTCCAGATGGTAGTTGAATTATAGCAATGAATAGCATGAGTTTTGCACCTGCTGTTGTCTATTCATAGCATATCAGTGGGACCAAATTAAACTGTTATTTTGAATCCAGCTGTATTTTACATCATTATCGGCGAGAGGTCTTTATCCAAGAGTGAATAATAATGACATTCGCACATAAGTGCAGGCACAATTAACCTCTGGGCTACTAAGACGCATTTTTTTGTCTTTAAGGTGATCTAGAGACATTAGAATAAAATGCCTCATTGCGTATGTCTTCTTAATATTTGCGACGAAAATGCCATAACTAGTCAGTACAGCCACTAAGTCATAGTCGCTGAAAATCGCGCCAAATGTTCCTGATGTGTATGAGTGTATCATAGGTATACAAGATGAGCGATGATGTCGTGACTCATCTGCTCGCAAATTAACTGCTCTGATGAATGCGCTGCGACACACAACCACTTTCCGTAGACCCCTGACCGACCTACACTTTGCCCTCATTATAACTGATTTAAGTATTGTTGTAGGGGCGTTAGAGCTCAGTTTATGGTGGTAGGTAATAGGTGGGTAGGCGCGGTGAGGCAACACTGTTGATGTATCGCTTTCATAACGTCCATGGTTAATTAGTGTCAAATTACAACGCTAATGTTTTTTCGAGCTCCCTCGACAGAAGGTTGGATGTGGATAACATTTTGTCGAGACGTATCAATGATTTCATTGTACGTATATTAAAAAAAATGTGATCTCAATGGGTATTTGAATTTTTAATGGAAACAAACACCATACATACCTCTTAGATAAGAAAGTATCACACAGAACGATCCCTCGACTGCGACAACAACAACTGGTACAACTTGTTTTAAACTTTTTGACGTGGCAGTAGTGTGTTATTTTTTTTAATTAAGTAGTTTATTTTTAATATCTTATTTATTTTTATATATCGAACTATACCTCATACATCTTAATCGGTTCCGAGTTATGGTGGAATTAAGAAACTCGTACACACAGAAAACATAACAATCCGTTTTGTGGGCAGTCGTGTAATTATCTTACAGGTAATAATATTAGATAAGTAAGCGTCTAAGTCAATGATAGAGTTGTCTTCACCAGTCCTTACCTTTAACGCACCTTTTAATAAACGCTCAAAATAAATTATGCAAACTAAATTTAATTCCCTAAAGTTTTATTGACTTTCTCCACGGATTTACCCTAATGGCGTTAACGGATGCGCACTAAAGAGTTCTTTAAACTGCGACCCCCGTAATTCAAGTCAGGATTTAAACCTTAGAAGAAAGTAAGTTTGCCGGGACAACAAAGAGGTGCCATTCCCCTCAGAGTAATTTATACGTGACCGCGGGACCCGGGACCTGGGACTTGTAACTCCGCCGAGACTCGGGCCTCGCTCGCATGCCGTGTGGCCTGACACTACTACGTACAATTGACTCCGACAATTTCCAACATTCTTTTTGATTTCGTTTCACTGTTTTTGCTGAACGTGAGGTAGGTAGGTGAATTGTACGCGGCTTAGGGTTATCTCTCACTCAACGTATAGTTTTTTTTAATACTTAGTTTACAATAAAATATAGTCCCTTGTTTGTGTAGTGGTTGCAAGATCGTCTGAGCGTAACTAGCAAATTGTGGTTAACTATAGGTAGAAACATTATTAACTAAACAGGCGTAATCCTTTGTTTAAATTTATTTATTTTTCGAAATACAAATTAGATTAATGATACACATCATTAAATACTTTAATTAGCTTTTAGCTAAATTGATTACATATTTTCATTAGCCCGATAATACTTACCTATATTTTTTCGTCGAAGGGTATTCCACACAATATATCAAATACCCGAGTTACATTTGATTGCTTCGATATTGTAAGCAGAATTGACCGCACCAAGTCAATGAGCTAATGAGTTTTCCGCGTTAACGGTAAAAGGATATCGTTTCACAATCCCGCTGAGGAAACACAATCATAACCAAGAAATGGAGTTTATTATTGCTTATTTTTAATAACGTTATTAAGTATGAGAAAGCTATTTTTATTGCGTAGGCGGGATCGGTATCTATGAAGCAATCTCAACATTACCTAGAAAATACAACAGAGATTGTTATCGTCCCAACATGGTATAAACTGAAAATAGCGACTTGAATGAAAATAAATCTGAAAATAGTTCCTAGATGTGAAAAATTCAAGGCCCAGCATTCGAGAATATTCTCGAACTTTTTTATTTAAAGACAAGAATAAAAAAATCTTTCAATGAAACTATTTTTGTTAACCAAACACGTCGTGCCATTAATATCAACTATTCAGAAAGTGTACCAGTCGGGCGTCAGTAGAGTCATAATACAATATTATTTAAAAGGATTATTTCATGATAATATGTATAATGAAATACAAACGAGGCCCAACTACTCTAAAACACAAAATTGGATTTCCATGTATCCCCGTTCGTGTAGTCGGTGGCAGTATTCCGCGGTCGTGCGTGTGCCCTACCTGATACGTTTCGGAACAAATGGTTCCTATTTGCCTGCTGTCTGTCGCACCGGATGCGGTTAGAACCAACTATCGAACATTTTTAATTTCATGGCCCGTTTATTCACTATCACTCCTACTGTAAAAGGTGTAGGTTGACGTGTTTTGTGTCACAATTGTTATTCTTGAGTGAATTTCTCAGGCGAAAAATTTACGCGTCTAGGCTGAAAACGCAGTTCTGCTTTACAGATAATGCAACGATTTTTTTTCTCAGAATTAAAGAGACGTGAATCTAAATGAAGCCACTTAAATTATAATTATAAGACTATTAGTTTTTAAGAAAAAAATCAGTAAATAACGAAATATCAATTTCTGTGTGTTGTCCACAATCACTTTCATACACAGCATTTACCTCTCTGGAAGATAATCTCCAACATATATAGGAAAAAGTATTTTGATTGCGTTAAGTAATAATTGGCCTACAAGAATCTAATTATTTTTTAATATTT
This sequence comes from Pyrrhia umbra, assembly GCA_963891755.1. Lineage (NCBI taxonomy): Eukaryota > Metazoa > Arthropoda > Insecta > Lepidoptera > Noctuidae > Pyrrhia > Pyrrhia umbra. The sequence continues at coordinate 7,382,610 of OY982922.1, read as the reverse complement.
AAACTCATAGTTAATGAGTACATGTCAACGGTAGTTTTGTCCGAGCGAAATTACTAATTTCTATGGTCATTTTGTTTCGCCGTCGTGAGCTTCCACCAATGAGTTTAAACTAACGATAATTCCCTGCCCGGCCAGAGACAGTCGTGCGCTTGCGCGCAGTGAGAACGGTAGTGCACCATATCGCCAGGTCTTCCCGCCAAAAATGTAAGTACGTGATTTCAGTTTATTCTGAACGAAATTTTGCAATTTCGGTGATCAGGTTTTAAAAGAATTTTATAAAAAAAAAAGGTATCACTTTTATGCATGCTAAGTAGCTTGTGGTACACATTTAAGATTATAGAAAACAATAGCCATAGCCTTGATAGTTTCTTGTAATTTAAAAAAAATATCCACGTTTCTAATTTCTGTGGGCCAATTTCTGTGGTTTCCGTGGCATCTGGGTGTCCACGGAAATTACACGACTCCACAGAAATTGTACCTATCAATTATTGTATTAATGTTAATGAAGGTTTTTGAAAATAAACAATATTTGTTACGCCGAAATTACTTTAACAAAACTCATTTAACATGCCTAGTTATAGATTACACAGAGATAGCATTATCCATTACAGTCTGTTCATCAGACTGTAATGGATAATGCTATATTACATTACAGTCTGTTCATCATCTGCCTAGCCTTTTCCGAACTATGTTGGGGTCGGCTTCCAGTCTAAACCGGATGCAGCTGAGTACCAGTGTTTTACATGGAGCGACTGCCTATCTGACCTCCACAACCCAGATACCGGGTAACACGGTACCCCTTGGTAAGACTGGTTGTCAGACTTTCTGGCTTCTGACTACCCGTAACGACTGTCAAAGATCTACAAATGACAACCGGGATCAACAGCTTAACGTGCTTTCCGAGGCACGGAGGAGTCTCGCTATGACATAGATGGTCACCCATCCACGGACCGACCGCGCCAAGCGCAGCTTAACATTTGATCGGTCGAACCGTGCGGCTGTTACGTAGCCACGAGCTCCTCATTTACACATTACAGTCTGTTATATCCCATTATTTTTTCTTTCGGAATCAAATGTGAGAGTTTAAATTAACTAAACTGTATTTTAAATATCTTTTTTTATTTTAGGAATCCAAAAAAAAAAAGATATCCAAGAAAGGTTAAAAAAGAAGAGGATTGCAGAGCAAAAACGAAGAGAAAGAATTAAAAGCGACCCTGTCAAAGCTGAGGAGTTGCGTAGGAAAGATCGAGAACGTTATCATCGGAAAAAAGCTGAAGGAAAAATTTTACCCCTAAGTGAGATGCCAGCTCGAGCTCGTAGACTTAAACAAAAAAGAAACAAAATTAATTTTAGAAATTACTATAAAAGACAACAACAAAAAAAGGAATTACTCAAACTACAGGAAAATGAGAATAGTGGAGATAATATATCACCTTCAATATTGACGCAACCTAAAAGCCCTTTACCATGTTCATCTCAAGCCAAGTCAAAAGATATTACTCCACATGAACAGGTTCCACGACGCCCTTTGAAAAATCTACGTTCAAGAAAATTATATTTACAAGAAAACCATAATGACAGCGTTGAAGAGACGCAAGCAGGGCTACAAAGTACTTTTTCAATTCATCAAACCAGTAGTCCACTCCCCTGCACATCACCTGTTCCACTTATATCTCCTAGTGTAAGCAGCATAAATTCTCCTATTTCAACTAAAGCACCATGTAGTCCCAAATCTGATGTATCCATTAACTCCATAATATTAAAACGAGAAGTAAATACACAACTAAAAAAATATCAGAAAAAAAAGTCCGCTGAAATGTACATGTTCAAAAAAGCTATTTTAAAACTTAAGAAGGAAAAAGAAGTATATAGAAAGAGATTACAAAGACTAGAGCAGAGACTTAAAATAAGTCCTAAAAGTAAGACGATCAGCAATAAAAATAAACCCAAGAAGATACTAAGCCCTCAGGCTAAAATTATTCGAAATTTAGTAAAAAACTTCTACGAGGATGATGATAATACGCGTTTGACTCCAGGTAAACAAGACTGCATTACTAGAAATGGTCTAAAAAAGCAAAAAAGGTATTTGCTGGACAATCTGAAAAACCTTCACCGCAAATATCTGGAATATGGATTCCCGCCCATAAGTTATGTCACATTCACGAGATTAAAACCTTTTTGGATCGTACAACCGAAAGTAGACAGCCGAGACACTTGCTTATGCAAACCACACGCCAATATGGATTTATTGATCAACTCTTTGAAAAAGAATAAGATTATCAGTGAGAATTCCACAACAGAAGTTTTGAATAGCTTCACCTGTAAAAATGCTAAGGTTGAATGCTTACAGCGTAAATGTCAAGAATGCAAAAATAAATGGATTCTGTACAATGAATTTGATAATTCCCATAGTATTTCTTATTATTCATGGAATAAAAATAATAAAACCTACGTAAAAAATAACATTGAAAAAATATCGACCATTGTGGAAAAAGGTAGAAAAGATGAAAAACCTCTAGAAGTTATAAAGCATTTTGAAAAGGAAATAATTCCTTTTATGAGCCATTGTGCAAACATTAAAAATCAATACGAAAGCATTAAACAAATTAAAGCAGAAATCACTAAAAATGAGTGCATCGTGCACATGGACTTTAGCGAAAACTATAGTACAAAATATAGCTCGGAAATCCAAGCAGTCCATTTCGGTGCTAGCCGGTCTCAACTGACATTACACACAGCAGTAATTTATTATCACGTAAATGAAGAAATCAAATCCCAGTCATTCTGTACTGTGAGTGAATCTTTGCGTCACGATGCGTCTGCAGTATGGGCCCATTTAATACCAATTTTGCAAGAAATTGAAGCTGTTGCACCTCATATATCGGTTCTCCACCTCATATCCGATTCTCCGTCAGGACAATACAGAAACAAAAAAATTTTCTATATTATATCGCAGCTTCAACTATACTTGCCAGATTTGTCTCGAGTGATATGGCATTACTGCGAATGTGGGCATGGAAAAGGAGCACCTGATGGTGTAGGCGGTGTTCTTAAGAGATCTGCAGATCGTCTGGTTGCCTTTGGCAAAGACATCAACGATATTAACGCTTTAGTGGAAGGTCTTCAAACAGCCGTCACAGGTGTGAAAATAAAGATTGTTAACGACTATGAAGTGAATGAAAAGGATTGGCTTTTGCCAAAAGTCCTAAAATGTTTCCCAGGGTCTATGAAGATCCATCAGATCGTTTGGGGAAAAACATCAAAAGCTCTTGCAATGCGATCACTGTCATGCACTGATGAAAACTGTCTTTACAATCCTATAAAATGCATTCACGGAAAACATTTAGGTTTCTATGAATTGCCTATTGAAATCCTGGATAATGCAACGGTCGTTCCACCTGCATTACAATCAGATTCCAGTTTTAAGCCATCAACAATTCACAGATTTAAAGGATCTGAATTATTTTACTTTAAAACCAAGAACATACCTCAAGATAAGACCATCAAATCAGCTGACGCTTCACACGACTTGGACAATATAGACTATGACAATCTAGTTCCATCAGCCTCATTTTTCCAAAATATTAACAGTGATATAATGTCGAAATTTGAAAAAACCACTGAGACTGATAATGATGCTCACATAGAATATTCCAAAGAATTAGTTACAAGAAATAATTTTAATATTTTTGATAGTGATGATGAAAATATTTTCTGAAGATTTTCGCCATGTTAGTGATTATTTGTTTAAAGAATATTTCTTAATATCTTAGTTACTTAAAAGTTGATTGATGTCTAACATCATTATTTTTTTATAGTTTATCGTCAAAGCAATGGCTTTTATTGAGCTGCTCTTATGATTATTAAATTAGTTGTTAATTTGTCATTTTGTATGTTGTATCAAAATTAATGCTAACTGATTGACTGTGTAGCAATAATTACTTGTTTAGTTTTAAGATTCTGACTATAAGAAAATATGAAAAGTATTGTTTGATTTTGAGAAGTAAACTGTATTATGTCCACAAATATTTAATTAATTTGTTTAGATTTTTTTTATTAGTTTCAAATTAATCATTGCTAATCAGAATTTGTTATTTCATTCCTAGGATTTGACAATAGTTCTGTTATTAATATTATTAAGTTAAAACTGTACTGATTTTGCAGTGATAATAATTTATTTTTTTGGTTTGGTTACAATTTGTATAGGTTGTTAATCTAAGTTTGATAAATAATTATAAGTTTAAACCCTAGCACAGGCGTAAAAAACATAACCAGTTCCTTGATTGCTAATTTTGTAAGACTGATTTAGGCAATAGTACACCACGTTGTATTTTATAAAAGTTTATTAAAATGATTCGTATTATATCAGTTTTTTTTTTATTATAATATATTTCTTTACATATTACTAAAAATATTTTTAGTAATTCACAATTTCAGTGCACACTCACAATTTCTGTGTCACCAATACAATTTCTGTGGCCATAATAAAATTTCTGTGGCTCGCCAATTTCGGTGGCCCTAATAACTCTCTAAGTAATTTATAATTATATAATCCCTTTTTAAAAATGTATATAAAATGTGGATATGTTGCGCTTTACTAATAAAGTTTTTTACAAAACCTGAAAATGAAAATGTCCATGGAAATTAGGTAAAAAATCGAGTTGTTGAAATTGACTCTCTTGTCAATGAAATGTGATAGGATGATTATTATGTCTACCTCCTTTATCTCACTAGAAATGTGCGTTTGTTTTTGTAAGTTTAATATTTTGTCGAATGATAAATAGATACACATCATAAGTTAACAAATAAAAGATTTTATTTTGGTCCTTTTCATTCGTGTTTCAAAGGTATCGTTTTTCACATTCCGTGAATTCATATAATGGGTCGCTAGACAAATATTTAGTTTAACCGTTAGAGTTTCAACTACACTAATCAAATCGTGTATCTTTATATAAGTAACATAAACAAATAAAGTGCAGCCCAAATAATTAGACCAGGTAGATATGGGAACGTACCTTTACTTTATTATTTTTGATCAAGCTTCAATGTCTATTTCCACATATCCCAATGTATTTGACGCGCATTGAGCGGAGCGGGCCGGCTTGTTTAATATCCCCGATCCGCACAAATCCCAATGTTAACGCTGACAGTACGTTGATGTCTAGCCATAGAGGCAAAGCCGTGGTATTTCCAGTTTGACTGTTTAATCCGGCGGCGCTACACCACGCATCATCAGCTTGTGTGCACGCGACTTTTATTAGACCATTCATATCGCGTGCATGTGCAGTTGTGCACCGGCTTTATTGCGCCTCTTTGATTTTTATCTTAAACGGAATTTTGCTAATTTGTTTTACCTACTCGAACATGGAAAACGAGCGAAGCATTTTTTTATGGTGATAAAGCCCGATTTACATCCTATGATCTGTGACACGTCATACTCTAAAATAAAACATAATTAATTGTTACAAAGAAACGGACAAAAAACAGTTCTCATTATTACATTTATAACATTATTTTGGATGGACACAAAATGCAATGCCTGATAAAATACAGGATTAAAAATATTTACACAGCAAAGCAATTAGCGAATAGCGTGATACTAGTCCATAAACAAGTAACTGCAAATATATTTTATTTGTAACTCTTTTATATTAAAACCGATAGCGTTTCATCGTTTAACAGCATTATTAACAGAGTTTGATCAAGGTGAAGTTAATAATATGACGACGAAGAATAAATAAAGTTTCGAAAGACTCCGTCAAAGGCATTTCGAGCTTCAATCGAGCTTACATCAATAATCCTCAAGATTCTTCAACTTTTATGTCTGCTAAAAGAATCCAAATAATGTTAATTGTGCACCAGCTACATACTTTGTATACAATGTTAGATTTTGAAACTATGTAATTAGAAGATTTTTCTAAGAATTATAAGTGTATTCTCAGATTATCGACGATAAAATATAAGATTTGTAAAGCTATCTGAATAAATATGGCGCAAAGAATTTAAAATACCAATTTACTGGATTGAGGAATTAGTACGTAATAGTAGTAATAGTAGTAGTAACAATCTTTACTTTTGTAGTGTTATACGTTTTGCAATAAGTATCAGACTGGACCAGGTAGTATAATAAAATTAGTGTAAAAAGATAATTATTTTACGGCTCTATATTCATCGGCCTAATTACTATCCATAATGGGCACAGACCATTGATCACCACGCTTGCTCAAGGCTGATTGGCGATTTCAGACTGTTTAGTCCTGTTTCCTGATGATGTTTTCTTACACCGTTAGTCAGTGGTGTCCAAGGTATACTTAGACACTTCATATGACTTTGAAAAAGTCACATTGGTAGTTGTCAGGTTTCGAACCCGCATACTTGCACAAGAAATGCAGGTGTCTTAAACACTAGGCCACCTCAACTCGACAGGCTTTTACAGTACAATAAAAACTCGGCACACAGACAGGCTGGCCCAAACTGATTGATTGCATTATTAGTTTCGATATCTAACGAAGTCAATATTTGCTTCGTCAGCGACTCAATCGGCCGCATAAGAAGATTAGCCGTGATTACTATACCGTACAGGAGCATCCATTTTCTCATTCGTGTTTCGGTACGCATCAACTTGATTCCACCTCGTTCTACCCCGGATCCGCGGATAACTTCTCCCTGAAGCGTCATATAAATAAATTGTTGCCAGTCTTTATTGCGCACGGTTTACGGTAGCGTTTTTCCCGACATGTTATCGTCTTTGGGAATTCTCTTTTCTTATATACATCCGATCCTATTGTGATTTCGTTCTTACCTGTGATTATCATAATGTCCGTATTGTGAATTCGATTCTGCGTATACAGTTCGGTTATTTCTATTTCTGTTTCAGGTAAAGTTTCAGCTAATAAATCAGATGTTTTATGTGCACGTACTTACTAAGGTTGTTACGAATTTTCACTACATGTGATGTAGATGTAGCTGACTAAATCAGCTTGTGTTAGCGACTAGTTTGGTCTAATTTTGTGAGTCGAGGTTCTAGGAATTTGACCGATTTTAATTGGGTGGACGTTGCAATCCGAATAACCAACTAGCTGCTACTTTGGGGGTTACACGGACCAATTAGCCGAATGAGATTGTGGTCCAAGGATGACTTGGTAAAGCTGGTGTGTAGATAAAAAGACAGAATGCGTAGATAAAAACTTCCTACAGCCACTATATATTAAGAAATTATTATTTTATCGATAAGTATGTATCAACGCAAGAAAATCCTTCTTATTTGGAAGTCGATTAAAAATATGATATCACCAAATTTTTGTAAATATCTAAATTCCAGCTGCAACATTTTAACGTTTAAATCATGCTTTAATGAATCAAGATACTTACGTCTAATTTTCAACAAGTATTATTTAAAAGTATCAATTTCTATCCCCTTCGACTGAATTCCAAAGATTACAAGCAGCTCAAATAGACAGATACTTATTCAAGCTATTTCGGTGATAATTTCAGGAATTTCTTAGAAGACGTTCTCGTATCGATAAGGAGAATACCTATAGAGACGGCTTCTGTTATGATGTGGGCGTTAGATAAATAATTAAGGTAAAACAGGTAACGATTATCTACTTTTTCGGAGTCAGAAGAGTACAGAAACGTAGTTTTTTTTTTTAAATTAAGGATAGCTTTTACTAACTTTAAATTGTATTTTTTTTTCAATTATGCTTAGGTACACTGATATTCCTCTAATTTATCGGTTTAATTATTTCTTATATGGACATAATTCTTACGGACAGTATAAGTGTTCAACAAAATACTTAGGTAGATACTATAGGTATTTATTATCTGAGAAGTTGACATACTAGGAAAATATACGTACGCTACGTGCGCAAAACAAGTTGAAACGTAAGCAAAATTGACTAAGTGCAGAGCGTTAATTGACCTGATTAAAAATTACATAAACCAACGAGATTTTATGCAAACTAGTTAAGAGGGTTTCGCATTAAAGAGGATGCAAATTAATTCTATTAAGATGAGCGTTGTATGCGCTACGTAATTACATAACGCCGGCGCGACGTAGGCTTTTATCACTTTTATCGCGAGAGGGTCAAACTCAAAGGTGGATCGGGGACTCAAAAAAGAATATCATAAATCTGGGAAAGAAAGCATTTCCATTAATTCTCAGCGTACCTTGACGAGGGTCGAAAGTTTAACGGATTATAACAAGTGGCGGCACTAACTGTCACGAACAGACCTGGCCATGCCACGCCTCACGGCTTAATCGCCAAACTTTCCCCTACGATTGGAGTTTTTGCGGAATTGCTGCGGTTGTGTGGCCGTACCGCTAATTTATGCGCCGGCGAGTGAATTGAGAACGAGCATGCCGCTTCTCCTCTCCTATTAGGTATTCAAGACATCGTTTAATCGACCTGCACCAGTCACAGCCGGATCGACGTTTTAAAGAGAATTTGAACTCAACTCAAATCGTTCTGCAGATATTGGAAGCAATCCCTCGAGATGCGATTGCAGATCAAGTATTCAAATGTAATGTGGGAATTTACATTGACAATGATGCCGAATTGTTTTTGCGTTACAGGTGTAGTCAATCTACAGTTTAAGGTTTAAAGCTTGTGTTCTAAAGAAGAGACTCTTGTGATATAATGAGATTTTCTCCAACAATTAACATTACTGTATTCATCCAACACATCAAATAAAGCGTTGGGCAAGTTTTACTCATATTATGTTTCGATACTCATTTACGAGTCCTAGTTCCTGGGTTCGAGTCAGTGTAAACAAACTTTTTTGGTGTCAAGACTTCAGCATTAAATAAGGTAATCTCTAACTATACTAGTTTATTATCGAAGAAGTCAGAAAAGTAAATGTTATTGTTAGATTAGATTTTAAGCTGATCGGAACCTAAACTTACAAATAAAACCCAATGAAGGTATTTTTAATTCTTTTGAGTGGACCCTTTTTTATTATTTGTTTTTATTCCACTTAATATGCTTTGAAAAAAATACTCCAAAACACACTAACGCCATCTGTGTGAAATCCCTTAAACATGCGTGCGCACTATAGCATAAGGCAAGCTTGAAATAGCTTCGGCTCAGTTCTAGATGGCAGCACAACTTAAAAATAGCGCCATCTGTTATTCATAATGGTAAACAATATGTAAGCTGGTATTGTAGTACTGAATGCCACCATCACTTTTGGTATTGCATCGTAGATGGCGCTACTAACACTTTTGGAGCTTTTGGAAAATTTTCAAAGAATTAAAGATACCCTTGAAGATTATTAAAAATAAGCACACACACAGAGAGAGATTAAAAACAGCACAAAAGCGTTCATGAATGCATTCAACAATGTTCTATAATTATTCTGAAATTTTGCTTCACAACATGTCCACAGGTATACCATGAGTTTTAATTAATTTAATAAATAAATACCTACCTACCTTCAATTGATATATATCATGATGTATAATGGCTTAATAGGTACCTACCTACCTGAGATGGATAACTACAGACTTACAACCAAGGTAGGTACGTAAAGTTTGAAATAATCGTGGAATACAGCTGCCTATGTAAACTTTCAAATGTGTAACATACTACTCCCCGAAAGCTTTTCATATTTTCGTAATTTTTCTTACAGAAAGCCTCTCTGAATCTCGTGAAAATGATTAGATATATAGACGCAAGTCTTCATAAGTGATCAATCGCGCTCCCTCGCGATATCATATATGCAAAATGCTATGCCCTGACAAATGACTCCATTATTTAAGATTTGACGTGATCGATAGGGATTTCTCATTTTAGGGGTAACTACCTTCTTTGATAGGCTCAGTCAATGTCACATTAGTTTTAAAGTATGTGAAAAAATGATATTGTATTTTTTTATGTGAGATGCCAAACTATTCCCACCCATTCCGACTCCTGATGCCAGAATCAACAGCTTTGCGACTACTAAAGCTTCAAGGCAATATAGCTCAACGAGACCCAGAAAAATGTTATAGGAAGGTACTGTATTTAATGAGAAAAATATAGCGGAGGAGTTAAAGTTTGATAATTATAGTTCCCACTTCCTTCCATATCAAGCAGGAGATAAACATTAAAAGTTAGGTCATAAGCACAAAGGGATATTTACCTATAACTAGGTTAAGATCAGTTGCCTAGCACTACTTAATAAAATTAAATTATTAATTGCAGAATAGGCATGGTATAATTGTTTGAACGCATGTAAATTCGCTAGTTACAAGGTCCGCATAGTAAACTACTTACTCCAGATGTAACCTGTCTGAATACTATCTAACATAATATTTCGTTCATGCTGCCAAAAAGCACAGTTAGTAACTGTTACGTATCTAAATAAGATTCGTACCTAAATAGGTATCTATAACTTTAGCTACAGCTAGACTAGCTTAAAGGCTGGACACCGGGCTTTTAAAAACCCTTTGGGGACATACCTAGCATGTTGTGTTTTGTTTTAATTAATTATAGAAGCAAACAATCTTATCAAATACCAATATCTGCTAATTTATAATATGTAAGTATAAAATAATAGCCATAGCGATAATTATATTTTAGAGCCATTTAAGGTTAATCTCATAGTCGAGAAGTCCAAGTGCTCATTTCTTGTATAAAGATATTTTCCAGGCCTTCGATTGCCTGGCCTTACTTTGGCCAAAGGCTAAGCACTGTCATTCATAGTAATGCTGCCAGTAACTTAAAGGTAGGTACGCATCCATAGGGATTTCTTTTTAAGTAATATGTACCTAACCATCTCCTTAAAAAATCCAGAGCTATAATTACCGACATTCGTCAGTTCCACCCTGCGATGTTCTAACGATGGTCCACTAATGTTTTGATACGCTCCAATTATAAGGTGCATGCATCTGCCCGTAAAGGCTTGATATCTGGCCGTAACATCAGAGCATGACGCGTCACGGCAACCCTCTCGGTGCCGAGTGCCGGGGTGCCGGGGTGCTAGCTAACCGTTAAAATGAGTAATGGCGGCGATGAGGCAGACGCCGTCAACCTTTGTATCAATTTAGATGATAGACGTCATTGCTGAATACTAACTGTCTTTCGAATAGGTACCTACCAGAAAACCTAGACGTTCCAATGAGATTAGTTCTCAGAGGTACGTCATATGGATTGCAGCTGTGTGAGACATCGGATATATTGATCGGTACCTGCGGTAGGTACACTAAATCAAAACCAGTTTCCAAAATCGAAAATTATGTCCAATCTTTGAGTGTAAGCTTATTTACGTAGCAATTTTTTTCAAACATAAAGAAGGCTAACCACCCCGGTGAGTCTTATAGTAGATATTCATAATTTTGGTGCTATATCAATTTAAATATCATTTACAGCGCGATTTAATTGCAGCAAGCCATTATATAATGACAGAAAATTAGATTTACAATGATTCTAAAGCCTAGTAATAAAATCTTTGTCTTAGGTCCTTAAGACAATTTAACCTCTTTTGTGTTTATAACCTACCTACCCTTTTATTATTCACATGCCTCAGCATTTTATTACCTTAATAAATTGTTTTAAAGATAAATGCAGATTATGTTTTGCCATTAAATACTCTATAAATTGCGCGTTATATTGTTATTTTATTATCATTTCAAGTTTGTTTTCATCTACTCGGCTGTTTGACATAGCACTGAAGATAATGGGTCCAAATCATAACAGAAAGATGTATTTTTTTAACTTAAATAAGTATCTTCTTATGTTTTCATCATTACATTAAAATCCCATTTTTGAACAATCCCAAATTTGAACTCTTAGAAAAAAAAAACACATAGGTATATTATTTTTACGACCACCAGTATTCAAAACACAAAATACTTAGATATGTTAAGTCTTTATACAACAGTAAGAAAAGGTTGACAATCCACCCTCGAAGTCAAAATGTACTGATTAACTCCTTATATAAATATGAAAAAAAGTCGTGATTATCATTTAATTTCATAGTTGGGAAACGCTTATTGATTCCGAGGCGAAGCGCGTGCGCACAGCACCTGCTTCCGTCGCCGATAGGGTTAAATCAATATTTGGACTAACGTATTCAAATCTTTTGTCTTTTTGTTATGAATTAGATTAGACGTCGGGAGAGCGTTTGAGAAAAACTGAATATTATATTAGGTCAGGTGTAAAAACTGGAGAGGATAAGTACCTACAAGACTTTTTTATAACAAGATGTTTGTGGTTTTAATAATTATAAATAAAATAAAATAATGTTTATAAAAAATATTAAGGTCAATGCTTATCACGGGTGTCAATACTACGTAGGCAGAGACAAATGTAATCTAGACATGAAGTGCTGTAAGTAGAGGTCAGACGACTATTACATTGCAACAGAAATTATTTCGACAATGTAGTAAAAATCCTATAAAATAAATTTAAACAATGACTATTGTTTAAACAAAAAGCTATGTTTACCTACAGTAAAATAAACAGGTAGGATATAGATATCTATATCTTCTTCTATCTATACTTATAATAAATCTGTAGAGAGGTCAATTCTGTACATAAAATATATTTCCAAAATAACTATCAGGGGGTGATTAGGGATCGATATTGATGCCAAAAATGCAATCAGTAAAATTTTTGTCTGTCTGTCTGTCTGTCTGTCTGTCTGTCTGTCTGTCTGTCTGTCTGTCTGTCTGTATAAACTCTATAGAAACAAAAACTACTCGACGGATTTTAACGAAACTTGGCACAATTATTTGTCATACTCCTGAGATGGTTATAGTATACTTTTCATCACGCTACAATCCAAAGGAGCAGAGCAGTGAAGGGAAATGTTGTCATTTTGTTTAAACGCACTAATCTCAGGAACCGCTGGTTCGATTTAAATAATTCTTTCAGTGTTAGATAGTCCCTTTATATCATCACGCTAAGACCAATAGGAGCGGAGCACCACTATTTCACGCGGACGAAGTCGCTGGCAGAAGCTAGTTCTTAAATATTATCGTTTTGCACTTCTGTTTCTTCATTTATTATAATTAAAAAAAGATCAAAACGGTATACAAGATTGGAAAAATGACAAGCTACATAGACTGTCTGTGTTACAATAAGGTTACAATTATTAAAACAAATCCACGACATCTCAGTATTTGACATGGTACATTTGTATTTGATCAAGTCTCACGGATAACAATCAACTCAAGAATCACAAAGAACAACTAAAGAGACGTTCCAGCAAAAAATCAATAAAAGAAATTTTTATCTTAGATTGATTGGCCCTGCCTGACCCTTTACCGATGCGACCGGGTTTTTATAAACTTTCACAAAAAACTTTAAACGTAACAGTGTTTATTTGTGACAATTTGCTTTGTCGGTTCGTGCTGATTTACATTTGAAAGGAGCATTTTTTTGTGATGCGGAGCAACCTGTAACGACACGGTGAATGACACAGGTACGACGATATCATCACATAGTTTTGATCGTTGCTCTTCTATGTTGCTGTGGGCTTATTGGTACCTACTATTAGATTTAAGAAGTTAGGTTTTGGGGATTATCCTTTATTGATAGGCGGGGTTGTATAATCTAACTGTAGTTAACATTTTCGTTCCTACTTTTATTTATTTTTGGGAGGCTCTAATTGTTCATTTATTATTTTTATTACTAAGTTATTTATCTAAGTCAAAAAATTTCAAAGCGATCCAGCGTCTAAAAAAAATATCAAAGTATCAAAACGACTCCATTCTGACAAACGCACAGCTCCTCAAGTTCAGGACATAGATCTGGGAGTCGGGGCCGGGATGAAGACATAATCATCGATCAATCGGGGCTCGTCACCGGCGACCGCACACCGCACGTTGGGAGCGAGCAAACGGGTCACAGGCTTGATGCCCCTAATTCTGATGTGGATCACTATTTTTGGAATTTTTGCGAACTGGTATTTTGAGATAGCAATGAAAATTATGCTGCTGTGTTATTAAAGGATACTTTTAGATGAATGACTATTTTCGGAAAAAAATGTAACAATTTGATGAAACAATAGCGAACAACTTATTTGTTATATTGTGGTAAGGTACAAAACAATGTGCAATAAAAACAAAACTATATTTCCTAGTTATACAATTTCATATAAGTATTTATACCTTCTTAACACAACAAAGTTCTTTCCCAAGAAATGAAATCATAACAAGTTGGCAAGTCAAAAGGAAGTAAGGCGACAATTCATACGCAGGTATCGCAATTGCACCGGTTCCTATAAATCATTTCACTCGAATAGATATAAAATATCGGCGGAGCACGTCTGTCGGCGCAGCTCGCTCATTGCGTGGAAAGCCCACAGACTGGCCGAGTTGCTACCACGCGCTATCCACAATGCACTGTAATCAATCTGTGATTTATTTTGCTATTTTACTAAAGGCTTTATATATTCTACATTTTATTTAGGGAACGATAAAGCTGACGATCGGTCAGCCAGTGGATGGGTGAGTCGACAGACACGTTAAGACGTTGATCCCGACTACCATTTGAAGATCTTTGACTTTTTATGGGTAGTCAGAAGCCAAAACATCTGACAACCAGTCTTACCAAGCAGTATCGTGTGTGTACCACTAACTGCGTTGTGGAGGTGGGATAGGCAGTCGCTCCATGTGAAACATAATTTTTCAGCTGCTTCTGTTAGATTGGAAGCCCTAAGAGTGGTTGTCGAATCTTTTTCAAATGAAGGACGATGATTTTTTCTCTCTCTCTGTAATTGACATTCTTCTTCTTCTCTGTCGTTTCACTCTTGGCAGAGCGTCGTGGTCACTTTGAGACGTCCACGTCGGTGGTAGAGGCAGACACAGCTCTTGCACGATTTCCCGCCATCTCTCTCTGATAGCAGATTGTCTGGCGCACTCAGATGTAAATCTAACATTACGAACTAAGAAAGAGTCGCGATCAATGTTCATGTATGTTCTGTGTCTGAATGTTTACCTTTACCCTATTGCAGGACAACAACAAGCTGGACTTATTATCTAAACAATTTTTAACACTAACCTACCTTATATTACAAGGGAATAAAGAAAATATTCTATCTTCACGTCGTTATTTACTTCTAATCTTAAACCTAGGATCGCGTTGACTAACAATATTTGTCTAGTATGTAGTAATACTACAATAAACTTTAATTAATGACCATTATCTCCGCCTACCATTACGACGATGCCATAGTTTCACTCTAATCTCTAATACGGTACAGTAGGAGACAACTTCAGTACCTATTCTGGTATAGAAATTACTTAATTATAATAGCTGTGAAATGCTTGAAATAAGAGTCCAATACCGGATAACATGTTCATGGTAGCTATGTCATTGGGAGACCTTCTAGGACTCTCTCATAATTATAATCTATCACATTAAGCAGAGATCAAAGCCGTAGCGAATATGATAGATATTAACTCGATATTTAAAATGGGCTTTTAGCACAAACCACCTACTTATAAGTAACCATTAACGAAATAAATAAAAAGTGCTTATGTTGTCTAACAATTAAATATTAGTAATAATTAACTAAAATCTAAAAAAAATAAAAAGGTCCTAATAATTAGGCGCGCAATAGAAAAAGATGTTATTTATCCAAGCAACATATTCACTGTTTTTTAACAGTTAGTATAATACCTATGATAAACGTTTTTACCCATATATTATATAATTACGTACCTAATATAAGACAAACTAAAACAGTACCCCCGCACACAATAATATTTCCACAAAACTTTTACATCTGAGCGTCCATGCGAAGAAAGTTATTCAAAATAATATAACCGATAAAAGTATATAAGGTACAATATTTATTTAGCCCTGCGCAGGCGCAAAGTGGCGGGACGGCTCGTAAATCCACGCTGTGTAGATAGCACCCACTCGCGCGCATTTCAGAAGCTACCGTCAAACATTTGATATCACATTTCTTTATTATAAACCATTTCCTATGGGAACCAGTTTATGCGATATTCTATTGGACCGATAGCTGGATTCGCATAAGTTTGTTTTGATTAAGTGCAGAGCAAGTGCGAAATAATTCCAGAACTTATTCCTGCTCGGAGATTAATGTGTTGCAACTTAGCTCTTGATTCAGACTTAACATTTGATAAACTACCTATCAAAGAAAAAAAGTATTAGATAAACTCAACTCAATACGTATCAAAAAATACCTACTTATTTTTAAGTAAATTAAATTTTCTATAAGAAAACTTTGTTCATAAATATCATGACATACCTATTACAGTTTCACCATTACAGCTGACATTATAACAAAAGGCTCATCATAACAACAATTGTTGCATTGTATAATACCAATGTTATTTAAATAAATGATGAGAAAACAATATAAATATATAGTAGGTAAGTAGAAAGGCAAACAAATAAATGCAGCGAGGAGACGTAAACAAAAAATGTAAATCAAAAACATCTGCCGAGAGTTATACTTACAACGATATATTATAAACGAAAATAAACTGGTAATGTATGTAATCATATCGACCAGTGTCCTTTAAAAGATCGAAAGTTTGCGGTCGCTCGATAGTAAGAGTTAAATAAAAAAGGACATTTAAAGCCAGATTTCATCCGACAATTATACGAATGCTGCTATTAGAAATCAGGAACACACCTGTTACACGCATGAGCAAGGATTTTTTGTGGTCGAACCTTTCACAAATTTACATACATCCCAACTCTTCGGTGGACCTAACGAGGGTTATTATTTCAACCACAAAATGTGGATTTAACCGCTTCTGATTGACAAGCAACGGCAGAGCATAATAAAGGATTATGTAAAATAGTTTTTGTTAATGGCACACATAACATTTTCACCTTATTAGCAATTGTTAACAACTAATTTATTTCCAATCAGCTAACGCGCACAATTTGTGTGAAAACATAATTTGTGAAATTGCTACTGATGCGCACCAGTTATCTTTCTTTTTTACCCCTTCTGATGCATTTCTGAGCATTCAAACTGGAAAAAGAAAGAAGTCTTTCTTTTTTTAAGTGTTAAAATATGGCTAAAGTGGAAGTAAATTGTTGCCATTTTAAGCGCAGATAACCAAGAGCATTTTAAGTTCACCTAACCTTTCTATATCTCCATTCCCAATAGCAATTCGAGAAACTTGATTACCTTCATCACATACAATCCCTGTCATCAATGTGAACGGCCTGTGCAATTAGTTTAAAGAAACAAAACGCACTTAATGACTGTGACCTATGGAAGATGTCCCGAGACTGATGGCTCCTATCGAATTCCTTAGTCATCCTTTATTAAGGCAATGAAATGGATTTATAGCTTCCACTACGATTTTATGTCAAAGTGCAGTTCATTGCCACCAGACAATGTCTGGGAGACAATGTAATTTTATGCTTAAATGAACTTCACCTGAAGTGGAACTCGCTCGGAAAATTTTGAATGGCAATTTTGGTGTGCCTCTGTGTCACACCCCTTTGTTTTCGAGTTGAATTGCAGTTATGCTTTATATAACAACAGGAGCGTGACCACTTTCCAGTGTCGTCTGCTAATTTGAATGAAAATGCTGTCTTTAAAATGTTTTGTAATAACTTGCAAATCCTGAACTTTCAAACTTCTTATAA
Source organism: Pyrrhia umbra (assembly GCA_963891755.1). Classification (NCBI taxonomy): domain Eukaryota; kingdom Metazoa; phylum Arthropoda; class Insecta; order Lepidoptera; family Noctuidae; genus Pyrrhia; species Pyrrhia umbra. The sequence goes on along the minus strand of OY982922.1, from coordinate 7,365,040 downwards.
CTGTTGTGCTTATTCTTGTTTCTTTAATGGTAGACGCGACGGATTCTAATGTTGTATTTTCGCATGAAAAATAATCTTTCGTGGCGTCTGCGTATTTCTTACGTAGTTTTTCTCTGTGTCTCAGTCTAGTGTTTAGTCTATTTTATTATTACCTATTTTCATGACATACGTATGTCATTTACTTAAATTATTAACCATATACTTCAAAGGAATATTGCTTTTATGTCTATTGCTCTACATTTATTTAATGACTCACATTTCGGTCGCTTGCAATTTCGCTCATCTAAAATTTAATTCCGTAAACTTCAAACTGTCACTGATTTTTTTATAAAATAGCCCATTTTATGAGACAGTATGATGTAAATATGTGTCCCTTTAAATAGTGATTACTTCCTGTGTAAAACGTTTGCAGATTCCCCCAGTATTAGTAAAAATACATTGCTAGAGAGTGGAATAAACATTTCGACTTCACAACACATAGTATTAAAAGCATCATAATAGTTATTTTGTTGTAAGTAGCGAACAAACGAAGAGTGTACCTATGTCTAACTAAACCGACGCGGATAAAACACAATAAAGTGTTTATATTCACTATAAACCCCTCTGAAGCCAGCATCTCATATTTTATGTGGAGCCGCTGATCCCAATTACACATGAATGGTTCGTCATGATCAGACATTTTTGGGATCCAATAAAAACTTATTCAGTGATTTATGTGCCACTAGGAAGTGACCGTTCACATTCAAATTCGTCTTATTAGTGTTGCCACTAGTTAATTATGTTTTTCTATACAACAAAAAACGTGATAGAACGTAATTAAGTATTTGACTTGATCCTCAGTAGGTACCGTTTTACGAAAGCTTGGTTTCCATTCAATAGATAAGTTCTGAAATACTATACGTTTTGAAATATCGCGATGACATTTATGCAAAACGACTAGCCGTATCATTAACGCCAATTTTCCTAATGACATTGACACATTTATTTGCGAGTTTCGATTGGTAATCGCGAGAAGAATAATTTGATGCAGATATATCTGAAGGGCCGGTGTAAAACTAATGTGTGTGTAGTGTTGCGAGAATTTAATCCAACTGTGCGCTTGTCAATCAATAAAGTCGAACGAGTTGAGCCACTTTGCGCTGCACGTGAGATTAGTGTGGATGTGAATGTTATCGTGGTACCGTTCGGATCCTCCTATCGGCAGTCAGTGGACCTATCCAACACCATGTAACTTTTTGAGCATCATGGTCGTCGAGAGCAGAGTCTCTGTATTTGCTGATTATTTGTTGTTTTTTTATTAATTCTTATTTAACCTTTGTATATAACATAACTAGGACTAACGAACTTACTTACCTTTCGGCCACGATAACATAAATTACTTTAAATTTACAAAATAATTATTCTATTCAAATGCTAGAGCATTATAAAAATAACTACCATAATCACTGTTTTAGAAAAAAAAATGTGATAGAGCAGCTACTTAAAAGCAACAACATAATCAACAAGGCTTTAATACCTGACATATCAGTTCTCCACCCGGCCGCGTAAAAACAGATTATACGGGCGGGTCTATCCACACACTATTAACGTTCGATAAACGTTACCATGGACCCGTGATAAAAGTGACCAAGCTAATAATTTATTGGGCATACCGAGCAGAAACTTCGTAAAAATAAACATGAATGGCTGCCTTATTGGGGCTTGATTTAATACGCCCAATAAAACAGTAACTAACCTCATATAAATTACTAAACAAATAAATAACATCGTTGGTCATCAAAGTTTATCTCTGACGGTGATTGCATCAACATTTTTAACATTGTTTGTGTTATAACCATTCTGGATTCGATAGCGGTATAATTTAATTAAGTTTTCCTTATAGATTTTTGTTGAGGTTTATATTTTGACATATCCTTTCTGGTTATTTAATTATTAAGTGATTTATACCTATTTCCTTTAATACACAAAATCTAATTCATGTCTGGGTGTAATCATAATAAGTACCTAGTAGGTACTTTTGGAAACACTTATTTAAAAAAAACAGCTTGCGAGGCGAGATCCGGGAAATTACAATAAAAAACTCAGAAGTCTTAATGAATAAACTTCGATTTACAGTCAATGTGAATCTAGTTATCATTAATTACATGGCTTGATTAAATAGTAGGATTAAAGACAGGTCTTCAGGTACAAAATAAAAGTTTACTGTAAGTGTCAGACAAGACACTCCTCCGATAGGGCTGTACTGCATTCATTTTCCAATTAAATGGGAGAAACAATTTTATTGCTTCGCCAACGATTGTTACCTATACTTTAATCTACAATATCGCAAAGTAAACAAAAAAATGCACATTCACAAGATTGAATGAATTCATGAATTATTGCAATTATCGTAGTATTGTGAAAATGTATTTAGGTAGTTGGATTTTATTCAGTATTAAAAATACTTCTACGAATATAAAGCTACTTAATCAGTAAATAGCATAGAATATTGTGGAGTTATTATTACTGTGGAGGCTTTGAAATTAAACGTACTTATAACATAAACACAATATAGGCAATGCCTTGGTCAGATTCTTGTTCTGAATAAAGCTCAATAATTAATTTCAATACTAAATTCAAGAACAAAAACAGGGATCCTTTTAGTAATAAAAAAACCTCAAATAAAGACGTTAAAATCATCTCCGCTGCGTTCAAACTTCTAATGAGCAACGAGACGAAATTCATTACTTTATCTTAAACATCAAGCTGGCAACACTGGCGACGGTTAGTTAGCGTTTTAACTGCCCTTTTAATGAACGTTACTGGCGTTAGAGCTTAAGACATTCACCTTATTACTCGTATCGAGATTTATGTAATAAATCGGAGAGCAAGTACTTATAGGCGATGTCTAATCACGGCGGGGTCATTAAATTGAAGTAATAATCCTCCTACATAGTAGCGCCCATACATAAAGAGCCATAATTCTTTGTTAAGTTCCTTTGTAACTGGCTAAGGAGATTGATGGAGCCTCTCCTTAGGTGGCCTTCTTAATAAGCTTCCAATAATTTTGTATCGACTCGAATATAATAATCGATGACTTCTGTTCGTTTCAATTATTGGCTATTATGTTTATGGTGTCGGTAATAATGAATATCTGATTCTAAAAATAAACGTGTTTTGAAAAATCTGAAAAGTTTTCGATTGAATTGTTTTTTTTAATGATAATCGTTAATTTTTGCCAAGGTAACTTTAAAACTAAACTAAAAGCTGAGTGCTCATGTTCATCAGAACCACCACTATTTTTGCATTGTAAAGAGGTTAGAACTGCTATAAAGAATATGAAGAGAGGAAAATCCCCCGGTCATGATGGTCTCAGCATTGAGCATATGCAACATGCAGGAGTACATCTGCCTAGAGTATTAACATTATTGTTTAATTTGTGTTTGAGTCATGCATACTTACCACAAGATTTGATGAAAACTGAAGTGGTACCTATTGTTAAAAGTAGGACAGGAGACATAGCAGACAAAGGTAATTATAGACCTATTTCATTAGCTACAATTATTGCTAAAGTATTTGACAGTGTTCTTGATAGTCACCTCAAAAATCACATCAAGTTACATGATGCTCAGTTTGGTTTCCGTCAGGGGCTATCTACTGAGAGTGCTATATTAACTTTGAAGAGCACTGTCAAATACTATACAGACCGTAAGACACCTGTGTATGCTTGTTTCCTTGACCTCTCAAAGGCTTTTGACCTTGTAGATTATCAAATACTCTGGAGAAAGTTACAGAGGGAGGGTGTACCCACCAAACTTACAAATATCTTATCTTACTGGTAGGGAAATCAGATTAATTATGTTAAATGGGGAGATACCATCTCAGATCCTTACCAGCTAGAATGTGGGGTAAGGCAGGGAGGACTAACATCACCAAGATTATTTAACATTTATGTTAATGAGCTGATTGAGAGGCTGAGCAACACCTATGTTGGATGCCACATTGATGACACTAGTGTTAATAATATCAGTTATGCTGATGACATGGTGTTGCTGAGCCCATCAATCAGTGGACTTAGAAAATTAGTAGGAATTTGTGAGCAATATGCTGAATCACATGGTTTACGATATAATTCTGTTAAAAGTGAGCTACTTGTTTTTATTGGCAAGAATAAGAGCCCACAAAATGTGCCTCCAGTAATGCTAGGTGGCGCAGTTTTAACAAGAGTGAAATATTTTAAATATTTAGGACATGTTGTCACTGAAGATTTGAAAGATGATATGGATATAGAAAGGGAACGCAGGGCGTTATCTGTTAGGGGTAATATGCTGGCACGCAGGTTTGCGAAATGCTCTGCAGATGTGAAAATAACTCTATTTAAGGCCTTCTGTCAAACATTTTATACTAGCAGCCTGTGGGCCAGCTTTACTCAGAAGGCATATAACATGTTGCGTATCCAGTATAACAATATATTCAGAATGATGTTGGGGCTTCCCCGATACTGTAGTGCTTCCACAATGTTTGCACAGACAAACACAAATGACTTCTATGCAATTATAAGAAAGAAAGTGGCCTCGGTTGTTCACAGGATTTGGGGAAGCTCAAACAGTATGTTAAAAGTGTTTGCAGCACGACTTGATACTGCGATAATGGGTCGGTTTTCTGAGCTACATGTGAATAAATTTGTTCGGGGATTATGTCAGGGAGTAAGATAACATTATAATAAGTGTAACTTGTGATAATTAATTGATCTCATGTTGAGTTTTCTTTTTGATATAGTTATAAATATTTTGTCGTTCCTAAGTTTTTTCTGAGATTAGTATATAAACTTGTTAAACTGTATAATTATTTAAATAAAATGTTTTTCGCCATTCATAAGTCTTTCCAAGATTAGTAACTTTTTAAACTATGTGCTTATTCTAAAAAATGTTTTTGTCATTCATAAGTTCTAAGATTAGTAACGTTTTGATTGTATTTTAAAGTATGTTTAACATTTGTCTTAATATGGATTTGTAAGTCTGAAATAAAGATTATTATTATTATTTTGACATTATTTTATTTTCTTCTCTTTCGAGAGAGTTAAGGATCCTTGTACACGGGCCGGAGCCAAGTGTGTAAGGAGAAGATTAAATTGAGAAGGTAGATGATAGAGTTGAGGACGTTAAAAACTTTCGGGTAATACGGCAGGTGTTTAGTATGGTAGCTTTCTGGAGCATGTGGAGTGTATGAGTAGGCATGTGTAGAGTGTTAAGGCTTTGTTTGAGAGATTTTGGTATGACACCAGTAGTTGATAGGACTATAGGGACGATGTGAACAGTTTGCGCTCTCCATTGTGTTTTTATTTCTATGGCGAGGTCTTGATATTTGCTGAGCTTTTCGGATATTGTTGTTTGAATATTGTGCGTGTTAGGTATAGCTATGTCAATTAAATATACTGTTTTATTTATTTTGTCATGAAGGGTTATGTCAGGTCTGTTGTAATGAATGGTTTTGTCTGTAATTATGGTGCGGTCCCAGTATATTTTCTGATTTCTATTTTCTAGGACTGTTTCTGGTTTATATTTATAGTATGGTATCATTTCGTTTATGAGTTTATATTTGTGAGCTAAATGCTGGTGTATTATTGCTGCTACCTGGTCATGACGGTGTTTGTAATCTGTTTGTACCAATGATTTACAGGCTCCTGTTATGTGCTGTACAGTTTCAGAGGTATTATTGCAATGCCTGCATAAGTCAGTCTGCTGGTTCGGATCTTTCATAATATATTTTCTGTAATTACGTGTAGCTATTATTTGGTCTTGTATGGCAAGCATAAAGCCCTCGGTCTCAGGAAACAGTTCGCCTCTCCTAAGCCATTCGTTCGACCCTACTTTATCGACGTGTGGCTGGCTCAGGAAAGATCTATGTCTTCCGTGAAGCGCTTTATCTGACCATGCTGAAATTTTTTGTTGTGTACTTATAATCGTTTCGTTGATTTGTGTGTCTCTGTTATGAAGGTTAAGGGGTGTTAGTTTTCTGTCTATTTCTGTTACGTGTTTGTGTAGTGATGATTGTTCTGTTTTGGTGTGGAAGTAAGCTCTGAGTGTCAGTATCTGTTTGTTGTGCAGGTTGTGTATGTCTATAAGTCCTCTTCCTCCTTCTTGGCGAGGTAATGTAAGTCGTTGTATGCATGATTTAGGGTGGTGTTTTCTATGTTTAGTTAATGATGTATTGATAGTGCGTTGGAGTTTTTTGATATCGGTTTTTGACCATCTTATAATTCCGAAAGAGTATGTGAGAATAGGTATTGCAAACGTGTTAATGGCTTTAATTGTATTTCTAGAATTTAAGTTAGTTTTTAGGATTAGGTTTAGGCGATGTGAGAATTTTTTGAGTAGTTCTTGTTTGGTCATCTTTTGTTGTATTTGTCTGGATTGTTTGAATCCTAGGTATTTGTATGTGCTATGCTCATCCATAGGCTCAATTGTTTTACCCGATTCGAGTGTGTAGCTGTTATTGATGATTTTGCCTTTTGAGATCGATAATATTTTACATTTATCTACCCCAAATTGCATGCAAATATCGTGTGAGAATTGTTGTGTTATGTCTGCTAGTTGAAATAGTGAATTGGTGTCAGCTGCGTATAACTTTATATCATCCATATACATTAAGTGTGATAGAGTGTATTGTGTGTTATTGCTTTTCAATGTGTAACCTGTATTAGAGTTGTCTAGTAGATATGATAGTGGATTCAGTGCCATACAGAACCACAGTGGACTTAGAGCATCTCCTTGGAAAATACCTCGCTTTATATAAATAGGTTCTGTAGCTACAACTGCCGATGTTTGATTGATTTTGAGTACGGTTTGCCAATTTTGCATTGAATTTTTAAAAAATAATTTAATTGTTGGGTGAATTTTGTAGAGACTTAAGACTTGTAACAACCAACTATGGGGAACTGAATCATAGGCCTTCTGGTAATCGATAAACATCGTATGGATATCGGTTTTATTTTTGACTGCACTGTTCATTGTTATCGCGTCGATGGTGAGCTGTTCTTTGCACCCCTGACTATTCTTACGGCATCCTTTTTGTTGTTCTGATAGAATATTATGTTTAGTTAAATGTGTGTATATGATTTCACTTACGCAAGCTGTTAGAATTTTATATAGGGTCTGTAAACAAGTAATTGGTCGGTATTTGGCTGGGTTCAGTGTGTCATTTATGTCTTTGGGTATCATGTAAGTAATGCCCTGTGTTATGTATGTGGGAAGTAAGTGTGGTGATTGGATGAATTTGTTTAAATGATTATGTATGAACGGGTGTATGCTAGTGAAATTCTTATACCAATAGTTGTGAATGTTATCTGTGCCTGGTGATTTCCAGTTGTGCAATCGTTTGATAATGTCTATGAATGTGTCTATTGGTATAAACTCAAATTCCATTTCTGGGAGATCTAATGCTGCATCCTTGATCCAGTCTGCTTGATTGTTATGGTTGACTGGATTTTCCCATATATTAGCCCAAAATTCTCGTAACGTTTCAGCAGAAGGCGTCTCTTGTCTTTGAGTAGTTGTGTCGGTGTTAATAGATGTGAGATTCCTATAAAAAATCTTTTCATTGTTCCTAAATTTCGTGTTTTGTAGTTTGCAGTTTGTGCATGTTAAATATCTTCTGAGTCTACTTGATGCCGCATTCAATTTTTGTTTAAGAGTGTCTAAGAAATGTTCTAACTGTGTGTTCGAGTTTTCGTGTTGTGCATGTAGTTGATATTTAATCTTTATTGCTTCTACTGCTGCTACTATTTTTCGGCTTCTGTTGCCCTTTATAAATTGTGTCAGCCTACCAATGTTTGCTCTAAAATTTTCAATTTTCCTTTCTAGTCTAATCTGCCACTTTGGCTTTCTATGTGTGTTTGTTCGGTGCAAGTTTTGTGTAACATGTGATATTTTTGCGCCATTACATTTAGCTGCCGTCCATGCCGCACAGTAAATAATGGTCTGTAAACTACTAAAATCAGTATCCAGATTAACATGCTTGGGTAAAATTTGGATATTTATGTAATTAACTATGGCTGAAAACTTTCTAGATGATTTCTGTTTGGGAATATATGGTCTATTTGTAGGATGCGTATCAATAAAATATTCTTGTGCTATTATGAAGGTGTCTTCTATTTCAGGGTTTATTTCCTGTGAAGTATAGAGGTTGGTTTGAGCAGTGTCAGATTCCGCAATATGTATGTGATTCATCAAAAACTCCTCTTCCGCAGTTAATAGTGTGACAGTTTCTTCATCATTCTGTTGAGTGTTCGTTGATGTGTTAAAGGTCTGTGTATTTATTGTGTTATGAGTGTTTGCTGTACAGTATTCATCAAGTTGTTCCATGTCGTATTGTGGTTGTGTGATTGAGTGTTCACTATGATTTTCGTACTGTGTTTGATTGTTGCTGTTCACTAATTGTTCCGCGACTTGTTTTTTAATTTCTGCTAATCTATTGTTGCTAATATATTTGTTGTTAATAATTGCTCTTCTTTGGTCCGATACTCTTTGCTCTGTTATATGTGATAACTCCGGGTACATGTTTATGAATTCTTCGTGTAGATACACTTCTCATCAAAAAAATCGAAACACCTCGCAGTTTATGATTTGATAAGGATTATCAGAAAAATGTGTATATTTAGGAATAAATGTAAAATGTCATTTAATAGTGAGTAGTATGAGGTTTTTAAATCCTAATGTTATTGTTCTAAATTCAAATTAAGTCTTCATAGATTTCGTATTTTGTATAATGAGTAATTTTTACCCTGTATGGAATATGAAGGAAATGGGTAAAACAACACGCGTAAATGAAAAAAAATATTAAGAAACGTTTATTTAATAACTTGTATTCCCTCCGCGAGCTCTTATTACTGCTTCCATACGGTTCTTCATCGATCGGATGAGAGTCACGATCACATGTTGTGGTATATTATCCCATTCCTCTTGGATTGCATTTTGCAGCTGGCTAAGTGTTTCTGGGGCTGGATCTCTTGCTCGAATTCGTCTCTTTAATTCATCCCATAGATGTTCAATGGGATTCATGTCCGGGCTTCTTGCTGGCCATACCATAATGGAGATACCGACTTCGGTAAGATAATCTCGTACGACGCCCGCGGTGTGAGCTCTAGCATTGTCGTGCATGAATATGAAGTCGTTGCCAATAAAATGTGCATAGGGCATCACATGAGGTTCAAGACACTGTTCGATGTACCGATGAGAGTTTAGTGCAGGCAGCCGTGGCCCAGACACAAAGGCAAGTTCTGTCTTACCGTCGGCGCTGATTCCTCCCCAAACCGTCCACGAACCGCCACCATAGCTGACCTTTTCTTCAATGCAGCATTGTGCAAAGCGTTCTCCATCTCTTCTGTAGACCTTGTTCCTTCCGTCGTTACCATACAGCATAATTTTACACTCATCAGAAAACAGTACTTTGCTCCACTGAAGGTATGACCAAGTTAGGTGCTCGCGTGCAAAGTTAAGGCGCGCTCTTCGATGGTCTGCAGTTAATTTCGGCCCATTCGCTGGCTTATGCGGTGCCAATCCGCGTTCCTTCAACCTTCTTCTTATTGTAGAGTCACTTACAGCTACTCTTCGTACAACGCGAAGCTGCTGCTGCAGTTGAAAAGCGTTAAGGCGTCGATTTCGTAAAGAAGTTGTTACAATAAATCGATCATCTCGCTCAGAAGTGACCCGATTCCTGCCAGATCCTGAACGGCGCGTGAACGAACCAGTCTCCCGATAGCGTTTGTAGACTCTATGAACAGATGATAAGCTTAGATGCAATCTTGCAGCCACAACACGCTGACTAAGTCCAGAATCCAGCAATGCCACCACTTGGGCGGCTTCTGCGGGCGAAGTATCCATATGTTTTAGAAAAAAAAGTTTTTTCAGACGTCCCAAAGTCACAGTAAATGAAATAAGAAACAAAAAGTTTAAAGACAAGCGCTAATTTTTAGTTTTTAAACGAGAAACGTACTCCAACCCTAAATACACATTTGTCTCAAAACAGTGATTAATTTCATTTATAGGATAAACAAATGAAATTCTAATTTCGAATTTTGATTTTTTTCTTCTTACTGTAATGACCAAACTGCCAGCTACACAATAATGTTTTTTTTTTCATGGAATTAATTCTCTTTTGTAAAAAATTAGGACAAAAACAATAAAAACGAAAGTGTTTCGATTTTTTTGATGAGAAGTGTATTTTCTATAGGCTGTTTTATTTGTTTCTAGTTCTGTTATAGTGTAGTATATTCTAATAATTGATTCATTGTATTCGTTTGACCATTTCATGCGTTGTCCGGGTTGTGTAGTGACTGGTGTGTTATTAGTTTGTGTGGAGTGTTGTTGTAATTGATTATGGGCTATTTGTAATTCGGTTTGGACTTCCTCATAGATTTGATCTATTGTTTCTTGTGGTAGTAACTTTTTTTGGACTATGGCTCTGCGTTGATCTCCTACTCTTTGTCTGCTTACTTGCATGTCTGGGTATTTTTCTAAGAATTTAGTATGAAGAGGGAGGAGGTATGCTTTAGTGTCAGTTTCCATACTGGTGAGTTGGAGATAGGTACGTAGGATGAATTTGTTCATTTCAGTACTCCATTTCCTACGGATTAAGGCAGTGCTAGTGCTGGGTACAGGGTCGTCGACAAAATTTGTCTCCTGTACAACATCCACTGACTGTATACTGGCGGATGATAAAGATGGCGCCGGAGAGATGCAAAAAGATGGTGATGATGATGAAATTGATGGGAAGAGAGATGAAGAAGATGACGAGGTGAAGTGTGAAGTATCTTCATCAATCTGAGGCAAAGCCTGATTATTTTTTTGTTTTGTTTTCGATCTAGTTATCATATTGTTCCCACGAGTAGAGCAGCAGAGCCCTGCGTTCACCGCGGCAAGGGTAAATAAAACTGGGGGTCCCCCGTTCCCCAGAGTTTGCATACTAATGACTAAGCACTCCCCTAGCCATGCAGCCCTCGGCGTATGCAACCTTGGCTTGGATTGTATCTCTCTTAGTCTGGCTCCTCACCATAGTATATATATCGGTAGGACCGATACAGATCTAAGGCTCGAAGCGCGCAAGCCCCACCACGTCGTCAACGTAGAGATACGTCGGTGGGGTTATTATTATTATTATTATTAAAACAAGATGTAGAAAAGATTGATAGGATTAATATATCCTAATTGTACAAAGTGGTACCATTTGTTTGATCAGATGTTTTCTAATACACCTGTCACTGCTGAAAAGATTACATCTATCAATCACTAATAAATTCCTGAAAGGCATAATGCTAGTTAAATGTGGCGTTATTCGAGTACAACTCTATCGTGAAGTATTATCTTATAAACATACTTGCAATGATAAATATTCAATAAGCACTTTACATTAACCATCGTGTCATGCAACATGATTTATACATCATCATATCTGACAGACAAAAAATATACTTTTAAAATACGCTAATATTACTTCGTCATATTTCGTCTCATTTACATTATATTCAAATTCAATAATATGAGGTATTCCTCGAAGCGCCACCGTTTTGAGGCGCACCTAATGAAGCGCACCTTTATTATTCCTCGGAGCGCACCTTTTAGTAGCGCTCCCGATAACAATTAAAAATATTATAATTTTATTCCTTGAAGCGCACCCATGTTTAAAAATAGGGCATTTTAAAAAAATCATCAATATAATTTCTTACGTTTACTTCATTCTCTTCCCTATTTTTAAACATGGGTGCGCTTCAAGGAATAAAATTTTAATATTTTTAATTGTTATCGGGAGCGCAACTAAAAGGTGCGCTCCGAGGAATAATAAAGGTGCGCTTCATTAGGTGCGCCTCAAAACGGTGGCGCTTCAAGGAATACCTCAATAATATGAGGTATTCCTCGAAGCGCCACCGTTTTGAGGCGCACCTAATGAAGCGCACCTTTATTATTCCTCGGAGCGCACCTTTTAGTAGCGCTCCCGATAACAATTAAAAATATTATAATTTTATTCCTTGAAGCGCACCCATGTTTAAAAATAGGGCATTTTAAAAAAATCATCAATATAATTTCTTACGTTTACTTCATTCTCTTCCCTATTTTTAAACATGGGTGCGCTTCAAGGAATAAAATTTTAATATTTTTAATTGTTATCGGGAGCGCAACTAAAAGGTGCGCTCCGAGGAATAATAAAGGTGCGCTTCATTAGGTGCGCCTCAAAACGGTGGCGCTTCAAGGAATACCTCAATAATATTACTCAAAGACAACATACCTGTTCAATTGTTCATTTATTGATTAAAGGTTCCAGAGCTTTTACCCATTTACATTAAATAAACTACCAATGCTAAATTGTAATATTTTACTTATCATACTAAAATTATACAACCGAGTAACTCTGTCAGTCTATCTGCACCCGGATTAAAGCTATCCCATGTCCTTCCCCGAGTTTCCTTCTATTTCCATACCAAAAATTCCAATTGGTTCAGCTTTTTTCCCTTGAAAGCGTGACAGACAGACAGAGTTACTTCCACATTTATAATATTAGTAAGGATAGGGTTAATCAGTACCGATCTTAATTGGACATTACTTATAATAACTTTACATTTTGATTTGTAGAGCTCTTATAAAGTCCAAAATAGCCTGAGTTTCGAATGGTTCACAAGTCGTGACGCAGGGCCAATAAATAACTTTACTGATCCGTGACCTTTCATGACGACCGGCGACCGAGCGCCCTGCCCACTTAACATTTATCTTAGCTTTGATTTAAGCACTATTTTTCCTACTACACTTTTTTTTGTTATTCATATGTAGTATAAATATATTATATTCGGAAGGAACACGCGAGCTTTTTTTTGTATGGCATCTCGCAGGTCAACCTAGAAGGTTGTCGACTGCTTAACCGGGCTTGAGGAACACGCGAGCCTACGTTCTGAAATATAGGTAACCTTATATAATAATGTATTTGATATTCATAGTTAACCTTGTATTCCCCCTGCTATTCAGGACAATGAAAAATATGTTTTTTTAACTTGTAGGACTCTGGCCATCTTACTTATCAAAAACCTGTAATCTGAAATTTAACAATTTCTCACCTAATCCTTCCTTAACGTCTTAATCCAGGATTAAGCCCCAAACTTAAATTCAGATAAACACTAAACAGCATTTATGAGTGACATTTTTGCTAATCTGTTGCTAATCAGCAGATTAAAAATTAATCAGACTTTAAAAGTAAGACGGTGAATGTTTCCAGTATTAGAGATGCAACATAAATAGAAAATAGAATCTCAATAATAGGAAGCTTAACTGATGTACATATTTTCCAATTGTGACACAACCATATTTCTAAACAGCCTACTTATTGCGTATATAAGTGTTTACAGTCTTACGTGAATATGACGGACATGTTAGGCAGTAGGTATTGTCTTATACCACCTGCGAAAACAAGGTGTCCGCACGTAGCGGGAGGAAAAATCGCGGCCATTATTGCTTTTACCATCTCAGTTTGCTAATTGTTTCCTTTCGTTTCAACTCGCAGTGGTTATGACTTTTAATATATTGGAGCTATTACGTACTTCCTTTACGAATCATCATAATATCGACTGTTTAAATGTACCTTAATTGGTTTTAAAATAGTATTTTTCGGCAAGAAAATATTAATCTAGGCAATCACCTATTGTTTTAATGAATATTCAGATTTTATGACTGTAATTTTTATAGTAAATACCATGTCTCACTCTACTCGGTCAGCTAAAATAAGTTCACGCTCATATAATCTATCAATTAATTAACCAACTTACAAAAGACCCTTCAATACTCCTTCACCACTTCAATTCCAAATGTACTTAAAAGCGAAATAAAGCACAAAGGCTCAAAAATAACAATACAGAGTACGTACAATCGGGGATCATTAGACATTTATATGACGTGAGAAAGGCGAGCCGTATCGTTAATTAAAGGCAGTAATTTGACATGCCCTGACAGCTAATATTATGTTGAAATTGATTTGTGTTCAAAGTTGAATTAATTTTGACAGAGTCAATAAGCCACCGCTTTCTTACGATCGGATATAGTGACCGTAGCTTTGAACCTGTTTATTTGGTGATGTGTAATGACGATAGAAGAGTCTGTAGCTAATGCTTATGGGTGGGGTTTTAACGCTCGATCTGGTAACGACCGAAACGTAGTAATGATATATGAATGATATAAATATTAACTTCACTTTGCAGTTGCAAAATATTGTCAGTTTGAAACCTGTGGAATATTTCATGGGTCTTTATTAATTAATCTTATAAAGGAAAACAATGCAGTTGAGTAGGTATTTAAGGTTAATTTAAATTCCCATGTTATGAGCAGACAAAATTCATATATGTATATCTTATATTACTATACTTACACAAGAATTGAAAGTAATTACACAATTACGTAAGAAAATTGATAAAGTTAATTATACGCAATTAATTTCAAAAAAACTTTTTATTCGGTCAATCACCACTCTTCAAACACTTGCTATATAAAAAAGTATAATATCACGCATAAAAGCACTTTTACACGCATTTATTATAATAACTACTTAACAGAACCTACAGAAGAAATCCCGAACTTCTATTAACAAACTAACTTCTAGTTACCGGCATTATGAGGCGAGAGTAATTATAAAGAGAGAGAACAAAAACCGACGTTGTTACACCGACAATAGCTCGAGATAACAAGACAGGAACCTATTTAAAATACCTCTAATCGAATATGGCTTTTATGGTCGTGTTTAACACGATTATTATATTTTAAGAGGGAGTATATGACTTGCACTTTGCGCGTATCGGAGCGGCCTAAGGTGTCGACCTGTCGAATAATAGCTTCGCGTCCAAACTGATTGATTAATGACGCACCCGGTGAAAACAGACCGGCTACCTAATTAAATACTCCCGTCGGCAAGGATGGATGACAGGGATGTATGATGAACTGAACGTTTGACTGGCGATTGATTTACCTATTTGCCTTTTTGTATTGATATTCGATGTTGGTTGGCATGTGTGTCTTTTACCGCTGTTTTTTTGTCACTGTAAAAGTAAAACCTGTATGTAACTTAAACATAATTTTATGACAGTCAAAATATAATGATAAAAATGAGATGATCTTTACAGTGATTGAATAAACCCACCTACAACGGTTTTCAACAATATAACATTTACGAATAGCAAATTTCTATCACAAGAAAATCGTTTTAACACTTAAATTTATACATTTTATATTGAAACTTAATAAATACCTTTGGAGAGTTTATAGTTTCCTCTAATGTAATTTAGAGTCGATGAGTTTCACATAAAATATATAAGTTACAACTGGCCGTTAAGAATTTACTATGATTACTATAAAGTTTATTATCTGTCAACAAAATTATTTGTCGTGTTTGTATTTTGTGTCATGTTTTCATTTCGTTTCTGAAATTGCTCAAAATAGTAAACCATTGAAAAATGGTTTACTACCACACATCCGGAAACGTAAAAATGCTTAGAAATATTCTCATTGACTATGGAGCCGCCAGCGAGGTATCACCATATGAATATATGAAAACTTACATAGAAAAATGTCCAGAAACCATTGATGACACAAAACTATCATGGATAGCAGAAACATTTCTAGGATTTCATAGACATAGCTCATTTTTGAAGGAAGTAGCTTCCCATTTACATGAAGAACTTACAGATGAGGATCAAGATTACTTCATGATCATATTCCATGCAGTCACTTTCCAATGTGGACCAAAAGATATGCAGTTCCTTTATAAGTGTCTCTTCAATTTAAGCAAGCCTCTGCTGAATACATTTACAAAGTTTTTGAGCAACAACGAAGTATTAACATTTATTTCCCAAGTAGCTCAAACCAGCTATGACACAAATTTCATAACCGAAAAAATTATTGGACCGCTTTTTGAATGGCAGCCTTACATTAGCGATATGGCACATACCTATGCCGAGCATGTAAAGAAGATGGAAAGTAGGAAGATAAAACCACCTACTGTGCCTGTTCAACCAAATGTATTAAACCGCAAAGGTAAGGAATACACGCTTCCTCCCATCCAGTCCGCTTTTTTCCCGGCAACTCCTCCAAACTCTATGCATAATAAAAAGAAAAGAATGCTAACAAAAACTGCTATTGATCTGAAATTAAAACAAATTCACGAGAAGAATAAACAAAAAGCCGCTCATCTATTAAATGATGTCAAAAATAAAGATTTCCATTATGCTCAAGTTAAATCTGATAGATATTATAAAAGACTATCCAGTATCAGAGACGAAATAGAAATCGAATTTGCAAAGCCGAAGCCGAAGCAAAATTATATAATTAAAGCTAATCCTCCACCAGTCAAAGACAACGCTGCAACTGTAAAAAGAATGAATAAAAGAATACAATTAGCAGAAGAAGAAGAAGTGCTATGGTTGCAAAACGTAATGAAATGTTGCAGAAACACTGTCAAAATTGACGAACTGACCGAATATGATAGACAGGAAAGGGAAAGAGAAAGGCTATTGGATATAGAAAAGAAACATTTGATGGGTCAAATCACTTACGAAGAAGCTGTACTTGCAAAAAAGAAATTGTTTGAAGAAAACAAGAAGAAATACGAAGAATTTTTGAAAGAAAAAGAGTCCTGGAATGAAGAAATAGAACGGTGGAGAAAACTTGAAATGGAAAAAAATCGCAAACAAGTTGAAAAACTTTCCATGATTGAACTGAACCTGCTTCAAGCCAAAAGCGAAATCGCTACGAAGAAGAAGGAAACAGCAGAGAAAGTTAAGAAAGAATCCGAAATGATTTTAGCAAAAGCTATTCAAGAAAAACAAGAGGAACTAGAGCGTAGGGTCAATATGATCAAAGAAATAAAAATATTAGCCATGATTGCTAGGAAAGCTAGAGTGCCTAAAATAATAGATCTAACAGAGACAGCCGGACTAGGTTTGCTTTGTGAAATGTCAATGGCTGAGTTACAAGAACGATTAACTGCCATGAAAATAGGATTAAAAGAAGAACTTGAAATAAAGAGGACGCTTATCAGAGATGAAAATAAAGCAGCTAAGCAAGACCTGGAAGAAACAAAAACGTCTATCAAGAATTATCTGAGCGAACAAGCAATGTTACGAAAACATAACAAAAAGTCCAACCTGACTATAGTGAGTTCATCATCAAAAGAAATAAATGATTTGAAAAAGATCTTAGAAGAGAAACGTAAGATGCGAATCAAATTGAGTACCTGATTGCATCAGTAATGTTTATTGTAATAGTGACATAAATGCTTATTTATCTTTATTCTTTCTTATTATGTGCCGTTATTAAAATAAAGAGACGATTAACAATAATTCTAGTTTGAATATCGTGCTATATGTAGATACCTAAATGATACACAGTTATAAGTGCTGCATACATACCCACCTCAGCATGCCGCGCCTGGGGCAGCATGACCTGAATGTAAGACGCAAAGGAGCTTAGTTACATGGCTATAGAAGTTAAGGAAGTGAATATACTAATTGAACAATGTAAAGAACTTGATCGACACACATCTAACCTACTTCAAAAAAGGAGGTTATCAATTCCACCCCTAGTTCAATTATTTTATTAATTAATAGCCACATTGTTATAATTCCCAAAGTATTTGCTGTTGATTCAGACAATAAATGTTAGTGAAAATCCAAATAAATAACAATTGTAACTTGCTCACGTAAAATACTTACATTTGTGCTACTTAGGTTTCGTAATAAAAATAAAGAAGGTTTGATCAACAAGAGCTAAATAAAGATGTATAGACTAAATTAGTTGATCGCACCATTCATATTAGCATTTAAGCTCGAGATGAAGATGTCATGTTATAAATATACGTGGCATCGCAGACGTCGGAATATTTAGACATGGCACATGAACTTTCTTTAAATAAGTTGTAAAAATATCAGCTGACTTTTATTTTGAGTCTTTTAAAATTAATATAATACACACTAACTAAACTATGTTTGTCCGCGTATGTCTCAGAAACTATAGGTCGAATAGCGACTACTCTTCTACAGACTCTTATATAGCGAAGTGTAAGTTTCATCAAAATCGGTTCAGTAGTTTTCAAGATACGTTTTATGTGTATTCCGAAAAAAATGGAAACACGCTGATAATATTTTTTATAAAAGATACAACGAACTTCCAAAACACTTAAAAGAGAAAAAATCATTATGTTTCTGTTGAAATCTTGAATTATTTCTTCGTTGTGTTTTGTAAGTCGATTGTTGTTTTATTTAAAATTTTATTCATATCTTCGCATGCTTTCATCTGCAGCCATGAAGAAGTATAGTAGCAAGACAAATGGTGTCTCCAGGCGGAGCTCGATCGATGCGCACGCGTGAATTGGTTGCTGCTCTTAATTAGTGCGCGCCGAACAGAAATATTAGTAATTGGAATTTATAGGGCAGATTTGACGCCTCACTTGATAAACGGCAGAGCAACGACTCCAACCCTCTCAGTAAAATAATTCATAAAACATCATAACACTTATAATATTGACACTAATGATAATAGGTGTAAAATTTCCCAACATACACAGGTGATAATATCAGAGCTTATAATAATCCAATAACTTGACGTTTTATTCATAATACGGATCACGTGACGACGTGTTCGAATCGAAGAAACCTAGTCAATATAATTTGGATTAAGGCAATAAATAAGGCGGGTTCGCCCGTTCATTTGTATCAGCGTATAATTTAAATTCTTTAACGCCAATGTTCAAGATTACGCGGCGAGATAGAGGTGCGGGCGCCCGTGTCGCGGCGACAACCACCAAATAAATTTATATTTCCGACCGACACCGGGCTGACTTCTCTCTTTGTAGATAATTCGGCCGGTAACGTTGAATGACTCTATTAACAGCTTCCCTTTTTGGGATAAATGTCGACTTTGGGCTGTGTCGTAGTGCAGCCTTATCTATAGTGTGGGATGACCCGTGTTGTTCTAAAGTTACAAGTTTATTGCTGGACTCGTATTATGCCTACTACATAAATCAATGTAATTATAATGAAATTGAATCGTGAATTTCTACAGAAAATAATTTAAAATCAGTTATAAAGTTTAAAATATATGACTTATAAAATAGTTGTTATGACAGATTGATAAGTAATTGCAGCAAACTATTTTTAATAAATTTAAAATTAATTGTATGAAAAAGTATATTAAAGTTTAAAAAATTCATACTAAGTGAAAGCATCCTGCTTGCACAAAATCCAATAGCACTATAAATACGGCTTCTCATTTCAAGATTAACCAGATAACAGTAAAACGTCAATAACCACCTAATTGGGAGAGAACACTCTGGCAGCCGATCCCGTCCTTAGTGAGAAACAAATAAATATTGTAGCACACTACGAGATAATTTGCCCGATAACTTAATGTGCTTACATTTCGAATCTGCTCATGATTTTATGGGAAACTATCGCGCCGTGTGTTTTTTCATTCAAAGATTTTAAAATTGGTGCCGGTTTTTTAAATAAAATTTTGTTTTTCAATCATAAATCGTGTGAACAAGTAAATAGTACATACCAATCGTCCTACGCGAATCAATAAACATAATCGTTAGTGACACTCGTTTGTATGCTAATCTCATTTAAATCGATGATCATTATAATTTTACTGTATCGATCATTGAGGTTTCGTATGACTAATTAAAATTAATTTATGTTGTGCTCAAAATGAGTGGTTTGTCACTTAAAAATTTATATCTATTTTCCTATATTCATTTAATTTAAATTGCCTACATTTTATGTGTTCATAGTTTTGTTTGCTTTTAATTTAAATAAGAGATGAATTTCAATGACAGCTAGTTTTATATTAATTTAACTATAATGGACATGATAATATTTGTTTAAAAAATACCTTTTAATAGTTTCAATGTTTCTGAGCTGCACTCTTACACCTACCGAGTGCCTGCGCAGTCTGCTTAACTGCAGAAATCCAAGTGCCTTCCTATAGTAGGGGTATTAATCAGCTTTCATTCATTGCAGATTTTACGATAAAATTCCTTATAAGATTTTATTCAGTGAGATACACCGATATGCTTCTGCAGTTGAGTGCAAAACTAATTTTGTGTGTCAACCCAAAATCCTCAACGCTGCTTATGGAAGGACATTATTGTCTCCAATGTGGCTCCGGCCCGAGTGGGTATATTAAAGAATTTATGTTATGATTGCTCAGTCAATTTGCATAAAAATAATATGGGAATTTTATGTGCGAATGATGTCATATCCTCCGGTGTTTTGTCAAGAAATGTGTGAAGAAAATTAACACGGATAAACGTTGTTTTTGTAAGTTAACGCGATTACATATTGAGTGGATTATTTTTTTCGGTTAATGTTGATTGCGAGATATCAAAATAATGGTAATGCAATCTGTTCAAATTATCAGATTAATAACATCTTATAGAAGAAACGAATCTTATTCAAACTATAAACATAGATAAAGTATGTCAGTAGCTTTATAAGCCAAAGGCATAAAATAAATAACTGATTGGATAGATCAAATTATTTGGATAATTCATGATTAAAATAATGTTATTAGATAATATATTCAAATCCATCACTTTCAAACAGATACATACAAATCACTACAAATTAATTAGGTATTATAACTCTAATAAGGAGATAATGATGATTATTGTGTAGCTGGCTCCTAATACGTATTATGATAACGTGTTTTGTGTGACGTCATGCAAGAGCCCGACATAACAATGTAATATCATATTTTTACTAATCTTTCACATCTTAGATAGCCATTAGGTACCGATAACGTCGCCTAAAAGCTCCATAGTTTCCCGTATATGTTCTTAGAATTTTGCTGGTAATTCAAAATATTTGTTACATTATGATATTTAAAATATTTTTTGTGATTATCTACTTTAGGAATAAAAAAGCTGGGCAACAAGACTTTTCGCTTAATCCTACTGTTTTAAATAGCGTGTGGAAATATCAAAGTTTACTAAACAATCTTTAGCCCTTACGATCATTGCAAAGAATATCGATAAAAAAACAGTTAACTTAAAAAAACCTTTTCTACAACGTTAGCCTGTATCATAAGTTGGATAAGCCAGCTTCTAGTATTAATACAGGGCTACGAAATGGATAGAATAATGAAATAGTTGTAAAATACAATAAATATGTGCTCTTATAATCCCGTTTCATATCGCTGTATTAGCACTTTTTACGTGTTAAAGTATTGTGGAGATAGTGGAGCGGTTCACACCGCGCTCTTAATCTGTGCCCCATGTGACAGCAGCAAGGCGCATGTGACGCGTATTTTAGAAATATACTGCATGTTGTATCAGAGTATCTTTTACATTAAAATCTTCTAGTGAAAGAAACTCGTTTTAAACATTTTACTGTTTAAATAGTTAAGTAGGTAATTCTATTCTTGAGCCTAATAGCCAATATAGCCATCTGTCTGTATTGGATAAAACATCATTTCTAGAAATAAAATCATCAAAATTTTGAGAAGTAAACTCTTAAGATCTTGAGACATTTCCAAGCATTGTATAAATTCTGCATTAAATTTTCAAATCACTAGCGCAACTTAATGAAAAGAACGATTTTTTTCACTGACACTATCGTAGTATACGAAAAACCACCAATCTTGATGTAAAATATACTAGGTCTCAGCGCATAGTTGGTAGTAACGCGCCTTGTCCGCTCGGCGCTTCAAACGACGCACAAAATTTATTGTTATTGGGTCGGCGCGCGTACATGCATCCTCACTCCGCGGCTATCACGCGCTACAACTTTATCGAAGCACCTCACTATTCCGAACAAACGTAACGACTTTATACCGTGTACACGTGATTTTTACGATACACATAAATATGCTATTTTGATTTGTTTGACAACTATTTCATGGTAAATTGTTAAATTGATTTTATTTAGGATCGTATAAAATCATTTTTCTGCATTTTTTAAGTTGACATCTTAGCTAAGAACATTCATCAATTTGTTTATAAAAAATGTATCAATACTACCTACTAATAATATGTATAAGTTGAAAATTCCTGACTGTCTTTGCAATTGTTAAGTCTATAATCTATTGGTTTCTATTATCTGCACCACAGCGTAGTCCTCTGAAATCCCAAAAGGATTTTCATAGACGAAAAGAGAGATGTTACGAGTCTCTGTGTATGTACTTGTGAGATGTAGGTTCCTATTTATAAAGAAAACTATACAAAAGTGAGAACGCACAATCATAAGCAGCTCCTGAAAATGTATGTACCAATATTTTTTTCCTATATTTTTCGATTTAATTAGTTTTTAATATACCTAGTATACAAATATACATCCTAAGAAGAGTACAATTATCTATACTGTTGTCGTCACTGCAAGCGTCTCGAGAATATTCATAGAACTATTTCAGAATACGGCTGCTCGCGTTTTCTCGCCACACTATAAACTTTCTACGCCATCGCCAATTTGTTAATGATACTACATCTACATAATATGCACATTTACTCACAAACTACAATGTATAATATAAATATAAGATATTATTTCTCCATTTGAGTCTTGTGTCTACCTTATGATTAGGTCAAGTGAGCATTTTATGCTTAACAAAGGCAACTTTTTTTACGGTGCTTGCTATGTTGAATTTTAATACTTACTTTTTTCCCTTTCTGCAAGACAGTCTAGTGTGGTGGTTTCTGGACTACCTATGAGTGCCTGCTTGACTTTTCTCAGTAATAGATAATAATATGGAATAATTCTTTTCTATACTCATTCTTTTCACATTGTTACAGGTGCTTACGTAATATCTTTTTATAATTCAGATTCTACTTCGTCTGTCAATTCCGAGTAGGTATATAGCCTATTAAAATTAGAACCAAAGTTTATATTAACAAACATTAGTTAATACTTCAGTATCAAAAAGCCTTTAGTATTAAGACAAATCAAAAAAACTTTAAATGCGTTTTTGAGGGTTCCGTAGTCAACGAATAATCCTTGTAATTTTGATATGACTGTCTGTCTGTCGCAGCATAGCTAGGGGCTCTTAGTAATAGAAAGCTGTTATTTAGTATGGATGTGGATATTGATCACGCCGACAAGTGGAAAAACAAAATTTTGGGTAGTGTACGTAAAGTTGGGATGATTATTTATATCTCATACATATATCCCCATCCTTTGGGGTATCGTTGGATAGCTTTACCTGTTATAGAATTATAGTCAACCAATTAGTGATTCCAATTTATTACACTATAAGTTTAATCATTGATAATGTAAAAATATCAGAACAGGCTCGAAACAAGGCTAGGTGGATCGCAGTAAGTTGGAACCTAATGACAGACAACCATTGTAACGCCAACAAAGTTTTTCTGCTGATTTCGATCAGCTTTCACCAAGTTGATTGCCGATATCCGGGAAGGAGTGAATCGGTTTAATAACAATAAGGGAAAAAAGGATAATTGTCGCATTACGGGCAAGGGCTGACAATTACGACTCTATCCTCCGTGGACGTAATTACCGACGGATTGCCGGATTTGATTCGAGTTTTTTTTCTATCGTGATAAGATAAGTTTTTGAAACCGCATTGTTAAAAAATCCTTACTAATATTATAAATGCGAAAGTAACTCTGTCTGTCTGTCTGTCTGTTACGCTTTCACGCCAAAACTACTGGACCGATATAAATGAAATTTGGTACAGAGATAGAATAGACCCTGAGGAACAACATAGGCTACTTTACCCGGGTGGATAATTTTAGGATTGAAAATCTCATTTGTAATTATCCTAATTTTATGAAATTCTCACTATGTAATGGAAATTATTTCCTTTGTGGTTTTTTGAGGTCACTGCAAGTGTTAACATTAAGTTAATATTAGCATGTCGCTGTGAACTGTCAGGAAAGCATTGTTGTATTACTCCGCAAAACAAAGATGAGGCTTTGATATCTGAACATAATTTTCCCTTAAACCGCAAAGTCAAAATTTCTAAAACCTTAATTAAGGTTTTTTACGAAAGCATTAATTTTATGACATCTTCTGAAGACAATTTGCCGTGTATTGAATACGCTATGCCTTATTGGTGTGTCTACTTTTAATATTTTTAACTTCATGTTTTTCTAACTGCCTTTAAGTTGCATTATTTGGGCTGATTCGTTTGTTATCATCGAATATGGCCGTTAAGTTAACTTTACAAAGTTACAATGACTGAAAACATGAAAGAACTCACCAAAACTATCAGTAATTTTTACACGACATTTGGAACCATAAATGTATGGTAGGTTGATCAATAACCCTGAGATTCATCATCAGAGAAAGTAATTCATAAATAATAAAAAATATTAACGAGTTTCAGTCATAACTTTAGAATCTAAAGTATAGATTACTATTGAAAGCTTATTCCTATAATCGCAATCATTTTGGTTTCTTGGTATGTATCCTTTTGTATGTAAGCCTTGGTACCTACCAAAGAATATATTTAGACGGCATTTTTTATGTTTATGGTAGGTACATGAGAGTTTATCGAATAGAGAGAAAATATCATTAGAAAATATATTATTTTTGATAATTTTATACTGAACAATTCAATTCCATCTATGGAAAAATAATGCAGTCTGAATCATATTTTGCCAAAAATAAGATTTTTAGCATCACATACATGACACAATTTATAAACAACCCCTTTTAGATGCGGTTACAAGAAAAAACACAAACAAAGTATTTAATTATTTATTTTCATACTTTTGTAATATTTAGGTACGTATGTAAACTGTCTCCTATATTTTACAATAATTAATATTCTTTTAAGCAATAAATAGTATACAACGCTCATGTTTATAACAATATTTACAAAAATAACTACTTAAGGATAATTTGGGCTTATGTTGCAATGCAAGTGCCCGTATTAATGAATTCTATAAAATAGTGCCAAAATTATATTCTTTAGTGACCTAATTCATTGTCTAACAAATATACTTTTCAGGTTATAATCATCTAATTGGTGTAAATACGTCTAAATTTTTTGTATTATTCGGTACATATGAAAGCGTTAGGAACTTTTTTTTTCTCCTGAAACCGTACTTTTACCATTGATATTAATACTTTGGTATACTCCCTCGAAGTATCACAACAACTTAATACAAACCAGTTAGCATCCATGTCTATTACTAATGCGTGTTACTCTAGGGTCCACGGAGCAACTTCGTAATAAGTCGCGAAAGTCTCACTTTATTTACAACTATAAACCTTTACCACTACATTATCCATTGGAATCGAGTTTATTATATTTGCTATGTGTACCCCAGATCAAAACATGTTAACAAATCACCGACTACTCTTATTTACCTACTGAACGGGATAGTTTGTGCATCATTAAAATTAATCATTCTCGTCTTCTTTACACTAATTAACAAC
This sequence comes from Pyrrhia umbra, assembly GCA_963891755.1. Taxonomy (NCBI): domain Eukaryota; kingdom Metazoa; phylum Arthropoda; class Insecta; order Lepidoptera; family Noctuidae; genus Pyrrhia; species Pyrrhia umbra. Next base: position 7,339,644 of record OY982922.1, on the reverse strand, counting down.
TGCAATATCTACATAGGTATTTACATTAATTTACAAACTAACTGGAGTATTAGCACTCTAGAATCTTAATTTACATAATTATTCGGAACATGGACATTCGATAGGAATGATAATTGTAATACTTTATTTAGGTAAAATGAAAATAAATTAGTTATAATGACTGTATCAACGATCGTGTTTCGTTAGTTGTAGTGGTAGGTCGTTCGACGTGGCTCGCTGTCGGCACGGGCTCGCCGACCGGGACTTCCTCGCCATCCTGTCCTCGTTGTCACTCTCGTCGTGCACATTGATTTCCTCGTCGGAGTCCGAGTGGGATTCGTACCCCCGAGCTAATTGAATAGACTGCGCCGCTAAAAGCGCTGCAGCTGCAGAGTGTGGGACAAGCGATTTAAATGCGCTGTTCTCTAATGCCGGGTGCGGCTTAAAAGCACTTCCATCGAAGTTTGTCTGCTGTGATAGCGCTTTTAGTGCGTTGGCGTCGAATTGTTGATGTGCGAAAGCCTTCAAGGCGTTGGTATCCTGGTGCGAGAGTGCCTTGAAGGCACTATTCTCGCCGCCCATTTGCGGGGTGTGGTAGGAGACGCGCGCGGGGGAGAGGGAGCGCGAGCGCGAGCGGGAGCGGGAGGGGGAGTGGGGGAGGCGGTGCGGGGGCGAGCCGCCACCGCGCTTCAGGAGATTCATGCGCTGGTGGCGTCTCCACTTGGCTCGTCTGTTGGAAAACCAAACCTGTCAGTAACGGTAAATAAAAATGATTAGTATTCTGTATTCACTGTGTTAACAAATTCAATATTCTAATTAATGCAAATTTAACAAAAAGTGGCAACTTTGATTTGACATCTTTGGCTGTCTCCAATGAAATGGATTTATGTAATTATGCAAAAGATCAGGTAAATTAGGGTTCGTTACCTGAACTCGTGCTTCTGATAACGACGTTTTCGATGCCAGTCGTTCTCGAGTAGAGACACATGGATAGTGGGATTTCTCAAATTCCTTCTCTAGTTCTTCGAGCTGGTCTTGGCTGAACGTAGTGCGGTTTCGTCTGAACTTCGGTTGTTCCCCGTCTAGAGAACCGGAGTCGTCGCCGTCAACGTCTGTTTCAGCAAAAACAGTCACGAATGAGTAAGAATTTAAGGTAAAAAGTGTCACGGTATTTATATATTTTTTTCAGTAGTGACTATACGCTTGAACTATAATTGTATAATCTAGTTAAATTTATTACCAATTAGACCTCGGCCAGAGGTAAGAAACCCTTGGTTGACGTCAGGGTGTGGTACTCCAGTTGGAGGGCCAGGTACTCCGGGGGGTAAAGGTAGAGAGCCGGGTGGCCAGACCCCGCCACCGCCGCCCCACGGGAACGCGCCGTACGGCGGAGGAGCGGCATACAGCCCGTAGCCTGCAGCTCGCGCAAACTCAGCCGCTGCACGCTCCGCAGCCCTATTCCGAAGTATCCTATTGATGGATGATACGCTGGGAGCTGTCGCATTCGTGCAGACGCCTGAGAACAAGGGATAGTCTATTGTTAAATTCATTATTCAAATACTTGTAGTCTTTGCTTGCAAACTGCTACGGATTACTGTAGCTTACTACTACGCTCCGTAGCAAGTTTTTATTGTAGGTATCTACTAAAATAAAATATTATTTTTGCCTTCGTTCTTAAAACAGTATTTCGCCAAAATCATTTAAAAACGTTGTTACAACAGCGTGCGCCAGTAAATGTTGTTTTACAAGTAATGCGGCGATGGTTATAATACTCAGTGAGCTGTATTTAGAGTTAATATCTACCTTGCTAGAAACATTTCGCTTTAAGCACGAATATAGCAATTATGTAGTGCAGTTTTTAAACTCGATGTCTCTTAGAACGCAGCACAAATGTGCATAAAATTATGGGCGCGCGTTAAAACCGATGCGTCATTGGTCGCGTTTTAAAATGGCCAGCACTTAGAGCATTAAGTGGCACAATCAGCTTATGTTACATATATTTTGCACGAGTTACAATTCTGAATTATAATAAAATTTTTATACCTATTAATGTTACAAGTAATACGATATACCTAGGGCGTCAGTAATCACTAACTAATTTACTTTATTTATTTTTTTTCGTTTTCACAGCATCGTTTGTGTGTGTGTTGCAAGAATCTTACATAGATAGCTTTAAGGAGAAACGGGACAAAACAACATAGGTTATACACCAAACACAGTGCATAATCCAAAAAACGTATTCGAGTGGTGACATCACTTAAATTTATCATTTAATTTGATGATTTTTAATCTTTATTTTCAGCAAGCAGCTTCATAATCATTTAAAATAGTTTATGATTAAAATAAATAGGGTAAAAGAAATCTTAAGGCGTAGACAAAAATTCAGGCTTCTAACTGTGCGTGATAGCGACGGGGCCCTCGAAAGAGATACCGCGCACCCGGAATACAAAGGGCTGAGGAAGGAACATGGATGGGTTTTAGTCAGTAAGAGTCTGACACTCTCTTCCGCCCCACCCATGGCGGGAGGGGTCATTTGACGATTTCCCATCCAAAAAAAAAAGGCTTCTAACTGTCTTTATCTGCAATGATAGTGTTCATACACCACTTAAGTATGCATGACTAGAGGACATGAATGCAAGATAAATTCTTCATTGATTACTTGGCCTGCAGTCATTAAGACTGGCAGCCAATGCAGTCATCAAGCCCTGAACGTGTCGTAACGTAAACTAAATGTGTGCGCGTTAACTGCGTGCACCGAGATCGCGTGCCGGCGCAGCCTTGGAGAGCCATCCCATGTAATTTTCAGGAAACACTCGGAGTAAGTGCCATAATTTAATCATAGCCTGTCGAGCAGTAATTGTCGTAGGATTCGTTGTTGAGCTACCGAGCGCGGAGCCACTCAACTGTGATGTTTTAAATAACTCGCTTTTGATTGCTCTTTTATGTTATTCATACAATTTAGCGGTTTTATATTCTTGAGAATATTATTTATGTAAATAGTTTAAATATAATAAAACAAAAATTTGCTACCTATCAATAATATTGAATGAGTGGGACGTTCAGGCCCCACAATTTTATTCTAAAGAATTGAAAGACTTCGCAAATTATTACGTTACTATATAAAATTACGTATACACTTAACCATTTTAGATTAAATAGAATGTGTTTTTATTGAAGCATAAACACAACAAAATAAAACAGAATAATAGAAACCATGCTAACTAGACGATGTTTCCATTCATTAGCCAGTTTCTACCTTTAATTATTTTAACAATTCCATTTAAAAGACCTGCTAATTACAGGTAGCGATGACCTGTGAACTGAACAAGACATAAATGTCAAGAATAAGGAAGAGTTTCAACTGAAGCTATGTTTTAACTCACAGCATACCTAATGGTTCGAGGAGGCTAAAACAATTATTTTGTTGTCATATAAGACTATTTACCTATAACTGTGCATTGCAATTGACATAACAACTTACTAAGGCTAATAACGGCTGTAATCCCGAACAATTTTCATAGCTAATAAGAACAACAACTGCTTGTTCAGACCGTAAGTATTACTCGCACTTTATCGTACCTACCAACGTTCAAAGGCTATTTGTCCGCATTTACGTAGAATAGATCCATTTATTGCAAGCCTGTCATTAAAATATACTTTAGGTACGTACCACGTTAAGGCAATTATATCCAGGAACAGTAATTTAACCTAATTGCTTAATGATTACTGCTCACGTGAGCGGATAAAGAGACATTTTCTAGACACAACTCGCTATACAAAATTACGCCATCGCCATTGCGTTAAAAATATGCCACCCCGGCAATTGTTTGTTATAAGGAAATGATTTGATGGACCTCACAGACATGCATAACAATTATTTTAATAACGACTTGAGACTATCGCGATTTATAAAGATGGATTTAAAGGCGGTCACCGTTGATAATGAAGCGCTATTGTGAGGCGGTCCGGCGCGCTTCAGCGCAACCACCGCTTGACGTATCAAATAAAACACAAAACGTACCTGTTATAATTTACTCAAAACACAAAGCCTTATATAGTATAATGGTAATGATCAGTTGCGCGGCTTCGTTCATTGTTAGCACGTCGAAAAGCATAAAAAGCTGCCCTCTACACAATTTGTTTGGCTCGTAATCGGTGCGTTGAGACGAAGGCTCGATAGAACCGCCTTCTGTGCCGCTGGACGTCAAAATTTGATGTGGCTGAGAACACTATAATGGTGACTAGTCATCACTTACCAGTTAAGATCTCTAATTATAATGGGAGCCGTTTTTTCAGAAATAAAACAAACCGTTGAAAATCTCTTAACGTTTTGTGGGAGCTCAGCGACGCGTCGCCGCTACTTAATCTACTACGTTTTCTATTCTTTTAAATGACAAAAAACTTCAATGATCTTTAACAGAACAGTTAAATTGGTTTTTGTCTAGTAACAAGCACGTAGCCTATCGATAGTTTCGATCGACAACGTTCTACGGGCGTATTTTCAATTTGGATAAGTCGATAATTATGTTACAAAAAAGAATCTTCAGACGCGTTACTGTCAATGATCTGGTAACATGTTATTTCAACAATCAGTTCGTGGTGCGAAATCTTTCACTTTTCAGCAGTTGATTGCATTTAACGAGTAGGTATCATTTGTAATGAGTAGAAACATGTTTGCTAATACGAACGGCGTTTTTGTTGAAGGCTTCACAGACAATGAGCGGCGGTCATAGTTCTACTATTTGTTTAGAGCCAGATCATTATCCATCAACAGGTTGCAGGTGGGAATGCGATATCTATAATTGTTCTTTTAATGATTTGGGATCGGGCTCGGATCCTACATGCTTAGTCACGGCCATGCAATTTGTCTAAAGTCGTTTAATCATGATTAGTCACAATAGGGTCCGCTTCTATTAAAAGGTTAGATGTCTACAACATAAAGAGCATCTTATACATCAGTACGCAGAGGCTGTCTGTAACGGCACAATTAAAAGCGATGTAGTTTTTCTTGTTCTATCATTATACGGCGGAAAGCGATTAATTATCGAATTAAACAACATTTATACGTGCGCGCTTTACGAAACCCCTTGCATTACATTAATTTGCGCTGAATAATAATAGCCCAAGTAGCAAAAAAGTTGTATTATACTAGAATTATACAACTAACAGACATGTAAGCGCTATATAACAGTTTTCCAGCAACTAAACAGTTGTAAAGTAGTATTCAGTTCGACGCATTAGTTAAATACAATATAAGTCATATTAATGTGTCTGGTAAACGTCATCTCAATAATTTATATGACGGTCATAAAACGTTAAGTCAAGTAAACGTTTCAGTCCGAAAAAAGTGATAAGTCACACTGTTTTGTAATCTTAGAACCTTTTATTCAACCCTTAAATAACAAATTGTGATATAACGATTTTATAATTCACTATTATAAAATCGTCATACTAGAGCGCAAACTTCCACCTTTATGTAACTTTTAGTTTGAAACATTATTCTAATATAACTCATATAAGTCAATTGATTATTTAAAGCATTTTTAAGCATCTTTTATATAACTCAGTCACCATTTTTCATTAAGTGTAGGTAATAAAATGGATTTCAAAAATTGGAAACGAATTAAACGAAGTGGTGGTTTTAGAAGGAAAGTAAATAAAAAGTATCAATTATTATTATTAAATATAGCAACGAAACCTACATTTAATCTGGAAGAAACTGTGCCCAGACCAGAAGAAATTGGTAAAAATCAAAGTGGTTCCTTACATTTTTCAACATTTAATGCATTTACCGCATTAAATGTTGAAAAATGTGCTGGATCCAGTCAAGACAGGTGTTCTACAGATCAAATTGGTTCCGCTCATCTTCTTTTACCAGAAGGCACACTAGACAGCAAACGTGAGTTATTGCATATAAAACTCCTTTAATAGATTCATTCTTATATTTATATTAAGTTAGGTACCTACCCAATTCTTTATTTTTTTGTAGATGAGTTAAATAATTCCGAAGACTTTAATAATTTCTCTGAAGTAGACCACTCCATGGAAATGAGTGGCGAAAATTCTGAAGAATTTGACAAAGATCATCATTTTGGCAAGATTTAAAAAAAATGGCAATCACTTGTAATGTCCCTCATGAAACAATAAGAAAAGATTACCTTATATTCTACCCAAAGATCCAAGAACGCTTCTTCAAACTAAAATAGTATCATTAATTCCATTACATAAGGGCTACTGTTGGCAAAATGGTGTAATTGAACCACTTAAAAAATATTTAAGTCATCTTACCCTCATACCAGAAAGTATATCGTTAAATATAAACATTGATGGATTGCCAATATATAAGAATTCTAGAGAACAAGTATGGCCTATACTATGCAATATACTTGAAAAACCCTACCCGTCACCATGTGTTATAGGTATATTAGTAAATAATAATATTATATAATATTTATATTTAATATAATAAGTAAATAATAATAAAATAAATTAGTGTAACGAATAACAATACTGTATTTTTATACCCCTACTACAAACTCTTAAATTGTAAATAAAAATCGCAAATACTTAAATGGTTTTTATTTGGCATCATTACATCCATAGTACTTCAGTGTTAACTGAAAATCCGTGTTATCCCATGGCCATTTTAAATGTTTGAGCAACTTTAAGTCTTTTTTAGTTAAAAACTTATCAGCGCCAAAATATATCACCATGATGACCTGTAAATAAAACAGAAAAGGATTTCCATGACTATACCCAAAGGTTTTCCTATCTTCTAACGAACTCTAATTGCAACCGTCATGGTGGACGCGATAAATTGTATAAAAACATGTATACGATCAATAGTTATATAAATGTCTAAATGCAGTCGCCCAATGTCTATTTTCAATATGGCGGAAAATATTGATGATAGTTAAGGTATTTTTATTTTTTTAACAATATTAAAACATCATTATTATGAAGGCCCGTTAAAATATTAACAGAGATAACTATACATATTATCGAAAAAAATAAATTCCCAAGTATAAGTCACCGTTCCTCATCTTCCACCACAATACGCTTTCTTCATAATAAATAATAATTATTAATAAACATTTGACTTACCTTTTTATAAGTTTTATGACAGCAAATAAACCGTCACAGAAATTGTCTAGCTTGCACTACTAACCGACCACCAGCATCACAAAATGTTTCCTCCTATACGATGATATAGTTATGTAAGAGTGTTACAAGAAACTATTACAAACCTTACTAGTTAAACTTACAACGTCTACGTGATGTTGACTCAACGCAATTGTCGCTGATGCGACTGCAAAATGACCCTTACACGATTTTAATGTTATATTATCTGCGCCCAAACCCGCGTTATATTTACGTATAAAAAACTATTATAAAACTATTTTCATATGTCTGAAAGTTAAATTAAAAACGTTATTGTACCATTTATATGACATTATTTTGCTACTTGGGAGGTGTTGATATGTATCACTTATGGTATAAGCTTTTAATTGGTGCATGCTTCTTTAATAAAAGCAAGCATTGGAAATATTCAATGTTACTTATAAAATGAGAAGTAAGTGTTTAAGTTTCTCATCGCATCCTAATAAAAAGCAAATTGGTTAAAAAATCTTAATGTTTCTGCGTCGGAGTGTTGTTAGTTGGTACCTGCCTAAAAGCGTGGCATGTCCAAAGATAAGGCACTCCGGCGCCGTCTGGCTATAGACTGTTTAATCGGGTTAATTTATCGATAATTGACGGAAAACCTTTTTGTTTGTAATGCCGGGAAGTAACAGTAATTGTCACGCCTTTGAAGATTTACGCTCGTTTCTAAATTGAGACATTAACAGTCGGATCTCGTGCCTAATGGTTTGGAATGAATTTGTTTTATTTGTTTTACTTATACCGGTTCTTGGATACGTTCGGCTGGTAACGCGACGGATGTCGGATTCTATCGAACCACGCTAATTAGTTTTAGACAATATTTTAAATGACGACTGAAATTAATTAGCTTGACGGTTGTTTGGCGAAATCGTTTAAGTATCTTGTAGCTTTGGACACATTCTGATTATTATTGAGTGGTCTATTTGAATAAACATTATTATTTATAGAATGATGAATAAATTGAATTTGATAAACAATTGTGGCCGTTTTAAGTAGGGTAATTGTTTGATCTCAATCTGCAAGACAGTATCCACTTAGGTATTTAGGTGAATTGTTTAGTATGGAATCAGTACCTAGATCAACTGTCCACTATCATTGAGTGGGTTGTTTATTAACTAAAAAGATATCCGAATTCAAAAACCCTTTATTATATAAATACTTACCTGCCTACGTATCAATAATTACTTAGATTCTTATGATCAGGAAGCTAAATGCTATATTACTTTAAATTTGAGATATTCACGGAACTCCATTTACAGATTTGAGCCCTCTACAATGTTATGTATGTGTGCAAGAAAATAAACAATGTACATAACATGATGATTAGTAGGATATAGATATTGTCTGAAAAAAGATACAGGATCTTAAAAGGATTAGTAAAAAAGGTAATAGGTACATGATAGCAATTACTGCAGGGTGACATATTGATACCTACCTAATGTGCAGTATCAACAAAGTAGTTACCTATTAATTAAAATAATAAGTACCAATTAAAATTAAATATTTACCTACGTTACTCATACGTCTGAACCCAAAGGATGTTTTAATAAACCATTATTTACGTAGGAAGTTCTCTAAAAACTTATGCTTTCTAGCTCGATTCTAATACAAACTGATGCCTGTTCTGATAGCATCTAAGTAGACTCTTTTTTGTATCTACTTTGTAGCGGCTTAAATATACTAGGTATAACGTCTTTGAGCTGTTTCTTTGTGTTTTAGAATAATGACGTGTTAAGCATGTTCGAGCGTTAAAAGTGCAAAAAAAAACAAAAAATGAATACCCACTCAACTAAGTATTTATAAGTTTAAACTAGGTAGTTATGAGATTGCCAATATTAAAAAACTATTTGATGAAAATAGAGTCGTTAATTATAAGTTCTTTTGAACTCTCCGTTTCTTAGTTGAAAAGTTTTCCATCAAAGCTCAAATTCTAATTTGAAGACGATTAGAAGCTTCCTCCACTACTGTCGCTCCAAAATAAAAATCACGTCCTCATCGAACGTCTAGAACCAGTTAACGAATGAGTGGCGTCACGTCGTCTAAATGAATTATTGTTGGCTTTATGGGGAACATAAAACGATGAGATCGGATGCAATCAAGCGGCACCCGCCGCGTCGACTGAGTAAAAAGGTGTCTGTACCTCCAGGGGGCCTCGCGCAACCGTTGCGCTAAACGCCTACCCTACGCACACGCTCTCCACTCGTTTCAATTAGCTCTCAATGGCCAAAGTCACAAAAGATGTGCCAACCCGCTATGAATAATCGCCCTGCAGTATCTAGCTCCCATATCATTTGAATAACAACCTGTCTCGCAACAATTAAAGCAAAATGACAACACAACCCACGATTCGATTGCTGCCTATAGCATTACAATAAACGATAATCGGAACGATTTATTTATGTACAGATACCATTCTTGTGCAACTTTCCTCGAATCAAATCTCACAAAGCCTATTAGGTAATTCAATAACATGACAATAGCTAAGCAAAAACAGATCAAAACATGTTTTTTATAGCGCCATGTACAAGCGACGATTAAAGATTCTCCAAAACCGAAATCCGAAATCATGACCGTGACCCTCTCGACGTCGGACAACACTGTTGATGTGGTGCACTGCTGGGAACCAATTTAATGCTGTAACAAATCAATAAATGTATCGGTTTATTGGAAGCTGTGTAGAGATCGATTTGATTTATTTCGACCGTACAATAACGGCAAACGAGGTGGGACCTTGTTAGTAAATGTCAAAAGCCTTACAAAAAAGCGTTCGTTCTATCGCGTAGTTGCACCTTATACCGTAGTAAAATAATTATTCGGAGAAATTGAAAACAACTAAAAGAGGCAATCGGACAGATCGCTAAACGCGCTTCGTAAAAACAACAATAACAAGGAATAATAAATTATAAAAGTGTTTTTATGGCCAACAAAAACATTTTAACACCCCAACCGTAAACTTACTCGTCATCCGTTTCGCTAATTAATCGGCGCCAGCCAATAATTTGGGCCTCCACGTAACCCATACAGTCTGTGAGCTAAGAATGCAATTAATCAAAATATGGTCAGTAGCTAGAGCCGCTCGTAACGCCTCGTAAACCGATATCGATTTAGTCGATAAGTTGCGCAAGCCATTGTCCAAAACTGCCTCGTCATGGCTAACAAAGACGGTAGTGGATACCTTATTAAAATTTAGCCGGCTTCGATGAGCTGCTCTGTTTTAATAACTGCTCGTCGGAATACGATCGACAGACGCGCACCGCTCTCGAGTGGTTGCGTTTTTGACACATTCCTTTTGTAGTCACCGTTTGTATAAATATTAAGTTAAAATAAATTGGGCCGTTCGGGACCTTTGATATTTTTATAAATAATATGAAAAATGTTTTACTACCTACTAACAAAATATTAAAGAAGAGTTTTTGATTGATAGTTTTCAATTACGAATATTTCTAGAACTAAATATTATTATTGTTACAGAAATAAAACTGACTGTACGCCGACAATGCAGATGTAACTTTAATCAATTTGAGCAAGCGGTGAGCGTTGCTCGGGCACGCGCTTATGATAAAAGCCTCAACTGTTATGCGTGATCATTTCGTTATAATTTGATTAAATTTCTATTACTTAGACATATTTCTGGTCGTGCTATAGAGTTAGAAACGATCGTTCTCTGACTTCGCCAGTACATTTTTTTTTGTGTTTGAAGAATAAATGAATTAAGTCTTCAACAATGTAAAAACAATATTTTTTCACACACTTATTTAAAGATTGTCAAAACTGTAGTAGTAATCCGTGTGATAGCATCTTTGAAGAAATTTGTTTGCATATAATATGAAGGTTGCAAAATGCGCAAAACGCAAATGGTTCGCAAAATGATAAAATTGCTGTATCGCGTACTTTTAAATAGGTAGGTAGGTACCTACCTATATTCCGAAATAGATAGATGATACAAATATAATTTGACTTTTAAAAGCAACACAGAAGAATTTATACAATATCTAAAAATCCAGATATTATGTTGAGGTCAGGTCTAGTAGATGATTATTTCTGTAACAGCAATAGTTATTCGAGGCTCCCTGACCGGCAGGTGGTCCGCGCCGGTCAACACACTTTGATACACCGAAACCATCGACAGATCTAATGGAATCAATCATAACTACGACCCCAGACCGTCCAAATTGAACAAAGCATTCCCGATCCAATAAAGCCATTCAATTTGTATTAAAATGTAACCGCAAAAGATAACGGTACATTTTAAATGTTTTGAGTCAAAATGCAGCAGAATTTATTTAAATACAGCAGCATTTACGACAAATATGTGAGCATTTACGCAAAACAACCGACTGACGTGGGATCGCGTGCAATTTTCGCATACAACGGAGGCATGAGCGCTCACTGCACTCGAGCAATTATTTTAAACACATTTCAACAAATGACGATAATGTCAGCCGGTCGCAGAGATAAGAACAAAAAAAAACAACAAAATATAAAAGCGTTCACTGAGCAATTGTTCGACCCCTTGTTCATAAGAACTGCTTCATATTATATGCATTCACAATCGAAATCATTACTTCATTTTGCAAAATTATCGTATCCACTTCCTCATGGCATATTTTTATGTTCACTAAATCAGAAAAAACGGTTTTTGTTTCTTTAATTTTTTGCTTTATAAATATTATTTAGCCTGACCTACAAGAAATGTTTTCCGAGTATTATAAAATCATGTAAATAAAACGTGTTTTATATAGACGTTAACCCAATCATGTGCTCTGAAGTTACGGCGCCCCCTGCGGATTTAATGGCTGCGAACCAATTTAACAACTCAGTTTAGCACAGTGTTTCCCATCAAGAATGTTATCGTCTCCTAATCCGGTCCCCACTGATATCGTAAACCAGAAGTGGTCTTGTAAGCAAAACCAGTTCCAATGCGATCGCACGCACCCTACCGAACTGAACTGCACTAGAGAAAACATCAAGGCAAAGAACGTCCTTTGACGACGAACGCTTTAATGACGATTGATTAGGCTTACGATTTTGAACTCTAAGCTGCTCAACAGATGGATACAAATAGATTGTTTGGATTGTGGGCGCTTTAGCCGTCTTTCGTTTCAGTAGGTGATGTTTAACGTCACGCATGGGCACGAGAGGTGTCGTTGGTGCAATTATCGCAATTGGCTCGTTGGCCTCTGAGCTAAAGACGCCCATCGTACTCTAAGATATGTGTGCGCATGTTCGTGTGTCGTGGTAACATTATAGGAAAAGACATTTCAGCAAATGTCCGCTCTAATCGTTATGTTTGTACTAAAGCTAACAAAGTTGAAATTTCTACAAGCTTGGTCTGTCAACTAGTTGAAAATATTATAATTTTTATTTTACTGTGCGGTCATAAAAAATAATGAGTAGAATCTGAATAATAACTTAAGAATTGAGAAAATTTTACATTACTGCAGAGGAAATTGATGTTTTTTTATTTTAATATAACACCATTATATGTAAATATAGTTGCATATGTGTAACAACGACATCTTTATAATCAAAGCCCTCGGCTATAGTGACACATTTATTGTGCAGTTGGCTTCGGGCCCGCGGCACTGCGCGACATTTTTATTTACTACGCTTTATTGCGTAGAAATTTTGTCAAAATTATTTCATTTGATCTTAAGATCAAAGAAAAACAGATTGACATAATTTTCTATTTAATTTATATTCTATGGTTAACGCATACTAAACTTCAGGATTAGCCAGCTAAGCTTAGGAGTGATTTTGAGCTAAGTTATATTAGTTAAAAATGGAATTTAATCAGATGGGTTCGTTTATAATAATAGGTACTGCATTGTTAACTATAAATATTATTATTATGCACTTAATTATATTTAAAGAACTTATACCTACTCACATCGAATTCGGAATTTTAAAATGCTACAGTTAAAAAAAACACTTTGATCACTCTTAAGTACCTATTCAATTAATCTTAAGACAGAAATAGGCAAATGTTATATAGGCTTGAAATTAGAAAGGTGACGAAAATTAGCTAAATATGAAATGTGTTTACGTCTAAATGAAGTACCTATTCCTAATAGAGTATCATTTGACAAGTCCTCACTGACTGCTTCACCAGCAACGATTTACATAATATAATGATACCTAAGCATTGTGTTGCTCGCACATAGACACAAAATCCAATAGATGTTCTCAAATTACATTATATCCGCCGTCAGCCGCGGCGGCCATTTACAAAACTAACAGAGCATATTCGGGCTTGCACTTGAATGGCTTTGCCTATTGCCCTGCCGAAACTGTTTGACACTCATCTAAAGTTCATTACTCAAATACTTTAATCCTGTAATTAAATAAGTGTTTGGTTACTGGGTAAACACAGCGGGTTCGCATTTTGTGGCTTACGTGACCTTATTTTTGGACGCGCTGTTTTTTTTGTTCATAAATCAGGTGGTCATGTAATAAAACTATCGTTTCGCCGTGGTTTCACCCGTATTCTATGTAACGTGCGTATAAACGAGATAAAAAGTATCCTAGATGTATTTACCCGGAAGAAAATACAGTTGTATTTCAGGGTTGTGCTTTTATAAAAGAGTAACAAATGCCCATACCACCCATCCATTCACACATACTTTCGAACCTATTTCAGTAGGTATTACATAATAGGTAGGATCATAAATATACACATTTATTTCTATGATTTTGGAATGTGGCACGGTTACGGTTTCGTACACAACTGAAATTATTTTGCTAAAGCCTTAATAAATATCTATTTTTTTTGTTTCACTCATCTGAACTACAACAGGGTTGTGTCGTATTTCAATAAACCAATAATTTATAATATAAAAGTCTAAGTCAAAGCTAGAAATTAAATAGTAAATCTAACATACCTACACTCCGTTTAATCCAGCTAATATTTATGATATTTCAAACAAGTTCCTAGACAAATCTATCTCAATTACACGAGCAACACAATCCGCACGTCATCCAGCCGCGATATATCAAAACACGTCGCAAGAACGCGCCTCATAGAGTTAATAACAATCTGTAAATTGCCATAAATTATTTTAATAAGGTAACTCGGTAATAATTCGATGATCAGACGGTTCCATATCGTGTGTGCGCGCACGCAACGCCTGTAACATGAGTCGCTCACCGGTATTACGCGACGTTCGGTTTATTATATTATTATAACTAGAGATCGTTCAAATAGACCCGAACATTCTTATGATTTGGTCTGGACAGCTTTTTTGTCGTTAGCCACGAACATTGTCTTGTTTTAATAAATATTCGGTTTCAATCAGTCGTTTTCTAAGATTACTAAGTTCAATTCAATGATTAAAAATAGTTTATGGCAGTAGAGCTTATTTTAAAATAATATGGGACTCAATGAAAACAATCATCAAAAATAAAAATGGGCTCAAAACATACACAATTCAATATAGATAATTTTAAACTGAATTATAGTGCAAATAAATTTAAACTTTTTTCCAATTGCACTGATGCATTGTGACAATAGACAAATACACCAGACATGCTTACTTGGTAATAGGTACTTTTTTCTATTCTACTCAATTCAATAGAAACAGCAAAATTTAGTACAATGAATTCATCATGAAAATACAAAGATTATTTTTATTTAAATACTACTAACTATGTAAAAACTCGCAATATAGGGCTAAAATAGAAATGTACGACTGAAATATTAAAAACCCAAAAGTGTTCTTCTAATTTATTTATTTTAAACTTTGACTACCAATATAGTTTTTTTCGTATCAGACTGTATGTCCCCGCGATTATTATAGCTTTTCAACTTTTAATTGTATCTTCTAGCCCTAGATCTTAAACTATGATACCGAACCTACGTAGGCTATCGACATGGACTTGGTTTTGCTCTTCGCCTAATCCTGAAAGGTCTCTCACTATCACTCTTTATTTCTAACATCAAAATGTAGGTTTTTTCCTAGGTAAGTGCGATTCGCGCTTATTTTGGAAGTGGAGAGATCCTGAACTAGAATAATGATTTAGCTATTTTTTCACTTCAATACTTGACACAAAATGGAGGACTATGCAATGTGCGTCACGTTAGCGGGTGCACGTCGAGTGAGCACAGTTACATCGGTGCGCCTCGTGATAGCCCACAGCGTTCACGGCACACGCATAGTCAAAGTCTATAGACGTACGGTTGATGGCCATAATTATTTGTTAGTTTCCATAATCCTAGACCATGGCAACCAACAAACTGTTTAAACAACAAACTTGTAGCATTATCCTTAGAAGATAAGGGTAAATATAAAAAAAACAGGGATCAAACTACTCCTACGTCAGACCAAATTTTAAAAGTAAGATAAATTTTAAAGGTATTTAAACAACATTACAACAGACAAAATAGTAGATACTAATAATATTATTATGATCATCTAATTATTATATATTATAATCTATGGGGTATAAAATGAATATGAAACTTTTACGATTTCAATGGACATAACGATAAAGTTATAGCAATCAATAACATTAAAATAATCACCGTATCCCCATCATTTCGTATACCTACTTCACTAATGAAGGATTCGATTAGTAAAGTAATTAATATTTGATTAATTACGAAGTTAAATGAATACTAAAATAATAATGTATGTCTGGTATTTAACGCTTCCTGCGTGGAAGCTGTTTTGTCAATTTAGGGTCTCATATTCAGTTAATGTTGAAACATTATAAGAATGTGCAGTAGAGTTGAGACATTTTACCGGTCGACAGTCCCTAGAAATTAAGCAATGCTGTTGCCATTACCCATTGGTAATTGGTGTATTTAAATACTCAGCAATGTTGCAAATGGTTAGAGTTACCCAAAATTTATGATATTTACTATATATTTAGATTATAAAAACACTTTTATTAAAAACAAAATAATAACATCATCACATCAAATAAAGTAATTGCAAACTACTAAGAATACAGTAAAAAATAAAGAACTAAAATAACTAATAACTTATACCAAATACAAAATTAATAACAATAGAAATAGAAATAGTAACAAAAATAATAGCAAGGAAATAAATTGACAATGTTAGTGAACGTCCGTTCGATCTGAGAGCTAGATCAAAATGTGTGTCCGCGACGTCTGGTTCGCAACAGCTAGGCTTGCCCCCTCCACTCGTACCGCATGATCACCTTATTGACTCGATGCTGACGTCACTGAGAAGCCACGCCTACTAGTCGTATGTTTCCGCTAATTCGGCCTCTCCTGAAGAAGGTGCGTCCTCGCCCTCATCATTCAGTTGTGAAGTTGGTGGAACTTCCTCCTGGATATTGGGGTTGCCCTCGGAGTTTGTGCAAAGCGGATCGTGATTTTCGTTTTCATCACCTGGAAATAATCATTGCTGTATTAGCGCACAGTCATTAATTTTGTAATTTATGTTTTATGAAGTTAGCAGAATCTTATGCTTACTAAACGTGTACAGAGCCCTCAGGATGTACGATTTAATATACGCAGAGCCCTCAGGATGCGTGAAAACAAATGCAAAGCCCTTGGAATGCACTTAACATACGCAGAGCCCTCGGGATGCGTCAAACAAGTGCAGAGCCCTCGGGATGCACATAACATACGCAGAGCCCTCGGGATGCGTCAAAACAGGTGCAGAGCCCTCGGGACGCACATAGCGTACGCAGAGCCCTCGGGATGCGTTAAAACAGGTGCAGAGCCCTCAGGATGCACACAACATTCGTAAATGAACTTGGTGTAAAAAGGTTTGTACTTACAATCGAAAAATGCCATGCAGACATCAGGAGTCCATTCCCCTCGCCAGGGCATAATATACTCAGACGCAGCCTGAGTGGTTTTGCCATACGAGCCGGAAAGTAGCTTTAGCTCGTAACGACCACATGGAAGTACCTTTGTAATGATATAGGGCCCTCGCATACCAGAGTCCAATTTGCCGGTAGACTGGCTTGCCTTGCGCACAAAAACCAAGTCATGAAGCTGATGCGACTTAGGTGGCTTACGACGCTTATTTGTACGAGCATCCTGTTGCGTGCGGTTCTGACCCAGCAGCTCACTTGCATGCTGCCGCGCCAACTCCCGCAAGGCTTCTCGGTTGGGATTAGTTGCTTCCAAAGCAATGTCCCGCACCACGGATCGTATAGCGGGCGTTGCACCATCACTGCCAATTAACAAATTCAAAGGAGAGTACTGCGTAGATTTTTGTTTAGTAATATTCAGGTTGAGCTGTAATTTCCAAAGAATATCTGACCATTTACTCTGACGATAATTAGTCTCTACTCTGATCATATTCATAACAGTACGACAATATCTCTCAACCTGCCCATTACTTTGATGCATCTCTGGAGTAATAAAATGAATACTGCAACCTAAGTTTTTTATACAATCGGTAAATAATGAACTCTCATACATACGTCCTCTATCGGCTACAAGAAGTCTAGGGGTACCAAATAGGGATATAACATTTTCAAATACTCTTTTTAGTTCGCTAGCCTCTTGTCTAAAGATTGGGTACAAAAGACAATACTTAGTAAATGCGTCTACAATCAAGACTACAAACTTATAACCATTCGAGTCCGAGAGGGGTCCTAACACATCTGTATGCAACGTATCAAAAGGTATATTGGGCTTTTCCCAAGACTCAATTGGCTGTAAGGGGTGACGCGGTGCTTTCTTATGAGCTAAACACACAATACAATGTTGAATATACTTTTGAACAAACTGTCTTATTCTAGGAAACCAGAAGTGTTTGAGGATTAAGTCGGTAGTTTTCTCAGCACCAATATGTTGGTGCTCATCATGAAACAATCGCATCAAGCTAAGACGGTGACCTTTCGGAATATAACATAGTAAACGAGATTGCTGTCCAGTTATATCGAGCTTGTAATATAGTACATCGTTGTGCCTAACGTATCGATTCGCATCAAGTTTACCGTCATTGAGCTTTTGCAATAAAACTTGAACTTCTTCATCAGCGGCCTGCGCTATCTGAGCCCAGTTACGGGGCTTTGCAATTTCACATATATTAACTGCATTCCGACTGAAATAATCTGCATGAGATAGCGCAGTCCCCTTACGGTATTCTAACTCAAAATCGTAATCTTGCAAGTACATCCACCACCGAGCTACCCTCGGCAGAAGATCCTTCTTGCGTTGCGTAAGTCTCAAGGCATTGCAATCAGTGACAACTTTAAATCTATGACCTATTAAATAATGTCTAAAATATTGTAGTGCCTTGACGACAGCCAACGTTTCCAACTCATATGAGTGGTAACGAGGCTCCGCGCCCTGAGTGACTTTGCTAAAATACGCAACAGGTCGCTTACGGCCTTGAATATCAACCTGTAGTAAGACCGCACCATATCCCCGAGAAGACGCGTCGGTGTGAACCTCCGTGAGTAATGATGGATCGTAAATGGCTAGCACAGGTTCATGTGTTAAACGATAAATAATGTCTTTACGAACCTGCTCATGCTCATCAGTCCAACAGAACTTCACACCTTTACGAAGCAAGTTTGCTATACAGACTGTTCTAAGGGAGTAACCAGGTATATATCTCCTAAAATACCCCGCGAGACCAAGAAATTGCCTTACTTCCTTAACATTGCTAGGTACCCGGGATCTGACTAACGCCTCAATTTTATACGTGCTCGGTCTCACCTGACCATGACTTATCGTGCGTCCCAGGTATTCAACCTGTTTCGTAAGAAATGTGCACTTCTTAAGATTTATAGAAAAGCCAGCAGTAGTCAAAGTCCTTAATACCTCGCTTAGCGTTTTTAGACCCTCATCAATAGTCTCACTAGGGATGAGAACGTCATCGATATACACAAGCGCTTTGCCAGATTCGATGAAACAACGTAAAGTATTTGTTATGATTCGTTGGTAAACTACGGGCGCGTTCGCAAGGCCATAAGGCATTTTCAGATATTCGTAATGACCTTCAGGTGTTACGAAACCCGTGTAGTGAATAGAATCGTTATCCATTTTAATTTGATGGAACCCTGTAGCCATATCAAGGCTCGAAAAGTACGTAGCTTTGCCCAAACGATCAATATGGTCTTCAATAAGTGGCAAGGGATAACGGTCCTTGACAGTGTTAGCGTTTAATGCACGGAAATCTACACACATCCGGTCACTACCGTCTTTCTTCTTTACCAGAAGAATGGGGCTAGAAAACTCAGACTCTGATTCCCTTATAATTCCTTTGTCAAGCAAATCCTTAATAATCTCCCTAACGCGCATCTTTTCATGATATGACATCTTGTACGGTCTATATACAACAGGAGTTTCATGGTGCAACCTTATATGCATAGATCCCGTGGTAACAGTAGTTACTGCTGTGCCAGTTACTAAAAAATTGGAGACTTCATTTATTACAGCTAGCAAATGTTCTCTATCAATACCGGTAAGAGGTGTATTAACATCACATTCATGCATACTCAGTTGTACCCTGAAGACCCTGCTTGATCGGGAAAGGCGCTGAGTACCCCGCGATCTAGTATAAACTACACCATCCCGGTTAAGCACATCGGTACCCAATATAACAGGCGTATTCAAATACCGATCAGGAACTACATGGAAATCCACTTCAAGAGTAATCTCAGGGAACTCCACAGTTAATGTGGTGAAAAAGCTAGATTCTATGTCTTGACTTCCAATGCCACGTAATGTGCAAAAGGAAGGAGTTTGCGTGCACTGGAAATGCTTGACCACCGATTCTGATATTAGGGAAATCTGAGAACCACTATCTATCAGAATATCTACAGGCACCCCTTGAATTACTGCGGCGGCAATATCATTATGCCTATAACAATCATTTTCAGATTCGCGACAAAAGTTTACGTTGGACTTTGAACTAGATTCAGTTCGCCGTTTGACAAAACAATCTTCAACTTTATGACCTATTTTTTTACAAAAAGTACACGAATCAGATTTAGGTAAACCACTATTTGAATTTGAATTAAAAGATCTAAAATTCGAATGCTTTGTTTGCATGTCGCTAGATAACTTCATACGCTTAGAGCAATCGTCTTGTTTGTGCCCGAAATTTCCACACGCGAAGCATCTAATTTTCGACTTGAAGTCAGGACGCTCCCTTTTACGTGGATTGTTATTACTATAGGAGCTACTGCCTAATCGAGGCTTGCTAGGTTTTACGTATATTGATAAAAATGAAACTATATCGGTAGGCAGTAAATTTGCGTTCATAGCAGCTGATCTAATTTGTGGGTCGGTTATACCACGTATGACAATCGCAACAATCAATTCCTCACTCAATCCCCTAACAATATTTAATCTTAGTAAAGCACGCCTAGCGTATTCTGCATAAGTAGAGTAGTGGTCAGAGTTGGTCTTCATCACTTCATATAAAATATTTGCAATGTCTATTCTACGCGGGCACAATGCTTGAAAATCTTGCTTAAAGCGTGACCAAGAGCGATCGTTAGTCGTCCATTCATTAAGCCAAACACGGGCGTCGCCCTTTAAACAATTGCCTATACGCGCGATACACTCGCGATCATCCCACCGATTAATGTTTCGCACATGGTCAACTTCACTGCACCACACGTCAAAATCATGCAAAGACGGATCAAAATTAGATATATAAATATGGTTGGATCTTACCGGATTTAAGGCCTTTATTACAGTCAACAACTTGTCTGTCACCTCGTGCATGACTGCCTCAGCATCCTGAGGTGACGTGGGCATAACAAAGTTGGCGGCACACGAAGCTTCGGTAACTGGCATCGGCATCGACCTGCCCGCACTAAGTGCGGAAGGTAACAGTGGAGACTGCGCCCGCGCCAACGGAACCGGTTGGCTGCGCATAGAAGTTTGGTCATACACACTGGCTGCTTCTGCGTTGTGAACCCTAGAATCATCTTGTTCCAAAGCGGTAATTCGAGATAACAATATTTGAAGTTGTTGCTCGAGATCCGAAACGGAAGGACGTCCACTAGTTTTTTTCTTATTACTTTCTTTCGACATAACGTTTTGTTATTAGATTAATTTACTCAAGATACAACTTTAGAATATTATCAGGAAAAGAGAGGGTCGGAACGTAGTTCTATCCCACTTCTGAATTTAGATTATAAAAACACTTTTATTAAAAACAAAATAATAACATCATCACATCAAATAAAGTAATTGCAAACTACTAAGAATACAGTAAAAAATAAAGAACTAAAATAACTAATAACTTATACCAAATACAAAATTAATAACAATAGAAATAGAAATAGTAACAAAAATAATAGCAAGGAAATAAATTGACAATGTTAGTGAACGTCCGTTCGATCTGAGAGCTAGATCAAAATGTGTGTCCGCGACGTCTGGTTCGCAACAGCTAGGCTTGCCCCCTCCACTCGTACCGCATGATCACCTTATTGACTCGATGCTGACGTCACTGAGAAGCCACGCCTACTAGTCGTATGTTTCCGCTAATTATATATATTCAATCTGGGCAGTTTAAAAAAAGTAGTTGATTTTTCACGCACACCTATAGGTACTTTTCCAATGGTAGATAGAGATTTTAAAATTAACTATTAGTTTTACAGCTTAAAGTATCGTTTGATTTTTTAAATCGCCATAGTTTACCTTCAGAAATAAGTCGTTCTCGAATCTCCCAGGCGAAGATGGTGGGGTTTTCTCTTTTGTACTGCTCTATCTTGGAGACCACTGCAGGAGTCGCTACCTTGGGCTTACTGCCCCCGATCAGACCCGGCGGCCGGAGAGTGCCTGAAACAAACAAAATAACAGTTGTTGAAGCCTAACAAACACACAAGATAGAACTATGAGCTATTATTAATTTTATTTTCTATTTATAGATGTTTTGTAAACGATGAAATGTGACTCAATCACAACCGGTAAGTAAGTAGGTACTAAATTTGTAGATAAAAACGAATTGGACAAACTGTCACCTGCTGGTCGGTAAAGGAAATAAAAGAAAAATCAAAATCAAATTAGAGCCTCAAATAAAAATACCAGTAATAGCGACACGATACCGATTGATGCAATTTCATTGAGTGCTAAACGTGAGTAAACGCAAGTTGCTTGTCGCGATCAATTCTTGCAATACAATCCGTAGTTTTACTTTTTAGCCCTTATCTGCACAGTAATAAACTTCAAAATACACCTAAAAACTACACATCAACATTTGTAATTTTCACATTTAAAAGGACAGTGGACGTGCGTCCCCACAAAAAATTGATAATCGAGCACGGCGGTAAGAATAACAATGAAAGCTTTAAATTAGTTTTAATAATTACAGAATCATTGACATCGGCTAAATGAAGCCTGCATGTGACGAGACGTGAATTTTTAATTATTATTATCTCGAGCTTTGTTTTTATTGAGCTTAAACACGTGGGATCCACATAATGATGTTTTGCAAAATAAACATAAGATCTAATTTAAAATTACTATGGACTCTGCTCTATCATTTCGTCAGTTTCGTCATCTAGTTAGAATTAGAAATAGTAATATAAAGAATCAAAATTGTGTGACCAGGTAGGTACTGAGACTTGACGTGTTTATGGAACGGTTGAATTCTAGCATCCTGGCTTCGACTTATGGAGTGGCTTATGATTAGAGGGGCCGTGTAAAAACGAACGTATTCTTGGGTGCCTAAGTCAGTTAGATAATGGATGAGTGCGTGCATCAGGACAATTACGTAAAAACAGCGCAGCGGCATTCCGGCGGGCAGCGCGCGGACCGCTTGCTTTTTACGCGCACACCGCTCCTCCATACCGATAACACGCTGAATTATTCAACACATTATTTATATTCACATTTTTGTCAACGCCATTCAAGATGAATTCATAAGTCTCTTTATGTCTTGATAAGACTAAAGCTTACCGACCGAAATGGCGCGGCTCGACAAAAACTCAATTTCGAGTTTACACGAGGTCCGCAACACAATGCCTTAATAGGTTAACTCATTTTAATACTGCAACCACGATATGAATTTATGTAGAAAATTGTGTATTTTCATATGTAGTAGGTATTGGCCATAGAAAGTTGGTAAGTATAGGTAATTAAGCTACCGTGGCGTGATAGAAAACTGTAAAAAGCGAACGCCACATTTTGTGTAATTATTTCAACATAGATTTAGAACATTGCGATAATATTCATAAGTTTATTAAAATGGTAAGTAATGGCAAATTAAACCCTTTACATAAACGAAGTGGGTAGAATAAAAGCAAGTTTGCCAACAGTCGTACAGCAATAACATTAACGCGCTCATATAAGTTAGAATTTTCTATTAATTAGAAACAAACTAGCATAATGTAGTCCTACGCAGCGTGTGATGAATTTTATACATTGAGGTACAAAAACTTGCTACAATTTATAACGTCACAATATTTATTTCTGTCTCATTATTTTTGCATTTCTAAATGATATAATCAACTAAGTTTTATATAGGTACTTACATCATTTTTCTCAACTACATATTTACAAAGAGACTAACAATAGCTGCGGTGCATAAAATTATGCTGATCCTATGTTTCGTAACGTTTTTGCTATTGTTACATTTATATTATTTATGCTTTTATTTTATTTACAATGTTTGTTATTTCAGGTCAAATCTTGCGAGCAAACCACTTCTCAGAACCACTTCCAAGGAGTTGAAATTTGACATGTTGATTCCATGCCGATGACAATGTATTTTTAGGTAAAGCAACTAATTCTACACCCAGAACTGACTCCAGAGGATGAAACTCCTGACTGTCAAAAGTCTAGATAGCGATATTCAGTTTTATATGTTAGGTACATGTAGGTTTGTCGCGAGATTTTCAGTCTTTTTATTATATCGTGATGTCGCCCGTGTACAAGGTTATAAATTCATAGTAGTAATATTTTTTTTTTCTAAAAAAACTACTATCTGCAAGTAAAAGAGCCATTACCTAAACTCGGTCCAGCTATTTCCGTAATTACCGGGCAGAATCAGGCAGTCAATTCATTCATTTTAATCCTGATCCCTTGATTCTAAAAATTGACTTTCATAAGTACGTTTCGTGATCATTTGAATTGAGTAAAAAGCTGTTATTTTGATATTACAAACAGACACGTCAATGTTGTTTATTTGTACTATGAAGATGACTTACACGAAAATAACTTTTACAAAACTCCATCTATCGCTACAAAAAATCTATGGATTACAGGATATGAAAAAATTATGGAAAATATTTTTAAATAAAATTAAACCCGTTAAAATGTTAGTCATAATTGCTTGGAGCGGATACGTTCATTGGTTACAGGCGACGCACCGCCGGAACGTCAAACATTACGTTGTACGTGCATGAAATACAACAGTACCTTTCACTACAGTTTTGCTGTAACTATTGAAAACCCATATTGCCACTCGGCCGCCTCAGAACGCCAATAACCGTTCTCCTCTTGATTGATAGCTAAATTGCGGGAGGCCGGCACACTGATCATTTCGCGATAATTAAATCGACTAGAAACGTAATCGCATGACCGGGGCCAATTACTCGGCATTGCCTAGGCAGAGGCGGATCGTGTGAGCCACTGAAACTGTTGCTAAATGTGTATTATTTGCGTGAAACTCAAGCGCGCTCGCGGCGCATACGCACGACCTGCGATACAACTAGGCTCGCTTCACATCTTCTATTTTTTTATAGATACATAAATATATATATTTAGAAGTATATTTAATGTAATTTTAATTTTATACCATACTTAGTTACTATAATTTCCACTTGCATACGTAAGTTATCTGGTGTAGAAACTTGGAATAACTTAAAAATTATTCAACACGTAAGGTAATAAATTATTAGTGTTATATTTTATTTAGTTATTTTTATCAGATTATTGTTATTATGCCAACTGAATATCGCTTAAAATGAATAAGTGTTTATCTATAACGGCGTATAGGTGTTGTTATAAATAAAAATAAACCAATAAATTAACCTGCCCATCTTTCAATGACTTCATAAATACTAAACGTCGTGTTCGTTATGTTAATAAGCGTCATAACTATGATCGGCACGAATCAATTGAAAGTTTAACACTTCACCATAAACGCGAGAGAAACTGCATAAACACATTCACAATGCACGAACAAGGTGTCGAATAATCCCTTCAAGTTTTTGTTGTTTTCCTTTTAAAAGGACTTATGTTGCAAAACAAAGATGATCAATTAATCATCAGCGGTACGCTTAAGGAAATGAGAACCACAAAGGGACAATGCACACTCAAAACGTCTGTTAATAAATTTCCACACAGGAGTCGTATATGGACGCTTTAAGTCATTACACGGTGTGTCTACAAAGATCTTTTTAAACGACACAGAAAGGTCTGAACCCAGTTAATTAAATTTGTATTAAAAGTATTCAGAAGTGGTTCTTTATATTGGCTGGCGCTAAAGTTAACCGCGCCCCAGTAGTGCACTGTCATCCAGTTAATAGATCAAAATCTTCAGCGGTGGAGTGGGTCTGGATGGCCTGGTTTATTGAACATAATGCAACGCGTGTTAACGACGCCTTGATTCGGTGATTGATCGACTTTTTTATATGAAACCTGAATCAGTTCGCGCTTGCTCCTTCGGAAGCAATTAGGTAATTATTTTCGAATAAAAAGTAGTTAGTTCATGGGACGAACTTACTGAAGTGGAATCACTGTAAGGTCTATGACATTAAACAATAGCTAGATACTAGGTATCATGAGTTAACATTATTATACTTGAACTACACGTAGTTAAAAGGTACACTGATGGGATAATTTGATCATTGTTCATTAAATTAGGTACTTTGCATTAATTGAAAAATTTAAAAGACCTTTTTGTTTATTAATCAATAGTTACAAACTGATGTAAAGTAAATCGTTAAATACCAATATACCTTTTAAACGGATTTGATATAACTCACTCAATTATATTACCTGCTACCTCATTAACCGTGATTAAATCATAGGTCTCTATGTCAATCTACAAAAATAACATTCTATTGACAACAAAGGCCATTAAAAAATTAAATTGTCCAAGAGAATTGGAGCGGAAAAAGAAAAAGCATGGTTTCTGAAGCAAGAATGTCAACTGGGATAATTCAATTTTGATTATAGGACCAAAGCCTAAATACGGCTTCATTACGGGCCCCGGCGATCCGCGGACAATCATCTTGAGTAGGTATCATTAGCTACCAACAAATTTACGTACGACGAAATAAAATGACCGGTTTAATATGAAATTATTCAGTCTATTATTTTTGTGGCTATTTGATTTTCTAAATTAACTGTAACAAATACATCCGCTGGTAAGGAATATTTCATTTGAAGTTGAAAGAGAATGTTGATTGACGAATGATTTCTATCATTTGTGTACAATTAAAAGTTTCGCACATAACTCAAGCACGCAATTAGTAGCATCGCATAAACCCATGTGCTCAAGTTAATCTGTAAGAGGCAGCAAACTAGACAGTGTATGGGCAATTTATTCGTCACTCCGTTCGCATCGCAACCAACAATTTAATACTCAAACTCGGCCATGAAACGTTATTTATGCGTGCCCATTTCCATGCCGTCAGCTTAGAAATTGTTTAGGCTAGATAATAACTTTTAAGCTAAGGCTATGTACCTATGTTAAATACTTAAGTGGTTGGACATGACGGCCCTGGGCGGGTTGTAGCCGAGCTTCCGTGGGAACCCGACACGTGACGTTATGAAATCACCAGCGGCGAAAATTGATTGACACTACACTCCTCTGTTCTCGTAATATACGCTAGCCTCAATACCGTCTGTACGTTTATGGTATTCTTGAACATTTGACTATCGTCTTGTGTAATGTCATTATAACGACCCGTTTATACCCGTGTCTTGACGTACGTCACATCTCTTGTAAAGCGTTTATGTAGGAAAATTATAATGTAACTCCACTCAGTCTTCTCGGGTACCTCCGTTTAACATTTATTTGCAGATAATTGATTCTCAGAACGCGACAATATCTAGTTTAACATCTAACAGCTGAATCATTGCAAAAAATTGGTATAATAACACTAATTCAACGTGCAGAAAAACGCTTAAAGAAAAATAAAATAAAAATACAGAAACCTGCACTTTTGGTAAGAAATATGAATGTTCAAACGGCGTTAAATAATACAGTGCGCGCTGTAAACGGTCGAGTGGTTTTGAAATCGCCCGTTCACGAGTCCTGAGCAAACACAAAGTGTCTCACGTGTCCTAATTACACACCGCTACACAGAACTAATTCAGCAAATTAACTGAGTACAGCCAAGTGTCTGCAATGTCATAGTCTACTCGCGCTTCGGTTGCAACTCACCTTGCTATTATAGCACAACAATTACCCCTATCCACATTGTTTACTTTACCCAACGAACGCAATAATTGCTATGAGCAGTTGACAAAGTCCCGGATATTAATTCCAGGTTTCCTGTTGTATTATTAATGATGATTTTAGCACGCATAAAAAGTTTCGCGAGATACACTAAAGTATTACAAGATGCAGATTGTATTGAAAGGCAGCTGCGATAATTGTAAAGGAAACAGTCAAATAAAGGGTTGTCGATATGAAAAATCGCCGATGATACGATAGTTCTCACATCGACAATCGAGATCTCGGGAGCGCATGCTCGCGGCGAGGCGGCTCGTCGGCAGCGCGGGCGCATTCATCCGCACCCCGGTGGCTTATAATTAACACGCTGCAAGTTTTATGAATCGATTAGGATCTAAGCTTTCGTCAATAGCAGCTTTCGTCGCGGCAGACTCTGCCGATGCCTTATCCTTATCGATGATTAATAGCGATTGAGATTTTTGCCCTAACCATGTTATTAGATGCGAGTTAATCTCGGACCGCGGCCGAGTCGCTTTCGATAATTGTTGACTTGTCACTGAATGATCCGATATCATTTATAGTGTTAATAACCGGCTATATTTGTAAAAAAAGTAAATTTATTTTGTTTCTTATTCGATATCAAACTATTATAAGTACTTTGATTTATACGAAAAAGCCTATACTTAATGAATAAAAAATAATTTATGTTACAGAAAATGTACTTGCAAAAAATTCCCGAGGAAATCATATATTATGCAAGTAACAGAAACTGTGAAATCAAACTATCATGGACTGAAAAATGTGACATAGCAGGATATAAGGTCACCTGTAGAGTTACTAACCGGTCGATTCATTGACCATTCTATGCGGGCAAGTGAAGTAATTATCGCAAATAACTTAGTTGCGGGCTGTAGAGCCTGGGACTTTTCTATAAAGAGCGCTCGAATAAATCAATAGACCGCTGAAGAGTACCTACATCACTACGACAAACTATAAATTATACATGCGTACACTAATTACAGAGGAACGTGTACCCAGTAGGCATAAGTTCGCTTTATCAATTATCTTCCTTCGAACAAATTAAACTTTTCTAATAAAACTTCTATGTGACCTCAACTCTATTACAAGGTTATTAGGTTCAGTTTCGAATCAATTGTTTTACTGGACAATAATAAGTAATAAGTATGCCCTCTAACTGTATGGCAGGACTATTCAGGTTGTTCGGTCAACTAAATCGATGTGAATGTGAATTGACTTTTGGAAAATGAATTATGGAATAAAAATTCTACGAGTTTCTACTTAAGTTTTCTAAGAAAAGCCCTTGTTTATATTTAAAAGTACCTACTATCAATTTCATACTTATCTCTTTGTAGAAAACAACTATATTATCGTTCTAAATGCTGAATGCTTTAGGCATAAACGTTGCTGACATACAGTGTATTTTTTCAAAACTTATTCATCATACAAATATTTTCAAATAAAATATTAGAGTTTCTATT
This sequence comes from Pyrrhia umbra, assembly GCA_963891755.1. Classification (NCBI taxonomy): domain Eukaryota; kingdom Metazoa; phylum Arthropoda; class Insecta; order Lepidoptera; family Noctuidae; genus Pyrrhia; species Pyrrhia umbra. The sequence goes on along the minus strand of OY982922.1, from coordinate 7,310,702 downwards.
CCTACTAGTAAATAGGACTTAGGATAAAGTTTAAAAAATAAAACAAGCATTATTAATAATTTACTGTGGAAAAATCTCATTTTATAAAGGTTGCACACTAATACCGGTACCTAAAGAAAAAAAATTATAGGAAACGAATAAAAACACTAGCTGCTTCCCGGGGTTTCACCCACATCCTTTTTTTTTCAGATGAAAATCATCAAATAACTACTCCCGTTGTGGGTGCGGAAGGCAGTACCAGACTCTTACTGACTAATCCATCCATCCATTTTCCTTCCTCAGCCCTTTACGTTCCGGGAGCGCGGGACGCCGGGACGGCCTCTTACATCCTGAGGCGACTACTTCGTGTACCCAGATAAAAACTATCCTAATGCGTTTCTCACGTTTTAATTTATCTACATACTAAATTTCATCCGAATTAAGCTGTTTTACTATAAAAATGTAACAGACAGACAGTTACTTTCATATAAATGTTTATATTAGTAAAGATGAACTCATTCATTGTTTTCGATTCTAAGCCTGTTATATTTCTAAAACAGTGTGACAAATAAAGAAAAAAGTATCCATATAAAGGCAAAATCAATGGCTAATTCTTGACATTTTCCCTTCCACCTCACGCGCGATAATAAGTACTTCTTCCTTTAATTCCAACAACAGAAAAAAGACAGCAAACAATAGACTTCTTTCCTTTCATTAGCCTACGTTTGTGTGAAACGATAATTTTGATACGCCCGACAGCTTTTATTAAACTATTACACAACTTGTCGATTATAAGGCTCGTACTACCATACACACATAACAATTTTACTTAGCTTCTTTCTTATAACACCCACTTATTGCCTGTTTGTGGGACAGCACATGGAAGTATCGCACACTGCACCTATCAAATATTCATATTACACCTGTCGTGATAAAAGACCTATTGGGAAAGGTAATGGCCCTGGTCACATTGATGATGATTGGTTTATTTTTAAGGACCGTAGTAACGATTCAAGTATAAGGATTTATAAAGACAGAGTTGGTTTCGCAAAATACAATAAGTCTGATTCAGTTCGCTGCCAAAATAACGAAAAATGATAAGACAACAATAAAATCTGTAAAGGTACTAAAATTAAGAAATAAACCGCTCGACCTTAAAACGAATAAACAGCGAAATGAAGATATTTTAAAGCAATAAAATGTGCCTAATATAGTATCAGCCACCTCTTTCAAATCATCAAAAAGACATAAAAGCTTGAACTAAAAATGCATTACTAATACAACAATTGACCATTCCAGTTTTACAAAAAAGGAAACTTATGATATTAATGATAAAAGAAGTTTAGCATCGATTCCAAAAGTCGAATTTAGACGAACTGAAACGATGTATTTAGAAACGGAGATTAGATCAAAATATCTTATATTTTTTCTTTTAACTTCAATGGAAAATAATTGCAGGCGACAAATAAGTTTAAATTAAAAGTATGCACATTAATAGTTACAGGTGCATTTGTACTCATTTAATTAGCACCTAATATGCGAAGTGTTGGTGCTAATCACTGGTACTAATCAAGTTGATTAAGTGATTAATCCTATGAAGAAGGATAGGTAGCAATAGGAAACACAGATACTTATCTAGTAAAGAGCCTACCTCCTATCACCTACTTTGATCATGAATTCCTAACAAGACAGCGTCACACATAAAAAAATCAACAACAAATTCTACCTTTTGACCTCATAGGTACTATGTAATGAACCACCGGTCTTTTCTATAACCAGATTTTATTTCTGAAAGATCTCAGCTGTTGTTCAAAGAAATAAGCAGTCACAACATGATCCTATTCATCAAATCTATTGCCATTTCCATGACTCGACGCAGTTTTCATCTGTTATTTATTAATTTTTATTTAAGAAAATAGCACAAAAATATGAGTATCATTATCATCTTCCTGGTCTGTTGACAACAATTTGGTATCAGCTTGTATTTGTCTTCTTTTCGTTCCCCTTACCCGTCAACTCAACATTCACTCCCATGCTTTACACTATTCATACATCTATACTTCGACCTGCTTCATCCTGTACCTTTTAGTCATCTCTTATTTTCATCCGGTCTCATAACATCTCATCTTAGCTTCTCTGTGACTAGTACTTCATCATCAACTTAAAAATAAACCTTAACTGCTTACCAAGCAACTTGGTTACAGCACCTTGCTGTGAAAGCACATGGTGCGCGATGTCATAGTGCCGGAGCCCGAAGCGGGACAGTTCCAGCAGCCTCTGTTGTGACAGCAAGGAGGAGAGGGGGTGGGACGCCGCGCCCGGGTACAGGGGGGTGCCCGAACCGCCGCCCGCTCCTCCTCCCGATGATGAAGGGGATACAGGTACTGGAAACAAAATGTACGAAGATGAGTATTGTTGTAACAGGCTGATGACCACGGGGATGCACTGACAAGGAAAGTTCTTAGCTAAAATAATATCTGTAGTATCATGAACTCCACTTAGGCTTGGTTTCTGTCACAGATAAACTGTCTCTTAATTAGCCTCAGACAGCCGTACTAACTCTCGGTCCATCTGACGTTGCCAAAAAGGTTACCTAAAATACTATTATTATCTCTTCATTTAAGTTCCGTATCAATTTAATAAAATATATAGAGTCGGGAATCGATTGCTAATCAATGCACGTTTGAATATGTTGAGGTCATAATATATAGGTACCATTTTTGAAAGCATAGTCTTAGTAACATTACCCTGTCTTTATTCTTTCAATTTCGCTGTATTAAGGATTACATTAACGAAATGTGAAGCCTGCCAATGCACTGTGAAGAGTAAATGTCAATGCCAGTAGTGTTATAAAGAATCAAGTTTAATGTTTCGTGCCAAAGTAGGTGTCAGTTAAGGCTTCAAGATTTAACGTGATATAAATTAAATATCTTCTTAAATTAACTTGATATATGAGCAAAATTACCAGACACGTGGGAAAAATTGATCAATTTACACACAAGTATATAAGTAAAACATTGTAACTTCCTGAATTAAATATTAAATATGTAAATGGTGAAAAAGTATATAAGTGCATTCTTTATTCCTCAGAGCCCATGAAATTTAATGCTAAAACGCAATCTCAAAAAATCCTACGTTGTCTATATTTCATTATTTAAAGTTTATAGAGTTGTGGTATGCATAAATAGCATACGTACTGCAACATTGGCTGTTTATCAGTGGCCTTACAGCCGTATCGACACCTCTTCTCAGTCGTCTTTTACGACTCACCCGAGATGATAAGCTTCACCGTGGAAGTGTGAAATTACTAAAATATTCCTTGCATTAATTTATTCATATTCGTATAAACCGCATTTTTATCAGCATACTATCGCTTGACGAATAAATAACAAATAATTATCGGAAGATGTGAAGAAGATTAATTAAAAACATTAGCTGCTTTTATGATTTCCATAAAACCTGTCAGGAAAAGTAACTAAATTAAGTCATCAAAACAAATAACAACAGTCATTTGGAAGAGTTTATTATCCTCGTTGATATGAAACTCCTTTTTTACATGTGACCGTGATGGGAGTGCCTCTGGCAAAACACTCGGCCCTGATTCCACGTAAGCGGTGATTCCGTGCGCGCTCATTACGTCTCGTCCCCGTATCATTACAATACCGTGTCAAAGGCTCAGCAACCACTTTTATTACTAGCCACCGCACGCTAACGACACAGCTTGTGTGAACCGTACAGAACTCCACCACGCGTAATCAACTCGCTATGATAACATATCAACTTCGTCCATAAACCCTTCCTCACATTTCATATCAAATGGTGTAAATCTAGCTATAAAATAAATAACTTTTTAATAAGATTAAGAAATACAATTTTTTAAATCAGATAGAATGGTGTAAAAATAAAATTTTATAGGCAGACAAACTGGATCCGTCGATGGCATAAATACAAAATTAAAATGTTTCTCAAGCATTAAAGTTTCGATCTCTCAACACGTATATATACATATTTTTATCCAAGCAATTTGTCGTTAACGCCAACCAGATATGCTAAAGGCCGATCGTAACAATGCTTTCTTATGAACACATCGTAACACATTCAATTATAAATTAAGCTATTAACTTAATATACCATAATTTGTTTATCAGGTTAAGCATCGAAATTAATGCAACTGGCATAACTTGTCCATAACTTAACACTTTTTATTAGCGAGTCAATAAGGCGATTTCGTCAACGAAAGCATTATCAAGCTTTTGCAAAGCTTTCAAGGAAAATTGACACTTGTCAAAGAAGCGTAAGGAACACTTTAGATAACAAGGCGTATTCCGACGGAGCGCTCAGGCCTCGACTACGACGTATAATTTCTCGTGTAATCGCTTTAATAATGGGAGAAAAAAGTGATATTATCTGCCCACGGTCAATAAATTAACACCGTTTAGAGCAAAAATGTAGATTCTTAGTGTCGCTACTATTATAAATAAATTGGACTCAAACGAGTAGAAGTTTTAAAGGAGATCGTTCGTGTTGGTGAGTGCGTGTGTGTGTTTTTATTAGGGTGCGTGAGCAGTGAGGCCTTATTAAAATATTTCGAGTGGAAACTGGAAGGACCACTTAGTGGTGCGCGGGAGTTTCACGCCTGAGCTGATACAACATTAAATCGACAAGATAGCTTATTTGTGCCGAGCTGAGGATTAGTGGCAATAAATCACTGATTAGAATGTATTGACTGGCGTTGACTCCGGCGCATGGTCGCCGCTATTATTTATTGGCCATCAGTTTTTTAGGCTTTTACGGCCCCATTTTATCTATTTGCTAATGTTTAACGATCTTAACTAGACAGTATGTTTATTTAATTAGCTCCATTGCTAATACAAATAGTGATTTTGTTTATGTTAGATGTGCGTGGTTACACTTAGTTTTCAATTACTCGTTATAAAGTGACGGTCGGGTGTCATCAATGATGACTACAAGTGAACACTGAGAACAAGTCACCTCGGCAATTACTACAGACCTTATGCTCAGGTGAACGCACTTAGAACTGTTAGAAATAGATATTGATCGTAAAACGCATCGCTAATTAACAAACATGGAACTAATAAGGCGCTATCTATGAATTTAAACGCTGTGAAAATTACAGAACTATTAATTTTATGTAAATTGTAATTTGTGTTGTATGTAGGCAATAATATATTTTATGCGGCAATAGTTCAATTGTATAAACAAACACAAGTAAGTTTGGTCGGTACACCTGCGCAGGCGTCGTATAAACATGTAAAGTGATGCGAGGGGAGCGCGCGACGAGCACCGACTTCGGCCGAATGTAAAACAATTTTATGCAAAAAATATTGTTCTACCCGCGCGTCTGGCCGCTATTAATGTCATCACGCGGCGGAAAATTACCACCTTTCGTGTAAATTTCAATACGAGATCGAAAGTGTACTCGATATTGCCCCTTTATGATTGCAAAGAATTACATGCAACAACAATTCTTTCGGAATTGTTTAAAGATACGCATGAATTATGGATATGAGTTGGGTTAAAGACCGTTGTTACTCGCTCCTGTATTAAAATGGCGATTTCAGTGATTTGAGTTAAATTACCCGTAAAATGATCTCGAAAGAACAAAATACGGTAAATATCACGGATATGAAGTGAAGTATTAATATAATTGCATTCAGAATGAAAGCAATCAAAATAAATACATTACGAACTTTTTCGTTTAGGATGTATCGAATCAATAAAGTTTTACTGTTTGTCAAAGTAGGTAGGTAATAAATACTAACAATGTTTTATGTTTATTTAGTTATTGTATCAAATCTCATGGAAAATATCAGTTCAATTTTCCACCGATTTTAATAACTATTAGTCGATTCTTGAGGAATTTAATCGCTTCAAACTATTAACATGTTCGAGCATACCAACTTCATAGTAATCAACCTGCGTTTCTATTAAACCTTATTGCAACTTATCGACGTTCCAGCTTTACGTATATTTTACTTTACGTAGAACTAGTCACTAAAAACCAACCAATAGTCCTAGTGTTATTTCTATAAACACCAATAAGATATTTAACATAGCAATTTACGTATATATGTATTTACTTTGAACGACTAAAGTTCGTTAAAGGTTACACTGCAGGACGTACAATAAAAGTCTCCATTTAAACACAAACAACGTAAAACGACTTTCTGGCGCAGGCGCATGGAGGACCAATGACAGTATTGTAAGAATTGTATCATTTAAGTGAGACAGCCGTGTGTACGGCGGTTGGGTTGCCAGTCGGATACACAGGGCAAATTAGTTTGCCCAACTTGTTCGGTAGCATATTCTGATCATTTTCGAATGAATATTCTTCATTTAGTAAGTATCCAATCTGACTAGATTTTAAGAAGAATATGAATAAACACTATCTTTGTAACTGTCGAGCATGTGGAGCAAACTTAAACGGTAACACCGAAAAGGCGACATAATATATTATCAATTTGCAACTACACTGAAACAAGGTGAAATGTAGCAACTATGAGGTGAGCATAATTTATAGGAGTTTAATGCCTCATAGTGAAATACTCTCTTTAAATGAAATAGGCTATGAGGCTTTTAGTATTTTTTTATCGAGCAATACCCAATTGCTTCAATTATAATTGGTAATCCTAACGTATAAAATCCTTTATTGAGGATAATGCTACAGACATCAAAAAATATAGGTGGGTAAACCACTTTTTGCTAATATTGGTAGAAGCAAGAAAAACTCCCATTTCCCCAAGAAAGAGATAGGAACCGCTAAGTGAAATAGAATTTGAACCTTAAGAAGAATGTTTTCCCTTAAAAGGTACAAGGATCCTTATTTAAAGAGACCCTACATTCCTGCTCGTAAATTGATCTGTAGAAGGATACAAAGTAATGAGCAGGGATAATTAACAACTTCATATGTTTATAGGCAATTATACACCAGTGTAGCTTGATATATCCTTTGATAGGACATGTGGATGATAAACTTCAAAGTCATAGGTTTTTTATTGCATCTAGACTTTTTCGGTTCCTATAAAAAGTCAAAAACTAGTTGCACGTTTCCAAGCAGTAGTGATTATGTCGAGAATCAACAAGAAACGATATGGTACTTTAGGTATTATAAAGAAGAACTTATTACATAGACTAGTGATGGTTCGTTTATGTTTTTGGTTAGAAACACTTGATGTCTATCTTCAAGCGCCCAGTTTTGATTAAAGCTAAGCCCTTAGATGTTGAAAATTATACATATTTTCTTAGATACACAATATGAACGCCGTTTCCGATACAGATTACTTTAAAGGTAAAGTAAGACGAAGAACTCCACAGAACAGTGTCGTTCGGTCAAGAATGTATCTAGTAGATAGTGAGACTTATTAGCACCTAAATAATATATATTTTAACCGCCTTAAAAAAAGGAGGACGTTCTCATATAATCTTATACCTTACCCGATTTTAAAGATTCTTTCTTTATTTCATTAGTTATACTAAAGTGATAGTTGGACACAAGCATTTTCGCAAGCGCAATTTCCACAAGCGTTTCAGCAGGAAGTAAATGGATTTTTCTCTTTTCAGTGTATTTCAGTAAATTGAAAATTAAAATACTTATTGCCACGTAACAACATCCGTAATAATTTACTATTTTATCTAAGCTGGCTAAGCTTTGGGCATAATGTGTTGTATATTATATTTAGTAGACTGCCTGAAAATGTAAAAAAACATGTAGAGTTGTTTTGTTGTTTTCCATTTCTGTATTTGGTTATCAGAAGTAATCATTTATGATCATTAAAATATGTGTCACATAAAGACAACATATAACATTAAACCTGGAATAATCTATTAAAGAAACTTTATTGTTAGTAATCGCCCGCGCCTGTGTTGACCAGATAGGCCAAATTGTGATTTGAAATACATTGGTGTTTCGAACTATCAATCACCTCACCTTGCCATTACAGAATATTGGCATGACTTAATAATATTTTCTATCTTCAACGTAAACCGGAAAAATAAGTTAACAAAAGATTCAGGTTTTTGTTTCTGTTAATAAATTACGTTGGACGGTATGCTTGACAAACGTAACGTGGCTATCCTGTGTTGTTCGACTTCGTTGCATATTCAATGTGCTCGATTCGCGAAGATTTAATAGTCGTTTCAGACGGCATCCGCAGCGGAAGTAAGCTTTAATATAGGATTATAAATGAACGCTTTATACTTAGCCTTTGTTCACGTGGTTTTTGTGAATATTGTATAAGATTTCTGTTTTGAAATATATTTAAACTAACGAGCAACATGACAATGCGGGAATTATGAATACATAAGGGAAGGATTTTCCAACACTATACAGACTCAGAGTCATGTACACCACATACCCATTCAGTGCTTTCCAGTAGTCTATTTTTTAATACTTTTTGTAAGCTCAAAAAACACTTAATTCTAAGTAGAAATGCGAGCCAGAGCACCAATCACCAATAAGATATATTCAGACTGTAAATAAAAACTAAGAGACATGGCCAAAATTCATAGAGACCTCTTTCAATGTCACACAAATTGTATTGTTCATACGATCATCACCATCAACCTATATATTGTCCCACTGCTGGGTCACAGGCCTCTTCTCATACAGAGAAGGCATGAGCGTTGATCACCATGCTTGCTCAAGGCGGATTGGCGATTTCAGACTTTTAAAGTCCAGGTTTCCTCACGATGTTTTCCTTCACCGTTAGTCAGTGGCGTCTAAGATATACTTAGAAAGTACATATGACTTTAGAAAAGTCACATTGGTACTTGCCAGATTTTAAACCCGCACACTCGTACACGAGAGGCTGGTGCCTTAACCACTAGGCCACCACGACCTCTAACTTATTTTTTGTTCATACCAATATACCTACAATGATTTGAAGAAGCAACTTCCCTAAAAAGCACTTTATTTCAGCCCCGAAAATCCTGCTTCTGAATTTACTGCAAAATTAGACTTATAGTTGCTTTTGTATCAATAAAATTATCCGATGTCACAGCATTGTATTGACTTAAAAAACATTATGACGTTTTGACAGATCTTAAGAAGTGGCAAATTGTACGTAATACCCAATTTGACTATTTCAAATAATGCAAAAAGGGATTATTACCTACACATGGTCATGACAGTTTATGCTTATGCTTAGTACTGATAAGCCGTCAAAGGTTGAGAAATGTAGAAAAAGCATTATACGGCCTAGGACGACATTTTTGTGAAATCAAATAATAGTTTACGATTAAACACAAATGACTGTACAAATAAGTTGCATACATACCACATACAATAATACTAGTAGTACATAACCCAAAAAAACATTAAGTTGTCTCAAAAGAAATGATTCTGTAAAGTATTAAAGCATGCAAAATGGTACAAATTATATGGCTAATAAATAAAAAAATATTCACGAAACTATTTTTATTTTTAATCAAATTAATATGAGTACAACCAATTCGGTGAAGGAAAAATCTCTACATAGCATAATATTTTTGTCACAATAGACTTTCAAATGTAAGCAACGGGCCTTTCATAGATTTTCTTATAACTTCTTACTATTTCTGTTCTTTTTGTATCCATTTGTTACTAAAAATCGACAAATCACTCCAAACAATTCTCATTGTTCTGGTCATCATCGCAAATGGTTTGTTCTCATTTACTCGATCTGATCCAAACTCTAGACGTTCTTTTTTTAACTTTTTCTATTCTTCTTCTGTGTCTAGATAATAGCTTTTTTGTGGACATAAATAAGAATTGTGCCTTAAGACGCTACGTGACAGACCGTCGACTACATCAAATTACAGGTTCTTTAATTCATTAACTGTTGCAACTATTTAGACACTTTTTTCATATATTTTTTAGTTTACAATCTATTGGTTGTACAATTTTAAAATGAATCGTTTCATCTAATAGGTGTAACATTGATTAATTTCGCTCTAACCATATTATTAAAAAGAAAATCCGGGTTTTTTTTATATAAAATTATTCCAATAAGATTATACGGCAATAAAGTAGGATTCAATAATTTCTTGGTATCAAGCACAAAAATAAATACACACACTCGAAAAATATAACCCTCCTTCTGTCGCAGTCGGGTAATTATTATAAAATTTATTTAATTAAAAAAATAGCTGTTTCACTTGGTTTCACCTGCGTCCTTATGGATTTTTTAACGCACCGACATAAAAAGCCTATAACCGTCTTCAGTATCCCATCTAAATAGATGAGGCACTGAAATTTCATCACACAAATTGGTTTAACCGTTTAAGATTAGGATTATGAAACTAATATTTTTTTACAATATTAGATATTTATAGCAACATAGCCTCTCTACTGAGTGAACCTGTCTGTCTGTTATGTCTTACTGACTTCTCATATTCAATATTAATATCATATGTGAAAGAAAACTGGAACAAACAGTCTGAAATCGCCTATCCGCTTCGAACAATCGTGGTGATCAATGCTCATACTTTCTCCGTATGAGAAGAGGTCTTTACCCGACAGTGGGATGGTAAATAAACAAAAGATGTTGATGTAAAAATTTAGTTATTATTTAAGGCCAGAATAATATTAACAATGTTTGCCTGAAAGTATTTACATTATGTATATTAGAAAACTTAAAAAAAAGAATAAATATTCTAATATAAAATCACTAAAATATGGCGTCAAAAAATTCTTCCTCATCACCGTCAACTGGAAATGTAACCAAGAGGCTGGCAGCATTGTCACGTTGGATGGCAATGCCTTATATAGACCTAATAAACTGTGGAAAGAATTCGTATACAATAATTTTAGGTGCCTGTTCTGTCTAATAGTCACAAAATTTAATTTTTCCATAAAGTGCTGACCTTAAAGGTTATGGCGTATTGAAATGGCAAGAGCTGTGTGTGCGCACAGTCGTGTCACCATCACCATCGGCATCTGGGTGCATATCGGCACGGCTCTAGCGCCACTGTGAGCCGCTTGCGTCATACGCCACCCGCTCAGTGTGAACAAGTGTTCTGCAGTTTATTCATCAGCCCACATATTGAATGTTTTAACCGACCTCATGGCTCATTAAAACATTGTTGCTATTGTCTACTAATTAAGGAGCATCGTCTCAGTTTACAAAGCCACCTGATTATTATGCGTGATCACCATTTAAATGTTAATTAGATTTATTAAAGCACCTGATCAAACGCGTCTCGATATAAACGTTGACGTGAAAAAAACATTCCCCGCGATGTATTGTACTCAATGAAAATTTATTCGACGTTTATGAGTCAGGTAATTGACGTGAAAATAGTTTATATTTTCAATTACATACATATATTAACGTCTTGCCAATTGAATCATCAATCATTGAATTTATTTCGTCCATTTACATTTTGTCAACATTACTAAAGGTGAAGTATGTAATTAGGACTGAATCAAATAAAGTTAGCCAACTATTTTCGACGTTGATGAGTACTTAAGAGACTATTCTATCTAATTAGATACGTATCTATCTGAATTACATGCACGTTCTATCACTTTTTTTTATAATTAAGTTTTTCCGTGCTGTAAACGGGTAACCAATTCTGTTTGTCCAATTATTTTCTATCGTCAATCAAAACGTTTCGAATGCTGTATCGCATACAAATCGGCGGGTGAATATTGAGCAACCTTCACCGGAAACGCTACTGGGCAATCTAGCGACCGATCTATCGATTAATTAGTTCGATCGGTAATACAATGCGGACAATGTTGTGCGATGGTCGGCACTTTTCGCTCACTCATCGCGGCAGCTGGCTCCATCGATGACAAACGACATGCAGCCGACGTGGCAGAGTACGCTTTACATACACTCGCCTCGTGACGTGACAAATACCACTTATAATAATATATATAATAATAATAATATAATAATAGTTAATTATATTATTATGTACGAACGATGAGCTAAGCAGAATCACAATGTTTATATGTTTACTTACTTATATTTCGAATTATTAATTATAAATTAATGACGATTACAGGTCGGGGTGGCAGAGTAGGCCCCTTTTCCTCTCATGGAGATCCGGCCTAAGTAACTCACTACAGTGGGAACAATGTCATACTCAAAGATCATCATAATTTAATGTAGCAATGTAACCAGCCTATTAGGTACGAATAGTTTGATGCTAAACTATAACTAAACTGTATGTTTTTAGGGCGTGAAGTGTAAATACAACTCTAATAAATGTCTCTCTAATATTATGAATATTTAGCTATGCTTTAAAATAGGTCCGTTATTTTCAACTTAACTACAACTATGAGGATGAGCTCTACCCCCATTTAATTTTATTATATTAATGAAAATTATGTATTCACATAAACCATCAAGTTTGTACGGCTTATCAGTTCTCTCAAGCTGAAATGACTATAGAAAATGTAATGTTTCCGTTTAATATAAAGTTTAATTAAATGGAATCGAATGTTTCCTACAACCGTACGTAGAAAACAATTATACTTAGTGAAATAATTAGCGCTACTGGATCCTGTACAGTATTTACATGGGTCTGTGTGAAGATCGTAGTCGAGTAAAAAGGAGTTCCTTGTAGTTCGCTGATGGATGCCCCACAATCATCATAACTGGGAAAAAGACTCTCTCTCTATTGTTGATATTGGTGATGTCATTTACCATAGTTTTATAAACAGTAAAGATTTTTTACTTAGACTAGCCTTTGTGATAAGCACCTATTTTTTTGGTTTAGTAATTAAACAAGTAGGTATTTACAATTAATAAAAAAAATACAGTACAGTGTACTATACTTTTCTTATCCGCTTCATTAAAACCAATAGATTGTTTGTACCTATTAGATAAATGTACGCGCTACTCAAAAGACTTGGCAAGATCAGATAAATGCAATTAAAATACTAATTTACAGGGACATCTTATCATATCTTTAACTGTTAACTAAGCCGTTGTGTCAGTGAGCCGAGTTGAACAACTTGGAACTACAAAACTGATGATTTAATTTGATGAGCAAAATTACCACCTTGAACTTGTCTTTTTGTAAATGGCAAAAATGATTTATTTGACGCATATAATTGCAATATTAAACTTTAGTGTTTTGAAATTGAATTGACAGAATAACAATGGTTGAATTTCGGTAACAAGCAACAAAATAGAAACGATGCCTGAGGGCGAGATAAGTAATTGTACCTCAAGTGTTAACACTATTCTTGATTATGAAATCATCATGTTTGTAATTCTTGAAGAGAGATGAAAGAGGACTGTACGGAGATAGGCTAAAACCTTGAGAAGGGGAAAAGTTTTTTGATTAATATGTTGACTGGAAGTAACCCGTCAGTACTTCAACATATTTATTTGCAGTTAATAAATAGTCTTAGCTTCAATAAGATGGGAACCGGTTAAAAGGTAAGTACACAATTTTTATAAAATAAATTGAATTAAAATAATATAGTTCGTTTAAATAAAGATATTTATTTGATAATCTCTTTTCATCAAAAATCTTAAATAGAAAACTAAGTAGGTATCTATATAATACTTCGTTAGTCCATTTTGTCTAGTATTTGAAAATCCGTGTTTTCGTTTTTTTTCTCATAATAAACAGCATTAATCATTATGATTCTTACTTGCAAGAAAACCCGATGCCGTCGCCGCCGGGATATCAATTTTTTACCTTTCATATTTTTATAAAACTAAAAGCCGTCAATATATTCATTTTATAAATAAAATTAAAAAGATGAATCAAGATGAAATAATCCAATAAAAACTTAATTTATGTTTATTCCATCAATTTGTCGCGATGTTGTTATTAATTTGGCGTAACTAATCAACCAATTGACGCGATTCAATAATATTTGCCTTCTATAATTTATTATTGTTAATTTATTAGGGACTGTTACTAAAATATTTTATGGAAAAATATTTTTGATAATTTGTGAAGCGTCAAAAAAGAAGACCAGAGTCTTATTGATAACGCTTATTCTCGAAATAATACTACGTTATTAATCTTTTCTACGGTTTTATTTTCACTAATAGAATTTAGACACGATACCTATGGAGAAGTCAAAGTAATGTTGTTACTAGTACTAGTTGTTAATACAAGTAATATCAGAGAAATTTATTTTTAAATCTTTATTTCTAAAACTTTTCCAGCGTTTCAGCATATGAAGCATGCTTTTACATCTCAGCCTCTTTCTTTCGGTTAGAATTATTTTTTAAATATTATCATATGTAGAATTATGACAAAAATTGGTAAATAACTTTAGGCCGCTATAAGATGCATAAAAAAAAGGCAAGTTGAAGATTTGAAAATGGCGACTAACACTTATACCACTTGGAAAGATGCCTATCTTAAAAGCCTATGCCCAGCCGCGTGATTGGAGCTACATTGATACTGAATAATTTGTATCAGATGCCGTATTTTACACATTAATAAGAGAGAAATTACGAACCCTGTGTCGTTTAAATATACTGCAGTGTATGTGATATTTATTGAATGTTAGTTATTGAAGGCTTCTAATATAAAAACAAAAATAGATACCAACTTGATAGTATAATCGTTTTATTCTTAATTATGTTGAGCAAAAAGTACTATTGTTATCCTAAATAGACTTGTGCTACAAATGACATACTCGATAGGTACTTAATAAAGTTTCAACAGCTTTTTCAGATGTTTTCTGAGAACTTATTTGGATGCTGTTTAGTGAAAATTAAATATTTGCTTTAGAAAATAACACCTTTATTTTTTACAGAGTCTAAAATAATAGAAAGAAACTGTTATTGTCTTTTTGTCTTCTTGTCTTATTGATTAATTTGATTAGGATTAAGTTCCATATTAAAAGGTAGGCCAAAAGCTTAATATAAATTAAAGTTAAAACCAACGTTAAAAATATTACTTGATCTCTCTATTCTTATCAAGCTAACACTATGTTTCAGTATTTTTTTTTTATAAAGTATGTAGTATTTGCATGCAGTTAATGTTTCGTATAAGATTTCACAGAGACTAAATTACTTATAAGAGCTTTTAAACTTCTACAAAGCGATCGTAAGGCAGAATAAATATTATTAAATTAATTTTATGTCAAATATATAGGTAGGTACGTACTTATTTATGTGGGTAAATAAATATTTTTGAGTGCACAAGTGCTTACCATTGGGTGATATGTTGAGCGACTGTGTAATGGCAGCGGGGGCTGGGGGCGCCGGCTCCATCTTCCAGGGGGCGCAGCACGAGACGGGGGAGAACTCGGGCGTGGGGCCACTGCCCGCCGATATCAACATGGTCGAGCCACCTTCAGGTCACGAGCACCCTGCAACGCTAGCATGCGGCACTAACCAAATAGTTCACTACAAATAGTCCACGTTATTCAACAGTTCGATTGGCTCTATGAACTCAGTTTGTGATAAGGTTTGAGCTCCTATAGGACGGCGGCCCGGCTCGCACGCGCTCGCTTGAAGCTCAGCCAGAACACTGAAGAGCGCGCTTGTCGTGCCGGCGCGCCCACTCGCGCGCCTACTCCCATTTGCACGCCTCAGAAAAAATCTCCGCCACCAAACAATAACAAAAAACTACCTCCGCCGAGCAAACCTCCGCGCACCTCTCACTCTAACGCTCTTAATTCGATTTCCGAACGCGTCAAAATTACAACACAGCTCGATTGCAACGCAACCTTCTGTCCCGTTCTTAGGTTTTAAAATTTAAACTTATCAATACTAAAACAATATGTCCCTTAACCACATAAACACAATGACTACATTGTTTCTTCGCCAAGGTAGCTCATAAGACCTTTTGACACGACACAAAAATGAAACTACTCCTACTCGCACTCGTTCGGTTCAGCTTAAGCATGAACCGTATGAAAGGGACAGGTGCTCTACCGCTCGGTAGAATTACGGTAGTGAGCACAGGTGATCTTTTACCATTTCTTCATATAGAAGGTGTTAAGATATACCTCTCTCGCTCTATCATATATACTTTGTTGTGCATTGGTAGAGACAATGGTAGAGCGCTGATTAGCTTTTTAATTAAATGTGGTTATAGTTGACTATGCTTAGCATCCGTTTTAATAGTTGCTGTGTCGAGTGAGTTTCATTCTAATTAAATTGAAGAGTAGTTCAATATTCTAAACTTTGTCGTTCCAAAGAGCTTATGTGTATGCATTACTTATTCATGGATATTGTGGGAGCCACAGCTATTCATGCCGATGGTGAATTAGTAGATATTATAGTAGGTAGTCTTAGTTAAATATTAAATGTAAATATTCACCCCTTGGCATAAATAAAATATGGCGTCATCTGCAAAGCAATCTTTTCTGTATATTCAATTCAAAGAATGTGAGTTAATAATGGTCGGTAAAATTATGATGCAAAATACAGAAGTAGAATATTTTGATGAACACTTGATTGCGACGCAGGGATTGTATCGCTGGCGAGTTTTTGTACTATAATTACAGGGAAAAGTGTATCGGATGAAGGTACGGGCCGCAGAGCAACTGACGCCTGCCCGACTACGTATCAACCTCTGTATCCGTTCTTTACAATTTAATTGGAAGTTTTCTTTACTCAATAACTTGTATCAATCCCGACCGAAGTTGTGGTTTCCTGTACACAGGTAAATACTTTATGCACTTGGATTTTGAAAGGAACTCTTTATTGAACATTTCTTTGAAACATATCGCGTGATTTGTTTTTAATTACTTGTTAACAATTTCATGTTTTCAATGTTGAAATAATTATAATAATATTAAACCTCCTAATATTAATTTATTTCTCAAAACTATTTTGCTAATCAAAAAAGGGTAAGCTGCCATCTACCATATTGCCAAATTTAATAAAGCTACAATACATATTCTGGAAGAAATCTATTTTTATAATGTTTTTAAGAAAAATTTTGTACTTTTCCAAATTACAGAAAATGCTTTTTTATTACATGTAGATATAATTATGTTTATATGAATATTTTCTTTTTAGATTGTTAGATCATGTATTATGTATCTGGTGATCACGAAGTAGGTAATTGGTTAAGTATAGATAATGTTAAGATAAGTAGACAGTAGAATATATGTATACATACTTTTTTTTAATTTTTCGTAATGTAAATAATGTAAATTGACTATTTCTCAAGCCGGGGAAAATTCGGAAGCATATGCGATTATAATAGGAAGTTTGCTGACGGTCTACGTAATCAACGCCTTGGTACGACCATTACAGCACGGAATTTATCTTGTGTAAAAGATGCTATTATGGTAGCAGAAGACGAAAATTGTGCTTCGTCGTCGCAAGTCATGACGTACCAACGCTGGCCCATTAAGAGTGGTTTTCCTACGTGCAATAGAGGTCGCGTAGATAGTTTTAGGCGGCACGCTGTAGGAAATTCATATGCGCAGCGTACACGCAAAAATATCAACGTCTGGCATAACGGTGGAATGCGCGGTCGCAGCATTAATGCACATCGCGGACGCCAGATTCAGCAAGGTCGAAGGCTAGTTATTATATTGTGATCTGTGATCACGAATTATGTATTTGGTGATCACGTCGTAGGTAATTGGTTAAGTATAAATAATGTTAATATAAGTAGACAATAGGAGTTCATCGTACATTAAGATATTAATTAGTTAAGATAAGCGCGTAGCTTATAAATAGTATTGTCATATTGAATAAAGAGAGCACTTCGTACCTATTAGGTATTAGTTACCTCAACTATACCTTAAAATGTAGTCTGTGTTATATTGACACATCTACCACCCATCAGTACCTGAAGACCTGCCTGTCGAAAGGCTGGCAAGCCCAACATCACAATCAATTGCAACGAAACGTTTATGAATCAGTACCATATCTTTGCATCAACGCGCCGCCGCACAAAACCCGTCACCACCGCTTTAGTCTTGTGTATGAATACGACCACAGTACCTATTATTTTCTTCTATAATCTTCTGTATAAATATCTACCTATCTTAATACATTTTACCTGCTATTAGGGATAAAAAACTTAACTTGTATTTTTATATGATTTATTGCAGATTTAATTTAAATATTTCAGTAGTACACAAGTACGGTACGGTACTCACACCATATTCTTGAAATTCAAAACTTTTACCTGGCACCAAATAACGTGATTTCATGTGACGTAAAAAATATCATGCCGTTTTCGCAGCCGCTACAACATAGCTGAAATATTAATAAGGGTATCTAAAACCCTAATAAAATATGTAGGCAGGTACGCAGGTACATAGGTCCGTACATAAATATAACATGACTTCTGTAAAGTATAAAATTATTTTTATGATAGGTTTTTTTCTTATTATCTCAAAAGTAAGGATTTCTTTCTCTGGAAACCCGTTTGTTGTACCTACCTAGTCTGTATAAAGTTTTTTTTTATAACTATTACTAAATTAAAAACCCACTAAATGATTGTTGGTTTGATTTGCCAGTTCATGAATTGATAATTAAAGCTAAGAAAATTATTAAGGGTTCTGCCAAAAAATATATTTGAACTTGAACGAAATGAGTTACAACCGCGATTTGATTCGAAGGACAAATGAATTATTTCAAGTTTTTTTATTATTATTATAACGTACCTACTTTGGTATTTGTCGTACATTACAAATGTTTAACTAGATTCATATTCACTATTTGAAAATAAAATTCAGTAAAGTACAAATCCTAGTCCAATTATTAATAAAATACGTATACGAAAATAAAATACGTATGGACTCCATTAATTTTTAATCGTGGCTACAACTGTTCCATTTTAAAAATCTGAATAAACAAAATTGTGGCCATAGGTTGAATAGCCCGTTTTTCAACGACTTTGTCCTTTATCCTTCGTTTGACGAGGAAATACAATGAAATTTATTTATTTTACAATAGCTTTTGCCGGCGGCTTCGCCCTCCCTACAAATTTCGGACACCCGTTTCACCACTCACTCCTAGGGTTTAAGTTTCCAAAATTCCTTTCTTAGTTGATGTATGTATAACCTAACACACAAGGCTTGCATCACCCGGCTGCCAAAATTTCATAGCCCCAGTGGTTTAAGCTCTGCGGTAGTGAATCACAATCAGGACAAGCAATTAATTATTATAAGTAGGTGCCTATATTAACTATTTAGGTATGTAGATTTATTCTGAAAAAAAGCATGTAAGAACCTACCTAGTTATTATTTTCTACTTAATCTTTGAATGATGAGAAGAAAATTTCGCGTAACCACAGTTTTGTATCGGTAGAGATCGAACTAATACAGACGGTGTAATTTAAGTGCAATAGGTAGGTGCCTATTCTCATCTGTCACACGTTAAATACACACACTTGCGTCATTAATTTAGATACATTTCTGTGCGTATAACCATAGATCATAAACAAGTCCATCAGAAACATTTTCATACCGAAACGCACCAACAAAACCAATTCTCCAACACCAGAGCGCGCTTACAAAAACACACACATAAAATGTAAGTGTATATCGATGACAAATTTTTCTTTTTACCTTACGTATCCAGACAGAGGCCGACAAGGAGGATTTAGTGCGTCGATATGGTGTGGGTGTCACCTAATGAATAAATTTATTTATGTGGACCCGGCCACTTTTATCTGGCCGAAGGTGAATACCGAACTGTTGTTACACGCCAGTTACGATTAACCAGTTACTTAAGCGTTATCCTGTATCGTCATTATGTGATTATTTCTGTAATTGGACTAGCACCCATAAATATGGCCGTAATCAAAATACGTGGCCCGATAATGTGGTTGTTACGTGATTGGTCATTACATTGATACAAATGTTATGTAATTATGTGGATTTTGGAGTAATTAAAGGTTAAACTTTGTTTTTTTTTTAATATTGACACTTTGACAGAAATATAAATATGTAAGCAGTGTAGATTACTTGTAGGTGAGTCAGTAAATCAGTGAATCTCCACAGTTTTTATAGCGGTCGTGTTTAGCTTGCTTACGTTAAAGAGTGGCTTAAAATGCATTACTTAATAAGACCACCAGCTTGTCCACGGGCATTAAGGATGTCTAATGCTCTATAAAAAATATACTTAGGTATTTTTAATGTAAATATAAACACGTCGGAAAACAAAAGCATCTAGCTTAGGTATATCTACCTTTTTTAGGTACTTAGGAACTGAATTTCATTCTGTGGATAAAATTTGTTAATATATATATATACACTCCATATAATTATGTACGTTTATAGTCGACCAGTCCCTACATCCGGGCGCATTAAATTTGCGCTACCTATACCAGAAAAACAAAAGAATTCTTCATATTTTACATAAATGATACCATATAAGCCCACTGTTGCTTCAGAAAATGGCAGAAGAAACATTCCTAATACGGGCACTCTCTTTATATGCCTTTTGCATTAGCACCCGAGCCAACAATAGTGCCTTCCACAATGGACTAACGAATCATCACCCACAGCACATACAGAATCAGGATTCTACACATCGCGTGCGCAGCTTACGGCCAACATACATTGACCTTTACCTGCGTAACACTTCCCTTGTAAAGTTCTCAAGTACTGTGTCCCTTGCAGGTCAGCGTATGATGGTTGTGTGCCACTAAACTGGGCTCGTCATTCGTCGTGGTTCGCGACGACAAAGCCGCGGCTTCTCAACAGACAGACATATTAACATCATAATGTGTTCCAAATATTTATGCTATCTATTTTGGACCACCCAGGTGGGGTGACACATGATCTGGATAGAGCCTTACAGAGGTACCTGCTAGAACAATGGTGCCGTTCCCCTTCTGCTCGATTGATTGGACGTCAACATTTTAAATTGTAAGTAGGTAAAGTAAGCCGCGCTTCCAAAGCTCGGGTGCAAAGTTATATGGGAGCTGGTCTATGGTCTAACAGACATAATATATTATCCCAGGTAACTAAGTATGTTTCAAAGTTGTCATGCATACTATTTCAACACTTACGCACCTACAAATAATATGTCATAATATGTCATCAAACCGCCGCATAAGTTTATTGTTTTTATGATATTTTTATAGGGAATTAAAAAAAACATAAATTAATATTAAAACAATTCACAAGTAAAAACAACAATCTTTACCTACGGTAGATAACATTACTACAAGTTGGTTTTTGAAGGTCGAGAATAGCAGGGGAAAATGCCAATAAATTAAACATTTTAATTTATTTTGTACATACTTTTATTGTAGCAAAACAAAATAATAATTATTTATGTCGATAAATGGCATGATGATACAGAGAATTATTTTAGAATTGCTAAAATAATTCAAATTTAGTGAATACCTACCAAATATTTTTTATTCACAATAAACATGTTTATTTAACCACTTGATAAATGAACCGCACGAGACCTAAACGACGTTGTTATTGTAAATAAAAATATTGCTCATCCGCCATCATGCAAAACAAAATTAGGCATTCATAAAATAAATCATTTTATAAAACTACGTGATTTTTCATCCAACATAAAACATCAAAAGCTTAAACCGAAAACCCGAAAAACAATCTTTTCTTTATCTCAATAAAAATTCGGTGCAAAGAACCCGAGTTCGTTTTCGATCTCATTGATGCTTGTCAAGGCAATGCCGCCGCGTCGCCCTGCCCAATGGGCGCGCTTGCACGCGGGGCGGAGCTCCAAGCCCCACCTCTCTCGCCGAGCCGACAATACGCTATTCATTGCTAAAACAAAAGATGCTAATGAAAACAAAAAATATACCTAATGTTTACTTATACCTAGTTTTATCTAGGAATGATTCCTATATAATCTAATTCCGTATTACTAATACATTTTTATTTTTTACTTATTTTAATGCTCACAATAAGATATAGTTTTATGACAGTAAATTATAAACTTTGTGATATTCAAATAAATATTTATGTAACAAAATCCATTTAGTGATAGGGATAGGTAAGGTACTGCTAAACTTTTTCTTAGATTTTTTTTAAATAGTAACTAAGTACCTAGTTGCTCTAGGTATATTATATTTAGATATAAAATATGAGACATTTAAATTGTGACATAAATCAATGCCATATTTATTTTCATTTTATTTGTGATTTTGTATAATTGTGCCCAAAATTAGTACAAAAAAAATCCTACTGTTACCTTTTTAGTGTCTTTAAGATGGAGCATATTTTTGAACGATACCTACAAGATATTTTAAAGTATCAAAAATTATTGTAAATCAAAATATTCCTACTACAAAATGTCAATAAAGAAATAGGTACAGCTCTTATAGACTAATACCATACTAAAGAAAAGGACTGGCTCGAGCGAATAAATATTGTGTCCCAAACGGAATGGAAACGAAAAAGTTCAATATTTGTAGTAGGAACGACTTTAATTTGGAGGGATCGACAGGCACGTAGTTATACAGGCTGATAGAAAAATCATTAGGTCACATTATCACTGTCGACATCTTCACTAACGAATTTCCAAAAATAATGCAAACCATTTATGATTTAAAAGCAACCAATGCTTTTTCTTGCAGTGGTTATCCAATGCAGAAAAACAATCCAAAAAAAATCAAATGTTTGAATATCCTGAATAACTACTTATAGCTAGTTTTACTATTTTATGGACAGCATTATAATAAAGTATGTATTTGGTGTACGTAATACTTACTGTATCAAGTCTGTGGATGGGTGACCATCTACATATGTCATACCGAGACCCCTCCGTGTCTTGGAAAGCACGTTAAGCTGTTGGTCCCAGCTGTCATTCGTAGATCCTTAACAGTCGTTATGGGTGGTCAGTAGATAGAAAGTCTAACTACCAGACTTTCCAAGGGTAACTGGGTTGTGTAGGTCAGACAGGCAGTCGCTACAGGCACTGGTACTCAGTTGCATCTTGTTCGACTGGAAGCTGAACCCAATAGATATAATTTGGAAAAAGCTAGGCAAAATGAGTAAGTAAAAACTACTTTAAACCAACTCCACAGGGAAAAACTAATTTAGACTATTATTTCAGTTAAAAGTACCTACCTACTATACCAATATTTCTCGTCTGAAGAGCTTGCATTAAAAATATTTTTGACGGACTTTGCTAGATAAAAGTAGGACTTTAGACTAGGACGGATGCCTGCCGGGGCTGCGGGACGTTCGAAAGAGATACCGCGCCCCCGGAATACAAAAGGCTGAGGAAGGAACATGGATGGGTTTTAGTCAGTAAGAGTCTGACACTAACGGCGGGAGGGGTCATTTGATGATTTCCCATCCGAAAAAAAAAAAAAAAAAAAAAGACTAGGACGGATAACGTATAGGTAAGTAATGGCCATTAACAAAAGTTTATCACTAGATAGGTCTGTTCAGTATCTGTAACTTTAGTGCAACTCAGTCTTCTTGTCACTTAACAGAATAACACTGAAATGCCACTGAATTCTTTAGTCGTTCAAATGAACTTTCTTTGATTAAATGAGTTTGATGAATAAGAACATCACTAATCGACTAGGTTAAGCTGTGAGTTTGTGCTGCTCCAAGGACCATGCTTTAGCTAGCTTAAAAATAACCGGCAGTGCCAAACTGATATCTATGACATTCATAAAAATACTAGCAAAATTACTAGTATTAGTTTACCGGCATTTATATCC
Source organism: Pyrrhia umbra (assembly GCA_963891755.1). NCBI lineage: Eukaryota > Metazoa > Arthropoda > Insecta > Lepidoptera > Noctuidae > Pyrrhia > Pyrrhia umbra. The sequence goes on along the minus strand of OY982922.1, from coordinate 7,287,158 downwards.
TCAGTACACGGTACCGAGAAATTAACCAGGAATATTTTAGCTCATACACTGGTTAATTTTGATGTACCGTTCTTAACTGAGGCTATAGATGCCTGGAAAATCACCTGTCCGAATTCAGATCCACCCGCCAACCCGGCCTCCCAGAGGCAGTGGGATGAGCCGCTCTGCAAAGTAATACGGGAAAATTTACTTGAAACGTCAATTACTTCTGCCGAGCGTGCGCGCCTGCTGGCTGTGGGTCAATGGGAGTCGGGTCTATGGCTTCTGGCACTTCCGTCGTCAAACATAGGCACCATGTTTGGCGACACTACTTTCCGCCTCGCTGCTTGCTTACGTCTGGGCGCTCCCTGCTGTTCTCCTCACCGCTGCCACTGTGGGGAAGCTGTCAATAGCCTCGGACACCACGGCCTGTCGTGTAGCAGAAGTGCGGGCCGCATAGCGCGGCACGCTAACATAAATGATATCATTCGTCGCGCTCTTGTTGCCGTCGGGGTTCCAGCCGTACTAGAACCAAACGGCTTGGCACGCGACGATGGCAAGAGACCAGACGGTATGTCGTTGTTTCCTTGGAAGATGGGTAGGCCTTTAGTGTGGGACGCGACCTGTGTCGATACTCTTGCGCCATCCCATCTTTCTGGCTCTGCGTGCTGCGCAGCGGCTGCCGCTGCTGCTGCTGAAAACCTCAAACGGCGGAAATATAGTAACCTTATTGGCAACTATATTTTCGAGCCGTTTGGGGTTGAAACTCTTGGATCGTGGGGTCCGAATGCTCACCTTTTATTTAAGGAAATATCCAGGCGGCTGATTGACGCTTCTCGAGACCCAAAGGCTGGCTGTTATTTTGGCCAACGGATAAGCATCGCTATCCAACGTGGCAATACAGCCAGCCTCTTGGGTACGCTCCCAGTTGACCGCGATGAGGAGGAATTTTTTGACGCTCTGTATTAGTGAGTAGTGTAGTATATATATATATAGTTTTTAGTTATTGTAAGTTTTTTTGTTAATATGTAAATAATTGTCTTTGTATATTAAGTACAGTGAAATAGGTGTTTATTACAATATATTTACTAATATAATAAATGTGACATTCATTAGGTTTACTCAGAAACCCGAAAGTCTAAACACTGCTAGGAACTCGTGAGCTTACCAATGGAGTGTAGGAGATTGTCGGTCCATAAAAATATCCAGTAAGATTCGAATCAGACCAACAATTCTAGTTGCGAAAAGTCTAAGCCCTTAAAATGAGAAATAGAATTAGTTATTTAATATGCCCACTAATTACCTATATTTATACTTATTACACATTAGACAACTCTTGAAAAATATTACTTTAAATACAAGTATTTTATATTTTTTCTTCATAATTCGTCATAAAACCTTGATTTAATTGCAAAGTTCGTTAAAATACTGCATTGTACCAAACAAATGTTAGTTATACTTCCAGTGTCCTTCAAGAGAGTTATTCCAAGCATAGTATAAAATGCAATTAAAACATTTTACTGTATGTGACTCGAAAATAAATGAAAGTTTAGTAACACGCTATAAGTTGCCGCCCGCCCCTAACATATGGCAACAGTCGGAAGGGGCGCGAGGCGCACTTGCCTAGACTGCCTACCCCGTGTTTTAACTCGCCTAATTGCTTCCCATTTACATACATTAACTGAAAAAAAAGTCCACAACTGACGCCCAGCCTGCTATGTAAATAACAAACTTATGTACCCAAACCTATTATGTCGAGAACCGCACCGACCAAACCGATATACAAATTACCAAGTTTAATAACGGAAATCAATAATTGCCGTATGCCTCCACCTAATTACAGACTGCCCGCTGTCCATGGGAATGTGCCAGTGAAATACTAAAATATAACGACCGTCCTACATTGTCGAAATATCAATTGTAAATAACTTAAACGCTACTTTATCGTATATTATCTATTATTGAGAAAAGACGGCGGATAGTCTCTCATTATCCTTTCAATTCAATTATGAGCCGCTAATTACGAAACGTTAGGTAATTAAATGATGGTGAGAACCGAAAACTGACAATAGATAGGTAGCAGGTTAAATTGAGCTCCAAAATTTATAATGGACGTAACGTCGAATGTTTTGTGAAATCTGTGCTCGATGGCTGGGGAGAAACTCATTGTTCTTTGTGTGTAGGAGCCTACTCCGCTGTACCGACGTATGCATATAAATGTGCACATCGACTGTTTACAATCTCTTTATTACTTCAATTACTCCGACTTAATAACACAGAGAACGGGTGCCATTCTCTCGTGAAAAAATAGAATTAAAATTATTTTATAAACTCTAGAAAGAGTTAATTATGATGAAAAACTCATGAACAAATTTCTGCTATAATGATATACCTACGTATAAATATAAATTATCATAAAACTAGAATATTTCTCTTGCTGTTCACGTTAAATAAATATGAGATTCTTTATTAGATTAAACGCCATTTTCTGCATTACTGAATTTTCGTGACGGAGTCAAATGTCGTTAGGAGGAAAGGAGCATTCCTGGTATAATTACCATAGAATGCATTTAACAAACTAATTTGTTAATCTTCTCTAATTTGTTATTATTCTCAGATGGGTAAAACCTATAACCGTCTCCTCCATCCCCTCTATCTCCGTATCAAATTTCATCCAATTCGGTTCAGCGTTCTACCGTGAAAGCGTGACAAACAACTTCATATTACCTAGTTAGAACGCTTACGATTTTATCAGCTTATATTATATTTGTCTATAGTAATTTATATATTAACAGGTATATCTATCAATTTTAAGCTGAATTTGCCACGGTAGGTCAGTATAACATACAGAACTCCACCGTGGCTCAGGAAGCACTTTATGCCGTTGGTATTGCTATAATTTGTAGATCTTTGATAATCGTTACACGTAGTCAGAAGCCAGAAAGTCTGACAACTAATCTTGCCAATCGGTAACGTCGTATTACCACGTAACTGCAATGGGTTGTGGAGGTCAGTAAGCAGTCACTCCATGTATAACGCCGATACTAAGCTGCAACTGGGGAGACTGGAAACCGACGCCAACATAGTTATGAAACGGCTAGGCTGATTATAATCCTGAGAAGTAATAATTTCATAGCACTAAAAGTAGGTTAAGACAATATCTGAAATTAGATAGAATTTCATTATACTTGTATTACAATAATGCGGAACCAATCTTTTCATATCTCGAACAAAATCTACCGAAAGACCTATCTTTCTATGCATAGTAGGTACTCTGAAAAACAATAGGAACATATTGCTTATTTTTTCTTTCTTCTTATTTATTATCACAGTAACTTAACAGGTAATAAGTAGATCAAAATAAAGCAGTACCGTATATGTTCAGCTATGTACGGTCCGCATAGAGGTAGTGTTGCTCGCCACAATGGCTGCTGTTATCAGCGCCGCGATCAAACAAAAGCTACTTACAACTGTTCTTAATCGTCATTTCACATACGCTCTCCACTGACTTGAGACTTAGTCCTACCTGAAACTAACTAAGTACTGGAGTAATGTTCAGAATGCAAAGTACAGTTAGGGATAAAACTGATGTTTTTTGCACTTTTTCAACTTGCTGCCAGGCAAGTACAGTTGTGGAAAACTATGTTTACATGATACTGACGAGAATAAATGATGAAAAAAGGTGACAATAATGAGTTATCAGATATCAATATGAGTTGTAAAATCGGTTGGCAGAAATAAGTATCGACCTAAAGTTTCAAGTCAGAATTCCGCGATGTAGGTAAATTGATATCTTACGCCTACTTCGCGTAAGATATCCTTACGTGATCTAAAGATTGCCTTTATTTCCAATAAATGTGTGTGATCTGACGTTTTATTAATTCGCTGTTTTTGGCGTCAGCTAAAAACATGTAAGCGACAACAAAATGGATATGCATTTCTGCTCACCAAGCAAATCTAGCATTCACAATTATGAGCGACGTTTATCAAAATTGAGAACCAACACAATACGCTATTCGGTTGCATCTTAAATCCGCTTAGAATAAGCAGATCAAGTCATACAAGATACTCCATAAGTTCACCACAAAATATTTTGCATACATTCCATTGAAAATTTGAACTATTTCCACATAATTACCACCTACATATTCAAGAATGTTAGCAATGTGCAGGTCAGGTGTTGCAGGTTGCGGCCAAACCCAACCCAGATCCACTTAAACTGCAACAACAACATTGTGTGTATCTGTACAAGTGTACACCATTTCGCAAATAAAGGAGGCGATTTTGCTCGCTTCGCGGTCCGGGCGGGCACAATGGGCTGGCGATATGCATAGATACTGCTAAACGATGCAGGTCATGCAAATACGCAGCTACTCCGCTCACACACACATCACACCACGCTTTCCAATTGCTGGCCATTGTGCTGCCTCGGGAAATTGCCTCTCGTCTCATCATTTACATTGTGAACTGTTAGTGCAGTCCGTCTGTTCGATTTTACTTAGATCAGATTTGCTGATACGCTAGCCGAGTTTTTGTCAGTGTTACACAGGTACAATTCAAGTTAAGAAATACGATGCCGATTTTTTTTTGACAAAATTGGAATGTTCAGTATTTGTTTTATAGCTTATGGTTTGACCATGTAATGTTTATAGAATATATAACTTTCAATTAATTTCGTAAGGAACATTAATTACGCAAAAACAAGACTAAACTCATCTTCAAGAATTTTATTAATAGACACTTCCTCGAACTTGCATCAGGAATACCACCACTCCTTATTATTTTATTAGGTATTGTTTATACGCCTGTGTTGTTACTATTTTTGTTACTCTCTCCATCTCTGTCTACTGAAGGAGTACCTACACTCATTCTACTAATCACCATTCCTGCACATGTTCAAGTTTTAGTCCAAAATTTTAGCTTCACAGCTGATATATATTTTAATAAGAATATTAATTATTATCAAAGATCAATTACAGTAGCTCATTGTAAAATTACACGAGTATGTGGACAAAAACTTCTATAATATTATGCAAATTACAATACCATAAACTACGCCAGCTACTGTTCGTCATATCAATCGCAACCGTGTCATAAGTGCGTGCTAGTTCGAGCAAAATGTGTGATAACAATGATTTGCTGCTTCAGTCATAGCAGCTAGCACCGTCGTCAGTAGGTCACGTTTTGATATGATTAGATACAGTGTTTTTTGAGTTAGTTAAGCCTGTATTTTTAATGGAAACCATAATTTTCAGTGGCTTAAAAAATGCTAACCAGCCTACATCTTGTCACTGACACACAAAACTTTACTAGATTTATTTTTTAAGCTCTCGTTAAATTTTGTTGACAATGATTTTCTCGACTATGATTTTGCATTAAAACTATGTCCAATTCGCAGTATTAATGGTTTAAAATGGGTTAAAACAAAAATGTTACAGAAATACAGACAAGTAGGTATCATACATCACTCGAAACATCAAGCACACAAAAACATATAAATTCAGATTTCGATTTTTTACATAAATGAGTACCAATTTATTTTATATACTTACCTACAATTAAAATTCCAATTAAATCTAATAAGGTAGCTGCCCACTTGCTCCATAAGTTTTCTATATAAATATAATTGCCAACATACATTAGAGTTTCGTAACTAATAGAAGTACGTGAAAGCAAATCTCTTCCGGCGGCTTCCGTGTATTTACGAACGATCTTAGCTACAGTTTATTTTTTAATTAGTGGCCGCTTTTTCATAGGCCGGCGTCGATCAAGATAGGCGCTCGCGTTCGTGTGAATGGCCTACGGTTGCCGCGGCTGCCTCCGCTGCCTCTGTTGCCTCACGCATCGGGGACTGGCTCACCGATTATATGCAAATGAGATGTCATAACACGTGAATAATTACAGCCAGCCACGACTCGCCCTTTCGGACGAACCACACAAATTGGATTTACGTGAAAAGCAAGTTTTACCCGCGACACGGCTTGATGTATGTATTTTTGGGGTGATATGCCAAGAATGAATGTATAAGTAATATTTTGATGATATCTCATTTAAGTTAATGTCGATATTTTTCTTCTTTGATAAAGAGTGACGTAACAATTTCTTGGAACAAAAGAAAAATATTCACTTATAATACCACAAGAGTTTCAAAAAAAAAACTTGACGACTTTATTTGTTTGCAGGGAACCTTGAGGGAAATGCCAGATAATTTTGAAGCTCTTGTGGTATTCGGGGGATTATTTTTCCGACCCAAATATCGACCAATAGAATTGCACCATTCGACGTCACGTGGTACAACCATAAAAATAATCAAAAAATTATCAGTATAATACCATGTAGGTTGTACCACGTGACGTCGAATGGTGCAATTCTGTTGGTCGATATTTGGGTCGGAAAAATAATCAAAGATATTAGACCCTCAGCACGAAAATATTGTCGATTGAGAAATCATCTAAAACAATTATATTGTTTTCCTATACTGCATTATCTAACTAAATTAGGACCCTCAATATCAATGGTCGACTAACCTAAAAGAAAACAAAGATTTCATACAAATTCTTACATAGCTTTTTACCTAGACGTGTAATTTTCCATTTCTGTGGCATTATTTTATAATGTTCATTAAAACAAAACGTAGGTAGCGTCGCGCCACTTTTCACGAAAAGTCCCGCTGTGGAAATTGCGACCAACGTCAGGGGGCAGCGTGACCAAGCATGCGGCGTTAAGGGGCGCGCGGGTCGTTATGCTAATAGACTACCTGACAGACAACCATACTTACACACCACCACACACCACACACAAATATCAAAGTTGTTTAAAAGCAATAGAGTTAGTTTTTCTTCAGCTACGGGTGGCTCTTAAGGTCGTTGTTTTGGAATTGGTCAGTGAGGTCTGCGTGCTGGCCGCCTGTAGTCGCGATAGCGGGAAAATGGACGGTTGACTACGTTTATGGCTTACCCGCTTGTGCTCCGATTTAAGGCTTATATATGGTCGTAAATACGCTACACGTAGCTATGGTGCGATAACGCGCCTTAATAAGGTTTATTTTCTAAACAACCGCAGTTTGGTGTCGTTTGCTTGGATTTTACGACCTCAACCGTTTTGGACAGCGTTTATAAGAAATTTACCGAAACAAAATAGTTGGTCAATCCTATAAGGTTCGAGGAGAAATGCAATAGTTCAGTTTTTTACGATATATTATAGTTAAATGAAAGCTTTCATTTGAAATATAGTATTTTGTGTAGGTGGCGTGTATACCTGTTAAGTTAGAAAGTTTTCGTCTAGTAAAATCGTTGACTAATGTTATGACTGACAAACTATAGGCTATTGACGCTTATGCTGTTCATTTCGTTTGTATATACTTTTATAGTTATTTATTTTATAATAGAAGTAATACATAATTCTATAGAATAACATTAGCGATAAGACCGCCTATTGTACTGTTGCATATTTGTTTGTAATCTCCTATTTTGTTTGTGCTGTTGGTGTACATGTACAATAAAGAATATTCTATTCTATTTATTATCAACTCATCAATGTATCAGTAATATGTATTTCAGTTTTATTTGTTGATCTCATATCCACCTCTGACCTTTTTTCCTATTTTTCCGGTATTGTTATTATTTCTCGCCATGCTTTAAAATTACTTTTCAAAATATATATAAGGTATAGGTGCAAAAAAAGTTAAGGACCATTACAAAACTTTTAGTATTCTATAATTCAAAAATTTAAAGATAAAATGAGGATTATTAAATAATTTTCATATATGTTGATGTCCAAAAATCACTTCCAACCGCAAATATTAAAGCGAGTGCATACAATATGACGCGGAAGTAAACACACAATATTCTCCTACCATCAACGCTATTTAACATTTAAAATATTCTCACTATAGCAATAATTACGTATAATTTTTAGTATCCAGAACAAAAGCCAAGGTTCCCGAACAGCTTGCCAGCTACGTGGGAACTTACCTACCAAAATAAGCAACACTCAATAAATTGCAAAAATCACAACAGAAATCTTCAAAAAGTACCTATCTGTGGCTTGTGGTTTATGACATGAAATGAGCTAATCATGTGAAATTAAAACATTACAATGGATAATATAAGGAATATTTGTTCATTGTTCAACTCACACTGAAACGTTTTGACACAATTGCTGTACGTACTCGCATCGTGGTTTGTGCGGTTTGGTTGCTTTTCGAGACAATTTAATACTTACATTATTTAAGAGATTATAAAATGCTTTTATACGTCAACATCTGCAAAATAAAATTTTGAAGATATATTTAATACAGACTGAGTTAGCATATTAGTAAGAACTTAGATTTCAAAATCTTGTTAGAATTTTATTTGACTACCTACTACATGCCTCTGAAAAGTCTTGTTAGCTTTACTACATATATGATAATATATAATGATCCCACTAATATGATAACTGCAAAAATTTATGAGGCTGCATGTGTGTATGTATGTAGGTATGTTGCTTACTCCTTCACGTAAAAAGTACACAATGGATTTGGATGAACCAGGATTAATACATAGGATTATTTTAATCCGAGTGCACGAAGCAGTTACCTTAACATGTGGGTGAAACCACGCGAAAAGGCTAGTATAAGATTATACCTTTATTTGTACAACTATAACCAATCGTAACAGTCAAAGCAACACACTTTAAAAGAATAAAAGTAACAAATAAACGTAAAAAAATAAGTTGCGACAGTGAAACCCTTTCAAATAACAAACGCAATGCAATGTAAAAAATTACAGGTAATGGAATCCAAAATGTTTATTCTAGCAATGATCCTTGTAGAGAGATTTACCCGTATTAAACTCTGACTTCAAATTATAAATTAGACGCAGCTTATCTCATAAGACCCCACCAAAAAATCTCTTAAAAACTCATTGCGTTTAGTAAACAGTCGAATCTTCCTCATTGTCCCATAAATAGCACCAGCAAACGGGACCCAAAGTAATTTAAAAACCGCTTAAATACAGCAGCTCGTACACCATGAATTTTACGACACAAAAGTCGAAAATGCGATGCGAGATGAAGCCTTTGTGGTTACAGCGTTTGATCTGTAATTAGGGTGTTTAATAGCATAATAGCTGGTAACGGCTTTCAATCGAATAGCATTGTGTTTTTTGTACGCGTTTAAAGCACCTCAACTTGTTATTGAAAGCGTGGAAAAAACTTCGGTGAATGCGTGTCCTTTTCTGATAATTATCTAATGATATAACACTAGTTATATCGTTAAATTAACCGTATTTTATACTTTCTACTTTCGTTTTGGTAAAATCACTGTGCTTGGTTCGATGGATAATTAAATGTAGATCGTTCAACTGATACCAGATTAGCATATTGAAATTTAGGTCTAAACGTAATTTATTTTCTGCATAATAGAGCTGTCCGCTATTCGGTAATTGCCGAAGAAAATAAGAAATACCAAGCTGACATGTCTATGTATTTTAAAAAACAAAATGTGTACCAAACATGATAAATCGAACATATAGCGCAATGTTTTTGCATTTACAATGTTATTCACATGTATGTATATTATGTAGATTAATCTGCATACAAATGATTATCAATTGTTATAAACTGATGACATGACTTAAGCAATTTGTGAAGTGTCCACACTCCAGTACTTTCGATACAAAACATGTGATCATACATCAGTCGATCGAACAGAACACTTAAAAACATTATTTCTGTAACAACAAGATCATTTTACTAAACGGCAGGGGTGTTTAATTTCGTGGGCTTTTTGCGGAATGCGAGACATTGTGGAGGCAGGTGCGGCCGCCGGGCTCCCCGGCTAGCGGCTCCCCGACGACGCTAATGAACACAATGAAGACGTATTCCTACGAGTATATCCGGCGTTGATCGATTGATTTACTCGCTGCCACCGCGCTCGAGCTTTTTGTATTCGAATGTCGCCCGCCATTTGCATATCAGAGTCGCGGTGGAACGAATTTTAAACAAGACGTACGATGGGAGCCGTGATGTACTAGATACGCTAAGCCGAGGGGATGCCACTATTTGCATATGACGGAGCTTTATAGCTATTAATTTACTGACTTTTCAATACTTGAGGGGAAGGGTGAGACACTTTATATTTTGCATGATAAATATCCCAAGCATGCTTACAACTTCGTTCGTTTGATAGAGGCTTATCGTCAATATGTTACGTGTGTTCAAGATCTTTATATAGCTTTATACCCATTTTTCAAGTACCTGTTCATTTTAGATTCCAATAATAAAGGGCTCTTATCTTTACCTTCGGATCAACAATAATCTGATGTCAGACTGAGACATTATAAACTTGATGTATAAACATATTCGTAGTGACAAAGCTTATCAAAACTACAAGGATGTAGAGAAAACTTTATTGTTTTTTCAAAATTAATGAAGTTACCCAGATAATTGTGCACGTTCAGATGAAATGTGCGAGTACGACATTAATAGTTGCAGTTATCTGTTCGCGTGTTGAACAAAATAGATCGCGTCGTAAAACACGCGCGTCATAGGAAAATTACCGTTCGCAGTGTGTATTTACCGCGGCAACAACGAAGTGCACTTCCAACAATTGACTGCGCTCCCTATCTTGATGAGGAAACACGAACATTGCACACAAAACCTGCACATGTTTACGTTTAACAATTTGTGAGGTGACAATGTGGGAAAATTCAATAGTTCACCTGTTTTCATAGTAAAATGTTTCATAGAAATGTCGGAAATTATATTTACATGTAGACACCATACTTTATAAAACCGCAGTGATGTCGTTCTACTCGTATCCTGAATGTAAATGAACAAAAAGGATAACACACACAATATTAACCAATTTCTAACTCAATGTACCTGCTTTGTAAAGCTGAAATATTTTCTGGTAACATCAAGTTTCGATGAAGGTTATACATACATAACATGCGATTGATGCGTATACTACACCTTAAGCTTATAATACATGTATTAAAATGAAATGAAAGAGCAATGAAATCTGGTTTTGAAATCTTCTTACTATTTCACTTCGTTATGTCAATATGCTAACAAAAGAATAAAACAGACGAACTAAGATTTTATTATGTTTAGAAATATAGAGTTGATAGATTAAACTAAAATGCACACAATTGCATCAAATTACCGAGACATATAGAACCTTCATTTTGTTCGACGCGTTAAAAATGATCGTCTTCATTAAACGTTTAACAGCAGACATCAAACAAACGCTAATTTAGTCACAAGACAAGTAATTATGTAAAACAATGTAAAACTGATATGTTAATATGTTGTCGGGACGATTTACCACCCCTACGTATCGGACAGTTGTACTAAGGGTGGCTTATCACTATCTCTATCTGTACTCATTCTTTTCATCGATCCGAAACACTTAAGTATATGCTAATAGATATTGTAAATTGTTTGGTTTTGTTATCATTTATACAATTAGTTGTAGAGCCCTGAGTTTGGGAACTATCTATACAAATAAAATGCTTTGTCCTGAATGACTGATGGTTTCACGCACAGCCTAAACCACTGATCGTAGAGACCGGAAACTTGGAGGATATGTTCTTTGTATGAAGTAGGTATCCGACAAGAAAGTATTTCCCGAAATTAAGGGGAAAGTTTGTATAAAACTCTGGCATTTTTAATTTTAATTCGTATAGCTATGCGGCGAAGCCGTTGGTGGAAAACTATTTATTTATAAATAAATGGTCGTTATCATTTCCTGTCGATTATTTACTATAATTTAATTTTCGGAACGAATGATCCGATTCAAAAATATCTCCGTAGCAAGGATATAATATGCTAGGTATAACTCTGTATCAAGTAAGCCTTCTTAGTTTAACTTCGTCATAATATACAACTGCTGTGAATTTCTTCACATATCTAGGAACAGCCATTTAGAAGATACAAAAATTAGGACTTTAAAGTTTAATAGGTATATATCCACGGTAGGTACATGTCGTGGATATATCCCAAAAAAAAACATTTCCAATATTTTATTAGTACTATATCGGCGTGATCAATATCCATAACAAATTACAGCCTTCCAGTACTAAAAGCCTTTGAGATATGACGTGGATAGACAGACAGACATGACGAAACTTTACCTCTGTAACCTACTCACATAATCTCATCTTCATAATTTCAGTATGAGTCCAGTAGAACCTAGTATGTCCATTATTTTGAACCCCATTGTAACTAAAATTCTGCTCATTAAATAATCCTAAATCCAAATAACACAAACCATACTGAATGATTATAAACCAATTTTTACTTTATTAATTATAACAAAATTTATAAGTTCAACCCCTCGCTGATTAAATTTGAATACATTAAACCCTTAACTCAATTTTGACAAGCTGCTAATCATATTCAAACGCGCACCTTGCGATGCCCCTGATGGACGACTGTTAGAATTTTAAAGCATTAAGACCCAAGGCACATATTTGGAGGGTTTTGGACTAAAAAGAATCTGACCAAAACAATATGCATAGACAGGTGCGTTCATATTGAAAGGGGTTAAATATACTTGAAGGAGTATTTACCTCTGTCAGTAATAGTGTGTTTTATAAAAATCCTGAAATGATAGTTATTTTTAGTGTTGTGACGAATATCCTTCTATTTCTTAGGATAGTATCCGAGGCTACGGCTGGATATTGACACTGGATATGCAAGCAGCCCATGTATAAGTACAGTTGCCTTATCCTCACATAATGATATTCACATGCGCCAATACAATCAAGTCAATTAAATCCATAGGCCTAACAGAAGTACCTAGTGTTAAATACGTTTTAAAGTAATCTTTTTAAACTTTTTTTGGCATATGTGTCAACTTAATTATTTACGTACTAATTGTTTAGTTACTTAAATAAATATCCATAAGTGAAAAGTCATAAAGAAAAGGTACAAATTGTGAATGCCACGTTGAACGCACGAGGGCGGAGTGTTTGCCCCGCTGCAATTAAAACGCCATCAACGGAAACCCATGGTGATCACTCCGTGACCATCACCACCCATATCTAATACTTTACTTACTTACATTCCACATACGTTATTTTCGGAACTTTTAACCAATATTACAAGACCCTGTAGGAGTCACAAATTTATGAAATTATAGGTCTCACTTTATTGGCCGGATATAAAAATTAAAATTGTATATAAAGTTCTTGAACGGCTCAAAGAAAGGCATTTATTGATGTGGCAGATAAGCAAATACGGAGCAACTGTCGGTAGCCATTGTTTTAACATGTGAAAATATGTTTCATTCCGTTGAAGATATTTAATATGGACGGTTTTTGTAATTAGAATTTAATTAGTTATGAGATTTTCGTACATTGTCTTGGTGGTCGTTTATTATTTTGGGTCAAATTCTTCGAAGACTTATGAGTAGCTTTAGTTTCACAAGGTGAATATTTGCATGTGATTTTATTAACTGCGTGTTAGGTATAGTATCATTTAAAAAATCAATGTCTTCTGTTTCTGTGCCGAGATTATTATTCGAATATTTACAAATAAAGTACGGGTTTTTACTAATTTCCCAATTACGTAAATGCAAAATAAGATAAATTGGCGAATCACGTTAGGCGATCGTGAATTTCGTTTTTTTTTTTTCCAATGAATTTATAATGCATCAAAAAGTTTACTGGTTCTTTTGATTGTGCACAATGTTCTTTATATAGGAAAATTTTACTCAAGTATATAGGTAAGTACCTAAAGTCATTACCTTCTTTGTTATCTAAATACATGGCGTCGAAAGCTTCGCAAGTAACCAATGAGGGCAGCAATAAACGGTTAATTGCTTCGGAGGGGAATGCTCGGTGAAGCTCGCCAATGACTGAGCATTAGGGTCGAGTAAATAAGCTGTACATAGTGTTGGTCGAACATTAGTGCGGTTGAGGTGAATATAATATAATTGCTACGGAATTGTATATGTTAAGTAAGGTTGAATGTGACAATGTATTGGTTGTAGCTTTTGCTAAATACCTAGGAGAAAAACAAACATTACTTCTGTCAACGAATTCATCTCAGGTATTTGGAATAATCTGTCTTAGAAATACTGAAACTTTTAGTTATTTAGAACTTTTTTTGATACTTATAGAAATATCAGGCAAAATTTAGGAACGGATATTATTCTAAGATCTATCATAATGACCTAAAGTTAAACCAGGCGGCAAGCGGCGGCTTACAAAGGCAAAGACTTTAAAATTATGCTAATTGTTTACCGTGGCCTATGAGCGCCTCGCCACAAGCTATTATGTCGCAATAACAACGCTGACCATAGACTCAAATATCTTTAACGTTAACAATTTTTTTTACATGACTGTCCACAATCAGGAGTGTTATTAATTTAATTACTAAATTTACCTATACAAAATCTTTTCTGAAGTTTCAAAAGTGACATGTTCTAAATTTCATATGATGACTAATGGCGACATGAGACAAGAGCAAAGGTTGTTTCCATCAACTCAGTAGATTGTAGTCCATTACCTACAGCCTAGTGTCTAGGTTAAGCCGGCTAGTAAGTCCCCGGCTAGTAAGTATCTTGACAGCATTCGTTGTTACAATTCCATGTCAGAGGTCGCCAGGCGGACTTGAGAAAACTCTGACACTAGAGCTTGTTAGGTTCGTAAACCTGCAGTCTACACTATCGTGATCTATGTAAAGAGGTTTGCCTCTTCCAAAATTTCGCCACAAAACATGATCCTTCGCTTTCTTCATAACTTTCGATAGAGAATCTCAGCGACAAAATATGATTCCATTTCACCCTTTTTTTACTAACACGAATAGAATTTTGTTTGTAGGGGTAATATCTGGAACTATTGAATCGATTCTAGAAACTCTATCGGAGTAATAAAAAGCTATATTATACCAGAGTGCTATAAGCTGTGTTTAATGTGTATACAGCGGGCGACGCCGACGAAGCAACAGTTGTATTCTGTGTGTGTTCTAAGCACTAGCGCTGTCGGTGACACGGAAGCCCGCTACTGTGCGCTTCCATTGTCCTCTCCCTTCTCAATTGGTTACCACTTACCACACTTGTTACGCGGGACATCTTCAAAGGAGCGCCGCGCTATTGTCACCTGTCTACACTAGACGCAACACCGACCGTTTTTGTGGCGATCTAGTTAGGTTTGGTACACTTAACGTTTATCGAATTAAAGTTTTTTTTACAGTTACATACTTTTCGAAGACATGAATAAAAGTTTTCGTAACGTCTAATCATAGTCGTAGAGAACTAAGTTTAAAGAGTCAAATCTAATTCAGATTTATGTCTTTTCAAACTTTTCAATATAACTCTTAACAATAGTAAAATGTAACTGTATTAATAATATTTTTATAATTCAACTCCAAAAAACATTCTTATTTACCGTGATGAATGAACTCATTGCAAGAATAATGTAGATAAAATCTACGATATTTAGAAACTATATCAATGCGTCCTTATATCATAAAACATATTACAATTGAGTGTAAACTCAATAATATTGTTCCAAAATAAAAAAAGTTATTTAATAAGGGGTATAAAAAACCCTAAAAAGCAAGTATACAAAGGCGCACCACAACAAATGTGTCACATAAATCATAAACTCAAGCTAATCCTAAATCACACCGTTGAATCCTCGTCAAATATCACTGCGACGCGACGTACAAAAAATAATTTACGACCTCACAAAATTATAAACAATGTAAAGCAATGTGTCAAAATACTCCGGTATAATACGATCAACGCCTAAGGATGGTCGAAGTGTTCATAATAAGTCACAGAAACCCACTTATAAGTCATACTAACAATAGATGTCACCGGTGAGTTGGGATAAAAAATACTATGAACTTCTGAAGCAGTTAATAGGGACCCTACACAATAGCACAGCGGTGGTACAACCTTTGAATGAAGTCGACCTACTAATTCATATTTATACGGTGTGTCCGCGTTGAAAGGGTTTGCCCTATCTACATTCTTTTCTTGGGGATTCAGAATCATGTCACCGCGGCTAGCACGATGCTATTACGAAAGATTTTATTTATAGGTTTTAAACTTTCGCTGAGTTGATAAAAATATCTCATTTGAAGATGAATAGAACAGAATACTATTTTGACCAACGTCAATGTTCCGATCAAATTGCATTGATATTATATTAAAATATAACAATTGATACCATCTCGAATATAAGAATCACTATCTAAATGCTTCATTAATTTCAAGCACGCACGGTCTACACATCAGTGAGTCACTCTTTGAGAAGAAATACACTTAGCCATTCATTATGATCAACAAATGATGTTTTCATTGCTCTACAAGTTTTGTAATCATCAATAAAGCTTTTTTGTCCTGTCAAAATATCTCGCCGCTAAATAGGATCGTGCAATTGGCTCTTGTGGTCAAACAAAATCATGCGCAGACGCTCGTGGAGAGGTGTAACAAAAGCTCAATCATATTTACATTTAGTCATTGGCTATTAATCAACACACGTTATGCTGCTCTTCAATAGGGACCTCGAGACAATCAGTGATAAACTGATAAAGAAATGGTTCTAATGTAAATAAATGGTCATCGATATGTTAGTGTCTGTGCGGGCTGGGATAATGTGGAGTGGGATTTTGTTGATCGAAGGGATTCTTCGTTTAAATCCATCACATATTAGGTGCCCTATATAAATAGTAGGGGCAGATAAATGTCATTTGGTAATATGTCTATTCATGTCAGAACCTAGTCAAAAGTAACCTAACTAAAGTCTAGGCATAAACTTCCCGTTGTCGAGAGATAGCGTTATAATTGAGTATACGATTCTGTATTCAATTCCCGGGTCGGACAGTGTTAATATAATTTACCATGTGAAACATGTTAGTAGCACCTCGAAGTCTCGATTTGTGCCCTATTGTAAGTAACGAGTTTGCCCAGTATTAGGAGTCGCATCTAGTAAGTATAAGCACACTATCCTGGCGGCAGAATGTTATGATAATTATATCTTAGTCTTTGTGCCCAGATATACAGACTACATTTAAAACCCAAACTTATGGTTAAAGCTTCTAGCGCAACATCTCTACTGATTTATCTTCGATTCTGCTAGAATAGCTATTAAAAAATAGGTACGTATTGAAAAAAATAATTGTTTCCACTCTATCTCCGTCATAATATGTCTGTTGATGAGCGCGCGCGCAATAACAAGTGAAGCTAACAAGCGGTCGATACAAACCGACTCACTGACGCTAATCCTAAATTATAACACCCAACTAATCACTCGCACTTTACTACACACTAACTTTATCTGCGAGATACTAACAAGATCTGTTACTCTACTCTACTATTCATAGTGATTTGTATACTCGTCGTGTTTTTGGTCTATTTTCAGAACCTTTAAGTTGTAAGACGCATAAATAGTCAGCAAGCATTTATATTTTGTTTGATATATTTATCCAGGTACCTTATTCCATATTAATGTATAAAAATAGGAATGCAGAAACTTAGAATTTAATTGGGACTTTGATTTTATCGTTTGCTTCAAAATATATTTTGAAATTGTGCCCAAGAAGCCATCAAACCATGGAAGAACATACAAGGTGTGATTTCGTGTAGCCACAGGTATGAATCACTTTAATACCACAGTTTTGACCACTCTGTGTAAATAATGAAATAATTGAATGCTCTGCGCTAAATTGATCTCACATTTGCTTAAGCTCTCATGTCATTTTAAGAGAAAGCATGAAACTATAGGTAACTAACAACACATGATAATAACGAGAAAAATATCAAAAGCGGCAATGAAAGCCAACGACACGAGCAAGGAATTAAGTTTGACAGTAAATAGAGGTGTAATTCAGCGATGTTCGTGCGCACGAGTTGCGGTATCGACAGGATAATAGAGGTGATCGCGACCGGCCCCACCACTGCCATCTAGCGCCGATCGCTTCACAACTTTATTAATCGTATCGATTACCGATAACACGATTGTAAGTGTTGTCGACACTTCTATGTTCTATCGACATGCAATACTTCATGGATTTCATTTTGATCCGCAGCTTTTTAACACATCGATGACAGGGCAACGCCTCTAGTGTACAATGCCGAGATCGCTTTCGCAGCCATCCGTATCTAGTTTCTAATTCGATGACAAGCGTGAGGCAAAGCTACTTATAATGCAACACGACTACCACACACAGACATAATTTATTTCGAGCTTTTTATGCTCTATTAATACACGCAATTATTTTTTCTCCACAATCATGCCCTCAATTTTTCGCCGATTACATTACTTTGATCACTTTCATACGAAAGCATAAATTGACAGCTTACTGATGACTGGCTGATTACTGCCCTAGTTTTTTTCGACCATACCATAAAGAGGTGGAAAAGGAACCACAACTGGTCTTACTTAATCACATTTTTGAGTGAACTTTTGGATCGACAATTTTAAATAAGTCTTAGCGACTACTTACTTACACGTGTCATATTAAAGAATCTCTGATTAACAACGCGTTCTTATGCAGAAATTAAGACCCATTATACCGGTAAACTTTTGCTTTTAATTTCTTAAGGCTTTTCTCCAAGAATTGTAAATCCATTGTATGTATAAAACAATAAAAAAATCGTATTTAAAATATCATTAATATTCAGTGGAATCGTTGACCATTTGTCGATAAAATCCACCACTAAAGGTTGTGTTGAAGGCTCACTCATCGAGTTCAAAAGCCAAGCGGCGATCTGTTACCGCGCCCATAATGCTGGGGTTACCCAACCATTGCTACAATTTCTGAGCAAGTTATACACCCAACTTAGATGTAGCCTAGTCAAACACAACGTGAACTTCTTATCTGGGTTAAATATTGGTGGCTGGACATTGAGATATTATGTAAATAGGAGTGGTACTAGCTTTTCGTTGTTTTGCAAGACTGATGGATTGAATACTTATACCTTTATTCTACTAATGTAATGGTAACCTATGTCCTTAGTGCATTTTAGTGACTATTATATTATATATTATTTAATAAACTCCTGTATAATAAAACCAAGACAATCTCCCGATTAAAACCTTATCATTTTAACCTTTGTGTTTATATTTTTGTGAGAAATCCAAATGTTCAAGAAAAGTTCGCTAAATTTGATCCAAACTGCACAGCATCTCGATAATCCTTATTATTAGGATCAAAATGTTCCGACGATAATATATTACAATGAGAGCGCGTTAAGCTGCCGCGGGTGATAAACTCGCCGCCAAAGAGCCTCTAATAAGTGCCTGTAGGACAAAATAACAAACACATTAGACACCATAAGGTGGACTCCATCGCGGCTGGGGCCCTTCTTAACTGCTCGTGAACCATAAAAGCGGCAGAGGTTCCTGGTGTCATTGAAATATTGACTGAACTTTTATTTTAATTTATTATTTTTATTAGACAATTAAAAAAGAATGGATAGCAAAAAAAATGTGTACCTATTTCTCGTTTATCGTTCAGGCATACTTTTTGGATATTCTTTATAATGATAGTGTTTAAATAAAATTGTGTTAAACGATCTTGGTACAAACGACAACTAGGTACAAAATTAACGATCTTGAAATATTATCCAAAGTTACAGTACAGGTTAAATAAGTTCTGATTTAGAGAGTCATAATCGAATAATTCTACAACTATTTCAACTATTGCTTTAAAGAAATTCCATTTACATTGGGTGAGTCGTGCTCAATAAATTAATATTTGTCACTTCTGAGTCTGCTTAATATTCATAAATACGTAGCCAATACCTATCTTAAAAAAATGATTCATTTCATACACTTGCCAGGTCTATACAAGAAAACGCAAAGCTCGCTAATCGCCAGCTCGCGGCTAGCGTTTCATTCGAGCGATGATTTCGCACCCATCCAGCCTCGCTCGCTAATCCATTACCTAAAACAAAACCTTACAGTCATACTTTTAAAGAACAGAATCTCTCAAAGTGAGGTAATTAATTACCGAATGTGCTTTTGAAGAAAAATGAACTTTCAAAGGCTTGTTTTAAAAGACAAGTTTGGTTGAAGTAGTTGAATCCTAGTTTATATCCTGTGGGTAAGTATTATCTGGAGATCAATCAAACTTGCACGGGAAATGTTCCTTTGTTGGTCTCAAGCTTACAAATCGCACTCTTTACTGTAATTCGTTTGACCGTAATGACTTGCACCTTGGCTCTGACTGTTCTTCGCAAATGACCGATAAGCACTTTATTTGGAAAGTAAAATGAATATGGTAATGCTTTTGTTAAAGCGACTTCCTCGAGAGCTATGTCTATCTAATTACTCAACATATGGGGTTAGGCTTGGTTTACTGTTTATTTAAACGATGGTTTTGCCTCACTCCATTACCTAACTAGGTAATTGAAAACTAACGTATTGACTATAAACTTGTGATTATAAATCAAATTAAACATTTTAGCAGTCATAATAATAATAACACATCACGCTAATTATTTTAAATCTATCATCGAAAAGTAGCACCACACTTATGTTAAACTACATAAAATATCTCGAATATAAAACACAACTACACAATTCTCCAACTTTAAATCCATGAAACTTCCACAAATTATTCCCAGAGCATCAGATGCGAAAGCTTTATTCGATCCAGCTACTTATCCTACCATTTGCATATCGATCATTTATCACGACCACCACGAGAATTGAATGACGTTTATAATCCTTAATAAGGCGGTAGCTAGTGCGCCAATAAGCGTGTAAGTGAAATTAAGTGAATTGCCCGGGTAACGCGATTTAATGTGACTTCGCCTCTAGTTATCATGTATCAAACATTGTGTCCGACATCCTTAACCACCGCTTACCTTTTAATAACGAGCCGTCTGAGATCGTACAGAGTAGTTTATGGACAGAAGCTGCACGATAACTATCAAGTTTATGTAGATTCGCGAAAATAATAGTTAGCGTATAGGCTAGTGTAAAACGATTCATCTCATATCTGATTGGTTTTCATTTTGATAATTGATTTTGATTTTGTCTCAATCTTTATGTTATATCAATTAGATACTTGATATTTGGGTTTCAATACTACAAAAAAACACTTAATCATAAAAAGGTCCCTTTAAAACATGCATCACAACGACATTTAAACAAGACGTTTAACCGCAGTTTGATCTGTTTTACAAAGCGCTCTACCGAACCCCCGGCGACGTTGCTCCTCCATAATGATTGATGGCTCCCGAATCCCGCGCCGGCGGCGATCCCGGGATTTATGCGCGCGACTCCCAGCTCCGACGTTTGCATCCGCTGAGCGGGACGCGAGGCCGCGTGGCACATCACTATGCGACACGTACAACGTTCATACATCACTACGTACCTACTCAGATTAGCGAATGTAAAAGGTGTATGAGAGAGCGTTTGTGTATAAAGCTTGACAATCTTACTAATTTTTATATTTGAGACGCGTTGTAATAATTACTACCCAATAAAATCTAAGACTATCATAATCAAATATGTACTACTACTATGAATAACATAGAACCATAATACCGATGATACAGATAGCGTTGAAAAAACTCTGCTTATAGCTATATTTTCCCCTATGGTTTTTTTTGTTGTGTTATTTTTTTATCCAAACACAGGTAAACAATTGCATCCATCAATGTGCTAATACGTACCCGTCCACGTGTTATCTAAAACAAGGATATCCTTCCAATAAATCACACATCCAGTAATAAATTCCTCGCCCATACATTACAGCGATAATCTAAGCCTTCGCAAGTGCAGTTATTACCGATAAGATTTATTGCATTCACGGCGATTATATCCCAAAAACTGTGATATTTGAACCCTTTTGTTTAACAGCCGCCAGCCAAACAATGAACAGGTGAAACAGTCACCGCCGGAACACATCGTGGTACAAATCAACCTTTCTTTACACTTTTTGTTGGGGTTTTTTGTTAGAAAATGGTGTCCAGATAAAGGTCGAACTAACACCAGCAGTAATTAGAGACAATTAATAATCGGTTATCTGATCACGGACTCGGATACGATAATAATTGAACGTGTTCTATTAGAAATTATTACGAATTCAAACTTTCTTTTGTGACTGCACCTATAATTTAAACACATACAAATTTTCGGCGATTTGATGTACCGTTTAAGTACAATAATAATCGAATAAAACCGTGCGATCAATCATTTGCTCGCAGTGAGGTGCATTTTGAAGTTACGTGTCAATTCATAAACGATAACATTGCGTCTGTTCCGCGGCTACAGAGATCGGAATCGTCGATATGACTTCTATGTTCGAAATCAATTTGTTGGAATAAAGGCATGGTTCATGTCATAAGTGGTTTTTATCTACGATCGAGTTGTGTCGGCGGCGTTTCGCGCATGCGCCGTGAAGGAGCGCGGGAATGCGACGTCCGCGCCGCAACTTCTCCGAACTGCATCACTGACCATACCTTTATTACATTTCGAGAGATGTGCTCCATAATATAATGTAAAATGAATAATTATCGATTCCATTTATTTCAATAAACTACCTACATCAAATTATCTGTCCGTTAAAAATATATTTATCTTCTTAGTCTTTAAGCATGCCAAAATGGAATAAACATTACAAAACATTAACAAAAAATATTAAAAGTTTTTATGTAAGTAATAAAATATTACCTACATTAAAAATGTCGACAGTCGATGATTTTGTATAAAGCAATGTATGGACATCGATATTCGGCGTGGTAAACATTGTTCGTTCTTGAAGGCAGAGTGACGGGACGGTGGCGGCCCCTTGCGGCGCTCAATTGATGCATCGCCTGCTCACCCACTGATTCAGGTTTGTAGCAATAATGTAGCTCTTAATACGTGTCTGCGACATGATTTAACTTATATCAGGTTTTTTCGTACTATTCAATTCATCGTGAACGGAGAAACCGAATATTTATGTGGGTATAATATTTGATATGCAACAAGAACAGGCTGTATTTTAATAATAAATGAGACCAACTCCCGGTTGTGACTATGGGAAATATCATTATGTTGCAAAAATACAAAGACGTTGGATTGACAATCTAAAGTTTGTGAAACTTTGATTAGGAAAGCAGGGACAGGCTCAGCTGACTGAGTGCCATTCTGGGTCTCCCTCCATAACATGAGGCTCTTAATATAAGCCATCATAAACGCCATGTGGTATCACTTCTAAACTAATTTATCTTT
The DNA here is from genome assembly GCA_963891755.1 of Pyrrhia umbra. Taxonomy (NCBI): domain Eukaryota; kingdom Metazoa; phylum Arthropoda; class Insecta; order Lepidoptera; family Noctuidae; genus Pyrrhia; species Pyrrhia umbra. The sequence goes on along the minus strand of OY982922.1, from coordinate 7,264,008 downwards.
AAGATGGTAACAGACCTCAAAAACAATTAATGAGACCTCATTATCGGTTGAAAGAAGACAAGTTTAATGCTATTATAAATACCCGAGTTAATTTATAGATGTTTTGTCTACTTTAACATTGTTAGATAAACCCCAAGTTGCATTTGTCAAGATTTGTTTATTGATGTAATAAAACACCTTCAAAATAATCAGAAATAAATTAAATCTCCAAACTTCTTAAATTAATTCGTTAACCATAAAATTTGTGAAGATATTTTCCAGGCTATTAAGCAGGCAAGCCATGTGCCAAAATGCTTTGAATGGCGGAGCATAATTTGGTAAAAGTTTTTAGTAACAGCCACGCGACACCGTTTAAAAGGCATGCGGTTTTATTGTGGTTTCCGAAACTTCGAAAAAAGATACCTTACGCTTTTCACCCTTTTGATGTCAACTTTGCAAATCTATTAGGGTTTTGTTTCATTGTCACCTGTTCCGTCCAATGCGTCGTTTGTCATGTGCTTTGAATTCAAAAGAAAGTTTAAAACACTGCAAGCTGTGGTTTTTGCGAAATGTTCAATTAATTCTTTAACGAGCGCCATTTTCAAGGATTCTAGTCAGGCTATGATTTTGCAGTAGGTAATGACCAAAATATGTAACGTTGGCCAGGTTATCAGGCTCCATTAAAAGTTCACTTCGTTGAATGTTCACCGTTGTATTCGACACGCGATCCGCGCTTCACGGAAACCTCAGGTAAGCAGGCGCCGCCGACGCAAATGCTAAACTTTGCGCTCGATGAATAAACAAAGAACTCCCTACAACAAATTATAAATGTAAGAATAACCATGTCGAACTACAGAATCAACTTTTTGTTTCTCGCTCAACGTTTAAACTCGCGCTGAATTAAATAAATTGTTACGTGCGATTACACACACGTATTTGCTTCAAAGGAATTTGGATGCCTTAAGACAGAGCTATGAGTTTTTTCTGTGGCAGCGGCGGCGGTAGGTAAGCCAGCGAACCACCGGTAGCTGACTCCGACCGATATTTCATGCGCAAGTTAGTTCAAACAAATCGTACGGTGTCCCATCGCATCAAGTCATTATTTTTACGTCAACGGTCACGATCGAGATGAATAAACTCGTTACAACGAACCATGGACAATGTATTGTTTGGCCAATCATGTTTTTTGTATCAAACTTCGTATCGCAATGACACATGCGTTTAACAAATCAGTAAAAAAAACTAATTCGTGGATTTTATTTTTTGTTAGTCCTTCAAACAACTTTTTGAGTAAACAACATTATTTAATCATACACATACAACACATTGCATAATCGTTTTAATATAATTACTAAGTAATAAGGAGTACACCGTGGCTTCCGACGATTAAAACAATTTCGTTCAAGTTTCGCTTTATTCTTTTTGTAAGAGGCCAACACGATATCACGTTTCCATAAAATCACCGAAGCGACTATTATTGTGTGTTCGTTCTTTGTTTTAACTCGACGTAATTCTTTCATTAGACAATAAACTTTAAGGATGAATCAATAAAGGCTTTTTTGATAAACTCAAGATTTTTGTTAGACCGTTTCGCGTCGTCTGCTTGGAGATGCCCAGTAGCCTAGGTAACTCGATAAGGTGGATATCGCTCTGCCTCCACTCAAGTATTTCTTACGATTAAGATGAAATTGCTTTTGTTTTAATATTTTCAATTTTTGGGCATGAAGATATGTACGAATATGTTCAGGATGTACAATGAACTTGTGAAATGAATTTGTTACCTTTAGTATGCACGTGTCAACTGGGATATCAAATGTTGGCGCAGCTTAGTGATTAACTATTCTTTTGTAAAGTTAAGAATGACTCAAAATTGTATTTTCCAATAAAAGAAAAAAAATGTTAACAAAAACTGACGGCAGATAAACCAAATTATTTTTACGAATACGCATTTTCTCTATTGTATTACAGCCTGAAAAATTGCAAACACATAAATCGAATCTGACAATAGAAATATACACACACCGCGTCCACCATTACAATCACGGTGTTCTTCACACAACAGATAAATGTTTACTTTTCTCGTTGCTTTGCTACTGAATTCCCAATTTTCATTGAAGCATATATCATACGTGTCGACCATAATTATTATGGATGTGTTGAAACAAGAAAATAGACCATCTGGCAATTTGTAACGGTTTGCCAGAAAAAAAGGCAAACCTTTTTCCGTTGAATTCAGTAGCTTTTACGCATGAGTGAGTTTGTTGTTCACTGTTGTTATCTAATGTACCTGTTGGTTGAAATTTTGTTTACACGTTGCTGTAACACTTTATCGTTGAAGCATTAAATATAATTATGTAGGTGTGAAATATTGTCCAATTTCTCTTGTATATTGATGAGTGCCGTTTTTTGCATGGCAATATACACATCGATGAATTATGATATCAAAGTTATTAAGTTCAGTGTGTATTTTATTGTTATACTTAGTTGTGTTACAATTGTATCTAACTTTTGAAGGTTGTTTCACTTTTTTCGCTTGGGACGACTTGGTTATGAAAATAGGATTTCAACTTTTATTAAATAATACATACGCATAATGCCTAACTACATGTAATCATTTTGTACTAGAATTATTACAAAATACATGCAACATAAACACTTTTGTAGCAGCGTCATATTGCTTAATCCTATTCATTATCATTATCAGCTCAATAGGATCAAAAGTGAAATAATTTCACCCTGTAGGACATGAGTCCTACTAGAGCTGGTAATGTGGATAAGATACCTTACTATTATCCTCATGTCAGCTCATCATAGAACAACAGAAATGAAAAAAATAATTAAGAGGTATGAATCTTGGAAACATAATTATACTTAGAGTTGTACTTCATTTCTGAATTTAAAACTAATATGAAGCAGTAGCAATTATCCGTGAACAATACAAACCAATCCCGAACAACTAAAACGATTAAACGTTTTTGATATACTCCCAATCTTGATCATAAAAAAACAGAGGAACTTCAAAAATAGTCCGTGGTCCCACCTACGGCGTTCGTATGTTCCCACTGCACGTCAGTCGTTCACGTAACCAAATACAGGATGATATTATAGGACGCTTTATCGAAGCATTTATTTTAATTCGATCTGTCAGAGATGAGACAAAAAATGCTCGGCTCGGGCGGGCATCGCTACTGGGCGCGCCGCGCCGGTCGCCTCGTAACGCGATCACGGCATACGAATTCCAACTGTTTTGATTGTGAGAAAATTGGATCAGTCTTGTATGTAGATATAGCTTCTTCTAGTTGGGTAGGTATCACAATACGTTGTATTAGTTTTATACAAGGTATCTTAGATAATAGAGCGTTACCTACGCGTTACTTGAGGGGTAACTTGTTCCTCTAAACTTACCTCTGAATTTCGCATCAGCAAGATCTTCTCGAAATCATATTTTTAAGAATACAGTTTTTAAAAGGGTTTGATTTGCACTACCCTGATACCTGACATAGGTACCAATTAAGTCTAAAAGACTTTACTAACATCAATAACACCTTAAATTATTTTAACTACTCATTTTGCGACACTCGAAGCTCATGTAACGTTAGCAATACAGAATCATGACGTCATGTAGTGTTTGTAAAGTGCAGGCTGCAGCGCCGGGGCTCAAGTTTCGCGGTAGAGCGAAGGCGCGCGCGACCGCGCAATTTCGTCGCCGCAATGCTGCGCCCGGGCCGATTCGCCGACACCATGACACCACGAAATATTAAAAAAATGGAGTACTCAACGAGTAACTTACTTAAAAATTACACAAGGTATATTAAAACGACTAGTGAAAAACCGATTCCATAATTAAATACATAAAACTATCCGATATCCTATAGAATACAAAATATCAATTATAACTACCTAACCTACTAAAAATATGTACAATCATGTACGTACCATATTCGGCCTAATATTATAGGAACCCAAATGCTACTGACTGTCTTAGGAACAATAAAAACATGCCCGTAGCTACCCATTATTAAGCGATACGCCTGTATAATTTATAAAATTGTCAAAAATTATATTCCGGTAGTCGCTGGCCAGTTATAATATTTTTTGTGCGTTACACCCCCGAAACACAAACCGAAAAAAAGTCTGAGCACGCGACACGCGATCTGCGGCGTCCGATAAAAAATATTACATCGATAATCAAATCTCTGCGAGTTCGTTGGATATTAAACGGCTATAAATTATCCTAATAGCTACAAACTATTATTCCACGAGAGGCACCCAGTAAGCACCTACCTAGAATCATTGTCCAGTTCGAAAAGTTTTTTTTGGGATTAGCGAATATAGGGTAGCGTTATAAGTGGTTGACCACTAAAAATGGGTCCAAATATTTAGCAGGTAATTATGTCTGAGAATAACAGTTTAGGTAAACGGTTGCGGACTGTAATTTACTTAATAGTTAATTTGTCTAAGTTAGGAACTTATTGGTTCCGCTTTTGTTCGACGAGTAATGGTCGGGTGTTAAATTAAAAGGTAACTTTATAAAAAAAAACAAAATTTAAGTTTAAAAAAATGTTTTTTTTGTAACAAGTCGAAAGATTTCCAATTACTTGTCAGGTTTTATGTACACGTTCATAAAACTTTATAAGTAACAAATATTATGTATATTAGAAATAGAATTTTCAAGAACGTACATCCTTTTGAAATTTGAATAACATATACTTATTTAATACATTTCATCTGCCTAGCCTTTTCCCAACTATGTTGGGGTCGGCTTCCAGTCTTAACCGGATGCAGCTGAGTACCAGTGTTTTACATGGAGCGACTGCCTATCTGACCTCCACAACCCAGTTACCGGGTAACACGGGACCCCTTGGTAAGACTGGTTGTCAGACTTTCCGGCTTCTGACTACCCGTAACGACTGTCAAAGATGTACAAATGACAACCGGGACCAACAGCTTAACGTGCTTTCCGAGGCACGGAGGAGTCTCGTTATGACAAAGATGGTCACCCATCCACGGACCGACCGCGCCAAGCGCAGCTTAACCTTTGATCGGTCGACCCGTGCGGCTGTTGCTTAGCCACGAGCTCCTCATATACTTATTTAATACAAATACCTAGTAATCTATTAGCTATTTAGATAATTGATCTTTTGATATTACATTATATTATTTATCTGATCATAAATTATTGCTACGTTGTTGAGAATAACGACGATGAGGATTTTTTTGAGACCCTATTCTAATTTATAGTTTTATAATATAGGTCTGTAGTTATATTCCTGCGTTTAAATATTTTCGTTTAGTTTCTACACGAATGCAAGTAAGTGATAGGGAACAGAAGTGAAGAAAAATAGTAGATATAATTATATTATGAGAATAGTATTTTATAACATTGAGGTTGAAAATATTTTTCTACTAGGCTGAAGAATGTATCGTAAGGAATTTCGTAGGATGAATTAAATGTTTGATGATTTCACTTCTTTATCAGAAGATATCACTAACTACAGTTTTTCGGTAAGTAGCAGGCCTAGCACTGACCCTTGTGGCATACCTATTGCTATAATATACCCGGACGATGAATAAGCTTTTTTTACTAACGTATTGCTATTGTTTCGTTAGAACAAATATCTTATTCGATAGCATTTGTATTGACTTACATAACTTATTTTTAAAAAAGCATAATTATTCTTATAGACTGAATCAAAAGCTTTTGTAAAATTAATTCAAACACAAAACTAACTTGTTGATAAGGAAAAGCCGCACGGGTCAATCGATCAAAGGTCAAGCTACCTTTGGCGCGGTCGGTTCGAGGATGGATGACCATCTATGTCATACCGAGATACGTCCGAACCTCGGAAAACATGTAAAGCCGTTTGTCCCGGCTGTCGTGTGTAAATCTTTAACAGTCCCTACGGGTACTCTGAAGCCAAAAAAAACTGACAACCAGTCTTACCAAAGGGTTTCGTGTTTAATGGTTATAACTACATGTATGTGTGTGCATGCATGTGTATGTGTGTGCCAAATTTCATCCGAATCCCTATACATAGTAGTTTTTGGGTGAAAGAGAAACAAACATACATACATCCATCCATCCACACAAACTTTTGCATTTATAATAATAGTAGGCTGTAGGATAGGAAGACAATGCTCATCGTAAACCCTACTAGCGCCATCCCGGTACGTAAAACTGGTACTAGGTCTAGAAACACCGCGCAATCTGCAAAACAGCGTTAAACGTTTCCTAAAACAGATGGCGCTGTATTGAATTGTGTGGAACGTTAGATAGTGTTCGGATACAAAGCAATGTGTGCTTTTCCCAATAGATGTCAATAAGATCGGATACTTTTAGTAGACTAGAACATCACGGATACTTTTATTATTTTTCACAGATGTCGCTTTGTAAATAAGTCCTTTTAGATAGATAGATGGGGTTGAGTAGTTTATGTTTTATAGTTAGGTAGGTAATCAAGGGTTCAAGTTGCCGGGGTTGCGTGATTGCTCAAAAGAATACAGAATACAATTGAAGGCACACGAGTGTGCTTTAGTCAATAAGAGTCTAACACTCCCTTCCGCTCCAACTACAGCGGGAGGGGTCATTTGATGATTTCCCATACATAAAAAGGGTTTAGCTGCCAACATAAATAAGAAGCCTAGGTAAGGGCTCTGTGATACAGAGCTCCTGCATAGGTAATATATGTTGCAGTTGGTTTTCAGTCTAATTAGACATAATCAAGGTGACTGTTTCCATAAAATAATCATTATGATGTTATATTTCCAGGTTGAACTTTTGTGAAGTTAAATTATGATTTTAGAAAAACTAGATACCTACTTAAATAATAAGGGAATAGATTGACGGATCTTAACCTCCATCAAAAGCCGAAAGAAAGAAGACAGGAAATAGGTTCCAGTGTAAGCCATAAATAAACACATAAAAGCCTTACCCTTTTTATTTACGACATTGTTAGGTAAGGGTAAAATGGGAAACCAAACTAATGAGGGGTTTCGTAAATTAAGCTGCGTTACGTTGTCGTCGATTTCTTAGGGTCTTATTAATTAATTACGCTGTGTAACGAAGGTTGTATCTGTAAATAACCCAGATTTTATGCCCGTCAAAATTATAAAGTATACTGCTGATGATCAAACAATCTTAAAATCAAAGGAAACAAAGTTGGGTTTATTCGAAATCTTATAACTCGAGAACGGCTAGACCAATTTTCATGGTTTTTGATTTGTTGTATTTGTCTCCGTCCCGAGCAACAGAATAACTATTAAAAACATTGGAAAATTGTCGGAAAAATAATTATGGGGCGATACGAAGTTAGGGCCAGCTAGTTTTACATAAATGAAAGATAAGTTTTTCAAGCGGAGAAATAATATTTTGTCCCCTCCGTCCTGAATTTGTTTTCAGAGGTCGGACAAAGCGTTATTAGGTAAGTCCGTTACAAATTTATATGGTAGCTCGTGGCTTGGAAACGTGCCCAGTGCATGACAATAAGCTTGTTAAAATTTTAAACAGTTTTCGTGAGCTGATGTTTTTGGAGTAAGTAAGTAGTTACCGTGGGAAACGAAAAAAAACCAAGAATGAAAAATACTATAGTGGATTTCACATCATTTGTAGTAAGCTTTTCTAGAATGTCTCGTAGGTAGGTATTACGCTATGTTGTACCTACGAAATTGATACTAATCTACCTCAAATAAAAAAACAGTCTCCCGGATAACTTTGATAGAAGTTAAAACCTGAAAAAAGATCATCTATCATTCAGTGGGTTTTTCTATGTAAATGTGGCTTTTACTATGTATGTATAAAACTGATCTGCTATAATGTAGGTGTGGCTGTAAAAATCTCATATTTTTATCATAATCTAATTTTTGTGAGTCTCAAAGAGGGAATACTGAGACATGTTGTCGCGACAGGACGTCTCGTAGATGGGTAATCATTTCAGGCTGACTGAAGTATCGAAGTATCTATCATGCCGAGTATATTATCTTATTCTTACTTTATTATGACTAACCTAATGCATTGGCAAGGTGAACTTTATTTAATGAAAGGTATGATTAAGATCACGGTAATATTATGATAATATTACCGTGTTAAGATGTTATCATTGTGTAATATTTCTCATTCATTCAAAATGTTCTTCACCAAATATATAAATCTTAGTAATATTTTTTTATTACTAAGATTTATCATAAAGATCATACCGACCGATTCTGCTGAATAAATCAGAATCGTAATAAATTGTTTGCAGTAGATGCTGTTACAAGTTTAGCGCGACACCTGATGTTCCATTTAGACGACCGTCTGGGGACACCTGAGGCCACGCTCGAGGACTGAACTTGTCTCTAAGTCAAGATGTAGTACTGGTTAAGCACCCTTACATTATTCAAGATGTGTACTAAATGTGTCACGGTCCTGTGCTTGTAACGTTAAGACTTTAACCTGCTGTCTAAATTCAGAATCTGGGGCCACAGAGGGGATAAGCAACTGTATTTGAGATGAGAATCTTAAGTGATATAAAATGTTTCGATGTATGTGTATTATGTAGAATAGAATATACAATATACAATTTATAAGTAATTTAAGTAATAAATAAGGACCTTCCTTAAAAAGTTTTACAGTAACACAGGAGCTGAGATAGAAAGAAAATAAGAGCAACACGCGAGATTATTTTTAAGAATAGTCAATGATGGCTGAGATAGGTTGTAGATCTAGAATACATTAGAATTAGGAATTTCAATAAAGGTAAAAAATAAGCAGGTTTGAAGAAATGAATTGAAGCTATGGCAAGAAAGGCCTCGAAGATGTACCTACCTTAGGTTTGTAGTGTTCACCGACCCAATTAAATTTGTTAAAGGCAAGAGGACGTTAATAATACCATTCAAAAAACTTTTCGTATGAAAATTTATTCGACTTTTAAACATATTGTGATAGCAGTTTCGCCGAGTACGGTCTCATAATCCAATTTATAGGTTTTTATACAAATTTATAAAATAAAACTCAAGACTAGAGAAGTTATAAGCTTATTTCTTCTTCTAATATGGAAGTTGCCTAAATACTCCATAAGCTCGCTATTTGCAAGTAAAAGTTCCGTCAAACTCAGTCCACTAACAGTCTCGTAGATTGGCCTGAAAATAGACAGACACACAGCAGGACAACATTTTTAATTATTGTTTGTGTTATAAATAAAACCGTGTGAACATTCATATTATTATTAATTACATAAAAGGCTTTTTTTACACTAAAACAGACATTTCAAGTTTATTTCATTGTACCTATAGATTTCCTGAAAAGTAAACGGTTACATGTACATTTTATTATTTACCAAAAGAACCTCTCTAGCGTCTGTACATAAATCACGAATAATTATAGCGTACCCTTCTACGTAAGCTTATAAAGTATTTACCAGCCTATTGGTTTTATATAAATAAATATAGCCTCACATTTTACCGACAAGCAGACGTAATCCTCCTTTTAGCTTCGCCGTCCAGTAAATACCTAATGATAAATTTAACCGTTAAGCGCCATACAATTTATCTTACAAAATTCATAGTTAAAAGCTATTATGAGAAATGTCTATTCTTGGCATTTGATTTTTATTCGGTGCTCAGATGTTACCGTTGATAGATAATCTGACCTTTCACGCGCACGACATGGGTTTTAAATAAAGAGTAAATTACTTAAAAAAATATATTTTTCGATGCAACGAAAATACGGATATTATTTTCCCACTTACTTAATAGTTAATTTTATACTTTTATTTTTTATTGATGGAAATAAAGCAACTTTTAATCCAATCCTTTAGCCGGCTTATCCTCCAAGTGCTTACTGAGCGCTCATTGAGCTAAGGTGCTATACACATGTTTGAAACGTGAGAAAAAACATTGGATAAAAAATTAAATAAGTAGCCATTGAGATATTTATACATTTATAATCCTCAATTCTAAATGCATAAGTATAAAGATTTATAGAAGTATATACTTCTATATACCTCTAAATAGTACCTCTAGGTACAGAGGTATCTGCTTAACGGAGTTAATTTCAATACAATATTAAAGATTTTTCGCGCACTCTCGCATGGTTCATAAATTCACTTTGCCATTTACTGCGGCTACCATCAGCAATGTTCTTATTTTATTCTAAGGAAAAAATACTGGTATTTGTTTTCTCTTTGCAAATGTTGTTTCATCTCATTCAATAACAATCTATACCAACATAAATATGTTTCAGTACCGATAAAGAAATACACGCAGAATCTCAACTCCATACATATGTGATAGTCGACTCTCGTATGATCCTTTTCCTCCTCCTTTCCTCTTCTTAGACGACATTAGACTGAATGTATGTAATAAAGAATAATTAATAAACCTTTAAAAACATCCATTCTGAAACCATTTATGCTACAGACTTTCCCTTTAATTAATGCGGGAAAATTAATTGAGTTCCACCTGCTAGGACCTACTGTTTTTTTTTGTTTCTATCGGAATGAGAGATCTTAGAGAAAATTCGATTTTTCCTGTATTGATATTATGTATCCTCAATGTTATTTTATGAGCTGTATAGGATGTAATAATAACACGAACTCTCGTGCGACCCTTGAAGACTCTGTCATGACACGCACATGAAAGCATGAGGTCGGAAGTGACTCGCTATTGGCTGAGACTATAAATCATTTTACCTATTGCTCATCTGACATATTCTCTCGCGATACAAAAAAGCTCTTATGGGAAAATAATTGAAAACTCACGCAGTAAACTAAGTCCTATGTACTACGTATCACGCTCGCTCGTGGTATAAATTTAAATATTCGATGTAAAAGTCACTAGTTTTCCACCCTTCTTGTTATCAGCTTTAGCATCCATGTAAATAAGCCCATAGCCATAAATTATACTCATCATATATTACGTAGTGCCACTGCAGGTTTGCATACCATACTGCAATGCAGTCTGTAGATTAATTAATTTCTAAAAAAAATGGAAGATAGCATTCAAAATAAAACAACCGATTGCAATATCACAATTTAATGGACAATTATTAAAAATACAGAATATTAGCTCTATAATATATTCGTAAATATTTTTTTAAATTTATTATAAGATATAAAATAAGTTTTTAGAAGTTCGTAAATTCCGATAGCGATATACTTAATTTAATTTAATATATTTTGACTAAAGCGCATACTGACTTGTTTATTTTGATTAAATCAGAAGCACGAACAACTTCATATTAATAACTGACTGCTGACACAGTGAAAATAGCATGGCTGGAAATACATTCCGTTGCCACACGGAATATAAATCAAAAATGTTACGAGTCAGTAGGCACCTTTAATATGGCGCTTTTATATATTTCTATAAGTCAACGACAGGAGATAATATTATGTAATAAAATATATGGTGATTATTATAAAGTTTAGATTCGATTAGTAAATACGAGGCCTGCCTATTGCAGACCACTGAAAATCACGATACTCATCAGACTAATGCCGAACAGATACACTCCGACTACGTTAGGTATAGTACATTAGATATTCAACAATGTAATGCGTCATTTCTGGTAAAGATAGATTGGAATGCTTAATAATTGAGTATAAAGATATGTATACGAAATCGCTCTACTAATGACTAGAAACACGCTAAGACAGATTATTTTATAATTGCAATTTTAATAACAAAATATGGATATTTATAATATCTAAACGTAGCTCTATATAAGAAGAAAATTTATCATAATAAGGAACTTTATTCAATAAGATCAAATTTATTCCAATCTAATATTGATACAGGCGATAATTAGAAAATAGCACGTGACTACGCTACATATTATAAGATATTTATCAGTAATTGTGGCTACAGCGAATACACCAATAAAAAGTTGTAGAGTCATCGGTATCATTGTTCCCATTCGTTAATTGATTGCATCATGAAACCTTCATAATGCACTTAAATATAAATGTTGTTCGTGTAATTGCCGATCATTTCGGGTAAGGTACAAAACTTATAATCACGTGATTACATTGGCACCAATTTATAAATATAATATAATTAGACTTTCGACAAATATAAATTAAAGATATACAAATAGGTAAACATGTACCTAATTATAATAGATGTAACCATTTTCAAAATAAATATAACTTAAACGAACTTTCTCAATAGAATATCACTGTAACTGACATGATCGAGTTAACAAATTACCCTACGAGTATATTATAAGAATACGTACACAAGAGTTAAGACATAATTCCGAATACAATTAAATAACATCAAATAATAGACGTAAACAAATGTTTTATGAATGAAAGTACAGCTCGGCAAGACAATGATTCGAAAAGAGTAGCTGTAATTAAATACATGCATGTAAATTTCGTTAATCCAGTTAGGCTCTGGCGGGCGGTGTAATGTACCATGAAAGTTTTAGATGTCGCTCTCGAGCAGGCCGGGCCGGCTGCGGCGCGGCGCCTCTTCGCAGTCGATGAGCTCAATATCGTCCAGCTGCGGTGCGCCCACGCTCTCGCCCATCAGGTGCGCTTGTCCATTTTTATTACTTCTAAAATTTTTACTCTTATCATCTTCCAGTTTAAGGATCTCTATTTGAACACCTGTCTCATCTTTATCGACCGCCGTCCTACTAGGGCGGCGGTCTAGTTCCTGTCAGGTGGCTTGTATCTCGGTTAGCTCGTTGTCTTCGTACTGCAAACTCCTTTCAGCGAGACGGAAGCTCTCTAGAAACTCGTTCAAGTCGACTAGGCCATCTTTGTTTATGTCCATCAGACGACAAATATCGACCAGCTGCTCTTGCGTCATAGGATTCGGCATGTACTTACCAATTAGTTGACAGGCCTCGGAGAATTCTTCAAGTGTAATAAAGCCTGTAATCGAAATTTAAATTAGTAGGGGCTGATCAAATATTCCCAGAATAAATTAAAATTGAATTAATGTTTACCTGAATTATCTTTGTCCAATATTTTGAAAATGGCTTCCAAACTGCTTTTATTTTTGTATAGAGTTTCGACGACATTCGAGGAGTCAGTTTTACGACCAATTTTCTGAAAGGGAAATTCGATAACGTAACATTAGATTCGTTACATTAGGATTGTTAATGCGACACTCATGTTCGTAAAAGTCAATGGCTTTGTTTGGAATACTACATTATCATCTTACATATTATGGATAAAGCTTTTTCGATTTTATAAACATATTCATGAACAAGAAAATTGTTACAGAAAATAGGGAAAATTGTCAAGTGTTTGTACCTTCGACGTTCTTACGAAACCAATCGATGATAACTTACAAATATGAATTGTATGTATGACGACATTTTATGGCATATGGTCTGCTATGACCAGATGACACTTACGCTGGTATTCAAGTCAAACGTGTCCATGTAGCGAACGCGCCGCGTGTCGGGGTCAGTCCGCACCAGCTTATCCTTGAGCATTCTCCAGGGAAGCCCCAAATGCGTTGTTTCTTCCATCGCTTGGCACCAATCACTAATTGATATATAGCCTACAAACATTTACATCACAATGATTAGGATGCCTAGTACCTGTAGTAAAAAACCACTACCAAATGCTATAACTACGATTCCTACTCTAATATTGTTGGCTAGTTTCTTTTGAACATATTTAATTACTAAATACTGTATTCATGCGTCATACTGGTTTTTTGTTCCTGAAGTACATTAAATCTAAAAAGTATGAAGACTATAGAATTTTCATTGTCTCTCGAGAGGATTCATGTTCCAACATACAAAGGGTTGATACAAGCCCGGTTAAGCAGTCGACAACCTTCTAGGTTGACCTGCGAGATGCCATACAAAAAAAATTCAAAGGGTTGTTATTTAAAAATATTATTATACAAACCACTTTGATCCAAATCCATGCTGCGGAAAGTAGCTTCCAAGGATCTTCGGACCAGCATGATCTGGTTATGTAGTTCTCTCATAGCCGAAGATTCGACAAGACCCACTCGTTGGCGGAAGGTGAGCCGGCGGGTGCGGGAAACAGCGGCCGTATACTGAACAAACTGACGCTCCAACGAGTTGCCGCATAGCTTCAGGTAAGCCCCTTTGTTGGACCCCAGCTCGTAGTAGTTCGATGCAGAGAAGATTGTTATCACCTGCCACAAGGGAGTTTAATTAATGTTACTTTTATGTGACCTTGATCTTTTGGTATAATAACAGTGAGTCACAATAAACGTAACCATTTTTATTGGATTAAAAATGAATATCTCCCCTGATACCTGTCTACCTAATCGAATTGGAATAATTAACGTGTCTACACGTAATTACTCTAATAACATACAAGAAGCAAACGCGTATTTAAACCGAACCCAGCTATATAGCTAGGGATGGGCCAAACATTGCTATCACCAAATACAAATATTAGACCGAATATGCGGCAAATTCTGTAATATATTCTCGTCCTATTATGTTTCTACATCTGCAGCTATTATTATGCTGAGTGGCGCCATAACCTTCCGATTTTAGTACGACCCTGTTCTTGTATTCCCTTGCAAAATCTAATACTATCTAAATAGTAGATTCTAACTAAAAGACTCGAATGTCATCTTTACTAATACTATAAGTGCGAAAGTAACTCTGTCTGTCTATCTCGCTTCATGGGAAAACAGCTTAACCGATTTAAATGAAAAGATAAAAAAGGACATAGAATAGTTTTTATGCACGAAGTAGTTCCCTTAGGATGCGGTGGAAACCGCAGGAAACAGCTAATTTATATATGAAAGATATTAAATACACAGCCAGCCAGGGTAATATTTTGTTTTCAATAAAGTTAATCAAATTCTGCACGTGTGGGTAAACTTGCTCAACACATAATAACTATTATGTTAGATATTACATAACGAAACACGCGATAGCAAAGAAGATGAACTTTTGTGCTGGGTGGATCTACAAAATAATAAAGCAAGAATAACGGGCTAACTTGGTGATGAAATTCAAGCTTCGTGTGGCTAAAGAATTAAATGAAGTCACTTCTTAAATATGCAAATGTAAGCTCTGCCAATTTCGTTTAAGTATAAAGTCGTCCCAAACTTATGAGCAATAATTTGTTTTGTTTTTATGAAAATAATAATTCTCTTTATGAAATTTGTATAAAATATATTATATAAGTCATATTATATAGTAATATGGAACATCGGTAATGAAACATTAACGATGTTCCATATTACTATATGCATACATAATATATCTAATATCAATATATCATATTACTATGCATACATATAATATATCACGAAAGCGAAAGTTGAACAATATTCTTGAAAGAAAAGACCATTATACCATAATTATATAAAAAGATTCTCTATAATGTTTGAGGGAAACTGAAATTGGTTTTTAACGATCACGGTCTCGAGTATAATAACGCTAAAAAGAAAACTCTTTTGTGATAATGAAACCAATTTAAAACTCAATTTGCGCAATTAATTACCCACTTATAATAAAAATCTACCTATTCTTAAAAATCAAAAATACTTGTTTATTTTAGATATTTTTTGTTATCTAACCGGAAACTTCAGTACTGAAGGGTAAAAAAACATAATAGGTAGGTATAGGAAAGGACACACATATAATAATATACTGTAGCGTTATGGATACTTACGTTTCCATTATGCAGTAACTCGTATCCACCAGGCTTGCACTCATGGCTTCTAATAAGGAAACTGAGTTTGTTCTTCTGCAGAAAATTTGCGGTTACGTCTGGACCGAAGTATGTACCAGCACCACGAAGAGCGTTCGCCACACAGCCACCCGTGCATTGCGGGTCGGACCATAGGATATCAAACACCTAAAAAGGAAAAAAAATATGTGTACCATTGTGCAGGCAGATTAAATATACATGATTCTTCTTCCCTTATTGCTACAATAAGATCATTTCATACACATTGTTAATTTGAAACAAGATGAACTAATTATATTATTATGCAGGTACTTTTTGTTCTGAACGAGAACAACTTAAATCTTTCTTTTAATACTTCAATTTCAATTATAAAATAAAAACAACCAAACAGCTACCAGTCAGAAAATCATTTCAGTAAGAAACGGCTTCAATTTATTTAAATTGAATTACTCAAATGAAAAAACCGCGAGTTACACGCGTTTGCTTTCAATCAAACTCATACGACATACATTTTATTGTATCGGTCGTTAATATATAGCGTTGTGTTGTGGTTTCACGATAATCAATGCGGTGTGAATAAGCGCTGCCCTGTCACTTACGGATTGAGTAGCTACCAACGTAAGTTTTGGGTTAATTAATTAACTACTTCGACTTCTATTTTAGTTTGTTAGTTGTTCAGTAAACTTTTCTATTTTTATTGGTGTGTTTACTCTTACTATCCGTGCGTAAGGTCAACTGATGGCTGTAAAAAAATATTTGCTTAAAACTATAAAAGATTATTTATAACCCTTGTTTGTTTCTCACGAATATTTCTAATTCTACAGTATTTGCAATACTAAGGTACATGTTTAATAAAAAGTTAATATTATTTTTAAATTCGAGACTAATTCAATGTTTGTTTGTTAGACCTTCTCGGTTATACTGCTGAGACAATCTTTTTTCTTCGTAAAATGATAGATCGAAATAGGTACGAGATAGCATTTTTAGGGTTCCGTAGTCCGACAAGGAACCCTTATAGTTTCGCTCTGTCCGTCTGTCTGTCTGTCTGTCTGTCTGTCTGTCTGTCCGCGGCATAGCTCCGTGGTTTTTGTTATTAGAAAGCTGAAATTTGGTATGAATATGTATATTGATCACGCCGAGAAAGTGGTAAAATAAAATTTTGAAAAAAAATTTTTTTTAGGGTAGCTCCCAAACATGTAAAGTAGGGATGAATATTTTTTTTCTCGCGTACCCCTTCGTGTGGGGTACCATTTTTCAGTTAAACGAGCCATTTGCGAAATATCTAGATTTTAAGTGAAATTTTTTGTTCGATACGAGTTACCCCCCCTCTAACTTTTGAATGGCTGTACCTAGAAATGTGAAAAAAATCACAGACGTAGTACATGTAATGAAATTATAAGGAAAACTATCACGGCTAAGTAGGCTTAACCGGTTACAGAGCTATAGTCGACTAACTAACTCCTACTACGGAACCCTACTGCGCGTGGCCCGACACGCACTTGGCCGGTTTTTTTAATCTAGGTGTATGAAGTATTTCTTACAAATCGACTACTTATATCATAAAACGTATCGTCTATTGTCATATTATTTCATCACATACCAAAAGTCAATCGGTATCTATAAATTACTCGTATAAAGGATAGTATCGCCTGATAAAAATAATCGAAATAGAAATAATTGGTCATCGACCTGTCACCAATGGAATAAGGCAGTGCGTCTCTGGTGGAAACACAGCCTTAATGGAAACTATCAAAGTGTTTCGTGTCAGGTCGAATGAAGGTTTAAGTATTAATTAACTTCGACACAGTTTTGATCAACCGGTGTTTATTGAATGAACCAATACATTTATTATTTGTCGAAGTTTCCGCTTCTCTGAAGTCGTAATTATTTATTACAAAACTGATTTCTTCGTGCTTCCGTCATGTGGTATTGATGAATTTCTGTTTAAGACGTCACATTTTGACGCGTAAATAAACCCGTTCGTTTCGTTCTAGGGAATTAAATAAACCTTCGTTAAAATTTTTGTGCTTCAGTAAATATAAGTTTTTTTTTTATAATAACAGTTAAGTAATAGATTTTTTAGGGTTCCGTAGTCCAACAAGGAACCCTTATAGTTTCGCTCTGTCCGTCTGTCTGTCTGTCTGTCTGTCTGTCTGTCTGTCTGTCTGTCTGTCTGTCCGCGGCATAGCTCCGTGGTTTTTGTTATTAGAAAGCTGAAATTTGGTATGAATATGTATATTGATTACGCCGAGAAAGTGGTAAAATAAAATTTTGAAAAATATTTTTTTTTAGGGTAGCTCCCAAAAATGTAAAGTAGGGATGAATATTTTTTTTCTCGCGTACCCCTTCATGTGGGGTATCGTTAGATAGGTCTTTCAAAAATATTATGGGTGTGTGAAGATCATTTTTCGGTTAAGCGAGCCATTTGCGAAATATCTAGATTTTAAGTGAATTTTTTTGTTCGATACAAGTTACCCCCCCCTCTAACTTTTGAATGGCTGTACCTAGAAATGTGAAAAAAATCACAGACGTAGCACATATAATGAACTTACAAGGAAAACTATCACGGCTAAGTAGACTTAACCGGTTACAGAGTTATAGTCGACTAACTGAGACCTACTACGGAACCCTACTGCGCGTGGCCCGACACGCACTTGGCCGGTTTTTTTATTAAAACGACATATAATTAAACTAAATCTTAAACATTACTTAATTTTATGATAATCAAATATATTTGAAGACGAATAAAAGACTATGTATATATGTAGGTGTATGTAAGTTCAATTTATCTACATTGAATAAGCAAATTTACGAACTATTCGACGATTAGTAACAATTTAATAATAGGTGTTTAGTAGAACTATATTTTTTGTGAAGTCACCGCTGTTAATTAAAACGAGTAGTTTTATTCGCCATCGTGAAGTTACTAGGTATGTGGTGCGAATAACCGTCAGTCTACGTGTCAGCACGCGGCGGACGATGAATGAACGACAATCAATGTCCTTCGGGCCTCGGCAAGAGCTTTTATCAAGCTTAAGGTTATTCATTTACCGTAATTTGACTCGTTCGGTTCTGGGCGATTGGGCTGAACCCATTAATTTTCTGGTAAATGTGAATGCACCTTAGTTAATATAAGTGTAGGTAAGTAGATTAGTTAAGGCCCGCTCGTACCACCCACCGGTAAACATTTCTGTATCTTTTAATCGTTTGAAGTTGACAGAAACAGGTTTTTTTTTATTAAATATATAATTTTAATAGTATTAAGTGAGCAATGTGCAAGTGGGTCTAGGGCTAAATTTAAACCCAGTCCACCTGCAGCGAAGCGACTATCAATTTCCATGTAGTTTCCGCGAGTGGCGATACTTAAACTAACATCCGGTGCCTCTGTGAAGTCAACCCTGCTTCCACCTTTCCGACTGACTAATATTATTATGGTATAACATAGTCTTATAAAGTTTCTGGCTTTGTGGCGATACAAAATAAACACGTATGTCCAATTTTTAATAGTATTGTAAACCTTATCACCATATGCATAAGACCCTATTCACTCATACTATTACCAGACTCATCCAGTACCACCTACGACGACAACAAAGTCTTCCAGCATTGTCAATAATGTTTTATGAACATAACTTATTTAAATACATAATATCCCAGGAAGCATTAAAAGTCTATTAAAGCCGCTTTATATGTTTAATGTTGCCCTATAAATATTAGATGATGAAATCTACATCAGATTTAACTGATAGTATATCCACACGTAGACTAATGGACCATCATTAGCCATTCACACATACCTAAAGTAGACATTTCAGTCAACAATTTCTACTTTAATTTCCCGTAAATTAAGACATAAAATGAGCGACGAAAACGTATTAAATATTAGTTAAAATGCTCTTTTTATCAAACAAATATGTGCTAAAAAAATAATCTGATTTAATTAGGTAAAAAAGAAAACACAAAATAATGATGTTTATGTTTAACCCGATAGGATTTATTCCTCCTTAAGATCATTTAAAAAATATATATATTAGGTACAAATAAATAATAATTCTTATATTATAAAAAACTATAGTAAGTATATGAGTGCACACATTAATTCATTAAATGATGCACAATACTTACACTTTTAAATTTAGTCTAAAAATAATCAAATTACATCACATAAAACCACAGTATTCTATGAAAATGATACTTAAAAAATACTACATGCATTCGAAGATGTAGCGAGTATTATTTTCGGATAAAACTATTTCTGTTGATTTATTTCTTATCGTAGTCGATGTCGCTGAAAACCTTTGAGACGAAATGTCCAATAGAAATACAAAGGTCAGTTGAGTAAAGGTCAAATCTAGTCAATCACCTGAGATCAGAAAGTTGACTTTCCGATTCTAAAATGAAAATGTTTTAATTCAGTTTTGATCTAATCAAGAAAAAGTATCAATCTCATAAATGTTACTTTGTAATACGAAAAGTCGAAATTTGTACAACCAACATTTACCTACTTAAACTGTATCTTTATCATAAAGACTACATATACAAAGATTTAAAAGGACATCTTTCACACTAACATCATTTTGTACTTGGACCTGATTTCAATCGTGCTATATTTTTATAGCCTTTTAAGATATTTCATTCATATTTCAATGTTGGTGTGAATTTTTAATTTTAAAAAATACATTCAAATACATTCTAATTTAAATTAAAGTGATATTTTTGACGGGTATAATAAACTGAACAAACCACAAACATGAGCAAACTAAACGTAAAATAAAAAATACTGTTCATAAGAATCTTAAGAAGAATTCATCATACATTTATGAATAGATAAATTTTATAAATAGTAAAATAAATTGTCCGTGGCTACATTAATTTTACTGAAAATTCTGTCCTCGTTATCTACACACTATTCAAGACAATATTCGCGGCAACCATTAACGAAATGAAGATTAATGCTCAGTGCCCGTCGATAAATATCTGATTGAATATTCAAGCTTTCACATACGGGAATATTGTATAGGTCGAACGCCTTAAAATTTCTTGGGGATCATGTAAACAAAGTAGGTAGTAAAGGAAATAGTATAATATCGTATATTTAGGTCCGCTAAATTGGGGTTTAAACTTCTATAAAGTTGACAGTCTGCCGAGGTAGGCAACCGTTCTTGTTACGGCTGTTTTGTCAACTATACACTTTAATCAATTTCAGGCTGGTGACCTGAATACCTGGGACTAGGTAGGGAAACCCAATTTAACATTGAAATAGGTATGCATCGCCCTGATTGTTTAAATCTGGATCATGGAGAGAAGTTTAATGACTTTCCTCTCGTTTTAACGCTCCTCCTCTGCACGTTTTATGATAGTCGTTCACAGAAATTATATCGTCGATTTTAAAATCTACCATGCCATAAAACTTGAAGATTTTTATGTCAGTATTTTCTAAAACACCATGAAAATTTGTAGTAAGTCATGTTTATATAAAGGAACACATACCATCACGCCGGTCATCTTAGAAGGCTTAGGCAGAGGTATACCTACACCTTAGCCCCTTGTAATGGCCGTTCCAATTAAAAACCAAGATACTCCGAGCCGCAAATGAGAAATTCTACATGGGAAAACCCAACAACACTGCCAGACCCGAGAATGATCCCTGCGAGCTCATGCTGCGGTCACTAAACCAATGAGGCATTATCGAACGGGTCCCTTATCAAAATAAGGATGAAATACAAATATTAGATTAAGATTGATTTTTTTTTTCAGATTACGAAGTTCAAAGGTTTAACTGTGCATTTATTTAACTGTGCATACTAAATTCATTGGGTAAAAGCACAAAAAAATCGTTTATTCTCCTTTAACACATAATCTGCCAGAAATGCTGAAATTGTTTCTATTATCCGTTAAACAACAAATGAAGCTGTATTTGCGTAGTAGGCACTTCAGTTTAGTTCAAAGTTAAATTTTGTTTTTATTTGTATTTCCCCTCTTGAAAATTCAACTGGAAAATAATAGCAACCCGTACAAACGACTTTTATGAAGCAAGAGTTGCAAAAATTGGAGTTAGGTAAAGCTTTTTGAATTTCAAAAATGTAGATAAATATAAATACAGGTAGGCTTGTGAAACTTTACTTCATTTGGTCACGTAATGAATATAAAAAAATTAAAATTGAAAATAAGGATCAGATCATGAGGAAAATGAGCTACAGATGAGCATGTAAAGTGTTTGGGTGAGAGGGAGGTTTTACAAAATAATTATTACTGTTGACATTCGATCATGTTTCCAAGGAATCCAAAGTTGTCATCCTATGTACCTATTAATATTCTACAGTAATGTATTTTTGTGTTCCTACCATTGACCCCATTGTGATGAAACTTGAATGAGTCCTTCTGTGTACCTACTCCCACAAGGGGCCAAAAAAGAGTAGTATTATTTTTGAGATTAACCTTATGAATCGAAAAGTTTTTGACACACCAGCTTCGTCACAAGCACCTGTGTCGTTACCAAGTGAAACAGAGCCTTGAGTACCCACCCACTCCAAGACAAGTAGACGCTAGATATCTTAATTTCTCCGAAACGTAATAATTCGCTTTTAAGTAAGACTAATTTTGCGATCGATCTATTTCACTTCACGGAATTCGATAACTTTAGCTTTTATCAGTCTGAGAGATAACCCCTACATACAAACTTATTAAAGAACTAGTTTTACCTCTCTGTAATATATCTAGAACCCCACCAGCCTAGGTACACAAAATATAACGTTCCCAAAATATACGTTTTTGTGGGTTTGCACCACAAAAACGACGTAAACAAAACTATGTATTTCATAAAAAAACAAGTTCTATTATAAAACTTTCTCCATTATTTTGATTGAAAGTGAAGAGGCGTATAAATACAACGACAATCGACAAATCAATCGCAAGAAATAAAGGATTTCTTAGAACTTAGTTAAATAAAAATACCGGTGTATTACGGGGAAAGCGAAGTTAATATATTAATTAATAGTGGATAACCTTCACACACGAGTTATATTTACATGGAACTAATAATTGGTCTATTCGTGGACTTGTGCACACCTTCAACTTTACTCGGAATGCTTCCAATTAGTCGCTAAATCCTTAATAGGAATGTACAATAAAAAAAGTCGCTCGAATAGTGTCATGTAGTTAAGTTTTACTAAATAAAATGGCATAGCAAGTAAATTAGTTACGATCAAAGATACATTTATTTAGATGGAGTCAACAAAGATAAAATTAACGTAATTCTAAATAGGCATGCGTAATCTAAAGTTAAAACTGCCTAACAAGTTGTTTAATATTTTGTAGTAACCTACTAAATATTAGCTAATGATCATGTATTTTGAAAAAGCTCGAAATCTGACTTTAACGAGTCAGTGCTTTATAACTTGATTGCTCTTCAGTTCATTAAACAAGCTTTAAAGTGAAACGATCGTATCTGTTACACGACTGCGCTGAATAAAGCGCTGTACCGGTGAAAATAAAAGGCAAACAAACAGAACTATCAACTATCGCAGTAAAATGTACAGCAAAATAAAAATAATAACAACTCGTTCGATCGAACGGGTGCAGAGCGTAAATTGATTTGCGCATTGAGGTCGTCGTAATTAATAAATAGGGATGTTGTTACGTTTCAATTAGTTAACAGCCTATTAGTATGTAACAATTAGCTTTAGTGTGGTACATTAAAGCTGATTAGTAGTTAATTAGACAAAATAATTGTAGATTATCATATGAATGAATATTTTTTTTCAATTTCATAACTAAAATAAGAGTACTGCAGCGGAGGGTGTCGTTGGAATTACAGGCACTAAAAACATTTCAGCTTTTCCTGCGTTGGCGTATATCTTCAACGTTTCTGTGCTAGCAATCAGAATCATGCCGCCGGCAATTATTGTTCCATATAAAAAAACATACAAGTCAACAGATAGGTAACTATACAAATGTCATGGTGAGCGATCATTTCCAGAACTACGTTTTTTTTTGTACGTGTGTTTGTCATGTAACTCCTCCTAAACGGCTTGACCGATTTGGATGAAATTTTGTGTGTTTATATTTGAGTGGGACCCTGGACGGTTTGAAAATACAAATGGACCGGGTAGATGTTGTCTTTTTCATAAAAACACCAAAGTTAGGACAGTACAACGACGTACAACAACAAAAAATCCTTTACGCGAAATAGAATAACAAAGCCGTATATCTTAATAACAAAATTTTCCTTTTCAAACAAATATAAATAATTACTTAAATAAATAAAAAAAGTTTTCAACTATATTTGAATCGTAATTTAATACCTACATCACATTCATTTATAATGATATATTTAAAAATATTATGCGACTTTTTTTTCAGCAAAACTAAAAGATGAAACACATTCCGAATCATTTTTATTAAGTTTATTAAATAAAAATATAATATTACGACTTTTGAGCGACATGTAACATTATCACAGGTCACGGCTTGACATAATTATGATGACTTGATATACATATACCGTATATCATATATTTTTTTCTTCTAACATAACCGAGTATAAAGAAAAGTACCTGTATAAATATGATTAAAAACCTAGTCTTTAGAAAATCTGTGTGTCATTCTTAGATATAATATTCATTGTGCGGAGTTCCCGGTCGGAGGGCAGAATGGCTGAACATTGTTAAAGCCAGTCGAGAAAATATGAATTAATTATACCTTGAAATATTGTCTTCGCTTATTTATTGCTCGTTAGTTGTGTTTGAACAATATCTTATTTAAAATAAATTGCGAGAAATACATACGTAAACCATTCAAACGTTGAATCGTACAAAATGTGCGGAGCTTGCGATAAATTGTAAAAACCATTCTTTTGGGACAGAACTTCATAAAGCGGTCGCGAAACGTACCCAAGTTTATCTCGTGCCAATCCGCGGGGGTCCGACCCGGGCAAATTGTATTACGACAAGGATGGCGGTTGCTGAAATTGCTTTCAAGCGAAAGAAATAAGATAAGATCATAGATGTACCTAATAGGGGAGACAAAGCCACTCAATGAGCTTTATACGATATAAACGAATATTATCTTCGCACGTGATCGACGATAAAGCTTAAAACGTACCATCACAGAACAAAATTGTGTTTCCCCTTATTTTAATGAATAGAACCCTGCAAAACCACAGATTAAAGACCAGATGTAGGTAATATTGAATTTCATTTTGTGAATTTCACGATGCGGCAGACCGACAACGCCAGAATTAGGTCGTTTAACCGCCAGATCTAGGTATCTTAATCAGCCTTTTAGTGGTGCATAAATAATCCCGAATATTTGCCTATTAGAGTTGATAGATTGCCTTTTCAGATCTTTCACTTTTATAAAAAACGATTTTGCTTTAAGTAATCAATTATTTAGTGCAAACTAAACATTTTATTAGCTAAGTTGCTACGCTAAAATTAGCTACTTACCTACACGTGGGCAAGCACTAAATAGATTTATACATGATCATGCAGATAATTCAAAGAATCTTTCAAACATTTCGCACTTTGGACGCAGACTAATAAATAATCAATTTTCTGGCGGAACAAATATAATTGATTTGCCAAATCATGTTCTTCAACAATTGTCAAAAAATTGTTTTCTCAATATGTTTTATCCATCAGGAGTAATCTGGCCTTTTGAAACTGTAATCTACTCTACTGAAGAGATTTGTTAATCCTACCAATAATACATATCTTTGGCTCCGAGTGAATCATTATTAGTTACGTCTTCCAAGAAAACTCAGTAAGTATAAACAAAAGTATTAACGTTGAGTGACTAGGGATTGACACTACATGACAAGAAACTTTTGTTTACATTTACATTATTGATAAAAGATTAATTAATTAGACGAAATGTCGGCTCGTGAATAGACTACGTACATACATTACGTACGTAACACCTGAAAGAGCGACCTTCGCCCGTTACCGTCTCTAAATATGAAACGGAACCATTTATATTTCTTCAAGTACCTACCGCTCTTTGATACTCAGAAACCTCAGACCTTATTCTAGTTGATATTTTAAATTCACCAAGAAATCTAAGCAAGTCATACATCATCAATCATCAAATAAAAGTGCAATTGTTCATGTTACAATAAATCATAATACCGTGAACGTGATTCGACGTTCTAAAGATAGTTGAAAGCAAAAGTTTTGATTAGTTGCTGAATGTTGGATTAGTCCGCGACGCGACGTAGAATAGATGTTGAACTGGAAAATGTTGGGGCGGTCTCCGAGCCAGGTGCACGAATTAGCCTGAACAATTCATTCAATAGAAATTGCTTTTGAATAGAATATTGTTTATGGAAACGGTATTGATCGCATTGAAAATTATAATGATCATGTATATCAGGCATTCGAATATTCTGTATGCAGAGCTTCATTCATCGCATTCATAGATCAAAGAAATTGGCAGCGACTCGACACATCTCCGTCGGAAGATAAAAACTCGTGATGCCAAGAAGCCGGCAATGAAACGATCGATAACCTTTAGATTGAATCGTGAATGATTGATTACTAACGACTAACCTGTTTCCACTCTACTTTGTCTATAGTTTCACCGCCCGTCGCCGAGCCCTCGGTCACTGGTGGGCGGAGTAGAGACACGTACTGGAATAAAGTTTGGCACTTTCAGTATTTGTTTATTGCGAGTTTACAAACTTAAAAAACTTATAAAGGGCTAACAACATTGAAACACAAAACTTTTAAGTGGATCGTGATCGTGAAGTAGTCCGAGATACCTATGAAACTACTTCTACATGAAACTGCTATATTATACTACAAGAAATTGTGAGGCATAAGAGTAACGAAAACTGCGTATTATGATGTTGAAAGCATTTAAAACCTAACTTTATTTGGGATACAAACCTTATCTCGTTCGAGGCTTCGTATCATGTCGAGATCAGTGGTGTCAGATATCCCACCATGAACCACGAACACTCTGTTGTTGATGATGGTGCCCAGAGGAAGCCAGCGGTACACACCTTCAATCAATTTCAGCAAGCGCTCCGCATTATGCTGTTATAAATAAAAACCAATTTTACATCTTCATATATGAAGTATAACACGTACATATTATATTTATTCTATACACTTGTATAAAATATTAGATTACGTTTATGCTAATATATCTAAATTCAAGACTGCCTCATTGGTCTAATGATGATGATCAAAAATAAACGGGTCCCGGGTTCGATTCCCGGGGCTGTTGACATCGCTTTTAGGGGGTTTTAAAAATTTCACAAAGCTGTCTAGAATCAGGTAGCTGGTGGTGTTACGGCTCCGTGCCAAGGAGGACTTTATCCGTCATCATCGACTGCTAGCTTTATAGCAGTCGTTGTTACAACTCCATGTCAAAGGCCGTCAAGTTTGAGAAAACTATAACGCTAGGGCCTGTTAAACTGGGTTGGACCACACATGACTGCCTGTAGCCCACACGTTAAGAAGACAAATCTTAATTCTGTCCAAAACATAGCTGTTTAATCCAAGCATTCGCAAGTATAAAACTTGACACACAACAATGTAGTCAAAGAAAGGAGGTACGATCAAAAGTGTTTTCCTCGGGTTATCAAACTTTTCTATGTTTTATTAAAGTCTTCCATCGCTTTACAGCGCGAGTTGCAACACGCTAACTATTCTGATATCCCAGTGTAAAAAAATGCATTCTTTATTTTCTTGATAAATCTAGGTAACATTTTCTAAACATAGTACGTCGCAAGGACGCGCGTCATAAAAGCTTTATATTAAAAAGTTTTCATCAAATACTGTGTGGTAACGACATTTCATTAAATTGGTTAAAGCTTTGATTGAGGTATAATATTTAAAGCAACTTTGTTTAAATAGACTGACATAAAGTTCATTTTAGTTAAGACGGTTCGTATTCGCGCTATGGGGAAAAAGCTCCCTTTTACGTACAATGGTAAATACAATCATAAACATACTTGTAGCTAGCTACATCCTTGGAGGAAATGAGGTAATAACTGCACACAAAGCCGAGCTCAGTCACTAGTGTAAGTATAATAACTTTGTATTTAGATAAAAGCGACGGTGATAACTATGTAGGTACACTTCAGACACAAAGGGAATAAATCTTCTCAAACGTGATTTCTAAGACAAACATGTTTAGGACACTCTTTGTGCTGCGGATGTTGTTAAAATCTTATTCCTTGAGAACAAATACAAGGTAGGGAAGAAACTGGATTTTGCTTAGTGTTAAAGAGTTTTTTTGTAAAAAAAGTTCAGCTTACTCTTGAACGACAATTACATTTTCGCCTCACAGGTCCTATTTATTTTCCAATCGAAAAACAACTGGGAGCAAAGAGTTATTTTCTGTTTTTATTCAAACATTTCCAATCCTTGATAAGTTGTGTAGATTTAGAAGCTTTCTTTGTCTCAATTGTCAGTGATTCAGAGCTCAGTGGCATCAATTCCAAAAGGATAAATATAAATGATCTGGATTTTCGTTATTCCAAATTATTTTTCAGTTCGGCTCATCTTTTATCAGATTTATGATCATCGATTTGTATCCAATAGCCGTTATAATAAAATGAAGCGCATATTTATCGTTGTATCATAATAAATATTCGAAAATTTATAATGTTTGCTTCACTTACCCGATACTTTTGCTGGACTTCTTTTATGAAACCATACCTAGGAAAATACAAGTTTCATTAGGTGATTGATATAAACTATACCTAGAACAACATATATAGATAATAAAGCCTATCAACAGTTGGAATACTGATACTCTCTGCGGGAGCTTAATGCAGGTGTTCTGTTTCCTCGCGAAGTTTTTTTTTCGCAGTTTTAAGCACATTGGTGCCGAAACAAATAAACTAACAGAGAAAAGTTCATGACTGTAGGTCGAGGCCTTTAATACTACGCTACCACTGCTCTAGATAGAAACAATTATAGAAAATTAACAAGCACAATTATTATCAAGCAAGTATAATTTTAACAATTATTAATATGCCTACTAGCTAATTAAGTATTAATATATAATTTGCAACGCAACTGAAAACGGTGCTAAGCTGGACATGAAACATTTAACAACTTGATTAACCTTAGTATGCAAATACATATTTGAGTTTGAGTTTATAATGTATGTATGTTTAAGTCCTATCAAAGTAGGATTCCTTTCTCTCTTCTGGTAGTACTGGTTTCTTGTTAAATAAATACGCCTTGGCCTATACATCGTCACGCTATTTGAATTTCACTTTATAAAGTTTCATTGAAGTATTTTTAACAAGCTCAAAACTGGGAGTTTCGTCATTCGAAAAGAGTTGTTACACCAAAGTTAGGACATTATTCACTGAATTGACTCGCAATATGAAGCGTCAAAATTATTTATTCAAGTCATTAAAACTTTCCCTACATACCAGACCTCTTTGAGAAATAATTAAAAGCTAATACATTTTCCACTGTGACTTATTCTAGAGCAGACTTAAATTGAAACTTATTACATTTTCATGAACCTTATAAGTTATTTTATTTGCATTTATCACGCACAAGGCGTTTATAACAGAAAAGCATTTAATAGTACACATTATTCCTACAGAAAAAGGTCATTATTAATCTTATACAAAGCAATACATCCACCATTTGTGTAACTAACCTAGAATTCATAATGAGATCCTCATGGTTGCCGCGGTTCAAGAACACTCCTCCAGGGAAGGCCAACATGCACGACAGCAGTAGGAGGAACACCTCCAACCCCTTCTTGCCTCGATCCACGAAGTCCCCGTTGAATATGTATGGGTTCTCAGGAGACGGCAGTCCATTCTGTACAAGTATGAAGTTTAATGGATGTTTTATATTCAGTCTAACATTGTGGAGGTGGCAGCGTCAACATTGAACACTAGCGATTCTGCTGACAGACGAGAAGTGTGCACTCTGGCCGGGCCGTGACTCCTCCCTATTCATGTCGCCATACAAGTTGAGGCTACATGTGTGGCCAAAGCCATTTCTAAGAGAAATAGGTCATAAACAAGATCCAGTAGGTGCCTAAATTATCCTCTACTATATTGTATATAATTATATTGTATAAGTTAAGTGACTTATCCTACACTTTTAACTCTCTTTGTAAGCCAAAAAAAGATATTTTTTTACATTATGTTAGTTTAAGCAATACGTAATATATAATTTATGTCCAATGTCCATGTATACATTGGACATAAATTATATATTAGGACTGTACGAGTAATCACAAAGAACGCATTCAAAATACGAACATAACTCACCTGGGAGACAACCACAAAACCTTTACTCGCATTAAGCCGAGCCAAATGACCGTCAGACTAAATTTTTAATACTCTACGCTTTTTACATCTAACGACTCGTCCACATTTGAGCTCAATTTATGAAAAAAATTATTGACGCAGTTTTCGTACGTACTTTTATAACCTTATTTTTATTTTAACAAGCCAATTTACAATGTAGTTTACTAAATTGATTTGATTATAGTTATGTAATAAATTATAACACATAGCATCTGTCAGTCTACTGCCGACTAAGCTGATTTGCTAAGTCGTCAATTTCGTCAAAATTCTGCCGATGAAGGAATTTCGGGTAACTGATCTTGAAACGACACTAAGCTATTTGGTGAATCCCAACATCTGCAGCAATGACCGCTGGGAAGGTCGCTTACGCAATAATGTCGGCTACTAATCAATAGTTACGTAGGTAGTTATATAACCGTTATCCTTTAGATAATTTATCTGTATTTTACTAGTCACGGTCAGATGGCACACGTCTGATTGCATTGGTACTAATTGGCGATTACCGCATATAGGTACTTTAGCTACGTAGATAAAAATGTCACCTCAGTTCAAAAAGGGTTCTTGAAATCATAACTCACGTTGTCAGTTATTTTTTATGACACCGATTAACTGGGATTATGACAAACATCGGTTGTTGTGATACGACCCTCGTGTTTTTACAAGCCGCCTGTTTGTATAAACTCAATTTAGGCAGCCCTTTCCATTCCCGCTGGACCCGAACTGTTTGTATGAACGTCGACTTTATGTTCAGATAAAAAAATACATCTACCTATTGCTCTCTCCTCCTTTAATATATCCTACTTCTAGTTTTAATAACACTCTTTTAATTAAATTACAGAAAGCAATGGTAATACTGAAGTGATCATGGATTAAAAATTTCGATTCATAGCCAAAAAAAATACACCGCTAGTAAACATTGCGCGTCACTAAACGTTTCATAATAGTAGTTAAGTGGACCATTGGGTTATATGCTTGTAAGACGGAAATAACAGAAGGAAAACAATATCTGCAAATTAACGAGGTCGTCCGGCGTAACAGGCGGTCTATCAATCAAACCGCGGAGCGACCAACGGCGGCACGGTGGCACCAATTAGATGACGTGTGCGCCGCTCCCTACCATGTTTGCCGAGGCCCCAGGCCACCAAGCCTCTAATAAGCATCCGCGAAAAAGAACTTGAAGGAAACCCTACTAATATCCACCGTGACGTAGAACCCCACGTACATTTTGCCCCTTTCTTCACCGTAAGCAAAAATTACAATGTTACGCTTGAATTTTTTGCTTATTTTTAGCAGTTTACAGTTTTGGACATGTTGTACCCCTTGATTTGTAACTTTGATTTTGTAAACTATAAACATAAAATAAACTTTGTTGTTATTCTCGTTGGGATAGCAAAAACGTCGTGTCAGCTGTTTGCGTTCCCGCGCAAGTTGAGAAAAAAGAATTGTTTTCCTGAAAGTACAGATGTTAACTATAAAGCCAAGTTTAGACTACTACAGAAATCGTGAAACAAACGTCAAATATAAATGTGTATGCTGTTCACACTTCAACAGTTTCTTTGTGATGACACTTTTCTTGGGTCACAGTAAATATGTACACCGAGTTTACGGTGTGGTAAAGCAATGTAAACCTAGCTTAAGTTACCGTCATGTATTACTTTTAAAAAATAATAGCTGAATAATATTTAATGTATATCTCAGCTAACGTATGTATGTATGTGTCTTGTCATTAAATTGTATTTATTTTAGTTGTCTTCATTCATGACAAAGCTTCACGGAAAAAGGTTTTCTTTACGAGGAAATAATAAATCGATACTTTACTGGTGCTCTAGATGCAACGTTTTACGATTAAATGACTTTGCGTTCGCGTTGTCCATTCAAATTAAAATCATTAGTTTAAGTGGTTCGCGCAAAACCGGTCCCTATTCTAGTTTAAATTTATATTACTCGCGACTTGTTCACTGGAAATAATCTGCATTAGAATTTATGAATGAACATCGAACTTAGTTTACACGCTCATAACTTTTTCCATTGATGCCTTTCTAACAATAACAACGACAAGTTTCAATATCTTTGCGTCCCAATCTATATCAGGAACAGTTCACAAATATTCGATAGTACACCTTCAACAAATATCAATAGTGAAATATTGGGATCCTATTGCTTTTGTTGACTATCGATACAATACAGTCCATTTCCTTTTGATAGGCACGTGAAAGTCATTCACGGAACGGTCAATATTTACAAGCATTATATTTGTTGTTTAGTACTGAACTAATTAAAACACTTTTAAAAGTGAGTACAATAACCTACGTGCAGTAGGATAATCATAGGGTTACCTACCTTTCAATCGTTAAGTGTAACGTGTGTGAAAAGTTAGTTATATTTAGTTTCTTTAACCCAAATTCAAACCAAACACCATGTGGCGTGTGTCACAAGTGTATGATTGTATCAAGTCGTTATTACATAATAATGTTTTGATGTCGATGTAAGCGATATGGCGTGCCTTTGTGCTACCATGAAAATTGCTAATTACCCTTAACAAGAAACAAGAAGTATTTGTCATACCTTATGAAATATAACCAGCAAGTCGTCCAGTTTTCCGTGTAAGTCCCCGCACACAGTTATCTGACTGGAGATAGAAGTGGTCGCCACGTTGATATTGGGCATTCTTTTCAACACTTGAGTGGCCTCTTTTAATATCTGCCCGACGTGTTTTGGATGAAGGCGGTGCTACAAAAATAAATTGGTTTTTAGATTACAATCATGGTGAAACAGTATTAAAAATAAGCAAAAATGTTCATAATGTCGTCTTTACAAATCAGTAGTTATTAAAATTATGTGTGATATTTAAATATAATACAACATATTTGTGCAAAAATTCTGTTAATTGATGTCCTCCTCGAAATAAAATTGACTTTATGATTTATGGATATCTACGTAACATAAACCTTTTAATGTAAACAAACAAACGGTGGATAAATGTGCAAAATTTAACTTTATTTTCTTTTATATTTTAACATAAACCGCCCAGAACAACTCTAATTGCCGTATTTGCCAGTTGTTGTTTATTTACGAATGGAATCAGTCCAATCAACCCATCTCTACTTATGTCTGTCGTAAAAGTGTACCGAGGGATAATTCTAGGATGGCCGCATTCGGCTACCCAGCGGTAATATAGTAGATCGTATCGTACTTACAGAGATCTAACCCAACCGATATATGTACATGATGCTACTGAAAAATCCTTTTAGCTGATAGTAACCTTTCTATGCAGTGATTGATGAGCCCTTCACAATTGCCAGAATCATTACCAAACTTTTCTAAAGGAAAATTCTATTTCGTGATTCATAGTTTTCACAACACATCAGGCAGGCAAGGCCTACACTAGTATGTACACAATGGTAACACGCATTCGATATTACCTTCTTCTTCCTAAATGCCTCAATCAGTAGGTCGATATCCTTCCTTTGTAGCGGGAATTCGATGTCGGGACCGCGGGAAGGCTTTGGGGGTGCTGTCTCGTCGACGCCCCCACCCTCGTCCGACTCCTCCGAAAATACTTGCTCCACTACAAAAACGAGATTTTTTCTTAACTAAATAATTTTAGCCTCTTATTGTAATACAAACATCCATCATACCTATTATTTTATTTTCGTAAGTTGCTCACAGGGTTGGCTTACGAAGTTATTAAATATTACAAACACGACTCCAATTTTGCGAAAGCATTTACGTACAGTGCAATATACTACAGAGACTGAGTAATTTTGAACAATGTTTTACTGTGTAGACACTACTGGGAGCATCACCCTAGCTATTGGTATTTTTCTTTGGCAGAAAAGAAAGTTAATATTCAGTAATGGTTCCAACTGGAAACAAAAATTAACATCACAAGTATATCACATATTTGAGAATGGGTTCTTTTCACAAAGCTAAGTCCTCTTATGGAATGCATTCTAATACACATATTACATTGTTTACATTTCGAGCGACTGAATATAGTGTTTGTGCAAGTGCTTCGTGCACAACATACACAATAGCAGAACAAAATACATTTTTCGAGTTAACTTGCAGCAATCGTACCTACGCTATTCGTCTTTATTTGAGGGAATGCAAGTGGATTGCTTTTGACAATTCAGATTCTTAGTAGATACTCCTCTAGTAATAACAATTTGAAATTTGAGTTTTTTTATTTATTAAAATGAATGGAGAGGAACTGCTGAGATTTTGTGTCGGAATGCTCCGAGAATAGCAGGGAGTTAAATTTGCTTGTTTTCAGTGCAGTAGGTAAGCTGAGCTATGTACCCATGACATGTGTAAAGATAGCCACATCGTTGCGTGTTCGACGCCCGTTGAACAAGGAAAAACAAAACCGTAACGCAAGGAACGAACGGAATGGAAAACCGGACGCGCAGTATGTTGGCTTAATGAAATTACCTCGGCGCTGAACAATAATGTGTTTAAAAACTAAAGTAACCACAGACTATGTGAGTGATTTCAGACGAGTTTTCTCCTAGCTTGCACTTTGTGACGGACTTTGGTAAAATTTATAGTAGTATTGACTTTATTTATTTTCTTTAGAATTTAAGTTACGATCTTACATGGCCCCTTTGCCCTAATTTATTAGAGTTACGTTTTCATTTAAGGTTATTCAACGGATGCAAAACAGGTTGTGGTCTACATGATATTTTTTTTCCTGAAAATTCAGGTTAGTTTATTTTCTCATAAAAAATACTACTACAGTATACTATCGTATTAAGTAAATGCGGTTAAGTGCTAGTCATCATTACACAGTGGGCACTGAGGGCTTGCACTCGATCATATCATACTATCTGCCAGATGGCACATGCTACGTTACGCCAGCCGATTTTTGTTTTCTTCAGAAATCTTGGATTTATAGCAATTATTTGTTAGTAAATTATTGATATTTTGCAAGTGAATACCTATACAATACTATGTAATATAAACCTACATGGAAAAAATATTCTGCCATAAATAGTTACGATTTTTTAAATTCCCGAGTAAAAACGACCAAGAGGCAGTAAGGACAGTTAAAAATTCTTGAAATGAAAACTAATACAATATCTTGTACTAGTTGTGCATGCACGTAAGTTCCTATTTAGATAGTAGATAATAAATAAATAACATGTCAACACAGCTATATAAACTTTTTTACTTTGCACCCGTATGTAACTCTGGAAATTAGGTATCTTATAATCATGTTATTATTTCTTTCCAAAAACTTTTCTAACGTTAGTTTTGAAACTAAATAAATAACAATGTACTGAAATAACACAACAAAGTTCGCAAGTTGGTCAGCAAAAAAAAACATTCACACGACGCCGACGTTTCAAAAAGTCGAGAAACTGGCGCGTATACGATAACTGTTCTACTTGCAATCTGGAACTTTAGTTTGTTGTACTGCCCGCGGTCCACGGAAACTCGCGGCTCAAACGTCTTCATTAACCCAAATGTAACCTCAGATGTTGATCTTACAACTCCAAACAAACTTACTTAATGTTATTTGCCTGGCTATAACATTATAAATGTTTATTATGCTCCTTAACGCGTTTATGTAAACATTACGATTACCGTAACGCACACTCCACCCTCGCAAGCGAGTCGCGAGTCATCATTAAGATATAATCTAGTCTACTCTTGAAAATGCCAAGGTGAAGTGACTTACAAACGGAAGCAGTCCTCGAAGTTCGCTCGGAGGAGGGGCGCCCACTGGTGTCCTTCATGTGACTTAGCAAGGCGTTGAAGAAATTGTATAGCTGAAACAAAATTTCACGTATCAAGTGAATGCTTACACCCACAGTTGATATGTAGGGTTACATTTAATTAATTAACGACCTTGTAAGGGACGAACCCAGAATTAACAACATTTAAATAAAAAATGTTCTATATATAAATATATATGTTCGTAACCCCTTTAGGGTTTCACTGGGACCTATGTATGTATGTGTCTACGTATTTTTAACGGTAATAACTTATTATTTTATATTGGATGTACTATTATATCCTTTTAAATCAATGTTCATTACCCTTCATATATCGTAGTTTATTAAAATTGCATAAGTTATGTCTTTACATACCTATACCTAGTTATTTTAAATCGATTCAATTCACTATACTACCCAATTCAAATTGTGGCTTGTTAAGCCACGAAGATTGAATTCAGAATGGCATTTATATCTTCTTTTAATTAAGTCAAATACGAATTAAAATACGTTTTTACTTCTAAACTAAACAGACGCTTCCTACCATATGCAAGATACCGGAAAAGCGATCGCACTGCAAACAGACGTGCAAAGAAAATAATATCTTTATTAGTTTAATTAATTTAGTGAATAAATGTTCTTGTAGGTACCCATTACGTAAGACCGCAAGCTTAAATGTGACATAACCGGCAAGGTCACCGTCATTTACTTTAATTCCCAGCGTCGCCCCTAGACATCAAGTCACGGCTTTAGTGCAGTTATTAAAACCCGGCATCGTTAATCATGTCGCTAATGAATTGCATGTCATTACACTGAACGTCACTGAGCTTCAAAGAAAGCTACCAAAGTTTTAGAAAGCCGATCGAAACTGTTATTAATTTCTGGTCCTGATAAACCCAAATTTTTCACAGGTTATTCAATTAATTTCTTTTCAATTAATCTACACATAATGTGTATTTTATTTATATTATCTCTTTACCAAAATACTAGGGAGGTGAATATAATTTTTTATAAGTTGACTATTGATCAAGTCATATATTTTATTTAAAATTAGTCAGTGTAAAAAGAAATAAACGTCTTGATTTATTTGAAAAATAAACTATGTGAACAGTTAAGCTGTTTTATTCAATGGCCATGCGTACCAATCGTGTGTTATTGCGCATTCGCGTGAATGGTTCGTAATCATGTAGGTGCCGCCGCTGCACTGGCTGACGCGTTCAACCGAGTCACCACTGTCTCGGCGTTGTGTACACAACCTTCACTTAAGAGACTATGAACCCCAAAGGATAATTCTATCGTTACCTAAAGCACCCATAAAATTTGAATAATTACATCATATATAATTGAAAATTGAGGTTACGAAACGACGTCAGGCTTAAGCAGGTTAAGCACTTAACCCGTCCTCTAGCTGATTACCCGCTACGCTAACCGAGCTATATTCAATTCCCAAATGAAACTTAAAATTACTTTCAATATAATCCTCTTTCTGCTGTTTATACAATGTAGGTCATAAAAAAACCTAATTCTCTGACAAAATAGTCATTTTTTTCAGGAGCGTATACTGAAGATAAAAAAATACCGAGGAGACCGAGGAAATATAATAACATGGTAATGTGGTTTGTCCGTGCGTGGCTTTGTTCACTGAAACCGAATGATCGCACTGAAATGTTCACTGAACACATTGAGTCAATGGAAGCGACGCCTCTTCGCCTCGAGGTAGATTGCTTCGCTCATCTCAGACTTAATTTAATATGTCATCGACGATAAATTTACGCGACGCGAATATAATCGAGTGTTGTGCATTTTTCATGAGATTAAGTCATCATAATTTCATAAGGCTTAAATGCATGGGCTAAACTCAGTCAAAAGATGTGAAGTAAAGGACGTAAAAGAACAACATTTCCACAGTTAACTTTTATTAAATTGGTTTACCAGCAACGATAAACTACGTTAATCGCCTGAAAGTATAATTAAATTCCTTTATCTATTTAATTATAAATCACGGATAACGCGCCTCTTAGCCGGGCTTTCCGATATTGTTTGTAATTTTAATATCTTAGAAGATAATTGTCTGGGTACTGTCGGCAGGAAGAACACTTTTACGTAATTTAGCAGTAAATTGGTTATTTAAAATGGTTCCAGTTTTGTTACAAAATGAAGTTCTCAGTCTGCTACTGAAATACTGGTGCTACCTAGATTAGTAATTACGTTGTTCTCAATGCAACTGTTGTGAACAGGAGACAGAAACGTTTTCTAGACATTTAGTCACGTTTCGCCTTATTGTAAGAACTTTATTTATACTTAGGAAGCTGCAAGTAAAATATTTGCAAATCTTGTCGTTCTTCAAGGTTTGGTATTTGGAATGGAATTGGAATTAATAACGATAGATGAAGCCCTTTGTAATACGATTAGCGATAAAATGTCCCTTTCAATAAGTAAAGCTGTATAGACTATAGATATTAGAGCGTTAAAATTTGAATTTAGAGTCACAGTGTTACTTCACTCTCGGGAATTGATCAAAAGTAATAAATAATAGTGCTCACATTATTAATTCTCGTAGGTACGCTAAATACTTACTCTTAAATAACCTTTTTAAAGTTTTAATAAAGTTTTCTTTGACATTAAATGACTTTTTAAAAAATGTGCTAATCGGGGTAGTTCGTTCGGAATGTTTTCTGTGAGGTTTTCTTTTATTATTCTAAGTAAGCACCATCTACTTTATCTACAAATCTAAAGAACCATTTTCTAAAATCAAATCATAAAAAAATTAAGTATAGAAAATTAATTAATAATTCTAAATAACTTACAACAAAGCCAGACACATGCAATATTTTCATTATCAAATTAGAAATTTATTTTCTTACTTAAATTTAACTAACTTCGTTACTTACATTAGACTATAATTCTTACGAACTTATAATTTGAAACTTAAAGTTACCCTGAACATTAATAAATCCACTTCTTGGTAATAAGATCGTAAAATGTTTTTCATTATTTATTCATAGAGGTATTAGCTACTTAGAATCAAACAACGATAGCAGTCAGATCCCTCTCAGTAAGGGATAAGTAATCTATTTGTATCTCAGAAGGGCTTCACGTAGTTGAGAATACGAAATTGAATTTATAGATTGCTCACCTTTACTTGATCTTGTTCCCCAGCATATTCAATATTCTGAAATATTGTCCACGTGTAGCGCCTTCGCACCTCCATTCGAGCCAAATATCTGCGGTACCACTGCTGGATCAAGATGGCAGCCTTCATCGCTGAAACAATATCTTACCGTCAATACTTCGCACTATGGAAAAAGAAATACTTGCCTAACTTAGAAATTTTCTTTTGACCTTAAAATAACCTTAGGGATTCATTGGGCGAGATAAGCCCTGGGAATCAGAATGTAATTTAACTGAGCGGCGAAAAATCGGATTTGAGATTGCCACTAAAATACTTAGAAGAAAATGTGAAAACAATGACATCGTCAACTCAATTGCAAAAATGCTTCAATGTTTCATGATCACTGTATAAAATATTGGTAAGCTTTTATTGAACCACTAAAATATAAACGAAAACCTATCCTGATTTTACAAAAGAAAATATGTAGATCCCTCCTGGACTTACCTATCCAATAATAGATAGATAATAAAAGAAACCACTCACAAACATGACTGAAGGGTTCATAAGGAAAACTAATTATAAATAAACCAACATATCTGAATATTGGCTAGCAAACTTTCCAAAATTGTTTACATTAATTTAATATAAGTATAATATATTTTTTGATTTCTCGGAAACTAGTTCGGAATATATAAAAGTAACAATACATCACTTATATTTGTCTATGCAATATAACAAAACACTGGTTGTTAAGGAAACCTCCTTCGCAAATTGATTCCTGCGGCATGCGTGGGAAAATTAGCAGCCGATATTTCTAGGTATTTTTTTACACTACACGAAACGTTGCGCAAGAATTAAATAATATTGTTGCTATTCTCCTGAAAGCCTAATCTTTCGCGTATCAGTCGGTCTCAGCCTTGCTGTCCAGCCAATTGCCGATTTCGAGTATCTACTGAGAAACTGAGAATTCCCACTTGGAAAAACCCACTTTTGCTCAATATTGAAATCGAAATCAAGATCTTAACATAATCAAGGAAACAGATGGAGGACTTCAAATTGGTTTCAAATACCGATATAAAAAGTATCCTATATGTTAATTTAGGTTATAAACTATATGCGTACATATGTTTTAATATGTGCATTTTAATCTGTGTGTTTTTGAGTAGGTGCACCCTAAGAACAATAACTAAAGTAATACAACAACGATAGTTTTAGTTATTGTTCTGAGGGTGCACCAAAGGTTATAGTTCAATCTATCAAACATAATAGGCACAGGTTTTGTCTACACGGTATAATTTACTAGGTTGCACGTAATGGGAACTCCTTTGATCCAATTTCATCCTACAATAGATTGATGCCCGATTGTATGTTCTCCATTTCAACAAACACATTAATCGATAAGCATTGATAGATTGAATAAAAGCAAACCAGCTAATATAAGTTAGACATATAACTAGGTACAACTTGTTCCAAATAAGTTATCAGTGCGCGGCGCGTAACAAAACATAATTAAGTCTATCAACAGTTCCGAAACTAAGTACGACAAAGGCACGAACAAATAATTACGTAAGCCACTTAGACATCTACACTTTTGTACTGAAATTAGATGTTCTTTTGAAATCCAATCTCAGTTTATTACGTATTTTATTGATTGGCTAATTACGATTTGCATACGATGTTCGTGATGTTTTAAAGGCATTTCGTTGGTTGAGCCATTAGTTTTATCTGATGGACCATTTACAAAAGATAACACTTTGTTACGAAGGGTTTAAATTCTAATTTGCTACGTGTCGAAGACCAGCATTAAGGGACGAATCTCCATAAAGTAAAGATTAGATAAATATTAACACCTTATTGAAGGTAGCTATTGAAACTTCATAAGTTGGTACTTATACAGTTTATTAAGTTCTCATCGTATACCAGATTAACGTATTAAAGGTATTTTGATGAAATCAATTTCTTAGAAATACCCCATCTAATAGATATTAGATAAACACTTAGATGCGCCGCTCCTCAGCAAGACGACCAATTGTTAATGTAAGGATTAATTGTTATAATCCATATATCTTAGTAACAAACTTAATATAAAGCTTGCTTAAATTAAACCCTCATCTCAAATCTAATTCGCGTTAAGACGGCTTACTAATCAGTTCTCTTCATGTGTGTATTTGGATATATTTTCCACATATTGCTCCCAGAAAGGTACACCCGCCCTCTTCGGTGTCAACCGTCATCTTGGCGAACATAGCCGCACATAGTATACGATATTCTGAATTGCAAATTACAAACCCAATATCTATCGCATTTTTATCGTCGAAGCTCGCATCGAATTGAGCTTATTCATTGAGGTTATTACATCCTAAATATATGTAAGACATCATTGTAAATAGGTTATACCGAACTCCTTTTTCTCAGGTAAATAACCATAAATCTCATACCACACATACAGCTAGAAGTTTATCTAGTCAGCCTTTTAAGGGATATGGAGGTACATCAAAAATGCGTACATTTGTACAGTGAATGTAAGGTATTAGAAGAGCCCGCATGAAGCTATCGTACAGTAAGTGGTCGTTCTGCCAAAGTGCTGCACACACATACCTACATCCCTACGACACTAATGTTCTCTTAGATATAAGGCCGAGCAAACTGTTTTATCTACTTACAATAGCAGTCAAAATAAAAAATGCTAGGTAAAACATTATCAATCAGAAAAATACATAAAATGTAAATAATAAAAGCAATGAATGCAAAATAAATAGGTCAGAAATGAATAATTGATCATCACGATAAATTATTTAAACTTAGGTCAGAGTAGAGAGTTAAGTTAAACATCGGTCTAGAAGTCGGTCTCTCTAAGTTACTGTTGTCAGTAATTTGTCCCCAACTTCTAAGAATTATTTACAACCCTATTACAAATAAAATCTCTGGATAGTCTTACAATTATTTATGAAAAAAAAAACAATATTTGCACAAATTAATATTTTGTGATGTGTGAACGCCAGATTACTTTTTTAAGAGAACAGTAAAAATCACTTTCATATGTTCTTAAAAATATTTTTCCAGTTTATTTTTTCAGCCCGCGCGCTTCCATCCGGGAATTATGTAATGCCAAACTTTCCTAAATTCTGATGAAATTAACATGATGCAATAAACACAAGAGTTCAGTTTGTCGACGGGAATGGCATGGCATCGCCTTGCACCGATCTAATGGTCGACTAACCAGTAACCACTTATAATACGGCCGACAAAAATCCGGCATTAAGCCAACATAAACGTTATTTCGAAGAAATGTGTTGTAGGTGACTTTAAAAATATTAAAGACATATCAGAAAATGTGTGTAAAATATTATCAACTAGCTTCTGCCAGCGACTTCGTCCGCGTGGAATAGTGGTGCTCCGCTATTGGTCTTAGCGTGATGATATGGGATATTTTTTATATAATTTTAAGGAAAACATTTCCGTCATACATGATTTCTTTGTAGCTTTAACCATTAAGGTTGCAGACGCGACGAAACTTAAAAAATGTAGTAACTTCTCCCGTTTTCCCAACATTTCCCTTCACTGCTCTGCTCCTATGAATTGTAGCGTGATGAAAAGTATACTATAACCAGCTCAGGAGTATGAAAAATAATTGTACCAAGTTTCGTTAAAATCCGTCGAGTAGTTTCTGTTTCTATAACGTTTACACAGACAGACAAAAATTTTACTGATTGCATTTTTGGCATCAGTATCGATCCCTAATCACCCCTGATAGTTATTTTGGAAATATATTTCATGTACAGAATTGACCTCTCTACAGATTTATTATAAGTATGTATAGATTATTGAAAATATATTTTAATTGCATTAAAATGTACTTAGTTTATTTCTGTAGTAACTATAAGAATCTTATCTACTGTATACTCTGACGATCCTCAATTTAGACTTACACAAATAGAATAATATTTATTTACTTCTACATTTTCTGTTAGCAATCAATTAAACTAAACAAACCGAACAAATGTCTATCTCAGTCCACAATAGCACAGTACCAAAAAAGGTCAATAAATATCATGATTCTACTCTCGTTGATAAATTGAGCTAAAAGTAATTTAAACAACTGCCAATCATATTGTCAGTTTTATAAAAATACTCGTACTACATGAAGATTTCGATTTTATCTGCGCTGAAACAGATTTATATTTTTTGTATGTGTTTAGTTTTACTACAATAATAATAAAATAGTCTCGAGGGGTTTCTTTCTCTGGAATCCTGACCGCGCTGGTAACTTGGACACGATGAGGGTGGAGCAAAATTTGTGTTTTTACTCGACTACGAGTAAAAGGGTAACTATAATTTTGATCGTGATGTATTTTACATTCAATTATATATTTTTTATATGTAACAATTAATATTTTAATATGTAATTAATATTTATGTGGGTATATTGAATGAATAAAAAAGCAATCTTACAGAAGTTTGAGTATATACAGTGAAAAATGGGACTGGCTAGATTCTAGAAATAGTAAATCCTGGTAGTAGTTAAAAATAGGTAGCTATGAACCAGCTAAAATAAGCATTTACCCAATAAAAGGAAAGTTAAGCATGAAATGTATAACCGTTTTAGATAATATAATAAAACCACTTTAGTCGATAAAGTGTTATAGTTTACTAACAAGTTTTTCACCGTCTTAGCAAAATCCATAAATGCCATACCAATATCTTATATCCGAAATTAACTAACTTCCGTAAACAAATATTAACTTAATATGAGGGATGTTGGGAATCCGATACAAGAGTAAACAATTCAAGTACGAGGGTGCCTAAGCTGAGGAAAGTGAATATTTCATATTCAGATATGCGGTATTGCGCTGGTATAGATTTAATAAAAAAATCGTTAATAACGCTCCCGGTGGAAGGCACTCACACAAAAGTAAGCAAGCACTAACCAAAGTTGGCACCACTTTAAATTGGAATGTTCTAGATAACGTAATTAGTGAACTAATGCTATCAACCCATGAAAGTGCTTTTCTAAAGTTTAATCATGCACCACTCCATAATCGGTTATCGGTTGACATGACAAGCGTAAACGTTAAAATGTAGGTCAATAGACAACGTGTATGCAAAATATGAGCGCACGTCGTATCATTAGCTTGCAAACCATAGACATTACGCCGGAAAATTATCTAATTAACTGCAGTTTGCATAAATTAAAAACATGAGCATACTTGAAATAATTATTTATCAACGAATACATCTATTATCAACATGCAATAGCGTAAAAAGCCACAAAAAATAAATGATTAAAAA
Organism: Pyrrhia umbra; assembly: GCA_963891755.1. NCBI lineage: Eukaryota > Metazoa > Arthropoda > Insecta > Lepidoptera > Noctuidae > Pyrrhia > Pyrrhia umbra. The sequence goes on along the minus strand of OY982922.1, from coordinate 7,219,983 downwards.
AAAAAAGTATATCAACTTAGTTAAAATCAAAAAACTTTTACGTAGAACTCTTATATTTTTTTTAATAATATTTAAAGTCACTGATATAAGGGACGATACCGATAAGGAGGTGACATTACTTGAAAGACTATAGGTAACCTTGATAATAAAAAAGAAGTTTGAAAGTTATTTATAACTTATGTAAGACTAGCTTCTGCCAGCTACTTCGTCCGCGTGGAATAGTGGTGCTCCGCTCCTATTAGTCTTAGCGTGATGACATATAGCCTATAGCCTTCCTCGATAAATGGACTATCTAACACTGAAAGAATTATTTAAATCGGACCAGCGGTTCCTGAGATTAGCGCGTTTAAACAAAATGACAACATTTCCCTTCACTGCTCTGCTCCTATTGATTGTAGCGTGATGAAAAGTATACTATAACCATCTCAGGAGTATGACAAATAATTGTACCAAGTTTCGTTAAAATCCGTCGAGTAGTTTTTGTTTCTATAGAGTTTATACAGACAGACAGACAGACAGACAGACAGACAGACAGACGGACAGACAGACAGACAGACAAAAAATTTACTGATTGCATTTTTAGCATCAGTATCGATCCCTAATCACCCCCTGATAGTTATTTTGGAAATATATTTCATGTACAGAATTGACCTCTCTACAGATTTATTATAAGTATAGATATAAGTATAGATTAGAATTATTTTTATCCAATATATATTAATCATAGCAAGTTTCTAGCGTAACAATAATAAAAATGCCCGCTCTATAAATATACGAAGGCCTTTTTATTTTCCGAACAGAAAAGTAGGCTTATGATTTCTACTAATCCAAAGAGCTGCGTAAAGCAATATTGCAAAGAGTTTTCCCCAGTCGTGAATGCTCGAAATACAATTTAGCATTTGACATGTTCAACCCTTTCAAGCTTATGTAACACAATAAGATTGCAAGAACAATACACTACAATCAAAATGTAGTTACAGGATTCATTATTAGGTTCAGATTGCGATTCATGCCACTACTCTCGGCGCCAGATAAGCTTGCCAACAGTGTTTAACTAAAGAGCTATTATGTACACTGCTATAAACGATGTAGGTAGGTACTTCAAAAGAATCTGTTTTTCGTGCCCGAAGTTATGATGTTAACTTTTTAAATCTATACTATAATATAAAATAAAGAGAAAAGATTTGTTTGTTTGTAGGGATTTAACTCAAAAACTACTGGACCGATTTTAAAAATTCTTTCGCCGTTAGAAAGCTACATCTTTATGAAGTGTCATAGGCTATATTTATTTCTAGAAATAATTAGACAAGGTGTAAAAAAAATGTCCACGCGGGCGAAGTGGCAGGCGGAAAGCTAGTATTTCCATAATTATATTTCTACTACCTGCTTCCAGGGTTTCACCTGGAGACTATTATAGGCTAGTTTTAAAGTAAGTAGTTCCCTCAGGATGCAGATCAAACCGCAGGAAACAGCTAGTACTATATTTATAGCTAGTACTATAATTATACGTCCTAAATATTAGGTTGCATATTAAAATATTTAGGACGGGATTTGGGTGCTAATAGTGAATAAACAGAGGCCATTTTAAAATCAGTATTGTGCAAAATCACTGCAAATACTGACTGGAACTTCTTATAATACGTGTTCATTATTATTTATTACACTGTATGTTACAAAAATAAATGGTTTAAATATAGCACAACATAACGTGACCGCGGCTAACAGTACCTTGCAAGCGACTCAATAACCCGTTCCCCTATGTTTGTCTACGTTATAGACGTCCTATAAATGTAGTGCGGTTATGCACACAACTGAAACCTTAACTTGTCGCCTGAGCCCTTTGTTGTTTATTAATTGGTAAGACTGAGATCCAATTTACGTTAGTCAACCTTGAGACGAAGCGAACGCTTACGTGTATTCTAAACAAATCTTGTAAATAAATAATGTTGTGAGGACTACAAGCATGTAGCAGTGTAGTATACACTTACTAGAACTTTGACCCCACGTTCAAGCATATATTCGGATAGGGGTACCTACCTACAAACTTCTCTTGAAACTCTTATTTATTTTGTTTATTCCAACCTCCATTTATTTTTTATGGGTATGAGTATAATAAGTTCCTATTCCATGAATCATAAAACAATACCTACTATAGAAAAAGTTTTAAAAACATTAGGGCCTTATTCTGTTTCGACATCTTACTTATTCAATGACCGTAAAGCTGAACGTGCGGGTAAAAAGGGATTTGAGCGAAAATAGCCTTATGTTCCACTCTTTGCAAAGTCGAGACGTGAATATGTTTACTTCATAAAGATTTTCACTTATATAATAGGTATGTAGGTATAACGTCAAACAATATATGAATCTCAAAATTCATATTATAAATGAATATTTGTTGGCAAGCATCATCTTTCATTTTTAATGTCATACGAGTATGTCTATGAACTTTCTGTAGGACATAAAATTATTACTTGTATAGTCTTACTTGAATTATTTGAGTGGCTCAAAATGGGTCTTCGAAAATACTTACTTCTCTCCGCCTTAGTCATGCTGACGTCATCTCTCCTCCAAAATCTAAGAAATGGAGCGAGGGCTTTGATGGTGCATTCGCCATTGAGGACTCTCTTCCCAAGCCGCTTCGGGACCTCTTGTTCTATCTCGGAGCTTCTGCATGAAGAGGAGTCGTCTCCTTGGGAGCGAGGCCGCCGCCCTCCGCGGAAATTGACGCAGCCACATCCTTCAGCGAGAGAAAACATAGTGGGACTCTTGTCCTTTCTGTAGCTTTTCTTATCTTTCCGCTGGCGCGAACATCTTGGTGTTTTTTGTCGCGACTTAGGAATGATGGCGGGTGTTACGAACACGAGCGTGAACAACACGTGTTAACATGGCCCAGTCTTGACGACTGGTATATCTGAAACAAAAAATATACTTGTAAGTTGTCTATACAACTATAGAGGAACGGATCTTCTTCTTTGCTGTTGTCAGTCTTTTAAGTAAAATAGGCAATAAAATCAATGGTTGCAAACTGAATTAATTGCTAGAATTTATCAATATGTAAAATTGTAAACATCAAAAAGTATTGGATGAAGACATACATGAAATGACATGGTGAGCGAGTCCGCTTGCTTATAAATCTAATTATAGTGCTCGTAGCTATAAAATTTAAGTTAACGGCGAAAAATAATTATCATACTTAATTAGCACTCGGACAAATTAATGTGTATCATTTCGTTTTGTCTTATATACAACCCACGTACGAGACCGTAATTATTTATGTAAACGTTGTAATTAAACACCTATGTTAATAAAATATATGTAATTAGGGCTCAGCGCGTTACTCGTAATAAATTTTCCTTTTAAAGGCTCACTTAAACTTTCTACATTCGCACTTTGATACGAAACAGGAGTTAGTTTAGGACCCTGTGTAAACAGACCTTCTCTCTAAAATATAAATATTTTTCTGTAATTGTTGAATACTGGATGTTTCTTACAACCACGCGAGCTTCAGAGCAGTTCGATGGTTTTCGTAAGTGCTGTGGGCCTAGCATGAACGCACTAATATAACGTAACGTTAATGTAATCGTAATGTAACAATGTTCGAATCATAAATACAAACATACTAAAGCGAAATTTATGTTGAAAATGCATAAATTTACATTTTGCAGCTTCCAAAAATATGATTACAGTCGTCAATTTAAATATATCGCACTATCATCATCACATCAATTTAAATATATCACCTACTGTGCATTAGAAGCGAGTACACTACTCGCTCGCCATTCAAAAATCGCTTTCGATTCGAATATTTTTTCTGTGTGGAGGACTTGTGTATTGGCTTTAACTCTCAGTGTTCAGGTTAACGGACAAAAGTGTAGAATGTACTGCAGCAATACTTCTTATGAGTCTAAAACTAAACTTGACTTTGAGCAATTTATTGAAAATAAGGTAAATAAAAAAACATCTATTGCTCTGTCCATCCAATGCAAACAAGAACCCAAATAAAAGATTTCTCATCTTCCGCTCAAATTGTCATCCGCTAAAAGGAAGTTAAAATGTCAAAACAAAGTAACTTCGGATATAAAAGTCGAAATTGTTCAAAATACTAAGCTGGGGGAAGACAAAACATCTCCAAAATTTATTGACGCCTCAGGACTTGGGAAATTCATTTAGTTTATTGTGAGCGACTCGAAGGAACTTTAGAATGGCATAGGTCGGTCATAAGCACAATAGGTGGCACTTGATTAATGGTCTGTAGAATACCAACGTTCCAACCAGTAGCTTACTGACTACATACCACACTTAACCCTTTTGTAGTTAATAAATCTTGACGGGATCTTAAAAATAGAAGTAATCCTTATAATGAAATTAAGAACAGGCATGTTCTTAATCAATCGCAATCAGAATAAACTTATTCTTCGAAAAAGTCTCAAATAATAAGTTGGTTCTTTACAAGGTTTTGCCAACTGTAATTTTAACTCACACTTCCAGTGAATAATGAAAACATTATGAAGAAATAGTCAAACATAATATGAATTAATGTCGATTCTTTGTAAATCATAATACTCGTATATGTAGGATTTTCCAAATTTAATAACTACCTAGATGAGAAACAAAACTACCTTTTTAATACATTCATAATTAATGAAACATTAATGTTGATTCCAATTCAATTTTCGGTACACGGCTTTGTGGTAAATGTAATTACCGCATTTGCAATATGAATGCTAGGACGCAAAATACTGTGTTTTGTGGAAATTACAGTTTTATTTCTCTTGAATTGATAACCTGGCGAATATTCGTCTAGCTAGCCTATTCTAAACTCGGTTGGGATAAGCTGTCAGCCTTATGCTTGTTGGGCCTCGGCGCTTTTATACCAATGAGAGTTTTGAATGAAAAACTTCAAGAATATGATATTTCGTTTTGACGAAACAAGTCTAATTTATTACTTCAATATTATTGTATGCGATAGGCAAGAAAGAAGAATGGCAGTTTTGGTGTCGCTCTCTTTGAGAAGCGTGCCAGAACTAAATTATATGCATTTTATAGATCGAGTACAGTAGATTATTTTCCTAGTAAAAGTTCCTAGTAGAAGTTTTTTAATTTGTGGGAAAAGAGAAAAAATTGATAAATAAATATTTTGTTAAATAAGAAGTAAAGGTAAAACTAAACGGACGAACGGTAGGTATAACTAAACGGAAAACAGTAGTCATTGGCATTTTCAGTAGAATATTACTAATTAGTAGAATATCAATGTTGGCTGGATGGATACAAACTAACAATCATTTAGTTATAACATTGTAAACACATTTTTTCGTTTTATATTAATGCTATTCCAATATTCAAATCTTAACTAAATTGAATGAGCCATAATATACATTATTTCACACCAACTACATAATCGTCAGGATTTCATGCTTCGAATATCCAGGGAGAATTCGCAAAGTATGGTTAGATGGTTATCCACCATTGGATCCTTTTCTGCTGATTTATATATATATAGCAGTGATACATATGGCAGATCGATTGATTACTATCGTTTCGCTTTCGCTGTCCCATATTTCCTAAATTTAATGTACTATAAAGAATTTATTAACCCATCACTATACCATGTGATGATGCGCTAATCAAATAATGGCTGCTTTATAGGCTGAACGTCAACGTAGCTAAAAGTCATAAAACTCCCAAAAATGGCCCAATCACAAAAAAGGTTGCTATGCGTATTGGCTTTATCTATGACTGCCGGTTTGAATGTCGGTCATGAGCCCGATTTACTTTTATTTCCCTCGAGTTTTATCTTATGATTCACCTTACCTCGGATACACGCATTTCGTCCTTTTGTTACATTTTTCTACTTATAAATAACCAAATAGTAGATGTGATAAAAGAGGACTGACTTCAAATGAACAATAACTAAGGAATAAATAGTTTTTATTCATTCAGAAAACAAAAAGACTACAAGAAATACATAGAATTTAATAAATCCACACTTTTATTACAACAGAATTTCTGTTTATCGCTCTGTACAATACATCGCTTTTAGAATGAAAATAGGCTTCGCCTTGCCTTTATTGCACAAAATTGCAATAATGTTCTACGCGGTCGCCATTGCAGTAGAGCGCTTACAGTTTCTATGCATAGTACATGAACTTTATTACATCAACATTGAATTAATTTAATACGAAATTTTTGATAACTATATTATTTGCTTATCACCTACTACGTTTTCTCTTGCTAATATAATAGTCGCGTCCATTATAAGATAGATAGAGTAGATATTTAGAAGGACATAGTCAAATTTGTCCTCCATTCATGTGTTTACTAACGCTCAATATTCCTGATTATTAAACTCTTGATATGAGTTATCTTGGAGGCAGGGACAATGACAAATACATAAAAGCGACATGAATATAAAGTTAATAAGGTTTTCAGAGCCCATATCGCACGTCAACAAATGAAATTGAAACGGGTCAACTCATACCACACTCCGCCGTGAATGTCCTATCATGAAAATGGGATTATATTATTAAGAACAAGCTGTTTCCCGTGGTTTTACCCGCATTAGCATTTACGACGATAAGTAATATGGTAATGCAGGCATATAAATTATTACTGTAATATGATAATTATTTTAAAAGATTCCCTAAAAGTAGTTTTAACCAGGAAACTAAACTAGGATTTTTTTTTTTAACTGACTTAGTAAAAAAATTTAAGCAGCGAATATGTAAAAGGAGTCCCACGAATAACATTAACATTTAACATTATTTAACGTGAAGTGAGCTTAATTATAATGTCTGTATGCCACGTCTACAGGGACTAATATGATTTAGTCAGCTTTCTCATTAAACCATCTCACGCACCGAAAAGCAAATAGAGCCACCCTTGTTCCCAACATAAAACGTAGCAAACGATTGTGACGTGATCCGCAATCAAAATTACTTGATATACAATACTCACGCAAATTCACTTTTTCACAGAATCGAGTGAAATACTAAGATAGCGATATTACTCACGGACTTTTTAACTTAAGCCAAAGATCGAGTAGGGTAGTTAGAATCATAAATGAGGGGTACTTTTTCACAGCGCGTGATACAAAAGATAGGCGATGTATGGCATGTAGGTACCTCAATAGAGCGAGAGAGCATTTGGGCAGCTATAACAATACCACCCACCCACGATTCTACATTTTTTATGAAAAAGTTGATTATTCGCTGTCGGATTTCGGACTCTTTTCTGCCTGTTGTACTAATCCCGGTTTTCAACAGGATGTATACCTACGCTGTTTCCGGATTTGGGTATATTGTGTAAATTAGTTTAGATCGAGATTTAGAAAAAAAAATAAGATGAAGAAGAATAAGACGTTTGAATATTAGTATAATAAACTGATATTTCGCTTAGATGAATATAATACTGGAAACGATCGCCAACGATATCACTAAATAAGATATAGATATAGCTTGTCAAAGTTCATGCGGTCTCGACCAATATATATATATATATATACGTTGGTATAATTTGCTCTTAGTGACTTCTGAATACTAAGTTAGCCAATGAAACAGGGCGACCTCACTACTGAAGCTCATTATATTCAAACACCACCATTGCATCGTTCTCGGTAATAATAAAATAGAAAAGAGGATCGTGTGTCTATGTTCTTGTAGTAGGTGAACTTCAAACAATTCTAACGAGTATTTTAATGGTACTATTTACAGGTTTTTAATTCGTAAAGTCATAAATAGCGCTCGTTTCATGACAAGCAAAACAGATACGGTGAGCTGGTAATTACTTACTGAAGGGAATGCCATGTTTTTTCTTGCATATAAATCTAACATACCCTATACCGAACCTAGAAACATAACTCATAACCTCATAGGATCTATTTAAAAAAATATATTTGTAGAGTATGTCTTAATCACATCTGTTCAAAACCTAATGATTCGTGTTTGTTTGTGTCCGAGGAAAATGTAACTCATTGGCAAGTACATACGGGAGACCGTCACCTCTTTATTTAAATAACAGCTAACCAAGTCCCCGTATAATTGTGCACCATAAAGCGGAATGACTACTCGTAAACGGGACTAAAATATCCTCGGTGACCGCTGTGTTGGCATGTCACAATAATGCACAAGTTTCTTCCCACAAACTGGAATTAACTAACTGTAGGTATACTCAAATACATCCGGGGATTCGGGCGTAGTCACAAAATACCTCGGCGTGCCGTAACCTGCCTGTCTGGAATAAAGTAGTGAATTTGGGCGACGTCAAGGAAACGATCGCTGTAACCCGTGCTGCCGCTATGTCCTTATATAAGCGAACCCTGACACTAAAAGCCGGGCTAAGGTCAGGTAGAATTATGTGCTGAAGAATACATCAGTTTTCGGTAGATAGAGCAAATGTCGCATTCAAGACTTTGTTCCAAAAAACTCCATAACTAGAGCGAGCTTCTTGGACAGTTTTTACGTCCAAAAGTTATTTTATGTCGGGATACTTTTATGAAGTCCTTTCAAACTCGTAGATTTAGTTGGATTATCTTCAAAGAAATCCATTAATGAAGTTCCTAACACATAATGCTTCTAAAGTCATTCAATACGGCGCGGCACTACGCCAAGCCATACTATTTCCATTACTAAAATTACTGCAATAATAACAATATTTTCATTCAAAATCTTTGGATGCAGATTGAATATCCAATTTGTCTGAAACCCGACTGTTTCAAGTACTAAACAGAGATTTTCGATCGAGCACACTAACGAGGTTCTTTTAAGAGAGCCTGATCCCAGTCGTGATTGGATAGGGCAAAAGCACTAAGCAATAAATAATATAACAATGATAAGGGTTCCTTGTTGGATACGAAACCCTAAAAACAGTAAATGTAAAGGATAACCTAATAAAAAGGTCTAATAGGCGATAAAAGCCAGTCCTCTGAAGTGACAGGACCTCAAATGTGAAATATTTCACATTTATGTTGAGATCACATCAAATCCATGATAAAAGCTAGCTATAACTTTCTTAACTCAGTGCAAAATAAAAAAAACATTTGTAATATTATTTTATTTGACATAGTTACGTAATCACAATGTCCTGAACTTCTGAAATAAACCTTTGGAGCACACTGGCCGCCTGAAAAACTCTGTTCTAAATTAAACTAATGAAATTAAACAAGAAGACACCAAAGAAAATGGAGAACATGAAACTGTGAACCCTTTTAAACCAAGATTAATTGCGACAAGCAAAACATTTAAACAAAAAGTTCGAGCAACTTACAACTTGACAAACAGGCATTACTCTTTAGAGACAGGGACAGGGCAATATTCCAGTAGATACCTACTCTCATAGTTATGTATTTTGGTCATCAAACATACACTAATCCACACAGCTTACTTTTTCATGTAATCGATGTGTTGGACATTACAAGCAGATAAAAATATTATCCGATACAAACGATCACCGGCGATTAATCACAATAGGTAATTGTTTTCCATTCATACGCCTTCCTACCTGTTCGTATTTATTCCGGTACCGCTTTTTCCTTTCCATTACCTGCTTATTAATTTATTAGCATTCGATACCGATGGATATTTAGTCACGTGTGTACTATTTGGCTTGTAATAGCATTACATTATTCGAAATAGAAATAAGTGAAATACAACCAACCAGTGAGTACAGCGAGGCTTGGGTTTTTTGTTAAAAAAAAAGTAGAACAAAATATCGCAGTTAAAACGTCAGCAGAACTCGATTAAAGTGGGTACAGACTACCTACAGCGATTGACTGTAGTACTCATACCTCTTGTATTATTTTAGGTGCTGCTTTAAAGCATCGTAAACATCATAGGTACCCTTACAAAATTCGTGTTGTCGACAGGTGTGTCCGCAATCAATCATATTATGAAAACAGTTTCGGTTAGTTACACAAGTACTTATATCAGTTGCCGAACAAAGGTACGATGTAATGTTTAACTAGTGCTAATATTAGTGTTACCAAAATAATCCCATTCAAGAACAGTGTAATGATTCATAATCATTGCCAGTGTTACTTAGTATTCGTATCCCGATGAATGAAAATAAATCGTGCACTGTATGTTATTCATAAATCATTGGATACTGTTAATGCAATAGTTATCTTACCGTTATCAAAATGTTGTGGTATAAGTACGAATCGGCACAACCGTGTAGGTTCTAAATCCATTACAATATTTCAGATATAAAAATGTAATGACACGTGTACTGAACCGTAACCGTAACCTTGGGCAAATACATGGATCAGTCATCTCAACAGATGCTGGTGTCACCCATCTAAGAGACATGAATGCGACGCCTACATAATATTCGAATAATAGTTTCATGTACAATTTTGGCAGTTGATATCAAACAACACATCGCAGTACTTCCACGTACGAAACATGTTTATATCACGAATATTCCCCCATTTTTTCTGAAGCTCCAGTATGAATGCTGAATGCGTACACAAAGATGTGGGTGTGCGTTACGCTACACCGCAGCTTTTATGAAACATTTTATCACAATCATCATTTATCTTCAGTATATGTCTCGTTGGAGAACAGAAGATGGCGCGATATCTGTGTTATGAAACGTTCCGATATTTATCTGCAGCAATAAAAATATATCTTCTATATTTATATCGACATTGACTCCTGCGATTCGTTCAAAGAAGAACTTGGGGAAACTACGTCGAACCTTAGACTGTGATAAAGCTCTTTATGCTCATTCTGTATGAATACCTTCCTTTAACGTGAAAACAAACAAAATTTCGCTGTTTACTTTGCATACCCACTATTATTGTTGGCTTGCATCGTTACACATTTATGTATTCCTCACTCAAATGCATCTGGATCATGTAACACCGTTTTATAGTACATGGAGTCATTATAGGTTGTAATTTCATAAATCGAAGATTGTAGTACTTTAGTGAGCATTCGGTAAATGCTGTAGATTTGACCTCTGTGTCATAATTTCGGAGCCTGACCTATTCTGGCAATTTACGTCTTTAAGTATATACTAGGTAGGGTAGTTTTAACTCAATTCTGTTTTAATTGATAGTCCTAGTATCGAGTACTTCGTCGGGTCAGTAAACGTGACAGAAAAATAAGTGGGCTTATGTTGTGCGTTTGCATGGATATATAAATAGAGTCAGTCACGTTATGTCGCGTCAATGTGTGCGTACGCTCAGTGAGCTGGTTAATACGAGCATGCAGTTGCATGTAACCAGTGCGGTGGTAATACTTTATAGACACTATTCTTTTCACCAGACGCTTGGCACTTCCGAGACAGCCATATACCATTCTCTAATTGTCCATCTATAAATATAAAAATGAATCGCTGAATGTGTTCTAAGCGCATAACTGGAGAATGGCTAGACCGATTTGTATGAAATTTGGTACGGATACAAAGGGGACCCTGGAAAAGGTTTTAGGCTATATAGTTCTTATGTTACATCAACATATACTATCTATTTTAGCGTGGAGTTCACAGGAGCCACAAATAAAACATACATCTTACAGTGTGCCCCTCATCCATTACATACCTACAAATAACACCTCCATATTTTATAAATTCTTTTAGTAAAAGCTATACTGAGAAATCATTTTTCAGTATCCCAAACCAATCGTAAAGATTGTAACAAAAAATATTTTCCCGTGACAAATGATATATTTGCTATGAAATTCGAGGAGGTGGTAATGGCAGTATCCCCCCAGGGGAGGACTGAAAATACACATTCATATATAAACAAACTATTCGAGCGAAAAATATCTATCGAAAACTATATTCAAATGGGAATTCAAATTGATTTGCATCCGTATGATGTATAATTTCGTTCCATTGTTTTTAGTATTCCAATTTAAAGTCCTTCAACAAAGCTATAAGCCACATATTACTAGCACGTAGAAACCATCAATCAAGCTTTACTAACTTCGCAAAGTTTAGTACACAATATACATAATATTAAGATATTCGCAATGGCCAAGTTTCGAATAATGTCCAATCTAAATTCAAATCGTGTGGAGTTATAATGACACTACTGTAGTAGGTACGCTTTAGTGTAGCGGCCAATGAAATTATCACAGACATGAAAATGCACTATCGCTGAACTGGACACGTTTGTGTGTCGTATTCATAGACGTTAATGCACACGGCTATAGTCACAGACAGCCCCCAGGTATTCATGTATGTATAATTTATTAATATGACGGCATCTATTTCAAATTTATGCGATCGTGAAACTGATCAAATGCAAATGTCATCTACGGTTACTCTTGTTAATATTATAACAATGTATTCAACACTCTTTTATTTTTGTACCGTACGGTATTGAAAACTTTTTTTTCGATTACAGTTTTTCTTGAAGTAGGTGTGGAAGAGCTTTTCATTCTCAATTAAATATAGAACATTCAACTTTTGATGTAACTTCGAGTTCAGATGTTACCACGATTTGAGTTGCCATAAAATAACAGAAAGTAAACGACCGAGGTGTGTAGAAAACAAAATAAGTAAGTACCTACACAAAGTTTCCTATCATAACAAAAAGAGTTCTTAATTTTATGTGCCATCAAAATAGCAAAGATAAATACAAAATAATTAATAACTGTTATGCCGAATCGCAATTAAACTCGACAAAAATAATATTTTCGAGGGCGTCATCTGTCTGCTTGTCAATGTGCTGACATAAAATATTAACGTCCATCCTTCTGTCATTGCTGTTACCATGAACGAAATAATAGTTGAGTTCCATACAATTTGATCATCGCTCTATATTTATCAATGACTGAAATTTTATTATCTTGAACTGTAAAGAGCTGGTAGAGTGCTCCCATAACATATAGAGTTATAAACTATTTGAATTTATCTGTATGTAATATATTATAATGTTTATATTTTAGTTAATAATAAATTACTTATTTATAAATGTCTGACTGAAAAACAATCGAATAACAAATATTCCATCACTTACAAGAAACTATATGATACTCTAATTTTTCATCTGTTTATTCCATTATTTCACCCGCGTCCGGAAAGAACTACTTCACCCACCCGGATAAAAAACCTTCTCCAGGGTCCCTTCTATCTCCGTACCAAATTTTATGTATATCGGTTCAGTAGTTCTTGAGATTACCCTTTTTTTTTCGGATGGGAAATCATCAAATGACCCCTCCCGGCGCGAGTGGGACGGAAGGGAGTGTCAGACTCTTACTGACTAAAACCCATCCATGTTCCTTCCTCAGCCCTTTGTATTCCGGGGGCGCGGTATCTCCAACCTCAATATAGATGAAGTGTATCGACAATAACACTACTGTTTATTATAACCAAATGTGTATCCCAATCCTTCTTCGTACTTCATGCATGATTTCTATATTACGTGTTAGAAATTCAAATCCACATCGAAGTTCGACTGACGTTTATTAAACTTGAAGCTAGAAAGTTAAACTACGTACGACTTCGTACTCCGCAAACTTGAGCTTATTCTTATTGCTGTATACATATATGATTTTGTTTACTTTCAGAACGTGTTAATAATAAGTGTGTTAAAGAAAGGATAATACAGCTCATCTACATAGGAATTGTTAGTTAAAGTGCTTTGTATGTGTCTTAAATCTAAGAAGCACTCTAAGTTTATGGCCCTTGTAACGACATGGTTTAAAATGACAACCTGAACAATAGAAGCATAATTCGAGCGAGGGTAAAGTAAGACCAATGTCGTTGTATTTAGGCGGCGGACATGCCCTATAAAGGAAAATGAGCGCGATCTGAAAGTAACCGAAATGGCAATTAATCACCTCTTAATATGTCGGTTCAAGTAAATTATAAGATTTATAAGCTTCATTTTGCTTAGAATTAATTAATAGAAGCATTAATTACTCGTTTACACAAGTACTAGGCCTGACGATAAATCAATTAATTTTTGGGCCAACATAATTACTTGAAAATTACTTGAAAAAAATGTTATTACGTAGCATATATTTTAAATAAACGGGAAATGAGGAGTGTTGTGTTGGACGCACGAAAGCAGGAAACGTTGGGATAACGAATTTACTTTCAAGCTATCGTAAATTACCTACAGGATGAGATGAGATGAAACATAAATATTTAAGAGATATTCATACATTAACAACAATTAATAATTAATATTCATACATTAATAACAACCATTGGAGCCACCAATCTTACCTGTTAGTGTGGCTGTTACTATTATAGCGACAAATCCTACTAATATTATATTATATAATATTATATAAACACGTTTTATACATGGATGATACTTAAGCATAAAATACTTTTATCCGTGTAAATGATGTCGCTAAGAAGCTAATTAAATTAGGTTTTAAAGAAAACTCACTAGATGACAAAGTTACCACAAAAAACAAAAATACCGGCTACTATGCAGGAGCAGCCACTTCGTCTCCTACTTAGTCTATGAAGTATTGAACGATTTGCACTCAAACGAGCTGAGAGGCTTCCAACAGTATTCTATTGAAGCTTGCCGCGACCTAAAGGCTGACCAAAGGAAAGCATTGCCATCCAACGTCATAATACTGCCAGCCTCTCGGATACGCTCCCAGTAGACAGCGGTAAAAAGATTTTTTTTGCTCTACATATTTATAATCTTGATGTTTTGTTTTCTTCTTTTTAAATAATTGTAAATAATATTGTACAGTATTTTTTGTCTATTTGTTTCCCAGTGTAAGATAATAGTAGGTAATAATATTACCAAAGTAGACAACAAAAACACTGTAATTGCATAATTATAAAACGCCAAAAAGGAGGACCAATTGTAATCCAATATTTTCACAATTTAAACGGTTTAATTTTAATTTCATTGGATGGTGTCCAATCTTGAAGCAAAAAATGTGTTAACAATGTTTTAAATCCACAATGCCGAGCTGCATCTTGATTTATTTAATGCCTGTGCCAGACAGGGATTATAAATATATCAGTTCTATCAAATATGCAAATTACGAAGGGATTATCTAGAAGCACGCCCACATTTTCATTTAATAATTAGATCGTTTACATGTTGATTCGAGGATTTAACCCAATATCCTTATGAGTAAGAGTAAACTGAAGGGACAGAGTACACGACCTTCAAACCGCACTAATGTTTAGGTACATAAGGATTTGGTAGACGACGAAACATCTCGCTATAATATTTGTTCTGCGCCGGGTTGTGTGACACCAACGTAAGACGGGGTTTAAATGTAAGTAGGTTACTGAAACCGTCAGAAAATTCAGCCACTTAGCTGTTCTCCCGCGAGACTAAAGAGCTAAAAGCTTCTACTTAATCAAATCAACACCTACTTTGTGAAATCAATTTATAATTCTGCAATTAGAATACGGAAGAGGTGTAAATCAAATTTCACAGAATATTTTATCATAGCTATTGAAGAAATAGCCGCTATTTTACTGGAGACCAATTTACATATTCATAACTCTGTTAGGAAAAATGAATAAAATAAAACAAGCAGACTTCTTGAACTTTACAAAAGGCATAATTTTCATAATTAGACGGATAGAAAACAGATGACTCACCGTAAGAATAACAGGTAAACGAACAAAAGTTCCGTTCACAAAACATTTATGAAGTCCATTTATTATTCTACCTCACATACATTAAAACATTTAGGGATTACAGAGGTCGTAGTACCAACGACTAACGTACACACAGAATACATTTGAGAAATCTTCGGTGAACTCAAACCTGAGGGAATTTCGCATCAGGGTTTGAGCCCAAAAGAATTTAACATGTAGGTAAACATCGACATCGCTCACTGTGTGAAATCGAACCGCATTTATGCTACTTTTTCCTCAAAGTTATTTTAAACCAAGCCGTTTGTTTGACTTACCGGCATTTATTTCAGCGCATTGTTTTGTAAAACAAGGCTGAAATTCTGACCCTAATTTAAATTGATTACTTAAATTCAAGCATTATTTTTCGCACTGGAAAACTGGATGATCATCATGACATAGAAAAAGTATATAAAAGCTAAATATATTCAAATAAAAGCCGCGTTATTCTACAATGATCCAATCCACGTGGAAAGATAATTTCACAATTTTTCATGAAAGGTTACATTTATCTTCTGTTAAAGTCCTTGATTCCATAATTGATGGTGTTGCTACAATACTAAGTGAAATCTTTAACCTCTGCGTTGACAGGGGCATCTTCCCTGACTTGATGAAGCACAGCAAAGTTATTCCAATTTTCAAAGCAGGTTGCAAAAAAAACCCGTCAAACTATAGACCTATTTCTATTCTTCCAGCTTTAAGTAAAATCTTTGAAAGGATCATGCAAGATCAGATGTTGAGACACTTTAATTTTAATAATATCTTTCATGATAGTCAGTTCGGTTTTACAAAAGGTAGGTCTACTACAGACGCTAGTGCAAGTTTAATTACTCAAATACTAAATGCCTGGGAGGACTCGCAGGATGCTGTAGGCGTCTTCTGCGACCTTTCCAAAGCATTCGATTGCGTTGACCATGATACTCTTATCTGTAAGCTGAACCACTACGGAATTCGTGGTAAAGCCCTCGCACTTGTCCTTTCTTATCTTTCAGATAGACAACAAAAAGTGGAAATTAGCGGTTCCACGTCATCTGGGACCGTAGTCAAAATGGGCGTGCCGCAAGGGTCAATACTGGGTCCCTTTTTGTTCCTAGTTTACATTAACGATCTCCCGTATATGATGTCTGAGATCTCGAATATTATCTTGTTTGCCGATGACACTTCCCTCGTTTTCAAAATCAAAAGAAAAGATTCTAGTCCCGAACATGTTAAAGATAGTTTAGTTACTTTATCGAACTGGTTTGCTGCAAATAATTTGTCACTGAATTCCTCGAAAACAAAATGCATTAAATTCTCGTTGCCTAATGTTACTCCAGTAGGACTCAACATAATGCTTGACAATAACAAATTAGAAGTAGTTAACAACACTGTTTTCCTGGGCATTACCATTGACTGTAAATTGCAATGGGGTGCTCATATCTCAGCTCTGTCAAGCAGACTAGGTTCTGCTGCTTTCGCAGTTAGAAAAATAAGACAGCTTACGGACGTTGCTACAGCTAGGCTCGTTTACTTTGCTTATTTTCATAGTTTAATGTCCTATGGCATTCTACTGTGGGGGGCAGCGGCTGACGTAAATTCCATATTTATCCTTCAGAAAAGAGCAATTCGTGCCATTTACGATATGGGTCCACGCGATTCACTCAGAGAATTATTTAAAGAAATTAATATACTCACGTTGCCGTCTCTTTACATACTAGAAAATATAATGTTTGTTCGTAAAAATTTGGAACAGTTTAGAGTTAAAAGTGACATTCATAGCATAAATACCAGGAATAAGCATAAAATAGTAGTCCCAAAATTTAGATTAACTAAATCAAATAAATCGTTTTTAGGGAATTGTGTCCGATTCTATAACAAGCTACCTAAATGTGTAACTGATCTTACGAATAAAAAATTTAAAAACGTTGTCAAAAGTACTTTAATTAAAAAAGCTTACTATAAAATCCAAGACTACGTTGACGATAGGGATGTATGGCGCTAACCTGTTTCTGCATGTGTGGCTTCCCTGGCGACTATTGAACAGCCGTATAATATGACATTTGAGTACATTTTCATCTTGCACTTCTTTGTCTTTTTTTTGTTTTCTTCAGTTTTTGGTTTGTATAACTGAGTAGCATACCTTGTATTATATAATTTTCTTAGCTTATATTATGTAACCGAGTTATTGTGAACATCATTACTTTTTTGAAAAGAGTATCCATGGAGTTTCTTGCCGGTTCTTCTCCATAGGACCTACTCTTTGGAACCGTGCAACTAGTGTGACTTTTCATAAGAGCCTGCAAAGGCCTATTTGAAATAAAAATTTTGACTTTTGACTTTTGACTTTATCAAAAAAAGCGACCCCCGGCTTCGTATGGCGACAATTGTTTTAATTTCCGGTGGATTTTCCAAAACAAAACATTTCAAAATAAAATAATGCTAGATCAGTCGAGACCTTCTCAAGTGAGGAACGTTCATAATCACGGTAAATGATCATATGGGTAAATGGGAACTCTTAATAAAACTTCTTTATGACGGTTCAGAAAACTTACAGTTGACGACCCTAATGGCGATTTGGACATTCTTTCGAATGCCACATCATCTGCCTAGTCTTTTCTCAACTATGTTGTGTTCAGTTAATTTACAACCGAACCCTAAAAACTATTGTTTTGGCTGTGTCTCACCCGCCGTGGCCCCGAACTTACAGCGTCGCATCCCGTACATTTTTCTCGTTGCTCAATTCCTAAGGGTTATAGCGTGATCTTAAATAACTTTCTAACCTTCCTCAAGCTTGGGCTATCAAATGCAAAATATCAAATTGTTCAAATCAGAGTGGTAGTTCCATATGTACAAAACAAACATTTTTTTCAGTTTATATACATAGCTTTATTTCGTATGTATAGATTATGATATTGTTCTTATTCATATCATACATTCCAACATTATGTGCATTTAAAATAACATAACAAAAAATAACTTTTCAGTCAGAATCTTTTGAATATGAGCACGAATACACATTTTTCAAATCCGCTACCACCGGTCCTGACTTTTTCAATTCAGCGAATTTACCGTTTTGCATCCACTGAATATGCAAGAGCGAGCTAACTGGTAGATTTCTGCAGTGGTGTACTGCGGCTGTGTGCGTGAACTCTTTGTACTACGACAGCACAAACTGATGTCAGATAAATAAATATTCAGTAACATCTGTTCAAATATAACATTACGTATTAATCCAGTTTAGATTAACTCCTTTTCTATCTAAAAGTTATGCCGGTCATAATTAGATACCGAATCTAAATCTCAAGAGTAAACCATTGAAGCCGTACAAGATAGGTATATAACATTACTAGACCTAGAAGTTATGAACATTTGATTACACGCACGCTATTTGCCGACTAGCTCGTTTCTATTTTCTCTCTTTGAAGCGTGTCTACTTTAAGTACACTATAAACTGATATCTAAAATTAGTTTGGGAACGTATTTCACATTCAGATGAATAGAAAAACAAGTCACATAACTTCTGAAGCATTATGTTTGAAGTACGATCAGATCAAAGAACTGTTACATGTTAGATACCATACTTCGTGAAAGATGTCTTCAATTTGATTTACCACTGATGTGCAACAATGGTTAAATTTAAACGATGATTTCATTGAGGTCATTTTAAATGTAATCATCGAAACTACGAGTTATATTTCCCCAGTCTGTATGCTAAATGTTGTATAAAGGTTAGAAACTAGTCCGCAGCACGTGTTTATAAATCACCTGTGCTGGGCTAAAGTTTGTTAATTTATGTCCATACTACACCCTCGGGTGGCGACATTCAATTCTTAACTTTTGCAATTCTTCTGTTTCTTTGTGAACTGTGCAACCTTGTCAAGGTCCGTAAGGATTATTAATTATCATGTTTGTTATTCGTTTTATAATACATTTTACTATTTAAGCTTATTGTTTTCATAATCAAACTCTAGATCCATAATTTTATCTAACTTTATTCCGAAAATCCAATGAAATTACGATACTCCAAATAAACTTCACAACTTGCTATACAACATGAGATTTGGTTAGGTAACCACAGCAAGAATATTAGATATATGAAAAGCAAAATACTGCTACTGGCTTCCCTGTTAAAATAATCCTTTATCCGTTTACGATACTCAGAGGAGGTATACTTTGCTTGTTTACTACATTTAGGACATCGTTTGTTCCTCTCCCTAGAGTTCCTGAATTTACGACTATAATTATATTTTAATCGGAAATAATAGATACCTTTACATTAAAATAGTCTCCTGCACATTAGGTGTTTGGTATTCATAATCGAAGCTTGTCTCAAAATGCCTTACCAGCTTGGAGGTATTTTCGCTTAGTATTTTTCCAAGCAAACAAAAAAAATATTAGCCTTTCAGAATATAGACATAATAATATGTCGAATGTAAGAAGTACCTTATCAATTCCCAAAATTATAATGATTGTTCTTTCATGTTTAAAATCGTTTAAGAAAAAAACATTCTAAAACTCTTTATGCGGTATCCAAACAAGTTTCTGGTGTCCGCCCTCTCTATTTGCTGCCGTTAGTTGAGCCAAGTTAGTAACTTAGCACAGTATAATGTTGAGCGGCATAACGCACCATTAACGTGAACCCTCACCACCCTCTCCTGCTACTAGTATAAATTTAGCTTGCTAAGCTAAATGATGACAGGTAGTATTGAATAATTTGATACACAGACTAACTCGCGGGCAGAATCTGTCTGAAACGTGTATCATCTATACATATCAAATGCTTTGTCCTGAATGACTGACGGATCAACGCACGGCCTAAACCGCTGATTGTGGAGACCTGAAACTTGGAAGGTATGTTCTTTGTATGTCGTAGGCTGATACGAAATAATTTTCCGAAATCCTACCCCTAAGGGGGTGAAAAAGCGGGGCAAAGTTTGCATGAAACTTCGTCATGCGGACGAAGCTGATGACGGAAAGCTAGTTTGTATAATATTACTTCTTGTTTATTAAAATACAGTATGCATCGTTACTGAAGACAAAGCAATTACGATAATTGTTAGAGGTAGTAAGTACCTACTTAAGTGATGTTGATTTTAACAATATTTTAAATAATATATTAAGTAAAATTGTTACAAATACTGGAATCGCGTTTTACATGATGTGGTATGTTATGTCAACACTAAAATATGTAGGCATTTGAACTTACCTAAACCGCAGTATGCGCGAATATTTGTTTTGCAATGGAAATGTAACTGACCACATTATATTTATCAGTTTTCAGGTCGTCATCAAACGAACATAGGCAATCAAAACATCATATCTACGATAGACCTACATGACTTACTTTTATCAAAAAATGTGAACTTTTAACTGGATGATTTAGTAATCAATAATCACGCTTATATTTTATGTAATTTTGTTTGTATGTTTGTTACTGAGTCAAGCAAAAACGGCAGAAGAATTCGAATAGAATAGAATAGACGAAAATCACATAGTTTATAGACTGAATTAAAACTTAGAATAATTTTAATCTTGGGTCTGGACTCCATTTTTAAGTTCACACAGATGAAATCGCGGGTAAAACCTAGTCGCGTAGTATTTGTATTAGAAATAATATATCTCAGCGAAACGAGGCGGCTTTATTATCAAATAAAAGCCAGAGATAACCGGCAAATAATAACTTTGTAATGAGCGCACCATATGTGAAGGAGCAGACGCAGTTTTAACGCCATCATTCAGGATAGTCGTTCTTCCTATCTATATCTATACTTATAATAAACCTGTTGAGAGGTCAATTCTGTACATGAAATATATTTCCAAAATAACTATCAGGGGGTGATTAGGGATCGAAACTGATGCCAAAAATGCAATCACTAAAATTTTTGTCTGTCTGTCCGTCTGTCTGTCTGTCTGTCTGTCTGTATAAACTCTATAGAAACAAAAACTACTCGACGGATTTTAACGAAACTTGGTACAATTATTTGTCATACTCCTGAGATGGTTATAGTATACTTTTCATCACGCTACAATCAATAGGAGCAAAGCAGTGAAGGGAAATGTTGTCATTTTGTTTAAACGCGCTAATCTCAGGAACCGCTGGTCCGATTTAAATAATTCTTTCAGTGTTAGATAGTCCATTTATCGAGGAAGGCTATAGGCCATATATCATCACGCTAAGACTAATAGGAGCGCAGCACCACTATTCCACGCGGACGAAGTCGCTGGCAGAAGCTAGTATTAAATAATATCAGTGCTTTCCTCATATAAACCTAAAAATAAAATTACGACTGACTGTTTTTCTGTAAATTTAAGGAAATAGAGTTTTAAACGGTTAATTAGAGTGAAACTGTAATAAATTATAATAAACATTTATACAATAAAGTTTTGTTTACTAACACTAACTACGGAATAAACCATTCGCTGAAATAAATGTTATAGATTTATAACCCGATCCCCGGTCGGTCTATTGGTAAGTGGCTACACACTTTACACCTGGAGTCCCTTCTGTCCATATTCTCCAGAGAGCACGTTATGTAGCCAGAAACCCAAAAGTCTAACAACTGATCTAACTTAAAAATACCAGTAATTTCCTAATGCCAGAGCCCAAGCAAAATATGGACACCGCATGGCCCCGATACGCTGAAAAAAGTCTTATTGGGAGATGACTCGAACATAGTTCCCCAACTAACGGCTAGGCGGGAAATTTTAAAAGTTTATATTTCAAGCCACATCATATCTGTTCTATTTCATAGCAATTTTTACAACATTTTATTTAAGTTGAAATTGCAAGTATTAAACTGAAAAAACTAAAAACTTAACTTATTAGTTTACTTTTTTTTTAGAAAAAGAGTAACCATGGAGTTTCTTGCTCGTTCTTCTCCATAGGAATCTACGCTTTGGAACGAGCAAATAGCTTCAATTTTTCTTTTTTTTTTGACTAACGGACTGACTCTTAATTATTTGACAATTCAAAAGTGCCTGTAAATGGTCTAATTGAAATAAATGTTTTGAATTGAATTTTACCGAGTGAATGAAATAGGCTTTCGAATTCGAGTCATGCATTTCGTTTTATGTATTATATCTTTACCAAGGTCATTATTTTTCAGTTTTTTTTTCTATGATTCTTAGTCATATTTAAGAATAAATCGTAAAAGCTATGTTGCATGTTTATTATCGCATTCTGCGAAGTTTATCGAAACATGTTGAAACACCATAACTTAATAAATGTACTGTAGTGGAAAATTAATTCCATTGTTTTGTTCTTGCATAAACATAGTATTGTTAAAATTTAAAAACAAACGTCAATATAAAAGTTTCTTCAGTGCTTCTTATTGAAATAGAAATGTAGCATTTACCTAATAGTACCTATGTATTTTAACGAGTGTGTCGCTAATTGCAAATCTTAAACATTTTCTTAAAAAAGAATGGTAGAAAATAATGAAAAAGAATTTTATTTTAAACAAAACATTTTTGCAAATAAACTTAAAACAATTCCTTGAAACAAAGCAGACAGTTACTGAAAACTCAGAAAGCCAAAATAAAAAACCGGCCAAGTGCGAGTCGGACTCGCGCACCGAGGGTTTTTATACGCAACATAGTCGCAATTATCTTTTTTTTACGACCGCACAATTAAGTTTGTTTGTAAAGGACAATTTCTGATTACCTACTTCAAAACTAATACTCAAACTCATCGTTTTATTTTTCTGTGATATTTAGGGACGGTCTTTTTTGTGCAATTTTTATTTTAATTCGAAAACTAAAAGAAAATAAAAGATACATTAATAATATGCAAGCCGAGCCCTTTTATATGATACTCCACATGACCTACCCACTTTTACCATAAAAATAATATTTTTTTATACTTTTTTCATTCGCAATATGCATAGACAATATTTCATTATAACTGTTTCAAATTTCAGGTCGATAGCATTAGTAGTTCCTGGTATAATCATCTGTGACAGACAGGCAGACAGATAGACGAAGTGAAACCATAAGGGTTTCTTTTCCCATTTTTGGTCGGAACCCTAAAAAGAACATTCGTTTAATATACATTATACGGATTAAGTATAATCTGGTTTATATCATCCCCCAAGTTTTTGTAAGCACTGTGGAATTACATTTCTCAGTAAGCAGTCCAATTTGCATGTTTAGCTAACTTAATAAACCAAGTTTTGTTTGTATACGTGAGTTAAACAAGTGACAACTAACGAATCGAAACGCAGTTGGTATCATTTATATTCATGGTCGGTGTCGAATTAGATGAACAATTTTACGGTGACTTTGACTTAAAAGTTAAATTATTGCAATAATGAGGTTTCATCGCCATAAAAACTATTTTACATCATGCCTGTCTAAAAAGGACGGTCTAAAATAGATGCAAAAGAAGATAATTTCTATGAAGAAAGAACATCTTGAACAAATGAATGGATTGAGTTTGCATTGTTCATCCCTTGAGTAATCTGACATAATTCTGTAATAATTACCTGAACATTGTGGATTTTCTATCTCTCAAAGTTTATCTGTAAGACCTAATAATATTTACCATTGAACTGTGGAGCAATTTTGTGATAACCTCCTACTTTTATTTTTTTAACTTTAGATAACATTATAAGTATGCAGAGAATGTAAATTATTAATATTTAATGATGCATGCTGTCGTTAACATCTATCAATTTCAGTAAGGGGTCCACTTTTACGTCTAGGAATGTGTGTCATCTATTTGATATCAAGATTGAGTTCATGCCCCTTAATGAAACAATCGCGTATGAAATTCTTGTGCCACGATGCTGGGTCCGAACATTTCCCCAATGATTTGGCAACTCGCCCCCGCCTATATTTAAATCGTAATCTCACTGAGTCAACGCTCTCGTCGCTCTAACACCCAAAATAAACGATCCCGCGAATACGACAATATTCGACCGAGTTCTAAATAGCAACAATAACTGGTACAACTTATTGAGCTACAGAAATGCATGTGCAAACTGCATACGAGTGCCAAACACAAATATTTTTCATATACCTACATAAGCATATTTTACTGATGTCTCTATCTTTTAATAATGACTTCATGCTCATTGCCTACAATTCAATACAGTTTATTATCCTGTGTACTGTATAGCAAACTGTGAATAGTACCTAATAGTCATGTGGATGTGAAATATAAAGAAGCGTTACGACCACTAGTATCTCCGTCGCGACTCGATGTATTCTCATAATGTCGTGTTTCTAATTCTTTCTCCGGAAACTCTCTAAAAATATCATCGCGATGACCAACAATCAAAAAGACTCTTCAGATCTACCGCGAGACTTCGCGCAAATATATGAATGTAGCATCGTTCTGAAAGAAGCAGACGTTATTACATTATATCTGCTGAGGAAATCCGATTCACTGCAATAGAGATGTGTTCAATATCCTCCCAGCTCCCAGAACTCTTCTGTATCTAAAGGTTTATTATCATACTAGCTTCTGCCAGCGACTTCGTCCGCGTGGAATAGTGGTGCTCCGCTCCTATTGGCCTTAGCATGATGATAATATATAACCTATAGCCTTCCTCGATAAATGGACTATCTAACACTGAAAGAATTTTTCAAATCGGACCAGCGGTTCCTAAGATTAACGCGTTTAAACAAAATAACAACATTTCCCTTCACTGCTCTGCTCCTATTGATTGTAGCGTGATGAAAAGTATACTATAACCATCTCAGGAGTATGACAAATAATTGTACCAAGTTTCGTTAAAATCCGTCGAGTCGTTTTTGTTTCTATAGAGTTTATACAGACAGACAGACAGACAGACAGACAGACAGACAAAAATTTTACTGATTGCATTTTTGGCATCAGTATCGATCCCTAATCACCCCCTGATAGTTATTTTGGAAATATATTTCATGTACAGAATTGACCTCTCTACAGATTTATTATAAGTATAGAAGATGGAAATTATGGAACTAGAGTTTATCCTTTTTAGAACAGTAATGTGTAACATGAAGGACTTTAGGAACAGATAAGAATTTTAATTAATCTCCACTCTCCACCCTTCCCTACTGTGTCCACACGTTTTCAATATTCTTGTAATCTATCGCGGATTATGTAGGGTTTCTCTTAAACAACCTTGTTATAGACCGTAAGATACTACTCTAGCATAAACGACTATAGGTTTAATACATTTGTATCCAATTAGGATAATTATTTAATTAACGATGTTCTACATGTAGTTGGACTTTACGTAACCCAGTTGTGCCACTGTTTGCCCATTTATCAGGAATAATTTTCATATACACATGTCATGAAATGCAGAACTTAATAAAAAGCTGTTTGCTTTCGCTAATTCGAATAACCTCAAATAAATGATGCATTCGACAAACAGCAGATAACACAATAACACGATTTCAACACAAATATTTTGGAAACATTCACGCAATTTAATGCTTTTATACGATAGCAAACTTTTGTCAGCCATTCCTTTGTCCCGGATTGAACGATATGGGCGATGCTGTTTTTATACCTCCTTTTACAGGTGCTTGATTTTTTACGACCTTTTGTTTCAGACTGAAAGATACGCGGCTCTTTCAAGGGTGACGTCATGCCAAAGCCGATTTATGGCGCTAAAACAGATTGAAGCATTTATAGATTAAATATGTATCTTAAGAACTTCGTACAAATTGTACAGCAATTGAAACAGTAAAAAATATAGTGAGCTCCCTATTTTAACAATGTTTTCGATACGGAAAAGCCAGAAAGTCTGACAACCAGTCTTATCAATAGGTATCGTGTTAGCCGGTAAACTGGGTTGTGGAGGTCAGATAGGCAGTCGCTCCATATAAAACGCTGGTACTCAGCTGCATTCGCTTAGACTGGAAGCCGACCCCAACGTAGTTGAGAAAAGGCTAGGCAGATGATGATGATGATTCGATACGGAAAGTGTATTTTTTTTCTTTTACCTCACGCTCAGCTCAGTGAAATATTAGATTGGAAGTAGTCGAAATATGGTTAGGTACTGAATTCATATAGCAAACACAATTGAAGTGACTGTTTGCACGCTGACGTTTGCACTATACCACTGAGTAATATTGTTTGAGTAACCTCAACTGTTCTGCAGTCGATTAGTGTGCAGGTACCTTAAGTTCGTAACCTAAGCGACACGAAGATACACGGTGCACACAGTCCATTAATCGTAGAAGCGTGAATCCGTCTTACGCTACCCTCGCTTTACTGAACCGAACTGCCAGTGTGTGTAATTGATGTGTCACGTGCAAAAGATGTTAACGTTTAGAGAAATTCAACAACGTTATTCTAATACGAAATCATTGAAATTCCAATACGGTATTTTCAAACTCATTCGATTATTATTGATTTTAATATTTAATTATTTGAATTTATATGTTATTGTTTTTGTCATCAAAAGTGGCAAAAAAATAATGTTCATACGAATTAATAGTTCAACTATAGTAAGTAAATTCCCGTATAATAATTACTAAATTACTACTATTACTTAAACCACACTAAATTCTTAAAGCTTGCTAAAGGTGCTCACTTTTGTCTTTACCCTCTGATTTTTTTTAAAAATTACAAAAAATTACAAATATTTAAGAACAAATTGCATATTTTTTTAATAGATAAGGCTTATTATACAATGTCAGATTATTTAAATGATAGTATTTAGTTATATTTTGTTACAGTAAGTAAAGATTTAGGTTTAGGATTTAGGTTTATAAATAAATATAACTTAAATATAAGAATTAATATTATTGTACGCTTCACTAGCAGGACATAGTGATACTAACTTTTTAAATTTTAAGAACACCTTTGTTAACCTATGACCATAAAAGAATTTTGATTTGATTTGATTTGAAAACATATTAAGCTTCATCCCAACGAAAACTTTAAGTAATGTGTAATTTAATTATAGTAAAAAACAAACATAGTACAGAACAATCAGCTGTTTTCATCCTAAGCGTTTAAGTAACCATAATTGGTTTAGATTGGGTTGACGAATGCGGTGACCGTGGCTACATAATATTTGTAATTAGAATATGAGACTGACAGGACACATATGCGGTCATAATTCCGTATAGAAATTGTCCCAAACAGACAGGAAAATGTTGTTATTCAGTTCGTATTTAACATAACACGTGCGTCACACGCAAAGGTCTATAAGTCAGGATACGCTTGTTTGTCTCAACCACCACATTAAGCAATTTGAAACGTCGTCATTGAAAGAAATTGTGGGACGAGTCACGTTCGGTCACGTAACACTATTGATTAGCACTAACTTTCCAGAAATGTTAGTGCACTACATGTCAGACACACTCCATTTTATGCTTTCCCCACGTTATGACGCCCATTAAAACTTAAAACCCAGTGTACCATCGCTTACCGCCTTGTGTTTTCGGCATCTATCCCGCCAGTTAACAGCATCATTAAAAACTTTTATTTTTTCAGACATAAATGTATTTTTTGTATAGCGGCCGCACTGTATATACAACGACTTATTTATTACTGGCCATGACGAGTTAATCCAATTTTAAAGACAGCTGCCTGTAGCACAGATAAAACAATGAATATTTACACATGGAGATAGAAAAAAACAAATGAATGTACCTACACTTGTTTTATTGAGTTAGAGACATTATAAGATGCAAATGCAAGATGCAACAATTTATCTTATCTACACACCTAGTACTATAAATGCGAAAGAAAGTTTGGTTGTTTGTTTGTTATACGTAAGACGGCTTAACGGATTTAGATGAATGATGAAATTTGGTATGGTATAGTAGCTTGACTTTATAGGCCCGCGCCCATCGAGATATTTAGTAACATATATATCTATGCCCGCGCCTATGCTGCATATAGCTTCCCCAGGAAGCGGGTGATACCACGGGAAAGAGCTTGTTTGCCCTAAATTCCGACTGTTTTTTTTTTTGTAAAAGCTTTTAACCTCTTGCTGTGTGTATGCGCAAAAGTGCACTTTTCTTAAATTGTATTCTGTTAATATGAAGTCGCCGTTCTAAAATAACAATGGTATGAAAATAATTAACTTCTTTTATTTCTGGTTATCAGTTCATCTTAAGTACAAAACCCCTACAGCGAGTGCAAAACTAAGCCTTAGAAATGAGTTCACGTCCAATCCCTGCATGTCACTAATGGCCGACACTAACAAGGCAACATGTCGGCGACACTAAACATGTTAACAAGAGCCCAGCGCTATCGAACGGGTTGACAAACAAACGATACACGAGTATGGAAACAAACAACCGGTCCTTTTACCCAGATTAGTTCGAATAATATGATTCGTAAATGGTACCCTGAGTAACTGATATGTTGTTTACGTAAAATATCGATAAAAACTGCATAAATATATCTCTAGAAGCAAAAGTAAAACCTACTGTTTATCTGTGCTGCATGTATGATACAAGAATAACCTCATTGAGACTAGTCCAAACATTTGTAATCAAATTACAAGAATATTGACATGAGCACTATTCATTAACCAGTAAATCATTGCTGGGATTTTTGGCCCTGGGCCAACAATAAAAAGCTTCTAACGATAGGCATGGTCATGTCTCAAAGGAAACGCCCTCCCACTAGCTATTTCTCAATATTATTCGTAGCCAACGCAAAATTTCAGTTCCCCCATTTCCCTAGTGTTTTTGAAGAAGAAAATGTTTAAAACACAGCTTTAATGATTCCTATTTGTAGTTTTCAAGCCTAAAAGAACATGCAATATTTTATATACACGTAAATTACGTTCAAGGAGTGATTCTGACTTTTATGCTACAGTTTTTGTTAAATCCAGAGTAAAATAGTAGGCTATGTAAAGAGCTGCGATTGTGACGTCTTGGTAGGACTAAGTAACAGTATATTGCCAGCGCTCAATGAACGTGTTGCCTGTTGAACAACTGCTCGTCAAATACTTCAGTTGTAGTACAGCTTCTATTTGAGACATATTATAGGTATGTGGGTACCTACTAACCGTTGCATAATTTGTTCAATAGTTCATAACTATTGCTCACAAAACAGTCAAAGTCTGACTACCAGTCTTTCACAGTCAAAGTCTGTCAAGGGCTATCGTAGCACTCTGTAAATAGGTTGCGGTAAGATAGGCAATCACTGTAAATCACTGGTACTCTGCTGCATATAGTCATACTGAAAACCGACCGTAACGTAGTTGGCAAAAGGCTAGGCAAATACAAACTCACAAAATAGGATCTTGCCCGAGGGAAAATGAAAATCACTCTACAACGAACCATTCATCCGCCCAACAAATTAAATCTGAAATAAATCACAATTTATTTTTTATATTTTAAGCCAAGTCTTTATTTATTAGCAAAGTTTTATTAAGAATTGAATTATTAATTATTATTGATGCGATAATCAAAAATTCGTATTTCGAAATTCATTCGAAAAACATTTATGTAAAACGCTTGTAAGCAATACTTATAAATTGAATAGAGTCGGCTTTACAGTAATAATTCTACAAAATTAATACTACGATATTTTTAAATGTATAAGAAAAGACTAAGTGCTTCTTTAATAGATCCACGCCAACGAAATATCTTTTCACGATTAATGATGAGTTCTAAAGTAAATGATTTGTCATCTATTCAAAGGCATTTCGTTATTAATTAAGCAAGTTTTCTAAAAGCTTCTAGGTCAATAACAATGGGATTTGAACTGCACAAAGTAATAAATACTTCGGTTACTTTGTAAAATTAAATTAAAATGTAACAAAGTAATTATTAATTACCTTAATAACGTCTAGACAGTAGCTACAATGGGGCAAATTAACATGATAGATTACAATCGATATTAAAGCTTTAGTGCGACGGCGACGTCGCAATTACTATGTATGTTAGATCTATTAGCAAATACATAGCGACCCTGCGGGCCTAGGTACGTACTGAATGCCCCAGGGACAAGTCACCGGTCCTCATCTCAGGCTTGCCTTCATTAGCTGGCTGGAGTTAACAATGACGAGGAACAGAATAATGAGATCTCCCACCTCTGACTTGCCTTGATTGACCGGCCAAAGTGGAGCAGAGCCAAAAGCCCTATTCGAAGGGTGAAGAGTTCGATTTAGAGTGAATGTAACTGCACTCAGGGAGCAAGGGACTTGAGTTTATAGCCCAGCGAAGCATCTTCACCCCTCAGGAGCTCACGTTGTCTTTGCCCCCTTGTGTAAATCTATCCTAGTCCTCTATCATCCCATCACAAAAGCCCAACTAGTTTCTTCCTATGTTTAGCAATAGGTCTGCACAAACCGGGGATTGTCCCTGGTTGCATTTCTAAATTGTATACAGGGATAATGGCCGGTTATGTGGCACTGGCAATTAATAAATGGTGTCTAAGAGCAAATTCAAAACTCTGCATGTTGGTTTTTGCCCCACGTTCACCTTCCAAAACACTGGGTCTCTATGGTCCCGTGCATGGTAGAAATATACAAGCTACCATTTCCTAGACTGATTATAGCCAGTAAGCGTAGTGGTAGCCCGATTAACCAGACGCACAATTCATCGAATTCTTCATTCCATGTAAAGATAACTAAGAAATGATTCAAGTAGAACGCAAGCGCAAGAGGTTATCAATATGTAGAATAGCAACTCTGATTGACAAAACCCGGATTTAAAGAAAACAAAAACAAAATATGAACTGTATGTAAATGAATAAATATCTTCCTTGATAAATAAAATATGAATAGAAGGTTCCTAACAATTATCATATTATTAAGAATTTCCATGTATCATTGATCGACTCATCAGAAACATCTGATAAAATTAAAATCTATAAATCAATTTATGAATAGATTTTGGCATTCTTCATTTAGATATTGAAAATGTCTGACTACATCGAAATGAATTTTCAAAGGAACTGTAAAGCAATTTCTCGGGATTCGTCTCGATCCCTTCGGTGTCTCCGACCTAATTGCTGAACGGACGCCAGTTTTGTCTTGTCAGTACTTTATTTGAATATTTAAACATATTTTCCAACCTATCCCAATCGTGTTAGTCCTAATCGTCACATTCGTCACCCGGTCACGGTATTTTTACTTCAGATGAGTTAGAATTACTGCAAGAAGAATTCCATCAGTCTTCACATTTTTCTTACTTGATATACTGTGAGCATTTTTAACATAGAAACATATGCGTACCCAATTTGTTGTTTAAAGTGTGTTCAATAAATCTTGTGAGAATTGGCCAAATAGATCATCATTGATCTATTATTATAAAGACAATATTTTTTAAACCTATAAAGTTATATATTTTTATTACCGCAAAATGAGAGTGAGTCGGTCACTCTACGATAATATGTGTGACTCTACGATAATATGTGACAATTTCATTATTTTTGCCAAATGTAAAAAACAACAGTATGACACTGAATGTTGAGTCATGATTCAGGTTAAATAATTTTCAGCTCATTGTATTCCTATAATAACTATATTTATTTTTAAATAATATCAAAATCCAATCACGTTGATTGATGTAGAAACTTAATAATCGTATCCCAACTAATATTATAAATGCAAATGTGATTTGTTTGTAATGCTTTTACGGTAAAATGGCTGAACCGATTTAAATAAAATTTGGTACGGATACAACTATAGGCTACTTATTATCATGGTGTGAAAACTACTTCAGTTTCCTAAATAGCAAGTTATTTACATTTACTTATTTGTACATTTCAATAAGTGACATTCTTGTGTACCTACGCTAAGACTTCGCGCTAAATATTAGATATTTTTGTAAGTGGACTCTGATAATTGTGAATTCTTTTATTCTAAATAATAAATCTTTCGACATATTTTTTCACGTGGATTTGATATGAAAAGCAAGTTTATAAAAATGTTTTCTTTGAACGTCTCGTTTCTTGAACTCTCTAAAATCGTTCTCGTTTGGTCATGGCACAAAATTATCCGTCTGTGTTTTCTGTAAATAATAATCATTCTCGAAACACACTGAAAGACTAAACAACAGCCTGTCATATTGATTTGCAACGAAAACTGAAAGATATACGGTTTACTGCTGTTTTGATTTATGTTTATGCTACTAGAGCATATTACGAAAGTTTGTTGATATTGTACATGCTTGAATAAAAAGTAAATGCTGTCCGCGCATCTCTTGAGAAAAGCCGGTCAGAATTTGCTATTCTTTTTTTGTATGTTTCGTAAGAAACGTAATAGTTTTAGGACACAATTTGGTAAAATTGTCCGGATAATTGGAAAACGTTTTCTATAGGATTGCCGTTAAAAATAACATTGAGATTTGGATACATCAATACGTAGGTAGGTATAAATGTCGTAAAGCAGTAGAAAACTTAGTCCGCCACCTTCAATACTAGAAGACGAACGATCCCTAGAGGGCTTATTAAAGTTCGCATCGCGCTTGTCTTGAAACCTATAAAACGTTCACGTCTTGTTGAGAACTTTATACCCTTTAACCTCTACTGCCTTTCAACAGCACTTGTGTGTTGTTTTTCTCTTTGATCTTCTTTAGAACTCTTCTACAAATGCGTTTATTCTTAGCCTCCTCAGAGCAAACCTCGGCAGTCATCACGTTAAGTTTATGTTTATCTATGAACCGGCACTTAAACAACTTTCAGTGAGCTAAGTTTTGTTTCAAAGTTATTCTACCCTGTGGTACGTTTTTTAACGCTGAGTTGAGTCTCAGCTATGCAAAAGTAAGGATTTCTCAACGCTTTCTCTTAAATCACTAGTTGCGACCAACTTTTTGGAAGACGGACGGCAAATCAAGATCCAAGAACTGAAGTTTAAGAGGATGAACCTGTTCAACGGAAACGTTAAATTTTTATAAGCCTATAGTTTTTTGTGAAGAGAGACTCTTCTCTAAGGGAAGGACTCAGATATATTTTGTAGAATAGTTTATTCTTAAAACACGAAGTAATTACTATACAATGCGAAAAAACTGTGGGCAACGGCTAATCATATTGATACATGTTACTAATAATGTAAAACATTTGCAAAAGTAGTGTTAGCATTTTCTGATTTCTCCTTAATTGGGTACTTACAGCGTAGAGTTCAAAGCTAACAATTATACTACTTACTTATATAATTATGGCCCACAAGCGTTCTTCGTTTTTCACAAAGACAACGTGAAGTAGAAACTCGAGCACCATTAACTCAGTACTCGGTGGTTCTGTTAGTATCAATGTCAGGATTACGAGTAAACTACAATCGAGCGCCGGAAGACAGCCTCATCAATGTGCTAACGAGATTTTGAACCGAGTTACCTAACTGGCTATGGATAACTACCTACAGCGTTTCGTTTAATGAAAACATAAGCTGGTTATATAGTTTCTGAGCCGTGTGATTCGATCAATTGTAGTTATATGTTTAATAATAAACTGATATGCACCTATCTGTACATTTGTATAGATTGATGCTCGTATAAGCATTGCAACACTAGACTTAAATGAAACTTGACTCAGTACAATGCACAGTCCAAACAACATCGTTATATTTATTTTTACATTTCAACGGATAATCATACTGTTATACATGTAGTCTTAATAAAATTAAATCATAAACAAATAAAGCCATCAATCACTTCATAAGCGATTCACTGAAAATCGAAAACGCATGCATATTTTATAGAATGCACTCCGAATATTTTTGTCTCGTCTGTTGGATTGGAAACTATTTTTGCTAACCCACGGTCGATAGATTGAATCCAATGATGTAAGGGCCCGTTGCATCTTATCATACGTTGAATCATCTATAAATGTTAAATATGCCATTTTTTTGTGACGTTGTACTAAGTATAATAAGAACCAATTAAGTAATAGTTAACTGGTGTTTTTGTTCGAACCTTATACCTACTGACGATTATCTTCTTCTATACTTATCTGTAGAGAGGTCAATTCTGTACATGAAATATATTTCCAAAATAACTATCAGGGGGTGATTAGGGATCGATACTGATGCCAAAAATGCAATCAGTAAAATTTTTGTCTGTCTGTCTGTCTGTCTATCTGTCTGTCTGTCTGTCTGTCTGTCTGTCTGTCTGTCTGTCTGTCTGTCTGTCTGTATAAACTCTGTAGAAACAAAAACTACTGGACGGATTTTAACGAAACTTGGTACAATTATTTGTCATACTCCTGAGCTAGTTATAGTATACTTTTCATCACGCTACAATCAATAGGAGCAGAGCAGTGAAGGGAAATGTTGTCATTTTGTTTAAACGCGCTAATCTCAGGAACCGCTGGTCCGATTTGAAAAATTCTTTCAGTGTTAGATAGTCCATTTATCGAGGAAGGCTATAGGCTATATATATCATCACGCTAAGACCAATAGGAGCGGAGCACCACTATTCCACGCGGACGAAGTCGCTGGCAGAAGCTAGTGTAGAAATAAGAATTACCTACAGTTGATACTAGAATCCGCGTAGTAAATCGACAGATGAATACAGGATTCCTTTAAATATGCAGGTAACTACACCAAACTATCGACTCTAAAGTATCTTTTATTTCAAAGAGAATTTTGTGATTTGTACTTTTGTACTAAACGTAAATCTGGAGTTAACTATTACATCTCATTCAGTCTGTTATTGCAGAAAACTTTTGAAATTATCTATACCACAGATACTCTATATAGAGAGAGAACCTATACACTGATTGATTGACTCTCGACTCATCAACACAGAGCCAAAACATCAGGACAATAAGTAATTAATGCAGTAGGTTCTTTTTATTGTCAAGAAAAAGGATTTCCGAAAATTCCAACCCGTATATTAAAAAAGTTTTGAATTCAAATTTTATAGAAACATTCTAAAATGAACATAATTAAAGGAGTGTCTTTTTTTTTCAAGATTTTAACCCTAGGATTAAAAATAAATATTTCAAGTTTTTAATGAAAACCAAACATGTATTTTAGCTAAAAAAAAGTTACCTTGTCGTTGTCCTGATTTTCTTTCTTAATCATCAAGATTACGTCATCATCAAGTACGTCAGAGCCGGGCCACTAGTTAGCTTTAAATTTTAATAAAACTACAATATTTGTAGCAAAGGGTTAAATGGCATCTCAGCATCTCCGGCCTACGTTGATAAGATCTTATTTCCAAAAAGTTGCATATTACGATAGTCTAACAGACGTTTCTCTGAGCAAAATTCGACTTTAGATTTCAAAACTGTTCGTGCGCTTGATAATGAAATCCGTGACCAGGTTTGAAAGTAAGGCGAGCCTTACCTATTTATAACTAAAAAGTTCTTGGAAATCAAATGATGAAATATATTTTAAACAAAATTAAGTTTATAATAATCCAATTTACTAAATTTATTTTAATGACAATATACCTGTGTTCTCTGTGAATAGTGAACAAGCGATGAACGACGAGGTTGCTTACTTGACGTAAATGCCACGACCCGTGCTCATTCGGGGTCAACTGTCATTTGCTTATGAAAATGTATCCACCTTAAACATACTCATAAAAAGCAAAAGATAGGAATGTATAATTTACCTCAAACAGATAAATACACAAGGTTGATTTCGAACTAACTGACCAGCATTGGCTTTCTTATATTTTTTGTTTTTTTTTTTTTGGGAACGGAAAAGACTATTTACTGCGGAGCATATGGTCCTAGGTTTAAGTCCCAAGTCGAACAAACTGTAGTTGGTTTTTGTATCAGTTTTTTCATCATTGGATTAAGTCTGGATTTGTGCCAGTACTAGTTGATAGCAATGAGCTCGGCCCCTATTACATGAAACTTTAACATAATTGGCATATTATTGTTAGCACACCGCTGCCTGGCTAAATACATAATTAGGAAACTATATAAAAACATTATCCACATTTTCTAAAGCAATCGGCAATTAAATACTGAAGAGATCTTGTTTTGCTTTTTTTTTTATTCAGTCAGCTGTTTGTGGTTTCGAAAAAAATATAACTTAGGTAATTTTTACTTGATGGCACAATCCCGTCTATCCTGCAGAAATTTATCTCCGATCTTTTTGCAGAAATGTTGATACGGCCTTCCCAAGAACTTTCTCATGTAGAAAAAAAACGGCCAAGTGCGTGTCGTTCCACGCGCATAGTAGGATTCCGTATTTTTGAAAGACCTATCCAACAATATCTCACACAATCGGAAACATGAAAAAATAATAATTAATGCCCACTTTATCTGTATGGCCCCTAAAAAATTGTATGCATGTTTATACCAAATTTCGGCTTTCTAATATTAAGAACCTCTAAGCTATGTCGCGGACTGACAGACAGACGGGCATGGCGAAGCTATAAAGATTCCTTGTTGTCTACGGAACCCTAAAAAATCAACCGTAGGAGGATTTTGCGCTGACTTGTGCAGTTTGTTATGCTTGCTGCGAAATCTC
Source organism: Pyrrhia umbra (assembly GCA_963891755.1). Classification (NCBI taxonomy): domain Eukaryota; kingdom Metazoa; phylum Arthropoda; class Insecta; order Lepidoptera; family Noctuidae; genus Pyrrhia; species Pyrrhia umbra. The sequence goes on along the minus strand of OY982922.1, from coordinate 7,183,090 downwards.
ATTAAATGGATAATAAAGTCTCGATCGATCTTCGAGATAACGATCTTTCGTATCGGCACGAACAATATGTGACTAGATCATAGCGTGTAGTAAGAATAAGGGACTTATGGCAGGCGCCAGCAAAGTGGAAGCAGGGCAGACTGTCCAGATTGCGCTGGGGTAGGTATCTTTACTATAGATAAAAACGATTATACAGTTAGAGCCGACACACATGATTGAGTTGCAAAACGGCACCGTCAAAATAAATGACATCACCCAACTTGTGTACCTACAGAAGAAATGGCCGATGTTTTCGCGTAGTGACGTCGTAGCTTTCATACATTCTTTATATCCAACTCATTCAAAATATATAAGTAGAACATTTTTTTCACAGTATCAGAGTTGGTTCCAAATTAAAAATGTTTGGTGCTTTGGAATGTTATGTCTATGCCATAGTTTAGTCTCGCGAAAATTATCTAGAACACAAAATTGGGCCTTCCAATCAACAGTTGATTTTTTAATCCTCAAGTAAAAAATCACTCTGTATAAACCTAGTTGAGGTTGAAATTCATAATGACAACCTCGCATTGAATTATCTACCTAATATGCTTTTATTCATGTGTACAAAATTACAACCAAGTTATCTAGTTTAATAAAATGCAGCATAAATAAACACCTTTGATATCAATAACAATACATTTTTTTCCAAGATACAAACAATTATTATCTTTGTTATTTTAAACAGATATGTAAAGGAAAGCGTTGCTCTATCTACTGCAACTGCTATAAATTAGTAATCGAATAATTTTAATATTTTGGTTTTTGTTTAAACAAAGTACCTATTAAATTATATTGATATTAATTATTAATCGATTTATATTTAGTGAATTCAATGTTATCAAAATATTTTACATCAAAAAATATTTGTTTTATATAAAACTTACCTATAACTCAAACCCGTGGCGATTTTTTTAAATAAAAAGTTGAAAAATAAGACACTATACAGCAAAAAAAACACAAAATAAAATCACATTATTCAGAAAAAGTTATGGTTGACGCGATGACAAAGTTACCGGGCGCCAGTCGTAGGCGCGCTCTGAAACGACGCTGAAACGACCTGCCTTCGCGAGAGCTCGCCAACGACTAGCTTCTACTACCTCGTCCGTCGGCCTATACATTTCCAGCATTTTCAGTCAATCTAGACACACAAACTTTAGCCCGGGATACGTATTAAATCCAGTATCGTTCATAATTTTATTAGCGCGGAAACTATCATAACTTTATTGCCTAGTTGCTAACATCTTAGTCACAAACGTTATTCCATCAAACTTAACATTTATAAAAATACCAAGTCTTTAGACAGCAAAAAGTTGTGAGATTTAATATAAAGCAAAGTCGATCAATAGGTATAGACCTTATTTTTTTAATAAATAGAATGACTTGGCAATCGCATGCGGCAACCGAATCGGCAAAACAAATTAGAAAAAATAAATTTATTTACTGCTAAAACGCTTGTGGACCAATACCCTCTAAAAGTCGAACCGAACGGTTCACTAGCGTCTCTACAGAAAATAAATTAATACTTCTGTTTTCACTTTTTTATTTTGCCATTGCGGTTGTGTTATAGTCAATGTAAGAATCTAGTCTAGTATGATCGTCGCCCCGGCTAAAAACCAAACATTGCTAGAACTAAGTGCATCAAGCCGGTAAAGTATACAGTTTATAGGTGATTAGTCAGCCAAAGCAATTACATACATTTTCCTCATTAAATGCGGAAAACCATTAAATATTGACTAAAATAAATTACGAAGCAATTTATCACCTAAAAATCATAAGTTTCATTGTAAATAACAAATTGTATAATTAAGCCGTAATCGAAGTAAGATTTTGCCCAATTAGGTAATATTTACAAGGGAGGAGCTCGCGGCTAAGTAAATGCCGCATGGGTCTGCCCTTGGCGTGTATGTCCGTGGATGGGTGACCATCTTTGTCTTACCGAGACTTCTCCGTGCCTCTGAAAGCACGTTAAGCAGTTGCTCGCAGCTGTCAAATGTAGATCTTTGACAGTCGTTACGGATAGTTAAAAGCCAAAAAGTCTGACCTCTAGTCTTCCCAAGGGGAATCGGGTTACCTACCCGGTAACTGGGTTATAGAGTCTCTCCATGTAAAACACTGTTAATCAGCTGCATCCGATTAGACTGGAAGTCGACCCTAACATAGTTAGGTAAAGAATATGCATTTCTATAAAGATGATGAGGTAATATATCCAAAATTAAAATATAATTTGATTCGCTTTAGAAATTATTCTGGAGGAATGTAAAGACAGCAATTTAAGTCCTCGAGGCTTACCCTTCCCAGACACAACTTAAATAATTTCGGATTGAAAGTGATTAATAAGACAAGCTTAACTCTATTTTATAACCTCTGTCTGTGGTCTTAATATTTCTACCAAACTATGACGCAGCTAAAGATATCCATCCTACCCTAATGATTAAAACACTAAAATAAAATAGTCGGTACTTTGTTATTATTACGGTACGTATGTATATACACCAAATATTTTATTTGAAACAATTGCACAGTTTTTGCTTATTAGTTCGATATGAGTCGTGGTCGGGTTTTAGTTTTTAAATTACCTATTTTTTTATTTATATGTGTAAATTAACCCAAAAAGACAACATACTTAAATATATTTTTTATTCCTTTTATGACTTTTTATGTCCTTTAAAAGGCGATGGCTAATAAAAACCAGAGTCAACAAAAAATCTTAGAAACAAACTTTTTGAGTTTGATCTGAATAGGCTTATTGTGTACAAAATAATAATATTTTATTATGTACTTACCTACTCCAAAAACGGTGGACTTCAGTTTTTGTTCATCAATAAATCACATTAATATAAACTTAATTACAATTTTATCTGACACCCCTATCCTCATCCATCTGTCTGCCATCTTCTAATGAAGTTGATAATACACTTACGCAACATAATGCTAGTTAGACATTTCTCATAACGTGTGTACTGCCGTCTTACAAAGAAAGGTCGTAAGTAATTATTTTTTTGATATGTAATGGTAGTTTACGGCCTTTCTTATGAAGGCAGTGTAGTGGTCAGCCTTTTAAATCACAATCAGTACTCAATAGCTATAAATACATGACATGTACGAGTATGTCGTGGCGGTCTAGTGATTAAGGCGCGCGCCTGCATCTTGTGTTCGAGTGTGTGGGTTCGAAACCTGACCGATACCAATGTGCCTTTTCTTAAGTCATATTATCTACTTTCTAAGTGTATCTTAGACACCACTGACTAACCGTGAAGGAAACATCGTGAGGAAACCTGGACTTAAAATGTCTGAAATCGCCAATCTGCCTTAAACAAACATGATGATCAATGCTCGTGCCTTCTCTGTACGAGAAGAGACCTGTGCCCAATAGTGGGACAATGTAAATAGGCCGTTAATTACATTCCTTCTCGCTCCGGATCATGGATTAAACCATTGCCGAACATGAGAATCGCTGTGGTCGATCGCCGTTAATACACGGTGGTGCTCCAGCCAAGAAGGGTAGACCTCCATCTGCTCCACTGAGTCCTGCGGGGTTCACCTGGGCGTTCTTTCCCACCCAATTCGATGCAGACACTTCCAAAAACAACCGATTCTGACGAGGACCTGCGTTAAACGGTAGCTGAGAACGTAATTGTGCCTCTGTAGCTTTCTTTTTATTTCATTTATTTTTGACAGGTGTACCATAGTCCAGAATAAACTAAGGGTATAATGTACTTATTTATTGTACCTTATTTATTTTGGGCATGTATGAAAAGAAAAGATGTTTCGCTCATATCTGAGATATGTTTATTAAGATCTTTCATTATGTTATTATGGCGTATTATGTTATAAACCTATACAATAAGGTAATGCTGTAAACAGTACGCGAATCCTAGATCCCACAACACAGGGCCAGGGAATCATAGTGTGGGGAACGGTGTGGTACGGTCAATTTTTACTGGCAACATTGAGTGGTGATGCGTAACAGCACAAACATGGTTATGTTTGAACTTTTGTTAAATTAATCATGCGAACATTTAAACGACGAATCGCTACTAATAAAATTAATATAGCTAATTGTTATCATAACTTAATGCAATTAGGCTCTATTAGTTATATTAATATCCTATATATATAGAAACTAACCATAACAGCTAGCTATATAAATAGTTATATAATCATTCGTCAGATAATAACTAGATGGAGCCACTTTAACGGTACCAGTAAAAACGCCGAGTAAGCAGTCTATTTCATATACCTATTATTATACCTTAGAAACACATATTAGTAAAAAAAAATATTAAAAAAAATTTTCATATTAGAGTAAAATTTTTATGTTTACACATAAAATGGCAATACCGTTTGCAAAGATATGCACAAAAGTTTTTTTTTTACTTATTAACATGTGGCTAAAGGCCTGGTTCTCAGGGCAAAAAAATATACAAAAAAATGGATTGTGTTGCTTTGCAACTTTTTGTTTCGCAAAAATTTTCCCCTTTTTTGTTCTGATAGATCCATAAACTTTAACATTTAGGCACAAAAATATTATCACCGAACAAAGTTACTACTTAACTGAGGTCATTGAAGTATTGTTTTCACAATATTCGAGTGATCGTCTGAATTCCATTGCTTGACAACTGGTTTGGCGACAGTAGACGCTGGGATGTTTTTAGAAACCAAGTGTAACCTATAAACATCAACAAGCCTCTTGAACAAAAGCGCTGGCGTTCAATTTTTTGAAGTTTGCAACAAATCGTAAACCACGGCGTCGAAAAAAACTGAAGAATCTGCCCATCTGGAAGCAGATAACCGTTATAAGGTTAGTTACGACGTTTGTTTGTATATTAATATTTATCACAATAAATCAATTCTAGAAATGTGTAAATGACCAAGAACCGGGGTAATTGTTTCAAAATTATGGTTGCTAGATGTGAATTGATTCAAACTGTTGATCCACTTTCCATTTTATGACAACAATGTTATGAAACAGATCACTAGGTAAATTGGCCTACTAATGAACTCACTATGCAGTTGTCATAATTATTGTATTCCCTTGGTTGTGTTGTTACAAGAATAATTATCTAGTTGTTTCAGATGGGTAAGTACTTTATTCCTAATGTTATACTGATACATTACTATGAAGTTCCATCCAATGTTTCCAGTGGATAGGAATGTTGAATTGAATTCTTGAAGGTCATTTCAGCCTAACTCTACTCATGTATCAATTGCTACACAGATGCCAGCAGCTAGTTTTGGATCACTATCACAGCTCCCAGGATCTGGAGATTGTGGTATAAAGGATGTATGGAATCACAACCTCCATGAAGAATTTCAAATAATAAGACAAGTGAGTTAAAAAATCATTGAGACAATAATTTATTAATGGATATCTCTCACAAAAGAAGTCCACAGAACAAAAAGTTTCCACAATATAAAGACATTAAAGCTAAAACTATTATACCTGCAATTAAAAAAAAAACATTTTTTATGTGGTGCTAATTATTCTGCTAGTGTTGGTAGTTATGAAAATATACAATACTAATTCTGTCTTTCAGGTTGTCCAAAAATACCATTGGGTGGCAATGGACACAGAGTTTCCAGGAGTTGTTGCTCGTCCGATTGGAGAATTCAGGTCCACAGCTGACTATCAATATCAACTTCTACGGTAATTTTGATACATTGTTTTTTTATATCAGGTATACCCATACCTATCAATGATAATTATGCTGCTTGAGCATCACATGATTTAAGCCATAGTTAGTTCAACATAAATATATTCTAATGCTGTTATGATAAGAGTAGTAATCATTTAATGAGCTGAAAACTAGGGAGGCAGAGTAGGAAAAAGAGCACTGGAGCATACTGGCAGAAAGTGCTAATAAATTAGTTATACATTCTTGTAATAGCTAAAATACTAGCTATCTAAATTAATTATTACTTTTTTTTCTTTACAATTATTTAATATTTGAATCATCTGAATTCCACCACTTGACAACTTGCTTGGTGACAAAAGTCACTGACAGTCTTTAGAAACCAAGTAACAGCTAATGGATTACTATTTTCTGTTAATTATGCTAATCTACACTCGGCGTCACAAAAATCGCACCTCTTTGAATATGAGTTTTAAGCATGCCCCGCCATCAAAGAATCAATTGAACCCAATTAATACTAGTATCAATTGAAAGTATATTTAATGACCTTTAATTTAACAATAGTTAGAATTCCCAAACACATCAAATCTCATTAGCACGTAACGTTAAACAAAATGTTGTCAAAATACGCATCACATCATCCACTAATTGCACCCCTCTAGAAGGGTATAAAACGGGCGACCCGGGTTAAATGTGAGTCATTCGCTCTCCAACCGTTGAAGTGAACACACGTGAACAGCTACATTAAGAAAAATACCCCTGAAGATGGATACCACTGCAGATGAAGCCGCTCAAGTCATTGCACTACTGCAATCAGGGATGCGGCAATGTGATGTTGCTCGGCAACTGAACTTGAGTCGATTTTCCGTTCGACGAGTGTTCCAACGGTTCCAAGAGACTGGTGGCTATATTCGAAGACGTGGATCTGGAAGACAACGCTGCACATCCGAAAGAGACGATCGCTTCATTGTTTCGACGTCTTTACGAAATCGGTTCTCCAATGCTGTTGAGCTGCAACAACAACTCCGATCAGCTCGCAGAACTTCTGTGAGTGTCTCCACGGTTAGAAGAAGGTTGCGGGAGAAGAAATTTGCAGCTCATAGGGCTGCTACAGGGCCAAAATTGACTGCACAGCATAGGAGAGACCGGTTACAATTTGCTCGGGAACATGTGGATTGGACAATCGAACAATGGAGGACTGTGCTCTTCTCAGATGAGACAAGGGTTTGTCTTTTCTGTAACGACAGGCGTAGGAGGGTGTACAGAAAGCAAGGGGAACGATTCACACATGCCTGTATTCAAGAGACAGTAGAATACGGGGGTGGCTCGTGCATGTTCTGGGGCGTGTCAATCGACGGCAAGACGAACTTTGTGTGCGTTTCTCGGACTGGAGGTGCTCGCGGGCAAGGGTCGCTGACTGCTCCTCGGTACATAACAGAGATCTTAGAGGAGCACGTGGTCCCTTATGCGGGTTATATTGGCAGTGGGTTCATGTTAATGCATGATAACGCCCGCTGTCACACCGCATTAATTGTAAGGGACTACCTGCAAGAAGTTGGGATACCTGTTATGCGCTGGCCAGCGAGAAGTCCAGACCTGAACCCAATTGGGCACCTTTGGGATGAACTGAAACGGCGAGTACGGGCACGGGATCCTGCCCCTACCACGCTTCAGGACCTCCAAGATGCCGCCGTAGCAGATTGGGACAACATTCCTCAGGAGACTGTTGTAACATTAATTAGGTCCATGAGGGAACGCATGGAAGCAGTTATCAGGGCTAGGGGGGGCAACACTAGGTTTTAAGTTGTTTTTAAGGACTCTTTTGTATATTTTTTTTTGTTGTAAATAAACATGTTTTAGTCATTTGCATAATCAACTTGCTTTTTTTTATTCCCTGGTAAACAAAAACGAAATCTTTTGTTTTAGTCTTAAATTTAAATAAATTACCTTTCGAATGATACCCCATAGTCATATGTTTACCATTGATTAATAGGGTTAAAATGACTTTGAAAAGAATTCTTGATGAGGTGCGATTTTTGTGACGCCGAGTGTATTTCTCTAACATTTCAGGTGTAATGTTGATCTCCTGAGAATTATTCAATTGGGTCTCACATTCATGGATGAAAATGGTAAAACTCCACCTGGTTACACCACATGGCAATTCAACTTTAAATTTAACTTACAGTAAGTAATTATTACTAGCCTTTTCAAAGAAGTACTTATCAAAACAAGATTGATAATGTATTACACATTGTGAAATGATAATTTTCAGAAATTATATTTAATATTTATTGTTTAACTGTCTGTATGAAAGAATGTGATTTTAATATATATTATTTTTGTGTCTATCAATAACATATATTATTATTAGGAATACTTTGGCCTTTTGTAATTGAACATTGACAAAACAATTATGTTTCCCTGTTTTAGGGAAGACATGTATGCACAAGATTCAATAGATTTGCTGCAAAACTCTGGCCTTCAATTCAGAAAACATGAAGAGGATGGTATTGAGCCCTTGGAGTTTGCAGAGTTGTTGATGTCATCTGGTATAATATTGATTAATATATTTTTTTGAGCTTGTAGTATTACTAAAACAGGTTAATATTTTTCGAAATTATCTTATCTCAATGAAGGCAATGTCTTTTTGCAGGTCTGGTGCTAATGGACAATATCAAATGGCTCAGTTTCCACTCTGGTTATGACTTTGGCTACCTTCTCAAACTGCTAACAGACCAGAACTTACCGCAGGATGAAAATGATTTCTTTGAAAGCCTGAGGTTGTACTTTCCAACAGTTTATGATGTGAAGGTAAGTTTGATTGAATTGAGAAAGAAGAAAAAAAATAAGTTAGATTAAACGTTTATTTATTTATTTCAATTTAAATATCGTCGTTGCGCGTGCAATACCGCGTAAGAGCAGTTTGTAAATAAGCTCACAGTACATGACCAATACACTTACATTCTAAACAAAAAACTTGTTCATATGAAGATAGCATAATCATCTTTTAATTAATGTTTTAGTACCTGATGAAGTTATGCAAAAACTTGAAGGGTGGCCTGCAGGAGGTGGCAGACCAACTGGAGCTGCGTCGAGTGGGGCCGCAGCATCAAGCTGGTTCAGACTCACATCTAACAGGAATGGCCTTCTTTAAAATAAAAGAGGTACCCATTGTTATAGACAAGCTGTTATAGACTTAAGAGAACTTAAATTAGGAAAAAAGGTAATGTTTAGTATCTACTACAAATAACTGACCATACTTATATATTTTCAGATATTCTTTGATGACAACATCGAAAGTTCTAGTGGACATTTATATGGTTTGGGTGCACCTTTTTCTGTGAATGTCAACAATTTCCAAGACAACGGCGAAAACGGAAACTCCTCTTGATCCTTAGAAAACGGGCATATCATAAGCCTGACGCCACAACCTCGAGTGTTCCACATCTCTGAGTGAATGTAACATTTCCTTAAGTGCTGTGTATATAATAATATGTACGGCTGTGTGTGACAATTGACATTATTTAAGTGATCACTTCTTCATCTGTGAATAAATCTCTGTTAGATCCACCATTTGATATATACACATTCAATTATGAAAATTAAACAAATCAACTATGAAATCATAATTTTGTATGTAAATAAATTCCATACATCCATGTTTAGTAATTAATTATACAATTTAGGTTGATATTACAATACATAATGTCAAAATAATTTTACTTAGATTTATTAATTTAGTATATTTTATAGAAATTATAGATTTAAGATTATTATTTCCTCTTAAGGTTTTATCGGTTTATTTTATATCCTAATACATATTAAGATTTCGTAATATTGTTTTGTAATGTTAAAATATAATTAATTTTAAATTTTTCAACTATGTTTTTTTTTAACATTACCAAATTGTCTTTTTGAAGTTCCAAACCAAAATAGTAGAAAACCAGCCGATCGCGTGGCCCACGCGCAATATTCAAGGGTAAGGGGTATACATTTCAGTTGATCTCGTCTACTTAGCCGTGGTAGTTTTACTTTTAATTTCGATTACATGCTCCTCCTGTTTTTTTTTTCACATGTCCAGAAATAGCAATTTAGAAAGCTTTTGGTCCTTTTGCCTGATCTCTCCGCGGTCTTGTCGGATTGCACATAACAGTCTCATAATGAGTTGGCCCCGTTCTTCAGTCGAACATGAAATCCTCGTATATCTATAATTCTGTAATTGTTAATATAAAAAGCTAAATTTTGTTTGAATAGGCACCTCGCGAACTACCAGTTGGATTTAAATAAATATTTTATCTGTAAATATATTATAATCATAAATAAAAATTACGGATTCCCGAGGGAACTACTTAACGCCAAAGAGAATACACTCGGATGTTATATTGATCTGTGGTGATTATATACTCTGTGACCCAGAGCTAGCTAGCCGAGCTGACAGCCGACAAAGACAAAATAAATTCATAAACAGAAGGTTAGAATTTATTTTTTAGTATACAATAAATTCACAATTTCCAGATGCCTGCAGCTAGTTTTGGATCTATTTTAGCAAGTACGATAAAAGAAGATTGTTCCATCAAAAATGTATGGAACCACAATCTACATGAGGAGTTTCATGTTATTAGGCAGGTGAGTTCAAATTATTTACTTATTCTTTTTAAAGTATTTTGCTAATGATAATGCTACAATAGTACCGAATTGTTGTTAGATTTGTACCTAACAATATTACCGAATGTTAGGTACTTGTTAGGATGCATTGGTTTATGATTGTAACCTCAAATTAAAACTTAAGTCACTTTTATCCGTAGATCGTTCAGAAGTTCCACTGGGTGGCCATGGATACTGAATTTCCTGGAGTTGTAGCAAGACCAATTGGTGAATTTAGATCTACTGCTGACTATCAGTATCAGCTGTTGAGGTACCCATTCCGCATATTTTAATGTCCAGTATTGCTGATTCTATGTGATAGAAGTAATGTACTTTTCTGGTTATTCTCTCCTCACATTAGTTGGTGGGTATAGTTGCAAGGACAGCCCTATTGACAACTAGTTTAATTATTTATGTTTACAGATGTAACGTGGACCTATTAAGAATTATACAGTTAGGTCTTACATTCATGGATGAAAATGGTAAAACTCCGCCAGGCTGCACTACTTGGCAATTTAATTTTAAGTTCAACTTGCAGTAAGTATTAAAATTATATTATAATCGGTAATTTATTATAACTATAGCTATGTTGACCTATGACAATACCTTTTACCAACTATGTTGTGGTTGGCTTCTAGTCTAACCGGATGCAACTGAGTACTAGTGTTTTACGGGGAGCAACTGCTTATCTAGCCTCCACAACCCAATTACAAAGTAACAATACCCCCTGGAAAGAGTGGTTATCAAACTTTCTGGCTTCTGATTAACCATAATGTCAAAGATCAATAAATGACAGCCTGGACCAACAAAAAAATGACAAGGATGGCCACTCTTCCACCTACCTTGATTGATAGATTCTTGCAGCTGTTACTTAGCCACAATCTCTTCATAATAAAACTGTAGCCAAGCCACTAGGTATATTGTTAAAATTACAACTTTAATATTTACTTTCAGAGAAGACATGTATGCACAGGACTCAATAGATTTGCTTCAAAATTCTGGACTCCAATTCAGAGAACATGAGGAGCATGGCATTGAACCATTAGAATTTGCTGAGCTTCTGATGTCTTCAGGTTATTTCAATCAATGTTGCTTCATATAAAATACTGCTATCCCACATCGGATTGTATTGGGTTAAAGCTATTTATCTTGTTTTACTGTTTAATAAAATGATAACTACTTATTTTAGGTATTGTGCTAATGGACAATATCAATTGGTTGAGTTTCCATTCGGGTTATGACTTTGGTTATTTACTAAAGATCCTTACTGATCAGAATTTGCCTCAAGAGGAAAATGACTTTTTTGAAAGTCTTAGATTGTATTTTCCTACTGTTTATGATGTGAAAGTAAGTATCACTTGTAATCTGTTGTAAATTATCTTGACCCATCATATATTTCTTTAAAAGTTTTTGATGCTTATTAACAGTACTTGATGAAGTTATGCAAGAACTTAAAAGGTGGTCTACAGGAAGTAGCAGACCAGTTGGAACTGCGCAGAGTAGGACCACAGCATCAAGCTGGATCTGATTCACATCTCACAGGAATGGCTTTTTTCAAAATCAAAGAAGTATGTATCTGTTCAGTTAATGAGTTATGGAACCATATCTTTTCCAACCTTGATTAAATTAATTTATTTTATTTCTCAGATATTCTTTGATGGCAATATTGAAAGTACTAGTGGTCATCTGTATGGATTGGGAGCACCATTTGCCAGTAATGTGAACAGTTTCCAGGATAATATGGAGAATGGCAATTCACCCTGATGAGGGAAAGTTCTGTGTAGTGAACTACACAATGCTATTTTATTGTCTCATGTAATGGAGAGATTCAAACAAAGTATTATAATATGTTTGTACCTGATATTCAAAAGATAGAAAATATTGAGCAAAAACTGTGATATTTGTGTGTAGCATCTAACTACACTGGTAAGACTTATTAGGGCATGCAAATTTTTCTCACACTGATTCATTGGTCGGCTATTTTTACAAACATTGTAACATTGTTTAGAATTTCTCATTTGACATTATAATAGGGTATTTGACTGCATTTTATTATTAGAAATCAATAACTAATGTAACAAAAAAGAATCGACGAAAACTTCTGCAAATTCTTAAAATTTGCTTAGGTGAAGATGGCCCTATTAACATACTGGCATCATACTTGATTTAAAACGTTTCAGAGTACGATGGCCGGTTTGCGCGACAAGAATTGTAAATTCCCCCTAGAATAAATTCTAAAGAGTAGTAATTTTTATTATTTTTAATTTACTTTCGTAGTCAAGTACCTTAGTGTTGTTTCAGAAACGCCAAAATGGAATTGCTTTATAATACATAATGGTTTATACAGTGTTCCGTAAAACCAAACCAATCTGTTTCGTGACCTAGTTTCAAGTCCTAATCTTTAGCTAATTTAATTAAGACGCCAAAGCTTACTAATAATTATTTTTATCAAATCGATATTATAGGTAAAGTCGTAAAGTGGATAAAGCGACTTTTAAAGGTAATTTGCATTGTTAGTCATAAAAAGATGCTATCGAATTTGTGTATACTACAATTAATTTTAAATCTTTCATGATATTAGACATAATCTCTTGACATGTTTCATTAATATTATACATAGCTTCCAATTAAAACTAGTACTTACTGAAACCATTTAAAATACTATAGGGTAAAACAGCTTTTAAAGCATTTGTTAGGAAATATTTTTTTAGTTTTGTAATTAGAAATAACAGCATTTAGTGTGTACCTACTTTGAATATAACATGGGAATAAAAAGAAGGTAATATGAGGTTATAATGTGATATTTAGAACAACTTGTCTGCCTAAACTACATGCATGTGTTATTATTTTGTTTTACACTCCAAATAGATACTATGTTAAGAATTGTAGTTTTTGCAATTTAAAACTTTAGACAGCAATACTATAACCCAAACTAGTCTTAACAAAACACCAAAACAGTGTTCGATAAAAATCTTCTTTAATAAATAATTTAATGTTCTTTGTTTGTGTTTTACTAATCTGCGTGCTGATTAAAATTTTTTTTTTACAAAATTGTATTTTATCCCTTTCGACCGCGTTCCCGTGTGACGCGCCAATTGGGGTTTTAAGATGATGACCGGCCTGTCATGTCTTCCTGGTAAATGAACGCTTACTTTACTATGGACATTGTAAACATTTGGAATGTTGCGTCACGACAAGTACTAGGACATCATAAAATGAAAGAGACCGCTGTTATGTTTCAACTACCCACCCGTAAATTAATTATGTTGTCTTTGCTCACCCGTTTCTTTGTAAATGCCATGGGATATACCAGGGCTTCATAATATTGCAGAAGTTTCGTCCGCATTGAGAGATAGCACAACATTTATCGAAAAAATCACGGAACTTAATTTTGCTCAAAAGTAGGTACCTATTAGGACATCATAAAATAAAAGACACCGCTGTGACGTTTCAACTACCCACCAGTTACGTTTGTAATAATACCACGTAAAATACCAGGGTTTCATAATGTTGCAGAAGTCCTCATTGAGATAGCGATAACAATACTACCAAGTTTTGTGTGTAGGTTGCGCCTGTCTTTGTTCCCTTCCTTCCTTCGATGATCTCAATATGCATAACATTTTGGAAAAGTCATCAAGCTTTTATTTGTTTATATTGTCAAGTTACCGGTCGATTATTGTTTTGTGTGTGGAGAGGGAAATTTGTTTCTATCACAAAATCTAGAAACGGTTTTTAATTTATTTCTAGTTGTTATAAATTGACTGTTTAGACGGTACGAAGTTCGCCAGGACAGCTAGTCATAAATATATTGCAACAATTCTCAGATTCAGAGTTAAAAATAATCTGAGAATAAGTATTATTTAAAAAAACGTCAAACGTTCATGACAATAGGTTTATTTACCATTGCAATGTTAATAATCGTTACATAAGAAATTATGATCATCCAATCTCGTGTTTAACCATATAGTAGGTTCATTTCTTCTTCTTCTTGTGCTTTTGGGCGGTGTCTGGTGTGTTATCGGCTTTACGCTTACTGGTATTCGCACCTTTGCCAGTCGCATTTCCGCCAGGTGTGTTTTGATTGGCGGCACCACTCTTTTTCTTCTTTTCAGCTCGTTCTTTTTCTTCAAGCTCTTGATTTTCTCTTTCGATCAAAGTTATAAGAGTGTTACATCTGAAACACAATGATTGAGTTTTATATTTATTTTATTATTTGCAATTTCTTGCCAGTCCATCAGATATGTCTAATGGTTGATTGAAAAAAGATAAAATAATGGTTGACAGAAAAATAAGATTCCAACGAATTGAGAACCACCTCATTTTTAGAAGTCTTATAAAAAAAACAATCATAATAATATGCTCGTTATTTGAATAAATATGAACTATAACCATAGAGTCCTAATACTGACCTTCGTTGCAATTCAACAGCAGTTCTAGATTTCAAGAACCAATCAAATCTGAATTGTGGGGCAGCATGTACTGATGCTCGAAGTTCCTCGTACACATTTTCTTTATCGAAGCCCAATTTATGCAACATGCACACCAGGAATCTAAAAAGTGTTAGGTTAATAGTTAAGTGCTTGTTAAAAAAATATACTCAGGTCCAAGTAATAATTAATCAAGCCAAGGACATCTTTTCCAACAGTGGATCAATTTAAAATACTTTGATGAGGCTAACTGCTGCTGTCGCATCCTTGTGAATTTATTAAAAAAAACGGCCAAATGAGTGTCGGGCCACGCGCAGTTGTGTTCCGTAATAAATACATTTGAGTTTGTCGACTATAACTCTCAACCAGTTAAGCCTACTTAGACGTGATAGTTTTCCTTTGAAGTTCGTTATATATGCTACATCATCTGCCTAGCCCTTTCCCAATTATATTGGAGTCGGCTTCCATTCCTCCACAACCCAATTATACCGGGTAACCCTTGATAAAGACTGGTTGACAGACTTTCTGGCTTCTGTACCCGTAACGAGTGTCAAAGATCTGCAAATGAAAGCCGGGACCGCGGCTTAACGTGCTTTCCTAGGCAGGGAGAAGGCTCGTTATGACATAAATACTCACCCATCCACGGACCAACCGCGCCAAGCTTAGCTTAACCTTTTGATCGATTGGCCCGTGCGGCTGTTACTTAACGACTAAGCATACATCTGGTTTTTTTCACATTATTAAATTTATTTTTTAATTGCGTTTTAATTGTTTTTATTTCGCATATATATGACAGGAACACCTAGAAGGCTAATAATAAGAAAAATCACCTGTCTTCTTCCTCAACGTAATTTTTCCCTTTATTTGTTCCATAAGAGATTCTTAATTGATGGAATGGAGCTCGATACCGCGCCATCTTAGCATCCAGCGCTTTCTTGATTGACGCTCTCCTTTGTATTTTGGCCTCTCCTCTTTCAATTTGCCCCATTATTCTGTCTATGTCCTGAAGTTCATGACACCTCTCCCAAAATACTGCAGAATATTCCATAACCTGAAAGAAATAATAATTGATCATTATTAAGACTCCACAACTTGTTTCGTGAATATTTGAATCACATTGATTGTATACTCACTTCTTCAGGAGTTTTGCCTTCAACATCTTTGGCAATATTTTCAATATCATCTCGGCCATATTTTTCATTTGCTTTAATGAATTGGTTGAAGTCTCGTTTCGTCCAGTTAGTAAACCCTGAAACAATATTGTGTAAACAACATTGCTGAACTGATGTTCAAGTTTGTAATGTATTATTTGTACTGAAAATAATTAAACCTTACCTTGAGTTAGCAACTGCTCTTTTTCCTGTATCTCTTCTTCTGTGAGAGCTTCAGCATCATCTATCTTCCGTTGTTCTTCTCTTTGAATTTTGGCGGCATCGGGACCCAGTTCAGGATTCCGGGGAACTTTGTACCTAATAAAATATAGCTTGTAATTAGATTTATCTAAATATTATTTTAGGCAATCCTCGTTTGTATACCTTACCCTAGAGTTTTGCGGTAGTGATATATTTCTTGATCCAAAAGTTCGAACAGTCGCGGCGGGAAGAACTGGAAGTCTTGCACAATCGGCTGCTTTGGAGGACGTGGAGCCTAAACATTAGAAAAGTAAATGTTATCTATAGAACCATGTGATGGATCCCAAACTAACTACCATATAAAGCATTATAGATATTGTATTTACGTGAACAAATATGTAAATGCATAGTATATGAATTGAGTGATATTCTAGTTCTAAACTAAATAGGTAATAAGGCTCAATAAATACATATTTAACAGCAGAAACAGTATGAACTACATAATGCCAGTATAAAGAGCTAATCAATTACATAATACGAGTAAATGAATTAGATGATAATTGCATTGCTATATAACCACCACCAAGTAAGTAGACTGCTGCGCTGACCTCCGCATTTAGCTCTTTACACTTATTTACCTGTACCTTTGGCGCCTTCGGTTCGGACACGCGCAGTGCCTCTCGGAAGTAAGCGTCCACTGCATAGTTAGCTTTACGCTCGCGTTTAGGCGGTTCTATCCAATTACCGATGGGTAACACTTTCTGCTTCTCTCTGTAATCCTCCCCTAAGTAAAACGTTTACAATTAGTGTGTAATACAATAACTATTATTTTGACTTTACTTTCTATTCTTAAACATATCGGCATTTATTAGAATAAACCTTCAAACTGGTAGACCGAATCTGTCGTGGCGCCAGGGGTATCCATAGAAAAAGCTCGTAGTGAAGATTCTCCCAGACTCTCCAGTTTCTGCTTCAACTCTTCAGTCTATAAAATGAATATAACAGATATATATTTGTTCAACAGAAATTAAGAACAGTAACCAAACATCCCTTACCTTGTGCTCCCCCTTAGCTAATATGACATCAATATCTTCTTCAGTGATTTCTGAATCTTTAGACGAGAACACATGGTTTGCGCCATGTCTGATCATGTTGAGCATTTCGTCTTTGTTGAGCTGACTCTTTTGATCAACTAATCGCCCTGACTGTATCACAAGTTTGTCTAACCTTAGCTTCACTTCGGCGCGTTCCACAATTTTCTCTTCCACAGTGTTTTCCGTAATGAGTCTGAACACTCTTACCTGAATTGATGTATTGTAAATTACTTTTAATTTATTCATTAACATAAGATCATTAAATTATGAACAAGTGGTCAAATGTTCAGTGCCTTTGGTATTAAGACTGGACCAGGCCGTGTATTTGCCCGTGTTTTATATGAAATATCGTTCACTAGCGTGGAATTGGGGCCGAGCGGGCCGCAACGCATTTTCTTAGTTGCGCGGTCCGTTCCGATGCGACCCGCCCCGATTCACCGCTAATGGAAACCAGGCTATAGATCAACTACTCACTTGTTTTTTCTGCCCAATACGATGCGCCCTGTCCATAGCCTGCAAATCCATTTGCGGATTCCAATCAGAATCGTAAATAATTACGACATCGGCCGAAGTCAAGTTAATACCCAAACCGCCAGCGCGCGTCGACAACATGAAAACGAATTTCTCACTTCCTTCCGCGTTGTACTCTTCAATTTGCCTATTTCTATCTTCGTGAGGTGTTTGACCATCCAAACGGCAATACTGAAAATTTATACAAATACTTGCAATCATTGCCTGCCATGAAAAGCAGCTTAATTTTAAAATAACTGCACATAAAGTAAATTCCACGCCAAGCAAAATGCAAACAATTGAGCATGAAAATTGAGTGAGAACCTGTGAATAAGATGCAGAAAATGGGTATGTCAAGTCAGTTTGATATACCCATTTTCTGCATTCTTCTGTCTCTTGAAACTATAGTTAAAGAAAAGCATTATCATTATCAATCAATAATAGGTAAATATTTTAAATGGTATGTAGGAAGCTTGGCAATAAATTTCACATTATATATATTAGATAGATATAAGTAATAAATTATTGCAAGTTAATACCTTGTATTGCCGCCAAAGACAGTAATCCTCTAAGATGTCCAGCATTCTCGTCATTTGTGAGAAAATCAACACCCTAGAATCCTGCTCGCGTAGTTTCGGTAACAATTTGTCAAGAATGGCGAGTTTTCCACAGTTGTAAACCAGATGTAAATCTGTTGTGTAGGGTGGGCCAGGCTCCGCACCATCAAACAGGTAAGGATGATTACAGCATTTACGCAGCTGCATAAGAATGTTCTGCAGTCGCATTTTTTCAACTTTGCCTGCACCATTTACTACAAGAGATATAATTGTTAGATCTTTCATGTTTCTTGGATTGGATTAATAAATAAAAGCCATGGGGATATTAATTCATATTTTTTGTACATACCTACATCAATGTCTTTCATTAGAACCTTAGTATACCATTCCCTTTGCATTTTGCTCAAACCCACATAAACTTTGACTTCCTTTTTCGGTTTAAGTTTTCTCTCCACTTCCGACTTAAGACGTCGAAGTAAAAATGGTCTTAAAACAGCATGTAACCGAGACACTAGCTGATTATCACCGAGAGCTGCATTAGTATTGAACCAAGAATCAAAGTCCTGAAAATATTAAATTGGCTCATAATAAAAAAAATATTAAAATATGATCATTCATACCTGGTTTCTGCGCTACTTTGTTGGTGTTTTATCTATACACTCACTATCATGGAAAAATGTATGAGTATTAGAGTAATTGAATAGATAAACCACCAACTAAAGTACCTCAGATATCGAGCATCAGTAAGTGTAGTTAAAAAACATTGAATTACTTACATCAGAACTATTAAATACATCTGGCAAAAGAAAATTAAGCAGTGCCCACAGCTCATGGAGATTGTTTTGCAGTGGAGTACCAGTGAGCAATAGCCTATTCATACTCTTAAACTCTCTAAGTAGTTCAGAAAGTTTTGATTTTTCATTCTTGATTCGATGAGCCTCATCAATCACCATGTATCTCCAGTTAAACTTCTTGAATACTGATCTCTCTCGAATTATCATCTCATAAGATGTGATACAGACATCCCAATTACCAGGCATGAGGACTTCTCGAATGAATGTGCTCTGGTAGAAATAAAGGTAAGTTAAAATTTTGTATCCAAAGCTACTACATAGGAAAAATACACAGTTTAAAGAACTTTGGAGAATATTGTTGGAGATCTCCGATGTCCAAGATCATTTATTATCATTCAAAGCTGTTTGAATAATTGATTGTGATGGTAGTTTTTAGTTCCATGTTCAAGTTTATAATTATATATTTGCAGTAAGTAATATAAGTTTATTACTGCAAATCTTACAAGACAAAGAGATATTTTTGTCAGAGATAGCTCAATAAAAGGTTATTTGAAGCTTTAGCTGTTATAAATAAGTGTGAAACATACCCTAGTTTCTTGATCACCAATTAGGCATACTGCTCTCAGGGATGGGCACCATTTCTTAAATTCATTCATCCAGTTTGTTAGTGTTGATTTTGGGACAATAACAATATGTGGTCCAGGGACATTCCTGATACATAATAAATTGAATATAACATAGATAATATAGATTAGAAAATATGAGGAATGTGTAAAATTTAATTAAATAAACTCTTACTTGAAATGCTTCATGTATCCAAGCAAAGAAATAGTCTGTAATGTTTTTCCAAGACCCATTTCATCTGCTAAGATACCATTGATACCATTTTCATACAGTGAGATCATCCAGTTAAGACCTCTTACTTGATAGTCACGCATTTCTCCATTTTTAACATAGTGTGGAGAAGCTTCAAAGCGGAATATTGATTTTACTTTAGTATTGGTTTCTGCAAGGAGCTCTTCATCCTCTTCCTGTTCAGTCTTTCGGTGCCGGTGGCTAAAGAAAATAAAAGCAATAATTATACTTCATACACTAACAATAATACAAATTAGAAACTTTAACAGCTGACAATGAAAACTTCCAATTAAATTTGTATACAGTGAACATTTCTGTCCAAACACATTATTGTTTATGAACAGCCTAGATTAAGGTTAGTTTTATTATTACTAACTCTCCTGCTGATCCTCCGCCTGGATCGACGTCTTGCTTGATCTTCTTAGGTCTACCGGCTTTTGGTTTTGGAGGACTGCCACCAGATTTAGGAGTATTTGTCATGAAATGAGAGAAAATCTCTGTTTGCTTCAATAGAAACTCAAATCTCTTTGAACGATCAGTTTCAATTTTACTTTCGAAATCCCCTTCCTTGCCTCTCGAAGACGTGGTGTCGCTTGAGGATCCATTCTGTAAGAATAAAAAGCCTGTTTAAAACTAATCCTAGTAAATAATTACAAAATAAAAGTATAGTAAGAAAAACATACTGAATTTTCACCAACATCTGCGGCTACGTCCATGGGTTCCTCTGTCTGAGACATGATGACACAGAATATATATTGTATTACTTATAATTAATTTATGATATTCAATCAATTTGGCGAAGTATACATAACGTAACAAAGAAATATTTTTTTCAAGATTTACTTCACGTATGAACCAGGCGCGAAAATATCCCAATCCGTTATGTCTGCAAGCTGCTGATGCGTTACCATAGAGTAAAATTAATTGCTTTGCAAATCGGGCGGACGGACATCGAAAGCAATGTTGCCATATCATAAAAAATCGTCCACAGTACAATGTATATTATGTATGCTCAGAATTATAATTCACACACAGTTTTTATCATAACTCTGCCTGTGAAGAGCGCCAATAAATAAAAATGCAGCTGCGAATCTATGTCCTACCATTTCACTCGCACACTATTCGTATCTCTGCCTGTATCTATCTTTCACTCGCACACTATTCGCATCACCGCCTGTATCATAAAGTTCTACTTATTATTTTATCTATGGTCTGTATTATATCTCGGAATTAGAAAACCTTGCCACAACTCACAAACATTTTTAGCCCTCTTTACTTACTTATTGATGCGAATGATAGGGCCGGCCGGCTTTTCAGTCCATGGTTATCTATAATATAAAAATGAATCGCTGAATGTGTTGCTAAGCGCATAACTCGAGAATGGCTGGACCGATTTGTATGAAATTTCGTACAGATATAGGGGGGACCCTGGAAAAGGTTTAAGGCTAAGGCTTTTTATCCGGGTGCGCTAAGTAGTTCTCCGGGACGTGGGTGAAATCGCGGGCAAACACCTAGTATTCAATAAAAATAACATTGTAAAAGGGCCAACTAGGTGTTCATTCTTCCTGTATCACATTCCCAAATGTCTGTTTCATGTGTTAAAAGAGTTGGTAGTAGTAGAATAAGCATGTGTTATCTTTATTAAAATGAATGGACAACAGGCTATAATAATAATATTGATAGACTGATTTCGATTTGCATATATTTTATTTAGCTTTTCTTACAGAATAAGTTATTAAGCTATTCAAAAAGTCTGCCTTTTCTTCCAGTGTATTCAATATGGAATATTTACTCCAGGGCACCTGAAATATAAAATTATATTATCAATTTTAGGACATGTTAACCTTTTTCATGTTGTTTCGAAATACTCTCTTCAAGAAATATTTAACTACTGAATTATAGATGAATCTGAAGGTGGAATATAGTTAATAGTTTTAAAAACACTTAAAACTTTACAAAGCTTTGCCTAAAGTTTTATGCAAGTATCAAAAAGGTGAAATATGTCTAACTAATGGACCATTATATTTTATATGGATAAAAATTCATATACTTGTACTACTACTTGCACATGTAATGATCTTAAAAGAAAACTATCACGGCCAAATAGGCTTATAGTCGACCAACTTGCTAGAATGTACTACGGAACTACTCCTCCTGGCCTGACATGCACTTGGCTGGTTTTATACAATAATGCATCAGTAGTGCATAGTTAGAGGTAGGAATGAAGGGAATAATATTTTTTCCAAGGGATAAAAATATGTAAAAACTATGAAAAGAAGACTTCACAGCAAAAAAAAAATAATAACGAAAAATGAATTGGAAAGTTTTCAAGTAAGGGTTCAATTTAATCACTTACAGTACAACTTTAGTGCATATTACATATAAGTTTAGCAGTCGTTTAGTTAGATCATCCAGACATCCACTTATTAAAGGCCATAGGCTTTCATAATACCACAATATAGAATTTACTAGCTTCCCGCCCGCGGCTTCGCCCACGTGGTATTTTTTTACACCTTGGGTTACATTATTCAAGTTTTAGTAGGGATCCCTAATTATTTCTGGAAATAATAATAGCCAATGACACTTCGTAAAGATGTAGCTTTCTAACGGTGAAAGAACTTTTCTGGTTGATTTTTTACACCTTGTATCCGAAAAACCCAAATATCTTACGGAACCCTATATTTTTCCAAAATAAAATTTAACCTATGTTACTCGTGGATAATGTAGCTTTCGAATGGTGAAAGAATTTTTAAAATCGGTCCAGTAGTTTTTGAGCCTATTCATTACAAACAAACAAAGTTTTCCTCTTTATAATATTAGTATAGATATACATAACTAATTCTCAACTCTCAACTTGTAATTTGATGTTTTCTTTGATTTAGCTATGTTATTTGGTCCCTCTTAGAATCAAATACATATCCACCTACTATATTATATGTATTAATAAGCAACTTGCTCACCAGTGCTGCATGATAACCCAATGCTTCAAGTTCTCTTACTTTACTCCTAAAAAATCCAGTTGCATTGTCGGTACCATGTACCATTGCATTTCTTCCCGCTATTACAAATACTATCCAGATATTACTATCAGGTGGCTTTCGAAGCAAACCAAAGTCTCTGGCTGGAAACTTATCATTGACTACTACTGGAGCTCCACTTTGGTCATTACAAATTACTATGTCTGAAAGAAAATAATATTTTTTATTACTGAAGCACAGTCAATAAACAAATTTAATGACATTTACAAATAATAGTTTACTATACCTCCTCTTTGATGGTGAGATAAAATATGTTCACCAACTACATAGTCATGACCTCCACGAATTTCTTTCAATACTTTTATGACATCCAAGACCATCCTTTCTGTTATATTATACTGTTTCACATATTCTTCATTTGGTATGTAATCTGTGTATTTTTTGGCCAGTATTTGAACATGTTTGTCCTCCAGGTGATTTATTGTAGCATCAGGGCAAAATATTTTTGACACATTATCCATTGTTAGGATTTCTCGCCCATAGTTATAACAATAACTCCCATAAGTCCGGTGTAAAAATTCTTTACTTAAAACTTTGTTTATAAGATCCACAGGGTAGAAGCCTAAAAGTCCTAAATATGCTATGCAGCATGCAAATGATCTTCCATGATGGTCAATTTCTAAGATTCTTTCAGGCTTTCTTAATTCATCCATAACTTTAGTGAAAAAACAATCTTCTGTTTTGGGTATTAAATTGAATGTGCTATATGTTAAAACTAGTCTTTCAAGGTCTTTAATCCTTGTTTGGGAAATGGATTTAATTACAGTTTCAGCAATTTTATGTAAACATTCTTCATGTAAATTTAATGTAGAAGTTCCCACTAGAGCTAAATGCACATTACACATGATAGACAATCGGGGAACTTCATGCTGTAATGCATCAAGCAGTCTATAAATTCTGTTATCAATAGTTGATTTTGTTGAGTAACGAATTAATTTTAACAAAGCAGCCAAAGATACCTCATGCACATTTTTGGAGACTGCTATTACTGTATCAATTATTTTGAGAACTAAGTCCGTATCTCTTATTGGTGTTTTACTTTTGAAGAATCCCATAGACATAATAGCCAGGTCATCAACAGTAAATTGTGAATAATTTCTTTTCAACTCAATTTCTAAATTATGCATATCAAATGGTGATTTTCTCCAGATACCAATAAAGAACAATGTCTGTACAAGTTGTCCTGGTGTTAACTGCTTTGCTTTACTAGCTAGTTTCTGCAAGCTTTTAACGAAAAAGTCACTATATTTTGTCACATTAATCTTATAAAATAGTGCTATAAAGGACAGTAACTCGCCATGTGTCCAGTTTTTAATGCGGTTTAAACATTCATCGTCTAATGCAGTCCAGACTTCAATAAAATTTCTATTTCTAATTGATTGTACTTCTGGCCAATTATTTAATGCATGAAATATGGATTCTAATTCTTTATCAGTAGCCAATTTCAAAGAGTCTGTAAGATAGTCTATATATGTATCAAAGATCTTATCAGAGATGCTTAAATTATGTTCTGAACAATACGAACCAAATTGGGAAAAATACTTGAAAATTTCAGTATGAGACATTTTGGCCCAGTCTGCTTGAAGTGCTTCTTTAAATTCTTGTTCACTTAAAGTCAGTTTCTGGATGTTATTACTTAAACTGTTAGCGTATCCTTTGTTTTCTAAAATACTATATGCGTATTTATTTTCATGTTCCATGTACATTCTAACGCACAAGTTAGAGGCACGATGAAAGTTTCTGCTGCATGTTCGTGAACTATAAACTAAGTTAAATGATATTATGTTATTACGATATTTTGGATAGTAAAAATTTCGCACAATTTGCCGTAAAAACGACATTTCACTTAGTAGTAATCAAATTCTTTTCACAAAAGTAGGTAATGTTTTGATTTGTGGAGTACTGAGTGCGCGCATTCTACGGATTTGAACATTTTGACGTTAGAATTTTAGGTTATGTATGTCAGTGTCACATCGTTCGTTCTGTCAAAATTATCTTGATATTTTAGTGTTAAAGTTGCCATAAATACAATGCTGGCCATTTTGTAATAAATTCTATTGATATACAAATTACGGTTTTTTAAAGTTCTGTAAAAAATACTTGATTTATGGCGTCCACCACTGCATTCCCGGCTCGTTGCCAGAATCTTTGGAGCATTAAGACTGCTGAATTACTTAGATGGAAGGAACAGACATGCTGCGTCGATCCCAAATAGATTGGGATAATAGGGGCAGGAAGATGATGGTGATGATGACAGTACCTAACTACAAAATTAATGCCATACTCCAGTAAACGTGATACGAAAAGATGCCAGAAATCAGTCAGTTTTACAGATGGGTACTTTAGAAAATGTCACAACTCTATTAGACCGTTGTAGCCTTTTTTTTATCACAAACGTCGCATATACTCTACTATCACGGCTAAAAAGCTTTGCCTGTTTTACAGAGGTATACTTAGTCGACCAATTACGGAACCATATCGCGCGTGGCTCGACACGCACTTGGGCCGTTTTTTAAATTATAATTTAAGCAACCAATTACTAGTGAATATCTTTTATTTGTTCTCATCTAGGAAGGGGACTTATAATAAAGGTAACTAGGTACTACTTGGAAAGTAAATTATAGTAAAGACTTGTACAGATGTCATTAATTTTGTCTGATTATATCAAATGAGCTGTTTCCACATTGGACCCAATGTTCCGATTGTTCCCAACAACCAAAATATCGTGGTTTCAAATATAAAAGCTTTATCTCTTCAGCGCGCCCTAGTCCAGGCACTGGTACAGGTCGAATTTTGTCTTCAGCTTCTCTTTGAGATCCTAAATATAAGTATTTGTCTTTCCATATCGCCCATTTCTTGTGCTTAAATCATTGAAAAAGATCAAATGGCATTGCTTTTTTTTGTTTTGAATCATGCTGGAGACAAAAAGATTAAAGCTTAAAAATAGGAAACCTACCTTTTCACTATGTTTTATAAAACGTAATTCGATGCATTCTGCGACACGAATTTCTTGTTTTTTATTGCTACTGGTCTTTGTGTGAGATGAAAGTGAAAAAGGCCATTTCTTCTTCGAGCTATTTAATTCTTTTATATTACTACACCAGAGACTCCAAAATATCTTAAAAATAAAAGTTATGTATCAATTGTATCATCATGAAAATAATTTAACTATCTAACCAATACATTCAAATAAACAACCAGCTATACATTCTGGCTTGCACCTAGTAACTTGTAGTGGATCCTGTTTAATATAGTCCTTACCTTCTTTTTCGGTATATCTCTCAATTCAAAGTACCTCATACCATTATTAATGAACGAGGCTTTAAGCGACTGCTTTTTGCTTCTTTTGAAAACAGTCAACTTTATTGAGTCCCAAGGGTACAATGAAAGTATTTCTATAATACTGGATTCTCGACATAATGGAATACCTTCACTTGTTGTGGTATTTTTTCCTGTAATATCATGTTCAGAAGCAATTATAAAAGCTCTTGAACTCAAACCTGGAATAATTTTAAAGGAACGGTTAGGAAATTATAGGAATTAGAAGGAGAAAAATAAGTTATTCGGTGTTATAAAGTCAAAAGGTTTTTATTTCATGTAGATCAATTACAGGTTCTTTTAAAACGTCAAGAAAAGAAGCTAGGTGCACGTTTATATTGTTCACTCACTGTATTCAGAATCCTTAATGGCTAAAATAAAATGTTATAGGATCCAACTATGTCGGCGAACATAATATGAGGTCAATGATCTACTATGCGTAAAATCCTGAATGACTGACCGATTAACGCACAGCCTAAACCGCTGATCATAGAGTCCTAAAACTTGGAGGGTGTGTTCTTTGTATGACATTGGCATCCGATAAGAAAGGATTTTCCGAAGTTCTACCACTAAGAGGGTGAAAACGGGGGGCAAAGTTTGTATAAAATTGTCATTTTTTATTTGAAATCATATAGCCCACGCTGGCGAAGCTGCTGGCGGAAAGCTAGTATAATATAGGTACCTATATAAAAAGAGGTATGAGGTAGGTAACATACCTACTCAGTAGTCAGTACCTACTTATATATACTTATAACAATATTCAGCTGAACTGAGAATCTCCTTTTTTTAAAGTCTGATAAAAATACACAAAAATAAACGAAGTCATTTCCAGTCAATCTTAGCACAAATTACGGAATGTAAGCTTAACACGTCGCTCGCCTTAAATAAGTTGGTTAATAAACATACCTAGCTGCACTAGGCGTAATGTTTCCTTCCCATCTCGCGTTGTTTCTATAAATGGACTTTCAACCAAAATTGTATCATCAAATTCTTTATATTCACTTGACAATAATTTTTTGATAGTTCCAAAAAGCATGGCAATTTAAGTAGGTACCCTTTAGATTAAATGTTACCTAATATAATAGATATGGAAAAATAAATCAAGAACTTGAATTATAAGTAAAAGCTGTTGATATGTTGTTATAAAAATAGGTAGGTACGTCAAAGCACGTCAGTGTTTTTTTTTAATTACATTTATTGACATTAGAAGAGCGATAGATTAAACATTAAATCAGTTATCAAAAATAAGGAAAACCAATCCTGAATTCCTGAACGAAACCGACTATATATATATACATAGAATAATGGGTTATTTTATTTATTACTAGCTTCTGCCAGCGACTTCGTCCGCCTGGAAAAGTGGTGCTCCGCTCCTATTAGTCTTAGCGTGATGATATATAGCCTTTCTCGATAAATGGACTATCTAACACTGAAAGAATTATTTAAATCGGACCAGCGGTTCCTGAGATTAGCGCGTTTAAACAAAATGACAACATTTCCCTTCACTGCTCTGCTCCTATTGATTGTAGCGTGATGAAAAGTATACTATAACCATCTCAGGAGTATGACAAATAATTGTACCAAGTTTCGTTTAAATCCGTCGAGTAGTTTTTGTTTCTATAGAGTTTATACAGACAGACAGACAGACAGACAGACAGACAGACAAAAATTTTACTGATTGCATTTTTGGCATCAGTATCGATCCCTAATCACCCCCTGATAGTTATTTTGGAAATATATTTCATGTACAGAATTGACCTCTCTACAGATTTATTATAAGTATAGATATAGACTAGGTGTTTCTCGCTGTTTCATCTGCAGCCCGAGGGAACTACATAAAACGGACCCGGATCGGTTTACCATGAAAGCGTCTCTAGTATTTTGCTGACGATGATCTATAGCAGGTGTCTCCAAACTTTGAAGCCTTGGGGCCATAATATTTTTTTCGGTATGTTGCAAGGGCCATAACCATTTTAATTTTTCTGCCCACCTAAGCAAACATAGGCTTTTATTGCATTTCAATTACTATTGATTGTGTATTGTGACACGTAACGACATCTAGTGTCGAGTGATACTACGTACTGTTCTAGGTACTACTTATCTATTTCAGCTACATATTATTCTGTGTTTTCATTCTCTTCCATTCAACTTATCACAGCAATAGTAACAACAATAAAACATTGGCTGTCGTGGGCCAGATTGATGACACTAGTCATAAGCTGTCGCGGGCCGGATTGATGGCAGTGGCGTGCCGGACAAGGCCCGCGTGCCGTAGTTTGGAGACCCCTGATCTAGAGCAGCGTTCCCCAAACTGCGGGCCGGGGACCCTTAGAGGCCGTGAAGCGACAATTAATTAGTACATCATGGAATTATATAAGTATAGGCAGATATCCATAATCCATCATATCCGTTATTTTAATACATTTACAAAACTACTGAACCGATATTGATAAAGTTTATATAGGACCTCTGAAATATTACATGCCTTAAAAAAAGATCATCAAAATCAATTCATCATGATTGATGGAATAATCGCGTAACAAACATACAAATCTGGCCAGGTGCGTGTCGGGTCACGCGTAGTAGGGTTCCGTAGTAGGTCTCAGTTAGGCGACTATAACTCTGTAACCGGTTAAACTACTTAGCCGTGATAGTTTTCCTTGTAAGTTCATTATATTTTATGATCATAAAAATATAATGCTTATCGGAAAAAATCCATTTCTTGGAGCATCCACGCTACCTGTCATTAAGAAATCGGGTGAATCGCATTTATTTTTTTGATAATAACACTACAGTGGTGTTTAATCATATACCCATCCTCATTGCCTAGTTGTATTTATTGATTACTAGCTGTTTCCCGCGGTTTCACCCGCACGCTGAGACGCAACTCGCATCCGTATAAAAAGTATCCAGTCCTAATGAAGGTTATAAATAAACATGTGGGTACATAAATTGTATCCAAATTCATTCAGTAAAAGACCAAGCCAATTGTACATTGTATAGTCCGGGCTATTTATGAATGTCGCTGACAGGTTAACTTAACTAACGCTAGCGACCATCTTGTAATGTCATTTTTGGTGATACCGGCCAAGGGAAAATTCATAACCCATAATTATATAATAATATATTCAATTAATTAATTGATTTAAAATTGGTATTACAATTAGACATCACTAAATGGTCAGTCATTCATTGACAGATTGGTTTGTTGTTCTTTTCCTTACTCATTTGAAATGTACTTTAGTTTAATATAGATTCGTGTCGAACTATATTGGCGAAAACACACAATCCACAGATGGTTTTGTAACTCATTAACCTGAGTAAGACCACAGATAAATATAAGTATTCTTGCGCATAGCAAGCTTTGCTGTAAAAAAAAGAAAAAAAAATAAAGGGTAAAGAAATAAAACAATCATTTCAATCTAAACCAGCATTTATTATGACTTAGGCTTTCCACAGATATACATTATAAATACATGAACCCATAATAATTAGGTATTCATGGTTTCAGGACTATAGACATTAACTAGGTACCTGCACATCGTCATTTTTTCCACCTATAATAAAATTACACACATAATCGAAGTTTCATAGTCTTTACATTTCAGAAGTGGTACTACTCTATAAACTTATGTCCTTTAAATTCATAAATTAAATACCTAACTAACTTTGGTTGACTATTTAAATTCTAACCAAATGTTTTTCACTAGATGTCTAAAGTAAAATCGTAATACATAAAAATGATATTAAACATTCGTTTCATTACTTACTCACCGGCTGGCGTCTGCCTGCAAAAAAGAAATGTGTTAATAAAATGATTAAAATATACTGTAGACATTAAATACATACACACCACGATAAAAGTGTAAAGAATTGGAAATAGCCATCACCTAAATATATTATTGTTAGTTAAACTCGTGACCATACCAATACATTATCATGATTGAATTATAGTGCACTTTATAGATAATATAGTATATTGATTTAAATTAACTAAACAGTCTCACTGCCTGAATCGAAACTTCATGACTTTATTTTTGAAACGGAGACTTTTGGTATCGTAATACAGGGTGGTAACGGTAAAAGATTATGTCCATATCTAGTGTGGAAAATTCTATCTACAGAAGAATCACTATCTTCATTAACATAAGTATTTAGACTTCTAGTAATGTTTCCAGGGTTCTGAAATAAATTTTCATAATTTTATTGCATGCGCGCACTCTGGCAGCCCTCAGAGGGGGCTTTTACTACCTACACGTTTATTAATAAAACATACTTTAATCATTATTTTAGGCTAGATTTTCCGTTTATTCTTTCATTTACATTCGTGGCATAACATTTTACTCATAATTTTCATCAAATTCATTCGAAGTAATTAAATTACTAGGGGGCGATTTTTCAATCATCGGACATTTTTTATCTGACGAATAAATATGTCAATTTGACCGATTTGGTAAAGAAAATATGTCAATCTATTTATTCTTCAGATAAAACTTTTCTAACTATTAAAAAAACAGGCATAAATAATATAGTTATTTAAAAGATAAGAAATCATAATACGACTTACCAGAGCTTCAGTCTTCTTACGTAAATTCGATCTAGATAATGTTAGAGCCAGTTCTGATTGTAGTCTATTGGATATAGAAACTTCTTTATCGGCTTTATGAACACCATCGGTTTTGTCTCCATTAAGGAAGTCGAGCTTCGTTGGTTCCCGTCTGCTTCCACCTCCGTATGCGTATTCACCAATAGTCACTGATACGGGACGAGAGTGCTTCTTCATCGTTGCTGTACCGTTTGGAGCTTTGACAAAATAATTTGAAGGTGGCTTTGGTAATATATTAGAAGGATTCTTTAACTTATAAGATTCTAGTGACTCCATATCAGCTTTTTCATCTTTAATATTCTTGATTTGTGAAGCTGGTTCAGTTTTCTTACTGTAATCAGGCGTAGGAGTTCTGGTTAGAGTGTTATTTTTCCTAAAGTTTGAATTAGATAGAAGTTCTGCAGTATTTATTTTTGAAGTAGGTTTTTGGCTCTCGATGATTTTATGTGTTCCATTTTGATGCCCATTCGTCGACGGCATCTGAAAGCAAACACATTATCATTTCGTTAAGGCTTTAAAAAATATTTATAAGTAGGTACACATATATTAATGCGGTTTTTAGTAAAATGACGATTCCTTTAAGTTTTTAACTGGTAAGTGAGCATATTGATACGAATCCTAGATTTAAAACTTTTTATTTGTAATGCGTATTGCATATGGACGATCTTTATACGTATTTTTAGTTTATATTTAGCCATTTATACTCACTGGTGGTGGAGGAGGTGGATTATCTGTAGCTTCCCTCTTCGGTGATGCATGGTTATTATTGGTTACTTCAACAGGTGGATCTGCCTTCCTCAGAGGTAATGTTTGCTGACGATCCTGAGGGAAAAAGAGTGGTTTTTATTTAGGTCTGTTTTTTTTTATTCAAAACTTTGACCTTAACATAAAACAATAGTCTGAATGGGACTGGCGTTTCCTTTCCTCACTGGCGGAACGCAAATTACAATCGAATTCTCTGTTCATTTATTATCTTCGTTGTTGGCAGAGGAAATATCCGTTCTTATGTGTATTTTGTTAAATAATAATACAATAAAAAGTAACTTTGAACATCTGAGTGGTCGTATGTATGTATGGTTTTATTATGCTGCCCCTTTGATTATTATAAAGACCTCTTCTTGTCATATTTTTAGGGTTCCGTAGTCCGACAAGGAACCCTTATAGTTTCGCTCTGTCTGTCTGTCTGTCCGCGGCATAGCTCCGTGGTTTTTATTATTAGAAAGCTCAAATTTGGTATGAATATGTATATTGAACTCGCCGAAAAAGTGGTAAAATAAAATTTTAAAAATATTTTTTTTAGGGTAGCTCCCAAACATGTAAAGTAGGGATGAATATTTTTTTTCTCGCGTACCCCTTTGTGTGGGGTATCGTTAGATAGGTCTTTCAAAAATATTATGGGTATGTGAAGACCATTTTTCAGTTAAGCGAGTCATTTGCGAAATATCTAGATTTTAAGTGAAATTTTTTGTTCGATACGAGTTACCCCCCCCCCCTCTAACTTTTGAATGGCTGTACCTAGAAATGTGAAAAAAATCAAAGACGTAGCACATGTAATGAACTTACAAGGAAAACTATCACGGCTAAGTAGGCTTAACCGGTTACCTAGTTATAGTCGACTAACTGAGACCTACTACGGAACCCTACTGCGCGTGGCCCGACACGCACTTGGCCGGTTTTTTTACCGCATAATTAAGTTTGTTTGTAGAGAACAATAGTTGTATAAATTATAGTTTTAAAGTAGTTTTCCTATAATATTTAGGTTAATGTCTATGAACCCTGATTATTTTATATTTTCGCTTCACAACCTTCGGAGATAAGGGGGAACGGTATTTTGTTGCGCAGTTTTTTTTTAAACTATAAAACATAAAAGTTAAAAAAAACTGCAAATGAAGCCCTTTCATAATTGATACCTCACATGATAGTCTAAATAGTAACAATACTTTTAAATTTTAAACCCCTGATTTACCCCACATTGACCATAAAAACAATATATCTTTGTTTCATTCGCAATACGTATGGGCAACAGTGCCGGATTTATATTTTTTATGAGTGTAGGCCACTTTATTTCCGCCGCCCATGTACCTTCCTAAAATAATAATTTTACATTTGTAGTAAGGAAAACACTAAAGTTAAATAAAAAAAACCGGCCAAGTGCGAGTCACGATCTTGTTTTTTTTCGACCGCATAATTAAGTTTGTTTACAATTACATATTTAAAAAGCATGTTAATTATAGGGAATAATATTTTTAAATAAATGGTAACTAGAACAAAGTTTATCAAATAAGGAACAGGCGCGGATCCAGGATAGTAAAATATATAGAGCGCGACCGAAGCGAGCGTGAATTTTTGTAAGGATTTATGCGTCTGCGGACTTTTTACCAATTTGTAAGCGCGAGCGCAGCGAGCGCGAACTTTTTGTAACGTGATAATATTTTTCAATAAATAGTAACAAAAACAGAGTTTGAAAACAAACACCTGCGTAATCGATAGCGCGAGCGAAGCGAGCGCAAATTTTTTTTAGCATGTTTATTATAGGGAGTAATATTTTGAAATAAATGGTAACTAAAACAGAGTTTGCAAAGAAACACAAAGATCCACGTAACCGAAAGCGCGAGCGAAGCGAGCGCTAATTTTTTTTAGCATGATAGGGAACATGTTTCAATAAATTGTATCAAACAGAACAGAATCTGAAAATTAAAATAGGTAATATACTTATCAGAAGCGCGAGCGCGAACTTTTTTTAACATAATTATATTTTTCAATAATTTGTAATGAAAACAGAATCTGAAAAAAAAATAAGAATATGTAATAGAAAACGCGAGCGAAGCGAGCGCGAATTTCTTTTTTAGCAAGATAATTATGGGGAATAATATTTTTTTAATGGGTTGCCATGATTGTTGACGTTGCAACCTATTTTATTTAGTCTCAAGATGGGAGAATTTTTCGCTAGTTCAATAAGGTTAAGTTCAGTAAGGTTGCCTAATCAGGTTTTGGGGGCCCTAGGGCACTGCTCCGCCTAAACTACGCCTTTGCTCTATGTAACAAATTAAAGCGTATGTTGCTTTCCGCGAAAACAATGAAAAATTATTCGATATCCAGGCTAACATTCTGTGCAGGCTTATGCAAACGACTCAAAATTTTTACTTTGTACAGAACAGAAAACAAGTGCTCCACGGACGGAACCCTAATAAAAATGTATGAATCTGTGACGTCCATAGCTACCAAAATTTGGGCGCCTGCTTTATTAAGCCCTTAGCATACGTCTAAGACTGGCTTGCACCATAGCTCACTAAATATCCGGATCATTGATACAGCTGATACGGCGGTAGCTACGCCCCTGGTGGTTACGTTGAGCCACTGCCGCCTGCCCCTGCTCTCATCCAACACTTACGCAGTAATATAGATAAAATAGGTAGGCACAATAACATAACAGTAGGACAGTAGGTACCTAGACTTAATCATTTTCGATAGGAATGAGTTTCTTTAGGGATTTAACGTATTAGTATCAAAAACTATGAGAAAACCAGTGAACTTGTTTGACTTTTATCCTCTGAAATCGAGTGAGCGTCCTCTAAAATCTGCCGCCCCTAGGACGCTGCCGCCCCTAGGCCGCGGCCTATACGGCCTATTGACAAATCCAGGACTGATGGGCAATCATTCTTTCTATCTAATTCAAGTCGAAAGCATTGCAAATAACTAATCTAATTGGCATCGACATTGAACTTTGACCAAACACTACATCATTAACCAAAGGAAGTAGGTAATGTTGAAGTAGAGGCTAATAGAAAAAAAATACTGATATCCGTCTACGTACCGCGTGAACAAAAACGAAGGCTAAATAGTGTTATAGGAAAATATGTTACATGTGGATTGCTAACATGGTTAATTCTTAACATACAGTAACGTGCAAAATCTGTTAGATATACATACATACATAGTTTGCTAGCAGCTTACGTAGGTCTGTATAGTTTGTACATAAGACACGCGTAGTTTCCACAGTTTTAATGTATTTCCTTGATAGAGTTGCCGAGAAATTAAAATGTTTAGTTTTCAATTATAACGTTTGTAAACAGAACATTAAAAAGAGTAAGTGGTGTAAGCACCTACTCATAATTATGAATCTCATAAAATGTGGATGGATTGAGTTAAAATTATACTATAATCCGGAAACAATCACCATCAAGACTTTGCTGAATTCGGAGGAGATAAAAAAATAATTGAACATCTATTATTTTTGTCGTCTACATAAGCCAAGTATAACCTGGCTGATCCCCAAGTGATGTCGATGCCAGGTAGATATATTATCTGCAGCGAGGGATAGGTAATCACGCGAACGATAACGTGCTGTATTTGGAGTGAAGGTTGTACGGCCATTGATACCGATACAATAACATTAGCTTAATGAAATATCTTCTACCTAATAATGAATCATGTAACAGGCACTCCCTTAATGTATAGTGGCGTTAATCACACGCATCATGCTAAATATATTAGTCGATAAGGTATGAATAATTCCTTAGTCGCTATTTCTTAATATCTGTCAGCCAGGTAATGATGAGCTGCCGGCTGCCATTACGTCTAAATATCGATACTTACTAAAAAGGTTTAAAATAGGTCATATTATTAGATTTTTGTGGGATGCTGGGATTAAAACTAAGCAGGCAGGACTTGCCACCTGGCTTGCCTTTTTATTAGGATTTGGACAGCAGGGCTTGAGTGGTATACACTATATTTTATGTTCATAAAACAAGGGTGTCGCTGCAGGGCCGGAAGCACTGAATAAGCCGGAAGCCAGTAGCCGTACCTACATAGTAACCTCGGAGAGCACTTTTCTCAACTAAGAGGTACTTATTTAGTAGTATTAGGTACTAGTTGCTCCTCGCGGCAGCGCCTTTATACAATTTAGGGTTTTCTTCTTTCAACATAAGCTATCTGCTAGTGAAAGTCCCATTAAAATCGGTCCAGCTGTTTTGTAATTACTCGGAACAGACAGATATTTTAAAAGAAAATGTGTTTTTTAACCTACACATTAACAGCAGTTAGTAAAAAAATATATATTGACATAACTAATAGATAGGTAGGTACTTCAATTTGATTAATTGTGTACACGTTATCCTTTACTTAGTTATTTTGGGCAATAAATAATGTTTTTATATATGTTTTTTTACTTAGAAATCGTAAATAAAATAAGGAAATCATTCAACATCTTCGGGTTTTCTCAAAAAATACGTAGCTACAGGGAAAATGCGTCATACCTACAATGATATTATAAACTCGAACAACAGATCCATAAGTAACAATCTTATTATACCTATGCATAACAGTATAATTATAGTGTATGCAAAGTCTCAACCTCAACACATGAAGGAAAACATGCATCTTCTTAAGAGCTGTAGGATCTTACTGTAGAAACATAACATGGAATTACTCGTCATATTATGTGGGAGGGGATTGTAAACAGAAGCAAATTATATCACGTAATAAATTATTTATCTATAGTTTTTTTTATTGCGATTATTGGAACAATTTATTATGCAAAAGTAGATAGTTATCTAAATATTATATCACGTAAAATACACAGTGTAATATTTGGTAGTAAATCGTTTGGCTATGTTGCACCTAAGCCTCATTCGTGCACACACGATGAGATCATCTAATGATAAGTGTGTGGATAATTGTCTATAATGTTATGGAAATACCTACCAATGTACGAGCATGTTATAATGTTTTGAATCGGCCCGGTGGCCTTAATTATATATTCATGTTAGTTTTTTGAGTGCATCCTTAGAATATAATTACTAACTCTAAATTGGGGAATTAGGCTAATCGGGTATCCCAAGAAATCCGAGCGGGTCTTTTTAAATATATGTATTCGATATCGGTGTTATAATGAGTTATGGTGAATATAAAAAGAATTAGTTGCGATGTTTTTTATAAAAAATAATGTTTTAGAATATCCCGAAAACCTACAGAAATATTTTGTGTTGTGGTTGATACATACATATAGATAAAATTCGGGAACGAGATACCTAATATCATTTATAGATAGCAATCAAAACTTGCTATCGATGCTCTGCAATCAGTCAATTCGGAGAGATAACTCCTAAAAACACGAGTGCCGTAATCGTCACTACACCGGCACCGACACATTATCACCACCCACCTATGTTTTGAACGCTTATTTTGAGATTGTTGATATTTTGAGAACCGTGACGTCGCCGTCGTAGAGCGTAGCGTAGAGATGCAATATTAAAAACCGAAAGAATATTTATTTCCTAGTCTTACTAGAAAAATAAAACAAATTACTTTAATGAAGTTAGCTATATAATAAAGCTATGACATAGTCTCAAATAGGTATGTTTTTCAAAACCAAGAAACAACAATTACGAACAAAGATGATTTATTCTAAGTTCTAACTCGTCGTTACCTAGCTTCAAGTAACTTTGTAGGTACGCGTACCTACTTATATTGTTTCGCTCCAATAATATTATAACAATTTCCATACTCAACTTACTTCATAACACTGTATTATGACCAAGGGCTTTGATTTACTAACGTTCTTCATCTTTTCCGTACTGGTTAACAGAAAAACAATTTATATAAAAATCACCACATCACAATTGTCTCAAATGTTCACTGTAGACTAACACAGTAATTCATTTCACTGGTATTATAATTAGTATTCGAACGTAGCGTGAAAATCACGAAAATAATGGATAAAGAGCGCGGCAAGGTCGCACACACATATATATATTTCCCTTAGCATGGACAATCGCAAGAAAATTAATATTGAATTG
Source organism: Pyrrhia umbra (assembly GCA_963891755.1). Lineage (NCBI taxonomy): Eukaryota > Metazoa > Arthropoda > Insecta > Lepidoptera > Noctuidae > Pyrrhia > Pyrrhia umbra. Next base: position 7,145,426 of record OY982922.1, on the reverse strand, counting down.
TGATAGAGAACGAGTGGTGTGCCGGCAGAGTGCAGCGAGACTGTGTGACCGAGCAGCAATCACACGAACAGCGATGGCGTGTGCCTTCGCCGACCGCTTACTCACTGCCGTTATCAGTGCAAAACATAATCTAGCGAAACATCGGCCGCGCCGCCGGACGTTCGCGCTAGCGCTGGCGTGCCTCCGATCGTAGGCACCTATGTATACTTATTCCATAAAAACACCGTATCAGCCAGCAACAACGCAAGCTATTTGTCTAGTTTGTAAAAGGTGCACCAACCATTTACTGATTTACCTCGTACTTGGACGCGATCATTAGACCAAATCAGCGACGTAAACGATGACCGTAGACCCGAGACTAATTTGAATATTTTGTTGTTATTAACATTTTTGTTTTGTTACGTAGTCCTTGGCAAGTTCAGTGAATTGAGCTAGAAAATAGAGATTCAAAACGATGATGGAACTCCGACAATTATTGATTTCAAACGTAATATCCATGTCCGTCGCGTGCAAATGAATGAGCAGGTATTTGGACAACAATAGACCTTTTATAAGAAAGTCTATAAAAACAACGATGATTTCCATCACAGCTGCACCTAACTATTGTCCGTGTAATTAGATAAGCACGAAATATCTCCAGATCACCTGAGTCTCACAACAAAAGCTATTGTCGTGTTATCAAGATCGAAACGTAATGTGACTAAAACTGGCTTTATGCCATCCAGCCAGCTACTTAACTATTTCTTAACAATATTAATAGGTATTTAATTGAATAGCGGTACCAAATATACCACAAAAACCAGCAAGGTTACACATTTCCTTGGATACATCTTAAGGGATGGATAACCGATGTAAAATGCATCACTTTTGTGATGACTGTAAACTGAATATCCTGATAAGAAATAGTGAACTGACTTACAAAAGAAGTAAAATAAAATCGATATAAAAATGCAGATCATTTTTGAATATGTTTTTAACTTTTATATTACACTCGCTGTAAATTGAGAGAAAATTTCAACTGTCTAACTTTATGTAGGTTCATAAGAAATGCCCGCTGAAAAACGGACAAAGGGACAGAATCAGATGATCGAACAGGAGGAAACGGGGGCTAAGCAATAGGGTCCTATTGGCACCCTTCGGGTACAGAAGCCTAAAAGAGATTTTAGATACGTTGATAGTGTATAAGTTGTACATAATAATAATGAATGTGTGCACTACCTATACAAAAAAATTAACGCTCCAATAACTATTTTAACTTTATGTAATCACGTACCTACCTAGTAATAAATGATTCGTGCCGAAGTGACCCAATTAATTTCGCAAGGCAATTGTCTCGAAACTTAATGTTACATAACCTAGATAAAAGAATAAGTTGCGCGGCTAGTGAGAAAACTTTTATCATAACAAAGTAAAATATGCGCTAATTAGAGTCGTTAAAAGTGATTTTTATTTTTATCATTATGGTGATTATGGTTGATAGGGCAAGAGCCGGATAGTTTTCTGGGTCTGATACCTGTCTCGGTTTTGAATACACTATGTTAAGTAAGTATATAAGTTGTTTTAAATAAAATAAATTAGTTAATTACATGTGTTCATTCTGGGTGAGCAAAATGCAAATAGGTAAAACTAGCAGTAGTGCCGCGCCACATCTTGTGACTATTTTATAATCTTAAACTGTTAATTAATATTTTGACAAGTACTTAATAAGGGATATTATAGACTGATTTCTTAAATTGATATAAGTTTCTATCAAAAAAATCACCCCGCACAGGGCAAGTACACTCTGAAGCATTTTGGACGTTAGGCGGTCTTAATATTTTATTTTGTGCTTTATTTTTGTAAAGTTCAAATAAAACAGGGTTAACTCAAAACCAAAGGTATTTATTATGGTTACAAAAAAGAGGCTACTAAAAAGATTCCAGACCTAATTAAGGCTATACCTAATAATGTTACATTATTATTATTTAGTTACCAGATTTACATTTTTTATAATATTTTTTTGTGAAAGTGGGACAACTATCCGGGTTTTATCCTCTTGTAGAGCTACGACGCATCGATCTGAATATATCATAGACTTAAAATAATCTAAGTACCTACTTATTCGATTATCGTTGAATTTGAATAGTTATTGCTTTTATGTCAAATATAATAACATTCTCGTAGTGTTTGTAACAACGCTCCTCCGAAATGGCTTGGCCGATTCTTATGAAGTAGTAGTGTGAGAATAGGAAGTAAACTATTTTTCATACCCCTAAATGACAAGGGTGGTCAACCCAAAAAAAAGTGGTATTGCAACTCATGGCCAGACGCAGCTAGTATATTATCGTTGGGCTCGTAGCTAACTAACAACCACGCGGATCGGTAGATTACCAAGGTTAAGCTGCGCTAACCGCGGTCAATCCGTGGTTGGACGACCATTATCTGAAAATAGCGAGACCTCTCCGTGCCTCGGAGAGCACGTAAAGCTGTCAGTCTTACCTGGATCTCTCCCCAGCCATATCGGATTGACGACCCATGGACTATGCAAGTCAGGGAATGGAGAGTGTACATTTGTCTGCGCAAGCGCTTGTGCACTATATAGAATAACTTCTGCGTGCCTGGCTACTCTACATTGAGATTAACCTTTTTTTGTATGGCATCTCGCAGGTCAACCTAGAAGGTTGTCGACTGCTTTACCGGGCTATTGAGATTGGCCACCGAAATGTGGAATAGCTGTATGGTGTCTAATTGCATGCGACTTATAATTGTCATAAATATACCATTTTATAGTTTTTATTGGAAACTTTCAAATATCATGCAGAAGTTCATTAGCGAGGGCAACTACCTATCTAAGAAATTATAAATCTGAATCAAGGCACGATTAGAGTGGAAGATTCCATTGAGAATTCTTGGAAATTCCTAATTCTCGGGTTTTTGTCTTCGCTATACCTTATACCTTCTTATAGGTAGATGATGAGTTGTTCGTGTCTTACACGGTAAAAATGTTGTTTAATTCTTTAAATAAACATTTACGATATCGATAAATATACTATGTATATTTTTTGTGTGTAAAACTTGAATACACAATAATGTGCAAGATAAATGACAGATTTTTATTCTACGTGGAAAAGTGGACGATATTTGACCCAGAACATATTACACCGAACCGCAAAGTATTAAAAAAAACCGGTCAAGTGCGAGTCGGACTCGCCCGCCGAGTGTTCCGTACAAAGGTAGGTAAATATTAATTTAAAAAATACATGTACACAGTACGGCTTACAGGTTTTTGCTCTTCTGTACAAATTAGTCAAAGTTTTAAAAAATCTACAAAAAGATTCAGTCAATTAAGACTGCGCATACCGTTGCTTAATCTCGATGATTGATTACGTACTTCAAATAAAGACTATATTTTTTATAATTTAATTACGAATGTTAAGCTATCTGATTTTTCCCAGTACTTGTAGTAAAGAAAATATTACTTGCCTAATTTCATAGTCAACTGGCTATCAATTTTTTAAGTAATTAGGGTGCCGACCAGCACTGCGAGCACTGTTCTATTTGTCGACGCATTTGTATAAGGATGTATTTCATACTTAAATCTTCATTAGTAGATCGTCATTATGTCGAATTTTAGGATTATGACAGTAAGTTAGATTTAGGGAGTATCTGGGGCCTACCATGACGTGCCAAATCAAGATTATTTTCGTTATTAAAAAGAGACGGAGCTATACGACGTTGCTAGCTGTGTCACGCTCTCAAACTTGAATAGTGATTGCAAAAAAATACAAACATCCGAATTGATAACCTCCTCCTTTTTTAGAAGTCGGTTAAAAACACGTGGTGGTACAGCCCCTGACCGACTGATTTTACTAGCCGAATAATAAAAATGCAAACTTGTACAATCTTTATGTAATCTAACAATAAACGCGTTTTGACAAATTCTCTTTATCGAGACGGAAACAAGGAAAATATGATACTACGAAGAAGTATTGATAGAAAAGATGAGATAGCGAAATAGAGTCTATCAACAAATTATGATATACTTAAATCAAAACAGACAGGTGCACAATTCTTAGAATTTTGCTTTTGTTAGCAACTCAGATTTATATCTTTTTAATTAATGATGATTTTATCATTGTGATAAGCAAATGGTTTCATAAGTACTGCGAGTCTACTTCACTAAATTGAGTACAACATTAAAATTTAACTTGTATTTACCAATGATTCTCCTTCGGTATTTTGTGTGTTTATCTCATTGTTTTCTATACTTGCAAACATTTTTCTGTGAACCTTTTTGAATTCGTCCATCAAAGCATCGTGCTGTTTCTTCTTATCATCTGCAGGCTTTGGTGGAGGTGGCTTTTTAGGTGGAGGTGGCGGTACGTTAGTTTCTGGATTTTGTTTTTTCTTATTCTGGAGAAAGTTAATTTTATATTAGGTAAGATATGACACACAATGTTCCACTAGTTCTAATTACTATTCGAACTAATTAAAAATACTAGTGTACGATAGTAAACTAAAATAAAAGAGCATTAAAATATTTCTCCGCGCAGCAGTCGATGCTGGTAACTGGTACCCAAACCCAAAAGACGCATTGCTACGTTTTGTAGTAATTCTCATGTCTTGAGGTTTAGAAAGTATTCCGAATTCAAAAGTTTGCAATACAACGTATTATTGTTTACTATTTTTTATAAATACCTAGTTTCAGTTTTAGAACTTGTGTAACGTTACACGAAATCTAATCAAAATATTTCCTGACATTATCTCAACTTTCAGTTTCAATGTTATTTTAAGTTATCGTGAAAGAATGCATAAATAGATGACAATGTAATGCGCACGTTCTCAATTTTATCATTCTGATCTCACCATGCATACTTACCATCATACGTCGTTGTATTTCCTCGGCGATGGCACTCGATAACGTAGCAGAACTAGACAAACTTACAGAATCCGAATTACGATCGTTTTTCAAAGGTGGTGGATAATTACATGCATTTTTTCCACATGTCGTTGTACTAGTATGATGTACTTCCACTACTATTGTTTTTTTATCATTGTCTCGGTTTGTATGATTGGCTGTAAATGCATTTTTCCTAGGGGACTGATTGTCGTAACTACATTGTATTGTAGCACCGTCTTCAGTTAAATTGATTATGGTTCTATTCGATGGGCTAGTGATGTATTCCTTCTTATTTTTGCATCGTGAATTACTTTTATTTTCGTATGAGTGAGGATTGTTCGGTATACTAGGACAGTCGTAATCGGGCTCTATGTCAGAAGGTGCATCAAAGTTGTGGATGTCACCGTTCTTCCATTCGAAATCTAAACTATCCCATGTTCTTCTCTTCAGTCGGTTCATCGTTAATCTGTAACGAATGCTTTGTATGAGTATCTCTATAACAAATGCAGTGCAGAGGGAACTTCTTCACGCATCCGGATAATAACCACCATATGTCCTTCCCTAGGCTTTAGTTTATCTCCATACCAAATTTGATCTCAATCGGTATCGGTAGTTTTGAAAGCGTAAAAGACGGGAAAACAGACAGAATTACTTTCGGATTATATTATTAGGTAGTAAGGATGATGAACATAGAATAACTAGCTGTTTCTTGCAGTTTCAACTGCTTACTTCAGGCACCTGAATAAAAAGTATTAACCGTCTTCAAGGGTCGCATTTATCTTCATAGCAAACGTTTTACTTTGAAAACGTAACAATACTAAGATTGACTACTATACTCCCTACTTCTCACCTATCAGCGCGGTCGGCAGCCTCCTCGGCGACGCTGGCAAGGCGCCTGCGCAGTGCCGCTGGTGGGGCTAGCGGTACGTGCGGCGCAATCGGCGCGGGACTGCGCTCTCCTGCAGCTGATGATGCTGAACTGTTGTACCCTGAGCTCTCTGGAGATACTAAGTCTGTGCCAGCACCCTCCCTTATTACCAGCTCGAGACGGCCTGTCGCTTTCATTGCTGATATTGCCTGCGGACGACAACGTTTTTATATGAATCGTTTGCTATTTCAAAAAAATACGGTTTACCTTAATCCAATTATTTTTTCAATAAGAATGATGATACTATTAAAAAATACGCGTACAAACATACATCATCTGCCTAGCCTTTTCCCAACTATGTTGGGGTCGGCTTCCAATCTAAACCGGATGCAGCTGACTACCAGTGTTTTAAATGGAGCAACTGCCTATCTGACCTCCACCCAGTTACCGTGTAACACGATCCCCCTTGGTAAGACTGGTTGTCAGGCTTTCTGGTTTCTGACTACCCGTAACGACTGTCAAAGATCTACAAATGACAACCGGGACCGTGGTTTCCGAGGCCCGGAGGTGTCTCGCTATGACAAAGATGGCCACTCATCCACGGACCGACCGCGCCATGCGCAGCTTAACCTTTGATCGGTCGAACCGTGCGGCTGTAACATAGCCACGAGCTCTTCCGCGGACAAACATACACACGTACACACAATTGTGAAATTTTACACACGTGTTTAGCAGCCCCTATAGGCGGTATAGGCTAACATATACCTACGAATATTAGGGAATTTCGACCGTATGTTTGTAAAAGTACGGGTAGGGTAGAAGGTCAGCATTAATCACTTCTGGCTCATAAGTACAGATGACTATTTAGGGCATTTTAAGGCAACGGTGCTAAAAGCTAAATAAAACCAATTATTTTACAGTGGGAACCCATTGATTATATGTAGAGCTAGGAGAAAACTTATAGCCATGGTAATATGTTTTGTCATTCATTAAAAACGTTACATATTTATTAACTTTGATTCTGTTCTAATTCTTAATTTGGTTTAATTCTTACTTTTTTATAGTTTTCTGTTCTTATTGTATTTGCTATTGGTTTTGATTTTAAACGAGTTTTAACCTACACTGACGAAGGATATAATTACCTCGTTGAAGGTAACATTGGAGAAATCCATGCCGTTACACGATAATATCTGATCGCCCGGTCGGAGTCCTGCCTCGCGTGCAATACCGCCTTCCCGCACGAACTGCACAAAAATGCCCGGCTTCCACTCCGGACCTTTGCAAATTCTGAAACAAATTGAGTTTGCTGTAAATATTTAACACAATTAAAATTACAGCACGAATGTGCTGTTAAACCCAGCAATACATGCATTTATTGTAAAACGGATAGACGATTTTCGAACGTAAATATATGTACATTGGGGTGTTCATAAATTGTGCATATTTTAAATATGTAATAATAGCTACGAGGAATTGCTGAACTTATTTATTAGTAATCTATTCATATACGATACGCTAATGCATGTTTTATCATTGAAAATGAAATACTGACCCGCAGCCAAGCTTAGCTCTGGGAGGCACGAGTATAGATAGTCTCATGTCCGTCAGTCTCTCGTTGTCGTGACACAGAGTCGGCGACGACGACACGTCGGAGCTCAGCGACGCGCGCTCTGACACGAACTGCCATGACAATGGTTCGTGTGCCTTGCTGAAAAGCGGACAACGTGATCAAACAACTGCACACTTATGTACACAGCCAAATTTTCACGGTTAAAATGTAACTTACTCTTTGACAGGTAGCATCCCCACATCTGTAACAAATGAAACATAACTATCAGATGTTTAAAGAAGAGAAATGTAAAGTTAACAACTATCATCATATTATCTTTCTTTCACATCAGAAATAAGAAAGGGACTCATAGGTTTGATACTAGGTGATAATAGGTAATAATTTTGATTTGTTAGTTTTATTATTGTAGTAACTATGTTGCAAACGTATAGCCAACACGGACATTCATAAAACGTTTCGGAATTCTCAACAATCGCTGGGCACCGGGCCTCATTTCATCTGTCATAATTCGTTTTACGCAACTCTATCTAATAGACTACGTTCATAGGTACCCGCCTACGCGCTTTCACGACAGCAACGACAGTTATAAAATCTCTGCAGCTTCTATCACCGTTTGTGTCTCGTACGACTTGATTAAGGCCGGCTGCGCTCGAGCCTGTAGGCCTTCAACGCTTACCTCAGCCCCCGCAAGGCATACGAAACGACGTCTAAAAATACGATGCGCGGGAAACGCGAGCGCTAGCGCGTCGCTCATGAGGTCACGAACTTTAGCAGGCGTCCGACACTCGCTCAAGACCACGTATTATATACCTACCCCTTCGCATATTCAGGGCTGGGCAAAATACATGCTTTGCTTTAATTGAAATATAAATTACAAAATACTGTATCGCAGGTAATTAAAATACGAAATACAAAATATCTTTAAGTAAAGTATTTGAAATATAAAATACAAAATACAGTTTTTTAGCTATTTTTAATTGTAATACGAAATACAAATTACAAAATAAGTAAATCTATACCAGCACGGGCTGAAAAGCAGAGGAAAACAAGATTAATTAATCAGTAGACCAGAATTTCTTTTCATGAACAGATTTTTAAATGACAAACAGCCTCTCGTTGGAGAGCCAATAAAACCTGCTAAAGAGAACCTGCTAAATGTATTTTAATGTTAAAATGTAATTTGAAGCCTCAAGTATTTGAAATACAAATTACAAAATACCTCGGCGTCAATTATTTGAAATACGAATTACAAATTACATTTTAAAGAAGTACGTATTTTAATTACAAGTAATTCAAATACTGCCCAACCCTGCAATAGTAGATACTGATACAAGCGACAGAGGGCTGCCGCACGCCGGCCGAGCTCACGCATGGCACGTTTCCCGCGCTTACTTATCGAAATGCCGAAACCACGTAATTATTTTGTAGTGGATGGGTGTCAAAGTCAAAAAGCTAATGAAAAATTGTCTACGACTAACAAATGATAAATTATTTACGAGATTCAGGATATTTTCAACGATTAAATTTAATAACCGTGAATTCAAAGACAGGAAAAAATGTATCCATCATTTTATAAATCTGAAACATATTTGATCCACAACAAAAATGTTTTTTTTTGCAATATTCGTTTTTACCAAAATCATCTGACTACTCGTAGTACAACCCTAGCGCATTCGTTCGAATACGCGCTTGCAGCACAGGGCAAAGCAATCTCAACTCTTTGTTACGTGCTTATGGTACATTTTTGCTCGCTGCGAACAGCAGGTATTATTATTAAGATTATAGCGTAGGTTTTTTCGATTTTGTATTGAAGAGATGTATCTGTTACGTAGTAACAATTTAGTCATCTGTGCCTATACTCCAATTACTAAGAGATTAAACATTTAAACGCACGCTATTTACCGTTTGTTCAAACGATGTTGAGCTCTATTGCTAAGGTGACATGACAAAAACAGAATGCAGAATATATTTGTTATTGTAAACATTATTTTGCTTTCAACACCATCCTTATCAGAACGGAATAGAACTTAAAATCGGTTTTAATAAGCTGCAAAAAGAATTTGGAAGTTTTTCTAATCTTATTTTACATGAAGTATAGGCAAATAACAAATATTATAAACTAAATCTATCCAGGCTAATAAACAAAATAAAAACACCCGGACTAACACAGCGGCGACCCGGCTGTAATATTTGTAATTTTTGAGAATAATAAACCATTTTAACATTTGCGCATGTCTGGGCTTGAATCATAGGCGCATAAGGTTCAAATTGGTCTGTTTTATACAGTTGTTGGGATTGGTAAATTTATTCCGCGCGAAAAATAAACCATTATAGCTTTTTGCGCGCGTGACTTCTTTATTTACTTTATTACCATAGGACATTGAGGTATACATAGGGTGGTAAATTCAACTGTTTTATACACATACTAGCTTCTGCCCGCGACTTCGTCCGCGTGGAATAGTGGTGCTCCGCTCCTATTGGTTTTATCGTGATGATAATAATAGCCTTTCTCAATAAATGGACTATCTAACACTGAAATAATTTTTCATATCATACAAGTAGTTCCTGAGATTAGCGCGTTCAAACAAAGTAACAAACTCTTCAGTTTTATTATATTAGTATACTAGCTTCTGCCAGCGACTTCGTCCGCGTGGAATAGTGGTGCTCCGCTCCTATTGGTCTTAGCGTGATGATATATAGCTTATAGCCTTCCTCGATAAATGGACTATCTAACACTGAAAGAATTATTTAAATCGGACCAGCGCAGCGGTTCCTGAGATTAGCGCGTTTAAACAAAATGACAACATTTCCCTTCACTGCTCCGTTCCTATTGATTGTAGCGTAATGAAAAGTATACTATAACCATCTCAGGAGTATGACAAATAATTGTACCAAGTTTCGTTAAAATCCGTCGAGTAGTTTTTGTTTCTATAGAGTTTATACAGACAGACAGACAGACAAAAATTTTACTGATTGCATTTTTGGCATCAGTATCGATCCCTGATAGTTATTTTGGAAATATATTTCATGTACAGAATTGATCTCTCTACAGATTTATTATAAGTATAGAAGATATAGATATGTATTTTGTAAATCTATTTCGCATGGTACCTCTACCTACTTAGTAAATTGAAGCATAATATAATGTAGATATATTATAATAATACATATTGTCAAAGCATCCATACCTTTTTTGTTTATTCAGCATTCGTAGAGCTAACTATGACAACCTATTTTTATTTTTAGTTTTGCCCATTTTCTTAACTTAATTACTATTACTACTAGACCTACCTAATAAATAACTAACAATAATTATATACAACTAAACTATAAAGGTATTATTTTTACAAATTATTTTCGACTCAGCCGGTTGAGTAACAAAATTTAGCGGGGGTGGGGCGGTTTCGCAAAAATTGGCATACGTCCGACCTCCAACGCGTTCCGCTCGGGACTAAATCACACGGGACTAAAACACTTGATTTTGGAATTAGTGGTATAGGTATTTTCATATTTCAAATTATGTCGGCCGTTTTTTGTCACATTTTTTACGACCTTTATTATGGTATAAGTTTTATTGTTCAAAGCCTAATATTACTCAAATGAAATGGGTTTTAGATAACCATTTAGACTTGTCTTTGCGATTAAATTGGATGCAGCCAAATACACGTAATCGTGTATCGAACGGCCGAATCACCTAGATCAAAGTATGAACTGTTTTATATATTTTTTTCAAAATTTAAATCCGTGTTATCAACGAATAAAACGCAAAACAAAACTACGGTTTTCAGGGATGCCTCGCCTTAATTATCATAATATTATTCGTTGTAATGTTACGTAGACTACACGCCCACGTAGTGACGTCATGATTCTTAACTATTAATGGCTTCATAATAATATTTTATTAATATCCTCTTATTAATAGCTATTTTTTTATTTATATTTTTTTTATAGGAAGGCTGTAATGATAAAAAATAACAAAACTTTTTTTAAATAATAAAACTATATTATACATTACAACTCTCCTGTTAGGTAAGTACCTAGCTAACAATTTATACATATAGAGCCTGAACCGAGCGGAGCTGGCATTCACATTGCCTTGTACGGGCAAAAAGTAAGTTACCATAAATCTTTATAACATCGCGATTGAAAGGTGTTCCTGTAGGTTTGTAAATAGCCTTAGTATTTTTTTCATTAGCTTGCTAATCAATTAAACTCTCCAATCACATCGCAAAGTTTTGCAAGATCCATAATCATTGATTAATTATTACAAGCTGTTGCCCGTGGTTTCACCTGTGTTCCGAGGGAATTTCGTAACGCACCTGCATAAAAAGTAGCCTAAACTGTCTCCAGAGTCCCGTCTACCTATCTCCGTACCAAATTTCATCCAAATCGGTCTAGCCGTTCACTCGTGATGCCGTGACCAAGGGAGAGAGGGATTCATGTTTATATATAAAGATTAAGATTATTATTATGACAGACATTCCTAGAAGTTCTAATAAATAATAAGTCCGATATAATATTATCGCCTTTCATCTTATGACTTGATGTTACGCAATAATTCGAAGTTGCATTGGTTGGATGCTGCTGCATATCCTAGTGTTACAATTTCTTATCTTATCTGAGTTACATAACAACAAAGATTGGATGATTCGGATAAACAAGACAAATACCACTCTAACTTCAATAACATGCAATAATTTAACGGGTTTTAAACTAAGAACTAGCCTGTGGTTGAGTAGGCCAAAAAAATACCAGAGTTACTTCCCCGACTAAAAGGTTTTAGGAGGATGCGGTTTATCATATTTCGCGCTTATTCGTTTGACTTAAATTCTCTCGAGACAGTCAATTTAGAAGAATAAAAATAACTGAGAATACCGACCGCGGGAATAAGTAATAATTAAGGACTTAAAACGATTTATCTATTAAAAAAATTTAATATGATAGCAAGATGAAAGTCAATTGTTTATTATGTAAATCAGTATGGTGCACTTACGTCTAACTTTGATCTTGAGTCGAGACTGGGCGGCGAGGTAGTGCACCAGCTCGGCATGCACTGCATCGTCCACTCGGTACCCATTGACGCTCACCAGCTGATCTCCCACCTGCAATCATACAAATATAAACTTTGTTAAACACACTAAATACACCCAGTTTAAAGCGTTGATAGGCCCCGGTTTGTCTGTAGTCATATTTTATTTCAATGGTAATTTAAATTTCTGCTATTAGCGCAAACAAAAAAGTCCGATTTCTATACCATCTCTATCGGGCGTGACGGAACTCCAGTTACTATAAGTAGGTGCAACAACAAATCGGTAGTCGTGATAAACGTAATTTATTTGAACACCGAGAAAATTGTAGCAGGTTCGTAAAGAATTTCTCAGGTGTTGAAACAACAATGGACTAGACATATGTAGTTATTGCTTCGAAGCCGTGTTGCACCATGACGCCAAAGTACAGTGGCTGCCTGGCAGCGGGTGGCAGCTTGATGCAACATTACTAGTACAAATAAAATTATCTATCATACCTTTTCTTACAGTTCAGTTCGTTCAAAATCAGATAAATTAATTAATGGGGCAGTTAGGATAGTTTTTATTCCTGGGACTGCAAAAACACGTGGTACCACCACTCAATCACTATTCAAGTTTGAGAGCCTGACACAGCAACTAACGTCGTATAGCTCCGACTCTATTTCATAACGAAAATAATCTTGTTTTGGCACGTCATGGTAAGGCTCCTGGTGCGGGAAGTAGTTCCTTCAGACTGCGGGTGAAACCGCGAAACAAAAACCTTAAAATAAATATGAATTGTTTTGGTATTTGCAATTTCATTGGTTACGCAGCTACGTAAGTAAGTGTACATGATTTACGACGCAAGAACACCTGCTCAATTACTTCCAACTTGTACAGAACAAAAAGAAGAGCAAGGTCTTACTTGTGATGTTTTGATAAAAAAGTTACAATAGATTTGCCATTGTTATCCAATTTACTGCCATTGCAGTAAAACTGGTATTTACGGATTGTTTCACGATCTATGTCACCATCGGAAATTCATTACTAAATTCATAATCTAGTAAAACATTGTCTAGAGAGAGAATCATCAACAGTTCCGCAGTTCTCAACACGCATTTTGGCGTAAGTTGTTTTTTAAAATTCGGCTCACAACTCAGGGCCAGTAGCCGTGGCCTAGTTTTCTCGGCCGCCTGTTGTTCTATGGGATTCCGGGTGATATTTTCTACAGCACTTACTTACAAGTTTAGTTTATAACAGAAGATATGCTATAGTTTGCTATAGTAAATCAAGTTTTAATAAATCAAAAGGGTCACGAGAATTTGATCATCATCTTAAAATTATTTGAAAATCCGAATGCATTTATTGAAGGTTTCAGTTACGTCAATAAATTATCTTTAATTTCTGTAAAAGATCTCAAAAATCAACCTTATAATTTTTTTACGACTTTCTATCGATCACTATACCTCTGTAGTATGCATTTCTCTGTAACGGTGTAAACGATCCCGCATCGATCGTCTCCAGAACATAGGGTAGAACTTTCATCAGTTTCTTCACGTAGTTGGCGAGCGCAGCAAAAGAAGCCGGACAAGTCGCGCAGTGGCCCACATATCGGACAACTTTCGATCAGACTTTCGTTACACACAAGTCGTCTTTTTTACCAGTGACGCAAAAGAACGCCAGACTCAACGACGCCCGGCCCTCCCAATGAATTCACTTTCGTTTTGGAATGGGTGTGATTGATGTCTTTTACTTTACTGGTATGGGCAACGCACAATTAAATATATTTGCGAAAACATACATTGCTAATCTTTCGCTACTATTAAGTTCCCTATACATATCTTATTTACGCAAGTGGCACTGCCACCTAATCATTATATAAATAAATACAAACATGAAAATACTAATAATAATAATAATGGTTATACACTGACTCCTAGGTACGAGTAGGTACCTAAGAGACGAAATAATGGCATCATTAATTTAGTTACCGCATTGTTACTTGACGGGTAACTTCAACTGTAGTGCGCATAGACAATACCGTCACATAATTTGTACTTATGACGCCATCGTCTGAACAGTCTGAAATATTCATTCATATCATTCACTTGATTACATTTTAAAAGTAATCAAATGACTCATACCGTCAATGTATTTTCAATACAATAGCCACTGTTTACTTTTTACAGCGCAACGTAGCCTTGTAGATATTTTTCAATACATTTTATAATGAAAAAAAACAATATCGTTTCACAATTCTTTTTCCGATGTGATTATTAAGTAAAGAATAGGTTGCACAGGTATTTTTATGACCAAAATCTTAATTAAAATTGGCATAACCACATCATGTAAGCCAATCACCGAACCAATCACCAAAAAAACCGGCCAAGTGCGTGTCGGGCCACGCGCAGTAAGGTTCCGTATTAGGTCTCAGTTAGTCGACTATAACTCTGTAACCGGTTAAGCCTACTTAGCCGTGATAGTTTTCCTTGTAAGTTCATTACATGTGCTACGTCTGGGAATTTTTTCACATTTCTAGGTACAGCCATTCAAAAGTTAGAGGGGGGGGTAACTCGTATCGAACAAAAATTTTCACTTAAAAGCTAGATATTTCGCAAATGGCTCGCTTAACCGAAAAATGGTCTTCACACACCCATAATATTTTTGAAAGACCTATCTAACAATACCCCACACGAAGGGGTACGCGAGAAAAAAAATATTCATCCCTACTTTACATGTTTGGGAGCTACCCTAAAAAAAAATATTTTTCAAAATTTTATTATACCACTTTCTCGGCGTGATCAATATACATATTCATACCAAATTTCAGCTTTCTAATAATAAGAACCACGGAGCTATGCCGCGGACAGACAGACAGACAGACAGACAGACAGACAGACAGACAGACAGACAGACAGACGGACAGACAGACAGACGGACAGAGCGAAACTATGAGGGTTCCTTGTCGGACTACGGAACCCTAAAAAAGCTAACATACTATTGACTAATAGTAACTCATTGACCGTGTAGTCTTCTATGAAGGACCGCATTAACGCTTTTCTATTTTAGCAAACGTTATACAAGAAGCATTAAGCCGAAGAGGCGCACGCGAACGGAAAGCGGTAGAAAGTCGCCAGCCAGAGTAATTGAGTGACTCACGCACTGGACACGTACGTCGTACACGACCCGCCTCTTGGGAACATGGACTATTTACAAATTGTCATATAATTGCAAAGATTAACTACAACCTTCCTGCACTTAGCTTGACACTGAATAATTTATAGAAACCGTTTTAATATAAGTATAGTCTACTGTGTACCGCGTATTGTAATTAGTTGAGTTTCAAATCCTGTTGCATACATGATAGTAGCAATTTGTGCAGAGTGCACCCAAGTTGTAATGAAAATAATTATAAGTAGTTATATAATTTCAAACAGACATTACAATCATAGCAAGTTCTTGAAAGAAAACTCTGGCGTAAAATGTAAAAGTATAAATTAGATAGTCAATAGCGAGTGTGCGCCATCAGTTTTATTGACACGTTTTGTTGACTTGCCGTGAGTTTCTCGTGTTGTATTAGTCTTTAGCACAAGTCAATGACACCAGATACGGTTTATTGAAGCTTCAGTATTTTTGTTCCCTCTCAAGTATCTTCGTAATTTCTCAAAACACCTCATTGTGTTACTTTAATAATAGCGGATGTACGTGAATTTTTCGTAACTTCTTTGTCGACGAAGTAATCGTGTGAAAAGTTTTGTAACGCCTTCAAATAATATGTGCATTCTTGTTTAATTATAACGAGTCGTCGACCAAACTTCAAAAGATTCTTTGTCTATGTCATTTAAATAGAAAGCAGTGTTCATATTTTAGTTTCTTTCCTAGTGCGTCGATATGTTTTAAAAACTCACTGTTAGTGCAGTAACAATTAACGTTCTTAATAGACAGGCAACCCTTAACCTTTTTAAAAGACAATGGCATGTAAAACTCTAAACAATAAATGTGTAATGATATGATGAGTAGATTACATAACACATTACAATGTATGAGATATGATGTATGAGAAGACTCAACAGTTCTCTTTTACATATTTTGTTGCATAACATGTAAATCTGCGGTTTTTTTATTGCAGTATACTATCTCTTTCCATTTTATGCATTTTGTTATGATTGCTTTATTAATTTTTAGGGTTACGACAATAAATGCAAAATGAACCCTTATGGTTTCACTTCGTCTGTCACAGATGATTATTTCAGGAACTACTAATGCTATCGACTTGAAATTTGGAACTCGAAATCGACTTGAAGTTATAAAGAAGGATTGTCCATGCGTATTGCGAATTAAAAAAGTAAAAAAATTATATTGCTTTTATGGAAAAAGTGGGTGGAAGTGGGCGTTTATTTAAAAATATTGTAACTAGGTTATGTAGGGTACGAGTATATCATATGAAAGGCTGCAGTGCACACTACTAATGATTTTTTTGTTTTCTTTTATGTGTTTTAGTTTTCGAATTATAATAAAACTATGATTCAAAGTGTCACAGTATTTTTTAAATTGTGTTTTAATTTATTTTTTGAGTTGGCCAAGTTTATGTATCTAGTTAAGTAGGGAAGGTTATTAAAATCAAATATTCACCCATTAGTTTCAACCGACTCGTTTTAAGATATACCTATACCATAGTTATTTCACAATGTTATCTTCGTAAATCCGACTGAATGTTTACATTCACAGTTGCAGCTGTTGTCTATCTGATTTCCGCAGACCAGCAACTATACCTATAGGTATATAATAAGTACTAATGACCAAATAAAATAATAACTAGCCAGCCCCTCTGTTTCTTCATTATTGTGTTTTAAGAAACCTATATATACAATTCAAGTTTCAACATCGAAACAAGGAACGTAAAAAGTGTACCAATTGATTCTAAAGTAAACTCTCACGAGTTATTTACAAATCTATCGGGCATAATCATATCTTTAACTTCAAATAGCGCCTGTTATATGCTGCAACACCTGTTGACCGCTGAATCAAGTGCGACTCACGACAACAGAGCAATGAAGTGCTTGACCCACATGCATGAGACAACGAGGTGATCACCATGCTGAATGGACTCACGCATGAGATTAAATTGTACCAAAGATACTAACAGTGGTTACGTGAGCGCTCGGAAAGAATAGAATGCGTGTTGCGACAGTAGTTCAGCCTCGGATGTGGGTAATTGCACAGAAGCAAGCAGCTTGGGTGGTGGTTTAATTGTGAGCAGAGTTGTTCGCACGCGCCCACCGCTGGGACACTCAGGGACCGTGAGAACATGTAATAGGTAACAGCTACAAAAAGTGTCAATGAGATTAAATCTTCCCTTTGCTCATGTAAGAACGAAAGGAACATACGAAACAATGAAATAATATATTGCCTAATAGACAAAGAACTTATAATAGTACAAGAATTCTCTGACACAATGTTTCCACGTATTGATCATTGTAGCATTCTACGTAACTACGGTTCTTCGGTTATTTTGCGGATAACAAGCTTTATTATGGTGTTTCTACTTGCAAATGCCATGGCTAATTAATTATTGATATTGCATAAGTCGAACCTAACGTTGATGGTTCTTTGGTTAGTCATAGTCATAGTGTTATAAAGAGAAAAAAACTGTGCGAAATAGTAAAAGTTTCTATGCAATTTATTTCTTAAATTACGGTAAGCAATGCAATTTCCTTTTACGAGAATATGTATAACAACTGCAAATAATAATGAATACCAAGCCTGAGAAATGAGAATCGCTCCTATAGGTTACGTCACTTTTCGCGCTGAGCATGAACTATAAACCGACGCAGTTGCACACATCTAATTCACGACGACTATAAAATATCTCGATTACTCTCAGGATGGAATAGGTACTTGAAGAGGCTTTCCGTAAATGTGTAATAAGAATGATGGTATATAGAATTTTACCACTTCATTACTACATATCTTAGTATTTGTTCGATTTAAGACCTTTTGGTAATATAGCGAAGAATTTCCATCATCATATTACCTACATATTTTTTATTAGGTTATCTTGTTTTATATTGTGTGGATTATCCTAGTAGGTATAGTTACATCTTCATTAGAACCCTTATTTTTAAACTATTTTGTATGTTGCTACATTAGAGTACCAAAATAATTATTATCACTAACCTTCAATCCCTGAACGTGAGCTTCAGAATTAAAGTCGACTTTGGATATGAAGAAACCGGTGGCGTACTCTCTGCCGCCCCTGAGCGCGAAGCCGAAGGCAGGCGCAGCTCTGCGCGGGCGCACCAGGCGCACAGCGCGCACGCGCCGGTCTCCCGCTACCGCGCCCACTGCCCGACTAGACCCTGAGGTCGTTGTAGAGGCTGTTGATGTCGCGTACATTTTCAACCTGCGTGTAATAATAGGGATGGATAAATTTGTAAAAAAACAAAATTCAGACAAAAGCACCCTGAAAACTGTATATATTTTCAGGTCTTTTGCTAAATTACTTATCTAATTTATCATTGTTGATAGTAATAGGTGCGACTAGTTATCAACCAGTTGGCACTAATACACACTAACCAACATAGCTGCTGGTGCTTACTAAAGTAGCGTTAGTCCTAGAAATCCATATTCGACCATAGTTTCATTATGCTTAACGTATAACCCATTTTGCATTTTATTATTAAAGCTTGAATAATTATTATATTTCCGGTAATTTTCAGCTCGGGATTTTTATTTAATGATTTCAGCCTAAAGAGCTCTACGCAATATAGTTTTAAAATTTGTCAAAGTCGTTATCAAGGTACCTCTGTACATCACATTGTTTTGCTGAGGATTGAGCAAAGAAATCTCGGCAGGGTATTTAGGTACCAGTTTTATGATATGATTCAGAGGTGTTTCAGGATTAGTAAATAAAAACGAGATTTATAACATGGAAATAGAAGACAATGAATACAAAACCCTATTCGATTTTTAAATCATTATACCACTTTATGTATGTCAGTCTACCGTTATAGAACTACTTTCGATTGCAATATTCAGATAAGCAAACATTCCTTATTGATTAAGGCCTAATGCCCACCGCATTATGCAAAATTGTTATTAATTAGTTAGAATATTGAAAAGCTATGCCAATCCGATCACAAAGACAAACTGGTTTGCAAAATTTTCGCTAATTATGCTCTAGAAATCCTGCAAAGTAGATTGTCATAGTTACATTGTCAGTTTAACAAGGATTTTTCATTAGGTAACTCTGACTGATAGCCCTGATGTGTGCTTGGTAAAAGGCGATAGGTTAGCTCCCTATTACATAACGTAAATAGTGACATGCTCTTTGATCAAAATATCACGCAATCTCTAAATTAGAAGCGTGAAAAATATATTCTATGCGAGTGTATAATCCAATTGGAGATCTTTGAAAAACTGATTATTAAGTTTTATGTGCGAACGAAATTGTAAGCAACGTGTGTTCAACTTTTTGTATCGGTTACGATATTTGTACGTACAGGCCTTATCGAATACTCAGTTAAAATATGAAAAGCGGTTGTAATCGCTTCGATATAGAACATTAAATCTGAATCGTTTGCGTCAACGTTATTTCTGTACGATAGATACCACCTGTACGGAACCCTACTGATAGTTACATTATATGCTACTCCCATGATTTTTTTCACACATACACATATCTATCCAGGAACACATCAATTATATTTAGATTAATTTAGAAGAGCAGTAATTTACGCCCGAATCTAACATTTATCCTTGATATTTCGAAAACGATGCAAAGAAATATAAAATAGTATTTACAAACAGTATTTTTAAAAGACCTTGGATAGGTTAACCAATACCATGAGGTCCACGAGAAAAAAAATATTGATCCCCACTTAATCCCTAAAAAGTTCTCTAAATTGTATTTTACCACTTTGTCAATATGCTTATCCATATCAAATTATAACCTTCTAAAACTAACCGTTATGACAGTCAGAAAAAGGGTAACTTCTGAAATCTATTCCTTTATTTCAAGTCCGTTCTTGTAAAACTTCAAATTAATGATATAGGGGTGAAAATTAATATTTTATACAAATTACTAAAATAAAATCCATCTTTACCACGTTTGACGTTTTTTTTTTTTTTTTTCTTTTCAATAAAAAAAAAAAAAAAAAACGTCAAATTGACAAACACTCTAAAATAAATTTAATAAATAAATTATAATAAATGACACCGTGATTAATATGAGAACCTAATGAAATATGCTTGAAACGAGTAAAGAATAAGAGGAGCTATCAGGAGACGTGGAAAAGTCCTTCCCCACTGAAATCAAATTACTTAATTTTATAATCCTAACAACTGAAGCGCTATACTGATCGACAGACGGTATAGCGACAAATATTTTGGTAATCTACTTTGATTACACGACCATCCATATCACAAAGAGAATACAGAACTACGTAAATCCATCTTTTGACACCGACGCGACGCCCTGCAGCGGTCTCCCCGGCAACGGTTGCCAAGGCCGGAGGCTGCGCTGAAATGGCAGTGACGGCGGCGCGGCGCTCCAGGCCCCCAGAGCGACTGCGTCAATTTTTTTTGACATCCCTGTCAAAATTGTCTATTTTGTTTTTCTAGCTTATATTTTTATTTGTTATTGTATATATAAGTGTAATTGTGTTTTTGTATTGTAAATTTTACAAAAAATGGCTAGTAGCGATGCGGGAGGAAGTGCGAGTCAATCTTCTACATCGCAGGATGTCCTGGAGCGATGCCCTCATTGTACTCAGGCACGTTATTTTAAAGGTAAGCGGGGTCTAAATATCCATATCGGCGAAGTCCATAGACCCCAAAATATTCCTTCCACCGAGGAAATACCATCTTCCTCACATACAGGTGTCCCTACTAATGACCCATTTTGGCAAAACCTCTCTAAATTAAAAAAATCTGTCCCAATTTTAAAAAGAGTTCCCCGTGGTGCGAGGCCACTAGTAGCGCAATATTTATCGCGCTGCGTGCGCCTCGCCGCGCAGGAGAACTCACAACGTGTCTGGGAACAGCTGCTCACTTTCCCCTACAGGATTCTACACATACAAAAAAATTTGGAAAATAAAAAATCTTTAACATCACAAATTAAGGATAATTGCAATATTTCGACTCTAAATTTGGATCCTAAATTACCATCACATTATCATACCACCCCCAATGTCATATCTAAGCTCATAGAATCCAAGCTAGGCGAAGGTGACATTAGAGGTGCTGCCAGGATTCTGTTCAGCAGCGATGTAGTGGCGCCGTGCTCTCCAGATACACTCTCAGCTCTGGAGAGCAAACACCCGGCCCCAGTAGATGGCCTTTCTTTTCCCGACTTTCTATTCCAGATACTCATACCCTCACTGTTACAGGTCGACAAGTGGTCACAGCTATAGCCTCCTTTCGAAGTGGCTCCGCTGGTGGCCTCGACGGCTTGACTCCACAACACCTAAAAGATCTCACGAGTTCAAGCGCCGGGGACGCTGGTGTAAGTCTTCTTAAGGAGCTTACAGCTCTGACCAATGTGATGCTCTCCGGCAGTGTACACGATGCCGTCATCGACGTATTATATGGAGCAAATTTATGTGCCCTAAGAAAGAAGGATGGCGGTATTCGTCCCATTGCCGTGGGAACAACATATCGTCGTATGGTAGCCAAAATCTGTTCTAAATTTTATAGTGAGGAGGTTTCGACAAAATTTCAGCCCCTGCAATTAGGATATGGTTCTAAAGGGGGCTGTGAGGCTGCCGTACACGCTTTGTCGACCTATCTAAATTGTGGTGAAGGAGAGGTCATCCTGAAGGTTGACATTAAGAATGCCTTCAACTCTGTAAACCGGGACACCCTCTTGGCAGAAGCTGAAAAAAATTTACCCAAAATTTACAGTTTTCTTTATCAATGTTACAGACACCCTTCAAAATTACTCTATAAGGACAAACTATTGGAATCTGCAGTTGGCTGCCAACAAGGTGATCCCCTCGGACCAGTGATTTTTAGTTTAGCTATCCACCCTGTTATTCGAGAGCTAAATTCCAAATTTAACGTATGGTACCTAGATGATGGAATCCTGGGAGGTGATGTAGAAACAGTTTTTCAAGATTTGGTTTTTTTTTTAAATAAATTTCAATCGATTGGCCTAGAACTTAATCTTTCTAAGTGTGAATTATTCATACCGGACAATACCGACAGACAATTGACCCTTGCAAAATTTTACTCCATAGCTCCACAAATTACAATTACCGATAAAAATTCCCTCCGCCTCCTTGGGTCCCCCATCCTAGATGAATCATTTCCAAAATTTATTGAGGAAAAAATTGCGAAATTCAATGACATCTCGGAAAGACTACTCCAAATTAATATGCATTCGGCTATCACTATAATTCGATACTGCTGTTTCAGCCCAAAATTTACATATTTCCTTCGGTCTTCCCATTTGTGGAAGCACACACATCTTTTAGACCAAATAGATAAAATTATCCGTCATACACTTAGTTCTGTCTTAAATGTGGCCTTGGATGACCGAGCTTGGCTACAAGCTACACTTCCCATCCGTATGGGAGGCCTCGGAGTCCGCAAAATTACTAGTATTAGTTTACCGGCATTTAAATCCTCAGTACACGGTACCGAGAAATTAACCAGGAATATTTTAGCTCATACACTGGTTAATTTTGATGTACCGTTCTTAACTGAGGCTATAGATGCCTGGAAAATCACCTGTCCGAATTCAGATCCACCCGCCAACCCGGCCTCCCAGAGGCAGTGGGATGAGCCGCTCTGCAAAGTAATACGGGAAAATTTACTTGAAACGTCAATTACTTCTGCCGAGCGTGCGCGCCTGCTGGCTGTGGGTCAATGGGAGTCGGGTCTATGGCTTCTGGCACTTCCGTCGTCAAACATAGGCACCATGTTTGACGACACTACTTTCCGCCTCGCTGCTTGCTTACGTCTGGGCGCTCCCTGCTGTTCTCCTCACCGCTGCCACTGTGGGGAAGCTGTCAATAGCCTCGGACACCACGGCCTGTCTTGTAGCAGAAGTGCGGGCCGTATAGCGCGGCACGCTAACATAAATGATATCATTCGTCGCGCTCTTGTTGCCGTCGGGGTTCCAGCCGTACTAGAACCAAACGGCTTGGCACGCGACGATGGCAAGAGACCAGACGGTATGTCGTTGTTTCCTTGGAAGATGGGTAGGCCTTTAGTGTGGGACGCGACCTGTGTCGATACTCTTGCGCCATCCCATCTTTCTGGCTCTGCGTGCTGCGCAGCGGCTGCCGCTGCTGCTGTTGAAAACCTCAAACGGCGGAAATATAGTAACCTTATTGGCAACTATATTTTCGAGCCGTTTGGGGTTGAAACTCTTGGGTCGTGGGGTCCAAATGCTCACCTTTTATTTAAGGAAATATCCAGGCGGCTGATTGACGCTTCGCGAGACCCAAAGGCTGGCTGTTATTTTGGCCAACGGATAAGCATAGCAATCCAACGTGGCAATGCAGCCAGCCTCTTGGGTACGCTCCCAGTTGACCGCGATGAGGAGGAATTTTTTGACGCTCTGTATTAGTGTAGTATATATGTATATAGTTTAGTTTTTAGCTATTGTAAGTTTTTTTGTTAATATGTAAATACTTAGTAATATTCATTCATACTTGTTCTCTTTACCACCATCTTTACCTTTGACATGAAACACTGAAGTGTGCAAGACTGCACACTGTTTGGCAGTACTACGATGGTGTCATCAGTTTAACTTCTAACGATACAAGTTGCACTAAAACAGATTTTACTAATCCCATCCCATCCGCAGTTAAGGGCATTAAGAAACACTCCGGTATTTCCCTTGACATTATCATACAACAATACAGCTTAGTAAAGGTCAAATAGTATTCTATTTGTACCTCTAAGTCATAACAAAGAATAAACAGGTACTCTCAAAAATTGCTGGGCCTGGGCCAACTAATTGATGGGCCACTTGGCTTAACAGTTTCCATACTTTTACAGTTGTATTTTTAAGTCATAAGCTCTTTCGTATAGGTATGATAATATATTTTATTTGAGCGGTTAAAGTGACTGTTCCTGGATTAACTTTGCTTCAGAGTAGATAGACTTAATTATATTTGCTACTAAAATGTCTAAGAAGCTAAAAAGGTGTCACAAGTTCAGAGAAGGTTATTATCACGGAAGACCTTTGATCAGATGTAAGACAACATTTGAATGATCACTACATACCATACCATGATTTTTCTTTGTTTACGGATGCCACTGGTTTTGTGTTAACGGGAAGTTACAACATCTGCCCGTACCAGCTTAGGACAGGTTTTTTATCCGACGTAGGTATTTAATTTTGATGCCGAACACGTTCTCAAGAGAAGCATATAAATGATAAGCATAATGTTGAGTTCGTATCTTGCTACTATCAAAGCTTTTTTTTCAAATCTAGCTGTCTCGTTACCTCACAATCACGAAGGACTAGACATTGTCCTTATTATTTGTATGAGTTATAAAGGATGCGGGTTTGCGGGTGTCATGGTGGGAGAGGGGCAGGGGGCGAGTGCAGCCTCCTCGGGCGAGCGGTACAATGACCTGCGCCTGCGCAGCCTCCGGCAACTTGCTCCGCTGCAAATGTTCGCAACACTCATTGACACTGCACAAGATACAAGTGATATTAACCTTAATTAACTTGTCGTATGTATAAAAAGCTAATTGTTCGAACCTACATATTATATTTAGCTGTCTCCGTTATTTTGTAGAGTATTAACGAGTCCTATTGGTCTAAATAGAGTGGGTCAAAATGCTTTCTAACATCTAAAACTGCTTTGGTAACGTAATTTATTGTCTAATTTGTTAAACATATTTAGAATAATATTAGGTCTCGTTTTTGAAGTTGGCACATACCTAAGTGCACTCATATAATTATGCTCTTTTTAGAATCCGGCCAAGTGCAAACAGACTCGCGTACCGACAGTTTCGAACTTCGTGAAGAAAAACATACCTACGCAAATATTTTTACTTGTTTTATTCGACCGCATAATTAATTTTGTTTGAGTCAAAATTACTTCAAAACTGTGATGAAGTATTATAATTTAATTTGCCTGTAATTTAATAAAAGTAATAGAGGAGGGAGGGGGGATTTTTTTTTTTAAATAAAAAAACTAAAAAAAAAAACAAAAAAAAATAGAACTCAAATCAAGTCCTTTAATAAATGATACCTAATGACCTACTATCTACACTCTCCCCAGTAATTTAAATCCCCGCTTTTTACCTTAATATTAGTTAGAAATATACGGTTTTTTGTTTTTTTTCTTTTACTTGTGCTCGAAGAACTCGAGTCTTGCCAAAATTTTATTGCTCTAGGTCAACAGAAAGGTTTTCCTTGTCAGAGACAGATAGATGGACAGACAACGAAATGTTCTAAAACACTAAAGGGCCCAATTAAGTAAGTAAGTGTTATGGTATCAAATGCATACCACTGTCGCCTTCGACTCCAACTGACAGAGCTATCTAACTATTCAACAATATGACAGAATCGTGCAAGTGAAAGTTTAATAGAATTGCATAAAGCTATCTACACTTGCCACAAAATGCTCTATCCACGTAACCTTCTATACGGAACTCTTTAACTGACCTATTCGTGAAGAAGCTAATTAATGGAATAGGTAGGTACAGTTTGAAAATATAATATTTCAATACCTACCTATATGGATATGACTTTCACATCATCATCAGCAATTTTACATAATTCTTAAATTCTTACCCAAGCTTTTTGTGCGTACAGAGAATGTTTGTTCTTTAAATCAACGATAGTGAAATTATTCATAAGCCCTAAAAGCAATAAACATAGGTAATATTATGCAATTTGTCTACAAGTGTTCGTGATTTCATATTTACAGCGTTTGTTTAATTACGTAGATACCATTGTTGTAACAGTGAAATAGAGCAAGTGTTGTGTGTGCGCAATATCGGCTAGTTACTCATGGTGCGGGCAGTGCGGGTAGCAGAGTGACGCAGGTGGCGAGGGCGCTCAACCGTGAATCCCCGCCGCCCCGGTCGACAACTGTTCCTCGTTTTTTCCAACAGCCCGAGATCAATGGCCGACTGAATCCACGTAAGCATTACAAGATCACGGATAATTTACCTTTATTGCATTATTTTATCCTTGAGAAGAATCGAGTTAAATGTTGCCTTAGTGCTGTCTCTCCTCGTACGCCAACATAAAACCCCAGATAAGCAACACTTATCTGAATAAATCGATAGATAACAGACGTGAACTTCACAGTTCATGTAGTGTCACAACCACAACTTTCCCGAACAGCAAGTTAATTATAACGGATCGATATTGCTAGGGAACACAACCAAAACTTTTGGGGAGTCGTAGCATGCTTACGGGCAAGGGGATTCTTAATTTCCGGCTAAACCGGGAAGGAAGCCTTACTATACACAGCTTACACGCAGCTGTATTGTATTACAACCCCACGGCAATGAAAGCACATTGTTTTCCAACGACGATGAAACGGCGCACAAATATTTAAAGCAAAATATAAAAAATTGTTTTATGAAATGGTTTTGTGCTAGTTAACAGAATTAGCAATGGTGTTGGAGTCTCGGTGTGTAGCGCAGCCCGCTTACAAGACTAGGAATGTCGTAAAACAACGCCCGGCGGACAAACCGGCCGTGGCGACTCTTCGCCAATTAACCGCCTCCGACCTCTGGGCCGCATGCCTGACCGATTATTCCGGCCGATACTCCTCGTAGATACGTACAAGTGGTTAGAGGCTACTGATCAATCCAGGAGTGCTCGATAGACCGGTTCGTTTCCTGAATCATGTCAAAATATTTCCAATCCACTAGTGAGACTACCAATGGTACCTATGGAGTATACGTACTACAATACGTATAGTAAGTGATAAGTAAGATTGATTTGTAAGGTTATGTGCATGTTACACAATCGGGTACAGCTTCCTCCAGATCATAACATCCTGATATTTTTTCTGTTTTGCGTCCTCAATAAAGTTTAACAGGTTTGAATAAAAAAATCCTGCAATGGATGTTATAGATTTGTAATCTATAACATCCATTGCAACATTTCCAGCGGTTTCACGCGCATCTTGAGGAAACTACAGGCTCGAGTCTATAGACAGAGTTACTTTCAGATTTATATTATAGTAAGGATAGCCTTTTTAAGTAGGTAAGTATAAATAGAAATTACTAGAATTATGATGCAACTTGTTGAAAGATTTGTCATGGTCACAGAGTCACTTTAAAGAAATGCAGATATCTACATAGTATTGAATGGAAAATCTTTTTTTCTGAAGAGTAAATTGCACAATATTGCACACGCTGGGTGAATGCTGCAAACAAAGAAGAAAGCTGGAAATCCGACATAAACAGAGAAGGCCCAAAGAAATCTGTGGAAAAAGTTGGAGATTCCATGAATGGATAGAAAGTGAGCTGACGGACTAGACGACGCTGCACCGAGGTTTCAGTTCACACGCTCCCATACAAGATGCTCGCCTTATTTTCTAAATGAATATTTATAATTATATCATTGTAACACAGCGTAGGTATAGTGCTGCCAGCTTTTTCCAATAACGCACCAATTCGTTTATAGAATACCTATCTATATATGATTGCGTTTAACTTTGTTGACTTTATATAGAAGGTAAAGTCTTTTATTATTTCCAGGAATGTAGGCTGTAGAATAGGCCCGGTGCAATACCAATCCAAACAAGTTTCTTACATTTCAAACCAGGCCCACAAATACAGTGAACACTGAAATTACAAATAGCTTTACTGACTCACCGTTTTAAATTATTAATGAATTAGGTACCTACCTACTCTTGTAAAAATGTTCATTGTTCTTAATAATAAAACGTGTTGGATCAATAATACCTTAATTATTATTATTAAAAAATATCTATGCAGACATTAGCATTCAAATACATGCCTATAGAAAATTCCTTAGTGAACCCAGTAGAATTTCTATATCAATACAATTCAGAGGTTAATAAATGTCATTTATAAGTAATAACGGTAAGTCTACTAGCTTGTTTGATAAGTAGGAGAGGATACCCAGTCAGGAATCAGGATGTCAAACTAGTAAGAAATTAATTTATCTCGTAAAACTTGTTTCACCTAGTTTAAAACTTGATGTCTTAGGGACAACATTATTAAATTTTGATTAAAATAGTTCCACATGATGTACAATTTAACCCATAACATTATTTGCTAATGTATATACCTATTGATTAAGATTTCTTATCTAGACGGCTGATCAAGTACCTAGATTGATATATCAGAGAATGAGATGAGATGACCAAGGGCATTGTGTACAATGGATAAGGTAACACGATAAATAAGACTGTTACCGGAAGCAAAATATGTTTTCTTATATTATCAGGATTAGGTAAGTAGTGATACTTAATTTTAATTTAGTACCTACATAAAAAACAACCGTTAAAGAACATAACAGCATCATTTAAAAAAAAAGAAAAAAAAAATGATTGGCTGCTCACCTGTGCACGGAACAAAGTTAGTTTATCAGTGTTTCACTACAGATTAAACTAAAACAACGAAACATTATCGCATCGCTTAGTTTCATTTCACTTGAGTGTACAGAATTGGATGGATTTACTTCACTGGCTCACTGCTTAACGAAATATTTCACACGAAACTTGTTGAGAAGATTTTACGGTATAACATGTATTCACGGTTGGTTTGTGGCGGTAACGTCAGGGGCTGGCGAGGCAGCCGCGCTGGCGACGAGTTCTACACTGCGGACCTACGGTGGGAGGGCGCGACCGGAGCGTCCGCGGCGTGCGCTCACGACGGCTCACCGACATGAATGTCGGCACTCAGCAAAAATAAAAGCAGTTAAAGAAAGTTCGACGTCAACGCGATAAAAGCCTTTGCGTAGCTGCTCGAATCGAAGCTAATAACTCATGTTACGCATGTAACAGTGCCTAACTGCGTGTCCCCGATCTATACCTACTGACAATGAAGTCCATATCCACACAAGCAATATTGAGTTCTTATTAGCATTCCGTAAAATGATAAAAAAGAATCCTTATAATGCAAGTTCGTCTGTCTGTGACAAACAGCTGCTTGTTATTTTAGCATGGGTTTATACATACAAATTCAATGTTTCTTATCAAAAAGAACGTATTTAGAAAAATATCAGAAACACGAAAATAAATGACTATTATTAAAATTTAATCAAATAATTTTCCGGTTATAGGGGTGAACCCTATATTCGAAGTTTTGCTAAGTCAAAAATTTAAAATAATTTGGCTTTAGGCCAAAGGTAGCATTAAAACATAATACGTTTCGATCCTTACTGATTTCTGTAAAGCAAGCAAAGTAGTTGGTATTTTTTTTAATTTCTGGGGTTTTTTAAATAAATCGAGTAATGAGTTACGAGCAGAGAAATAATTTATTTCTCATAGAACAAGAAAGGTCCAAGAATGTCACCCTGTGATATACTTTATGTTGTAATTAGTACATTAGATATTCTGTGGTAAGTATTTTCAAAATCGAATAATCGACATTTCACCAATTTGTATTGTCTCGATAGAAATAAGAAAAAAAATGAGGAAGTCAACATTTGTGATCGTCTTACGTTACTCACTGAATCGAAAGCTTTGGTAACGTTTAATTTTACTTTGAAGCAGATTTAAAAACCCCTATGGAATAATAAAATACATAATATAGTATCTATAAATACCCAGTAAAATTTAAAATGTTAAATTGGAAAGAACATATTCCTATCCACAAATTGTTTCGAAATTGTATCAGGTGCGAATATAAGTGGACTGTTTGTGACAAATTGTGATGCTGTAAAACAATGGTTGTACATACAACAATAATTGAATGAGTCGTTGTTAAGCTGAGCGAGAGGCAGATGGCGCTCCCTGGTCTGGAATTAATCTTGTTTATTCGATCATCATAAGTCATATAACGTGCACGGGCAGGTAGGTTCTTCCCATCTTTTCCTACGACGTCTTTATGTATCTACTTACAAATAAAATGCTCAGACAGATTAGTAGGAGTAGGGCTCGGTCCGGCTCAGATGGTAAGCTTAGTTTACCTACCAAAAGGTAAAGCTAATGTCCGGAGTTGTCTAGTTTAAAAAGAAAACAACAAATAACCACATTTGAACATATTTTATTAATAGCACAACAACACTAAAACTAAAATCCATTTGCATTTATCACATCATTACCTTTTCTATGTCCGCCTCGTTTCATATCTGTTATTCGGTATATCGTGTCATGTCATGTTTATATATTGTATGAAAGATATGATGCCTTCGTTCTAAAATATCACCCAAAAATACAGCCTTCTATAACACTCTAGACCATTCCATACTTCTTTGGCTTCAATTAAAGCTAATATTTACAATAAACATCTATATAACATCGATTTGATCAATAATTCTCTAAAATACATCAAGTTCAACAACAATATGCTAATCAATTTAGGCGTTTAATTGTCACGTAGAAACATACGTATTTTGGAAATACACAATATCCATATTGCCCTGTATCGGTGAGTATATGAGTGTCGTTTGTCACCGTGTCTACCGCCATAACACATAGCTACCCTACAGCCAGGCCCAGCCGCAGCCGCCGCAGTGCCTGGCACCCCGACGGCGCCGCGGCGCTGCACCTCTACAATAATGTCAACCTACAGTACCAACAACCCTATGTATGTTTGGACAACTAAACGGGTAGGTACCTATTCAAAAACAAATAGGTAGGTCAACTACATTTTCAATATCATACAAATTTCAGGTAAGTTCATTTATAAATTCAATGCTACGGGATAAAACATGATAGTTATCAAAATAAAGTCATCTAAAAAATTATACCAACTTAATTTAAATATAATTGTTCTCTTAGATACTATAATTCTACAATTTGAGTAAAGTATCTAAACGACAAATGTAATCTACGACTTGATATAGACTAAAGTTTAAGTTAAGGTACCTACTTACACGATCGTTCTTTAATAATTGAATTTAAATTTTACTCCTTAGCAGTGCAAAGAACCCTTAATACTTCCAAAGCATCTCTACAAAGGAACCGTTACTCATTTTTGTCTAATAAATTATTATTTCCGAATATAGATAATTATAATTCTCCAATAAATATTATGTAAGATACAGAGAAATATATAGATACAAAGAAAATAATGTGACTACACGCATGTTTACAAGGTCTAAAAATCAGTGTGAACTTTTTCCTAACTTGTCTAATTACTAATTACATAACAAAATACTCTACTTATCTACATGGCAACGTAATTATTTGTTACTTTGTAAGTTTTGGTGCAACATATTGTGTTTTGTGCAAATTGATGGTAAGTACAACATTTAGAAAGATTTTACATACAGATTTCCTAAAAAATAATCTTATAAGCATGACAACTATTATGAGAAAAAAGATATATGTAAACTTTCAGTTAACAACACTATTGTTTTGTAATATCTTCGAAGAAGCTAACTATTCCACAATGGATTTACCTATGTATAGGATACGTGAGGACACAAAATATCCGAATAAACACTAATGTAAAAAATAAAATCGACGTAGTAACTAGTATTTTTTGCCTTTAGTGTTGCCTTATCACAAGATACGAGTAGATTACTTATTTGCACGTATATTATTCATGAACAATAATTATTTGCTAAGTAACTACAAGAACAGCCTCCATACAAGATTAAGAAACAGCGTTAAAAACTAATAAAACGACGTTTTAATGAAACTAATAGGTGTTATTTTAAAAATAAATAAAAGCTTAAATTGGCGTAGGTACTCAACGTTAGTCGTGGGACGCGGTGGTGTCCTTCTGCGAGGACGTGATGTCGCAGAAGGAAGCTGCGGAGCGGGAAAGGGAGATCTCCACTCTCAACCCCGCCCGCAGCAGGCGCACCGGGCGCCGGAGGAGGGCAGACAACGCCCTCTTCCGCCCCCCATAAACGGGTCCAGGGGCGACGGACTTGGGGAAGTCCCCGTCCCCCATGATAGGACCCGAGCCGGCGGCGCGCGTCTGTGTCCACGCGCGCCCCCGAAGAATGCACGGGGTAGGACACCTCACTACCCCGTGCAGGAGACGAGGCCCGGCAGGACGGGCCGGCATCAGTGCGGGGCTGCGGACGAATCTGGATCCCCGCGGCCCCGCGCCCACGTGCGAGAAGCGACACCGGGGTGGTTTTAGCCGGTAAGAGTCCGGCACTGTTCCCGGCCTCCCCAGGCCGGGTTCGTCCATGAGGATTTCCCCCCGAAAAAAAAAAAAAAAAAAAAAAAAAAAAAAAAAAAAAGGTACTCAACGTTACTAAAATACATAAAATACATAAAATGATTCCAATACTCTAAAGTCCGCCGTTTACAGGTCGGTTAGACAAGTAAACCATTATAACTACATATATATATTTGTATGGCAGTTTATAAAAGTTTTGATTAAGGTCATATTAATTATAATTTGGCTATTTATTAGACTACGGTAACGTAAACACAAAATCAATGAATGTTCACCACAGTTGTTCGCGTTCCGTAAAGAAACGCTTAATTATTTTTTATTATTTTGTCATTCTTTCTCCCATTATTCTTAAACAATCCTACCAAAATTATTGTATAAACTGGGGACAGTTCAGTACTCACTAATTAGTCTTTTCTCTTGCATTGATTACAGATATTGGCTTCCTCGTTGGTCTAGTGGTGGCAAGTTCTGAGAAGGTGGGCTGCGGGATTGTTCGAAAAACTTACCGCGGCCCTGAAACGCAATTGAAGGAACATGGGTTTATAGTCAGTGAGAGTATGACACTCCCTCCCGCTCCGCCCATAGCGGGTAATTGTTTGATGGTTTCCCATGTTAAAAAAAGGCCTGAGAAGTTCCTAGGTTTAATGCCCAGGTCAGGCAAAAAGTTTTGAGGTGGCAATACGCTCGCTCCCAAATGTTTACGCACTATTTACACGCAAGTATGATTTTAGATTTTTCAGCTTAGTATACGTAATTTTTACCCCTGTGCAAGAACGCATAAGTTATAAGTAACAAAATATACACAACATAGGTAGGTCGGAACGTCTAATCATTCATGAGACCTCTAATTGCAATCTTACAAAATCTGACGCTATGTGCGAGATTATCAAGTGAGCAAAATATTTTCCGAAGCGATGCACGTTCAATATTATTAATAAATTACCACGCCAATGAGTCACGTTAAAGAATATTGCTACTACTACAAGAACTTTTCTAATCGATGAGGTACTAGAATTAAAAAAAGAAATTGAATTTCAACATTTCTGCCTATCTTTTGCCAACAATAAACCTTGTAGCTAAAATAAGCCGAAATATTTAAAATGAAGCTTTAGCGAAAACATAAACTGACTATCTACACTCGTGTCAGGCAGGTCACATTCGGAAATACGTAGCAGATATGCAAACTATCAGCCAGACTAAGTTCCTGCTACATAATTATTATCCAAATGTGAAAAAGGTATATAATATTCCATTATTAAAAAAAACTAACTACGATCTGTTAGGTTTAAAAAAACCCGAATGTTGGAAGGCTTCAGTAGTGAAGGATGGTCTAGTTTAGGGAAGCCAGTTCAATAATCATGGGACGATAACTCGATGATAATATGGATTCCGTAAAAAACATTGTTTGCATAAGTCTTAAGGAATCGTATTGTATAAATATAAAAACGCTTGCACACACTTTTGTTAAGTTTAACGAAACTTATTCGTGTAAGTCCATTTTCCCTTTATGGTATATGCGAACAATCATCATAGCAATGTAAATGTGAGGATCTGATTGCTTACAAGATCTGTCTAGGAAGTCTAGCAAAGAGACTAGATACCGCGACGGGGACTTAAAGACGAAATCCCAATATCTATCAGGAAATTTGGCACAGAGTAGATTGGTTAATCCAGACGTTTTATAATGTTAACTAATGAACTTAAAGTTATCCCTCAATTCATTCAACTTAGTATATCAACTTGTCTTAAGCTTGCGTCTAAAAAAATGCCATTTCAAATATAGGATTCCTAAACAAACAATTATATTATTGGTATATAGAAACAAAAATTGTGCATAAATAGACGGATTCCATTATAAATTGGACGATCTACTTTACAATAAATATTGTGCTACATTATGGTGTTTCTTAAATATGGTTGGGTATGTTTTTACTGACTTATTGAAATAAAACTAGCACAATTCCGATATATAGCAAAACATACATTAATAATAAAATACGAGTATGTATATCTATTTGGCGTTAAGTATTTCATTCATAAAACTTTGTTTAGTAAATACATGCTTGGATAATGACAGTGACTGGACTAAGAAACGCATTTTTATGCGTTTCTTTGACTTACTTGAATAATACGTCTGTGCTTCCACCGACCGATTAACTAATTAGCGTAGCTTATGTTTGAAGACAAGGCAAGGGATGCCTCGCGTGTATTTTATGTAGTTTGTTAACGTACCCGTGCCAATAAAAGGACAAAACAGCGAGCCTTTTGCCTGTATCTGGGCTACAACTAGAAACTTCCTAAATTAAGTATATATGTATCTATTACCATGTCTCATCTGAAATTAAACAAAAGACGAAGGTTACTTTTAATAAATATATAATTTAGAATAATAAATGTTACTAATAAATATTTAAATCCGTCACGATATTATTTGTCTAAAAAATACTATCAAATATCCCAATATACATATCAATGAAATGTTTATATTAAATAATTCTTGTATTATCCGTTTCTACCCTGCGTTTTTATAATTTTCTCTCGTCATTGATAAATAAAGTTACAGAATACCTATTAATAGATACATAATATTTAAATAACTTCATTTGAATTTCAATGATTGATACATATCAATTTAATATGATATAAATTGACACTGTGAGATGAAACTAGGTAATCATCTCTAAATGGTATCGAAAATATAATAATAATAATATTGTCTATGAAAAATATGTCTTTCTTAGCACCACTAGCCTACTATACGCATGTCCGTCAACGTACATTCCATGTTTTGATCACTAGTAGGTAATATTGCTATGCATGTTTTTCGCACAAGCTTTTAAATGGCACTTGGAATAATTATGGTTAAAACATTCAGGATTAAATTAACAGTATAATTATCATTTGTTAATGTAGTTTTTTTCAATTCCTTTTATCAGTTTTATACTATGAGCAAACAACATGTGTATTACACAGGTCAACCTTTGCTAAAATATCTACTCCTACACGCACTTTTTAACTAAATACCTAATAAAGTTATTAGTATGATGTCGTACATAGGTACAGAAGATTAGACATATTGACCATTCAGTTCACAAAGTTTCTATCATTTGTATTTACAGCTATATATAACATACTATTCCACTACACTGAGCGAGGAGCAAGGAATTGTCTATCTCATAAGAAAAAGTGACTTGTGCAACCTAGGATCCAAGCATCTTGATGACTAGATTGTACATTATACCTTGTGAAGTTGTGATATATTTTGGAATTGTTCGTTATATAAATTAATTATTATCATTACAACTATGGATTGAGCGAATTCTTTATCTTCTAAAAACTCAAACCGTTACAATTGTTAAGCTTTTAAACTTTTGCTACCGTTACTTAATTCTTTGGATTTTGAGTCATTTTGCTTGTTAGTTTCAGCCGACTTAGACGATGATCCAGAGGAAACTAACGTGGATGAATTCACAGTAGCCGCAGCTGATTTTCCACTAGTTGTAGTAGAACTTATTGATGTGGTGTTACTTTTGACCGCAAAGGGTTTTTCGTTGCTCGATAAGCTTTTTGGAGTTATTTCAGATGTTTGTGGTACTGTTTTAGTAGCTGTTGATTTCCCTATAGACGGTGACTTTGATACCATTGTCCGTTGAGAAGTAGTCACCGGAGTAACCATAGTTGAAACTTTTGCCGACTTCGTACTGATTGTTGAACTTGTAGGCTTTGTATTCAAGGAACTAGTGACTTGTGATTTTTCTCTAAAGTTTTCATTTGTAGTTCCTGTTTTTACTTTCCCAGAATTATTTAAATTCCCAGAAGCATTACCAAAATATTTTTCTGCAATCAAAGGCTTTGGGACTGAAGATGTAGTTATAGTACCAGCCTTTGTTATTGACGTGTACAACTTTGAACTACTGGATGATGATGTTGTAGGATTGCCAGTTGAATTAGCAGCCAATGTAGGTGTACATATTTTTTCGACACCAGTTGTTGTAGAAAAAGACGGGATTTTTGTGGCTGTTGCAGTAATTACGGGATTAGATGTTTTACTTCCAGTTACCATTGTCGTTAACGGAGTAGATGTTTTGTCTCCAGCTACAATAGTAGTTGATGGAGCAGATGTTTTATTCGCAGTTACAGGTGTATTTATAAGAGCAGACGTTTTGTTGGCAGCTATGGAGGTATTTATCGACGTAGGTGATTTATTGATAACCGTAGGTGCATTTACAGGAACTTGTTTGCCAGTTGGAGATGAGTAGTTTGCAGTTGTTGTAGACTTTATGGGAGCAAAGGTTTTGCTGGTAGATGAATTGGTAGTCAAAGGAACAGATGTTTTATTGGAAGACACACTTGAAGTTACAGTGTCAAACGAATTGTTTATAACGGCGGTTTTCGTGACTGAATCAGGTATTTTACTAACAGCAACGGAGCTAGTTATTGTTGGTTTTTTATGAGCAGTTGAACTGGTAGCTACGGAAGCAGATATTTTATTTTCAGCCATACTAGCGTTTTCTGATAGTGTAGTAACAATGGTAGTTGGAACGCTATTGGCAGTATGTTTTGTCAATTTCGTTTTATCAATTAATTTATCTGCTTCAATGATCGTAGATTTTTGGTATTCACCATATGTATTCAAGCTCTTTACATCACTAGTAGGAGAAGATGTAACAATATTTGTTTTTTGTTTTGGTATAGCACTTTCCTTATCTATTACGATGTTCTGACGTTCCAATTGTTTGCTATTAAAGTTTGTATTAATAGACTCTTTTTCTTTACTGTCTTTATTGCACGCTTCTATTCTTTGAAAATCTGGTTTAACAATCACATTCAAATCGCTCTTCTTTTCTGGAAATTTGAGTACATCTGATTTATGCGTTATTGTCGTTACCGGTTCATCAATCATTTTACTCTCCTTGACAGAATGATTGGTCGAAGTGAATTTTGTTGTGTCTACCGATACCGCTCCAGATTGTTTCTCTTGTGGAAGTGTAGTTTTTATTTTGTTCGATGATAAATTATTAGCATGATGTGATGTAGGAGTTATAGCTCGATGACCTATGCCTATTTCATCTTCTTTGACCATATTTTTGTTTTCCTTCGCATTGTCTTTAATGCCGGTGGGGGAAGATTTAGGCTGAGTTAATTTTGTTTCTTTATTTGACAAAGATGTTTCAGATATTTTATCTGAAGTATTGCTTGTAATACATTTTTTCTCTGTAGAGATCAGAATTTTTGAATCTGCTTCTTTATTTTGCAGTGTCGTTGCATTAATGCCAGTTTTGGGAGATGGCTTCAAATCCTGTTCTGTAATAGATTTGGCATTATGAGGAATATTTGGATACCCTGTACTAATATTGGAACTGACCTGTCCTGAAATTTCACCCGTATTATTTGCACTTTTCATAATGCTCACTTCAATTGTCGATAATATCGGTACGGGGGTCATTTGAACTGGTTCCATTTGTTTTGTTTTTCCATCAGTGTGTATTTTTGCTGTTGTAAATATTAATGGACATGGATTATACCCAACCTGCCTAGAACCATCAATTTCCACAAGAATTTGACTTTTAGAAGCAACGTACCCTTTAAGATCATCATGACTGCTAAACACATTAGTATTCATGTGATTATGTAAAGGAGCGTTTGAACTTG
Source organism: Pyrrhia umbra (assembly GCA_963891755.1). Classification (NCBI taxonomy): domain Eukaryota; kingdom Metazoa; phylum Arthropoda; class Insecta; order Lepidoptera; family Noctuidae; genus Pyrrhia; species Pyrrhia umbra. The sequence goes on along the minus strand of OY982922.1, from coordinate 7,107,186 downwards.
TGAACTTAGAAATAGAATTTTCTTTCACGTTAGAAGTAGGTACAATTCTATCTGTGATGTCAGAAGCATTGGACAACCCTGATTTCTGCAATTTGTCGTCAGATATTAATTTGTCTTTATCGCTTCCTCTTTCACTGGAGACATCAGTCTTTGTTTTTGACAAAATGTTAAATTTGGCACTCTGCTTTATAGTGTCGGGCTTTTCTTTATCTTTCTGCAAAAGAGGTTCTATAACAGCATCATCAGATTCATGGCTGAAATTCTGAACTTTGCGTTTAATAGAATTTCTTTTGTTTTTTATTATCGCTCCAGGTTTTTTTATTTCATTTTCTATTCCACTAGTAATAGAAGTAGAATCCCCGCCATCTTGTGATGTCTGGAATAAAATTCAAACATTTACTATCAATAACATTATTAATTAAAAAACCGACTAATTGCGTGTCGGGCCACGCGGGGTACCGGGTGTAGGTTTTAGTTGGTCGACCATAACTCTGTAAATGATTAAGCCAACTTCGTTATATATGCTACGTCTATGATTTTTTTCACAAATCTAGGAGCAGCCATTCAGAAGTTAAAGGGGGAACTGGGGGAGGCTTGAACCGAACAAAAATATGCACCATATACATGAATTCTAATTCGTTGTCTTCACACACCTACTTTATTTTTAAAATACCTATCTAATGATACCCCAAACACCGATATACACGAGAAAAAAATGTTCATCCCTACTTTACGTGTAGAGGAGGAACCCTAAAAAATACTTTTCAAAATTATCTTATTATCACTTTGTCGGCATGATCAATACATATACATATCCTTACTAAATTTTCTAGTCGTAAGAACCTCTGAGCTATGCCGCGGACAAACAGACAGGCGGACATGGCGAAACTAAAAGGGTTCCTTGTCGACTACGGAACCCTAAAAAGAGGGACAGCTGCAATCCTTGTTTTAATGACACCCTTTTTAGAGGAATACTGACTACTGCTTAAACCTAGTCTGGGAGGTAGGAAACCTATTATATTGATGTAAGCATTCTGTCTGTAAATGATTAAGAACATATTTTAGAAAAAAATCTATAATAATTGTAACCGATTAAAGAATTAAATTGATTCTGCTAAAAAACATTGCTTAGAACAGATAAAAGTATTTACCTTCCGCATAGCAACAAGCGGATGCGTATGCGGGGGTCAAGCACCACGCTCGCGCAATACTGGGCGGCCGTGGAGTAGCAGCACCGGTGGTGACAGCTCCGACTCGTGTCTCATCACAGCCGACGCTGATGGGCCCCACTCCTCCGTGGGCCGTGAGAGAGCCCTCGCTTTCTGTTATTGTTAATTATTATTTTTTATTTAATTAATATTTAAACAGCCTTTCTATGTCAGCATGTATTGTTTGAGATTCGAAAAAAGTTTATCATACCTCCATAATGGTGAGGTCATCAGGACCACTGCAGATCTGATCAATAGCCATCAATACTACCACGACTACTGGCAGCACACCCAATATCCAACCGACTGCATCTGCCCACATCGGATACACATAGTACCCATAAGAAGCTGGCTTATACTCGATCCAGTTGAACACCAAGATGAACTGATGATAAACAATATCGGAATGTTATCACTATGATAAATTATAATAATTTAAATTATAATCTGAAACATATTTATGTACCACTAAGGCAGCCGGTGTAATGATTCGCCACATAGCACTCCAGAAAAACACCCACAGCTTGGTCTGACGCCCAATCATTCTCTGGATGTCTCCGCAAAACTTTTCTGCACCGTATATCCAAGCTATCAGAATGCACTCTCCGATAGCTATGATTAGAACAGACCAATTTGCAGCATATTTGTCCATCAGTTGCAGCCAGTACATGCCACTCTAGAAATTATTAGATATCTATTATATTGCAACATTTTCCCATGTTAATATTTCAAGTAAGATTTTTTTTTTGTTAAGAAATCTTACATTTGTTGTAAAGATAAGTCCGCCAAGATAGCCAAACACAGCCACAGTCAATACAACCCAAACTTTCTTCTGACGGAAATTGGGAAATCTGTCCAAAATGGCAGTTGTTACAGTTTCCATGAGCGCAAACTAAAAAAAAGGTTTATTAGGAACAAATACATTATGATGGAAATTTTATAACATTGCTAATGGCTACACGAATTAACAAGTATAGTACCTGCGAGTCAAGTCCAAGCGTTAATAACATAACAAAAAATAATATAGACCAAAGTGGTGACACAGGTAGTCTAGTCACTACTTCAGGATACACGATAAAGGCAAGTCCAGCTCCTTGATCAACTACTCGATCGACCTCAACATTCAATTCATGTGCCAGGAACCCTATCACAGAAAATATTACCAGACCCGCAAAAAAGGATGTTGCTATGTTTGACACGGCCACAATCAACGAATCTCTGCAAAAGATAAATAGCGTAAAGTTTCATACCAATAAATAATGTACATTTGAGGTATTTTTAACAACTAAACAATACGGCTTACATATAGCAGTTGTTGGAAAACTTGTTATAAGATGACAGTGTAATTAGACCGCCCCATGCAGGACTTAATGCAAAAAATATTTGCACAGCGGCGTCACCCCACACCTGAAATTTTATTAGTGTTTAATTCTAAACAACACGCAATTAATGCTTTCCTGTTTATAAATTATACCTGAGCATTCAGAAGCTGGCTAAAATCTGGCGTCAAGTAGAAAAGGATTCCGGTAGACGCACCAGGTAGAGTTACTCCTCGGAAAAATAGAATAACCAGCACCACATACGGGAAAAGGGCGGTGAAATACACTACCTAAAACGAAGAGAAGAGACAAATTTATCTGAGGATACTGTAATCACAAAGACTTTGTAAAAAACACTTATGTATGCTTTGAGAAAATGCTATTATCTTACTTCTCAAAACAGTTTACGCTAAACACGATAGGTATGTTATTGCAATAGAGTCGATCGATTCTTTTAACAATTTCGTCATCGGTGAAAGATCACTGTGTTTGGTTATGGTAAAAGGGAACTTATGGCGCGACTTTGGTTATCTGTTAGTTTGACATAGCTTACCTATTATTTAGAAACGACGCTTTATAGAATGATTAACCATATATTTGGATGGAAGCGTTTGAAAAATAATGTAGGTTTTTATTTTCTTTTGTCTTTTAGTTAAATACTAGTAGTTACTTAATTTTAAACCCTATCATACTTATATCAGCCTACTCACAATAAAAAACTCATGGAACATTTGAAATAAATGTTTAAGAATAAATCTTGGTAAGTATCTCTGGCGTGTACAATAACATAAATAAAAATATCGTTCTCACCTTTCCCGAAGACTGAACCCCTTTACACAAGCAAAGAAACACGATGAGCCAAGCCGCTAGTAAGCAAACTGCCATTCCCCAACGAATTTGACCCGTTTCTTCAATACCAGACGATAGTCCCAGCACTTGATTTCTGCAAGGCATTAAATTCACTAAAATATACGTAATAGATGAATTTTTGTTTTTTTTTACAAAAGTTACGGTACAATATTTATTATAGAGTTATTTAAAAAGAGAAGGTATTCTACTAATATAAAATTACAAACTAAATTGGGCGTCAATAAATTCCTCCTCATCACTGATAGTCAACTAGCAGCGTATCCTTTGGCCTTAGTATATATGTATATCCATAAACCAGCCCCAGTCGCCTGGATATTTTTCTTTGTGTTTCAAACGAGCCTCAAAGATATTGTGTAATTGGGCTAGTACCCTCTAAGGGAGGAGTCATTTGATGATTTCCCTGCATCCCTACAAAACACGTGTGGGTCTTTTTTCTCCTGTACCCTATGCGAAAACCAACACAGTTATTTACCAGTTATGTGCTGAGTTACAGTCAACCCAGTAAAATGTACTTCGGACCACCTACGGCGCATAGCCAGACACGCAGTTGGCAGGTTTTTATGAGGATGACTCACGTGAAATATTCTTCAGCTGGAGGTCGTCGAAGTGCCCCTTCAGCTAGAGCGTTGATATTGTGTAATTGAGCGTATGTTTGATTGAAGCATTTCCTCAGATAATATGTTCCGTTGACCGCTTCACAGCTGTCTGCCTCCTCGTAAGAATAGCAATCTGAAATTTTAGAAAATAAATCGTACAGCCCTTAAAGTATACCAACACATTATTATTCACCATTACATTTATTTTCTATTTCCCTCTTATTGCGTGGGCTGCCGGTTTTACTAACTTAACATGCCACCTTTTTTTCCTCCCGATGAGGGTGGTACGGGAGAAAGTATAGTATATAGTAGACTCTTACAGACTAAAATCCAAACATGTTCCTTCCTTCGCTTTTTGCGTGCCCACGCCACTGTAACTCCAACATTCCGTAACCCAACAAGGCAGTTTTGAAAAGAACTCAAATCCCTAATCAAGGTAGCAGCAAGTATTCGGCTTAACTTACCTCCCTGGCTGTAACAACACCACTAACTACCTGACTGGGCTGCCTATAATTAATTGCAAGACCCGTGTCTTTTTTAATCACTTGACTCATAGGTCTAGTGCAGCGGTCGGCAACCCGCGGCCCGCGGGCCGCATGCGGCCCGCGGACGTCTGACTTGCGGCCCGCGAACGTTTGGTAAAAAAGTTTTTACCAAAATAAAAAATACTAATAAGAGTAAAATTAGTTTCATTTAAACGTTAGTCAGTGTCTCTAAGCTGTATTTTGCCACTGACTCATGAATTAATGAAATACGCTGGATGTATGGCTTCAAGGTAAAAAAAACCGGCCAAGTGCGTGTACACGTAAAGTGGGAATGTTTTTTTTTTCGCGTAACTCTTCGTATGTTTTATCATTGGATAGGTCATTCGAAAATATAATGGGTGTGTCAAGACCATTTTCATTTGCGAAATATCTAGTTTTTAAATGCTATTTTTTGTTCGATACGAGCCCCCCCCCCCTCCCTCTAACTTTTCAATGGCTAGAAATGTGAAAATGTGTGTTCACAAACATAGCACATGTAATCCACTAACAAGGAAAATTATCACGGCTTAGTAGGCGTAACCGGCAGGGGCGTATTTACCATAGGGCCAAGGGGGCCATGGCTCGAGGCGGCAGGCTGCGAGGGGCGGCGAGGTTCAATTTTTTTTTAAATTTGATCATCCTATCATATCAGCCTAATTATTGTGATCCTAAAAAAAAATCGCGCTCGCTGCGCTCGCGCCTTCAACTAATCTTATTTAGTTTTTGCCACAAATTTGAGATTTTTACTCCAAACATTATCATGCAACAAAAAAAAAATTACATCCAACAAAAAAATCGCGCTCGCTTCGCTCGCGCCTTAAACTGCTCTTTTTTCTTTTCACATTTACTTTTTGCTACAATTTAAGAGTTTTTTACTTCAAACATCATCATGCAACAAACAAAAACAACTCAAAAGTAAAAATTATCATTATTTTATTGTGACCCAAAAAATATGCGCTCGCTTCGCTCGCGCCTTCATCTGTTCTTTTCTTTTAACAGTTTGTTTTACTACAATTTATAGATCTTTACTCAAACGTTATCATGCAACAAACAAAAACAACTCAAAAGTGAAAAAAAAACTGTTTTGCAATAATAAAACCGACTTAAAAATACATTACAAATTGAAAAATAACTAATACATCGTTCTAAAAGTCGGTGTCTCCAATCGTTATTGTTTTGTGTTTTTTCGACACCAACTTCAAGAACGATCCATTAGTTAGGTTCTATTTTTCCATATTTTTTTTTTCATTTTTTGTTAATGGGGCGGCAAAGCTAACTGGCCCGGGGCGCTAAATCTTTAAATACGCCTCTGTAACCGGTTACAGAGTTATACTCGTCTAACTAAGACCTACTACGGAACCCTAGTGCGCGTGACCCGACTCGCACTTCGCCGGTTTCTATGGGAAATTATTCGTAGGTATATCAGGTAGAATCTAGGGTAATATCACAACTGCGGCCCGCCTATAGTTTATTTTGTTACCTTGTGGCCCTTGCTTGCCAAAAGGTTGCCGACCGCTGGTCTAGTGTAACTATTTAATAAAAAACCGGTCAAGTGAGTGTCGGGCTACGCACAGTAGGGTTCCGTAGAAGGTCTTAGTTAGTCGACTATAACACTGTGACCGGTTAAGCCTACTTAGCCGTGATAGTTTTCCTTGTAAGTTCATTACATGTGCTACGTCTGTGAATTTTAATTTTAAGCCTTTCAAAAATATTATAAGTGTGTGAAGACTATTTTTCGGTAAAGTGAGCCTTTTGCGAAATATATGGTTTTTAGGGTTCCGTAGTCCGACAAGGAACCCTTATAGTTTCGCCATGTCCGTCTGTCTGTCTGTCCGCGCCATAGCTCAAAGTTTCTTGATATGATAATACTAAAATCTAGTATACATATGTATATTGATATTGATAACGCCGACAAAGTGGTAACATAAAATTATGAAAAGAATTTTTTTTTAGGGTAGCTCCCAAACACGAAAAGTAAAGTGGTGGTGGGGGATAAACATTTTTTTTCTCGCATATCCCTTCGTGTGGATAGGTCTTTCAAAAAATATTATAGGTGTGTAAAGACCATTTTTCGGGTAAAACAGCCATTTGCGAAATATCTAGCTTTTAAGTGCAAATTTTGTTCGATACGAGCTTGCTCCCCTTTTTTTTTTTGTTGGCCTGGGGAGGCCGGGAACAGTGCCGGACTCTTACCGGCTAAAACCACCCCGGTGTCGCTTCTCGCACGTGCGCGCGGGGCCGCGGGAATCCTGATTCGTCCGCAGCCCCGCACTGGTGCCGGCCCGTCCTGCCGGGCCTCGTCTCCTGCACGGGGTAGTGAGGTGTCCTACCCCGTGCATCGCCTCGGGGGCGCGCGTCTGTGTACACAGACGCGCGCCACCGGCTCGGGTCCTATCATGGGGGGCGGGGACTTCCCCAAGTCCGTCGCCCCTGGACCCGTTTATGGGGGGCGGAAGAGGGCGTTGTCCGCCCTCCTCCGGCGCCCGGTGCGCCTGCTGCGGGCGGGGTCGAGAGTTGAGATCTCCCTTTCCCGCTCCGCAGCTTCTTTCTGCGACATCACGTCCTCGCAGAAGGACCACCGCGTCCCACGACTCCGCGCTGCCGACCATACTCCGAACAACGGCCGGCAGCGACAGATCGCCTCCTACTACCAAGGTGAGGGCACGGCGCTGCTCCTCCCAGGAAACACACTCCCGGAGCGTGTGTTGCGCCGTGTCCTCCCCGCAATGGACGCAGTGGTGGCACCGAGCGTCCGACTCCCTGCCTATGCGACACAGGTACTTGCCGAAGCACCCATGCCCCGACAGCACCTGCGTCACCCGACACGACAGGGAGCCGTGCCTTCTCCCGAAGCTTGCTCCCCTCCTCTAACTTTTGAATGGCTCTCCCTAGAAATGTGAAAAATATCACACACGTAGCATATAACAATGAACTTAAAAGGAAAACTGTCACGGCTAACTAAGTAGGCTTAACCGGTTACAGAGTTATATTCGACCGGTTATAGTCGACCATTAGTCGACCAACTAAAACGTACTACGGAACTCTACTGCACGTAGCCCGACACGCACTTGGCCGGTTTTTATAACATTTTGGTTCGAAACACTAAAAATACACCAAATCTGTTTCAAACTTTTGCATTCATAATATTATGAGTAGGATAAAATAACCTAGCCGCGACGTCAGCTTTTTTTTGTTACACTCATTATATTAAATTGTATTAGATAGGTATATTTATTATATAATTTTATTAATATTATTTAATTACTTACGTTCAGTGCTCCATTCTGCATCGCAATTCTGCCATGGCAGTTGATAGAAAATGCTCATGAATGACACAGCCATGTAGTAAATCGTCCATGCTATGATCAGGTTGTAGTACAGCATGACGATACTGGAAACTATCACCATGCCGTAACCAAGTCCTTGGAAGAGTGGACAAAATTTGTTGTACACGGCCACAGGACCCAAAGCCGCATACTGCCCAAATGATAGCTCCATAAACATAAGAGGTAAGCCTGCGATTATAAGCATCACAGTAAACGGAATAAGAAACGCACCTGGAAGAAAACAAAGTAGATTTACAAAATTATCGGGAATACACATTACGTAGGGAACGACACGATCGTAACTTCGGACCAACTGAAAAACTAAAATTGATATATTTTTAGGCGTAGAAGTTACAGCATTCATTACATACACGTTTTTTGCACCTTTCAGGTCATAATCATTTTAATTAGATACGAGTAAAGTCAGTAAAACTTATAATTGAAAAAGATAAATTCGTTCCTGAATCTAAGTTCTAATCCGAATCGGAAACCCCCGAGTGAGCACGAGCACCGTAACGATGCCATGCCGCTCTGTCTCGTAAATACCAAGGGGTCAACGCGTCCTATGTTGCGTACGTTCATCCCACGCAACTTTTAGAAATAGCTCCAGCTGTTTTGAACAAAGAACAAAATATTACCTCCTCCGTTGTTATAACACAAGTACGGGAATCGCCACACGTTGCCCAAACCCACACTGTAACCCAGCAGTGATAATAAGAAGTCAAATCGTCCAGTCCAATTGCCACGTGCTGGCTCCGCGTCTTCCGCTGCTGGTTCTGGATTTAATTCATCTTTGCTCTGGATAAAAATTAAATATTGCTACAATTTTAAAAAGTACATCAAGTAAACCAAAAGAACTGAGGTTTCGTTTGAAATTGGAGGTAAATATTCTCGAATAAAAATCGTGATATTCATATAAAATTTTTGGATGCCTATAGCTTAGTTAGTGCATCTACTGCATCATTATCAAAAACCAACAAAAAAAAATAGGTACTCCCTAAGATATTAAATAATATTTATCTCAAACACAGCAATAACGGTAGCCTTTATGATAGTATTAGTGTAAAGTGAATGCTAATGGAGCCAATTAGCTGCGTCTGATATACTTGTATAGGTAGACACTTAGATACACGGGAAGTTATGGAGTGGTCCATTCTTTACCGGAAACCACATGGCCTACTTTACTCACAAACGAAACGATGTCTACTTTTACCTACATAATAAACATGTTCATATAACCGAACCTGCGTCAGAAGTCAATATTTTACTACTTGGCGTCCCCTAATTTCACATGCTTGAATATAATCACAGAATTATAATTGATCTCATAATTGTGATTAAATTGAGAATAAAATTAGGAAAATCAATAAGTCATTGGTCATCTATGAAAATAAAAAAAGTATATTGTACAGTAAAAAAACCAGATTAATACAATCCCAGTTCGGTAATATTTCTGATTTAAGGTTTTTAAAATACCAATGTAGTAATGTACACCTAAATGATGAAATCATTTTAATAATACATGCGAATCAGCTGGTGGAAAGCACGATGCGCCGTCTCGGCTCAACATCGTCATTGTTACGAGGCATAAGTACATGAAAGATATAGGTACCTATTCCATGTACCATATGACCTACATATCAGAAAGACCTATAAACCTCATTAAATTGAAAACACAGAATAATTAAATTTATATAATATTAATATATTTTTAGAAAGATATCCCGGTCTAGCTAAGGGCAGTAGAAACTCACATCAGCGATTTTTGTGTCCATTGCTGAAATATCCTTTGTCACTGCAGGGATCTGGGCCTTTGGTGTTTTAGATAACTTAGACATGTTAAACTAAAGTAAGTACAACCGAAACTATTTAAATAAACATTGCTGCTCCAGCTTTAAGTCGGCAGTCACCACCGCGTCAATGACACAAGGAACACTGAGTCTCGCACTGAACATCACACTCGCTACAACTAAACTACGAATACCACTGAATACTTTACAATTCCAGTGGATACTAAAACCAAGTGATTAAGAAGAAATTAATCAAAAAGCGAGTGAGTTAAGTGAACATTAAATCGAAAAATACAAAACGCAGGAACGCGCAGATGTCAAGTCTCGCATCGACCGAACTCTGAATGAACATCTAGGTCAATATCAAGCCTCCGCCTCCGCCGCCCCCGCGCACTTCTCCACCCCGTTGTGAACATTTTCTTCACTACTACATATAATATGGGATTTTTCTTGATTATCACTAAACGAATATGATTAACACTCATTTGATATGACCATGATTACCATGACTATGAGACATAACGTACTGGCGTCCATGATGAAATTTTCCACCTCTACGTCCAAAGTACCTATCGAATATCAGCAGATACTTTTATCTGAAAATTATACGAGTTGATACGTTTTATAGTATTATTAAATGTTGCTTGAATTTTTTTGAACACGAATTTAATGTATGTAATTACAAATTTATCAAAAATTATTACGATTAAGCGAACTCGACTTTACGATACTCTAACTAGGTACCTATACAGGTTTAAGAGTGATCTTTCACCTAAGTTAGGTATCTTGCAGTACTGAAGTCGGAAGAATATCAAAATTAAAACCCTAATTTTATTATCAAGCCTAATCACAATACATCGGTGGTCGTAGCATTCGTAGCATATTTCGTAGCACGGCGTAGTAACGAACCCAAATGAAAGTTACTAATTCCAGTTTCCCAACAATTTTTTTGTAATAACACTGAAAAGAGAAAAAATAATTTTATTTAAACGCTTGTCCACCAAAACATCGCTCTAGAAGTCGGTGTCTCGTAAGTTACTGTTAGTTTTTTGCCACCGACTTCTAGAGCGATATTTTGGTCGACAAGCGTTTAAATAATATTTATTTTTCTCTTTTCAGTCATTTTGGAAGTCAGTTATTTTTGTAGAGAGTTTTTTTTATTTTTCGTTTTTCAGTGTCTCGGTCTTATTATCTTATCAGCATAAATTTCGAGTTCCTGACCTACACCACTTAAATCGTACGTATCACGTAAATCACCAAATCATCTAGTTTAATATAATTTAGAAAATGGCTAACCGATGTTGATAAAAGCACCAGCTTCCAAATAAAAAGAGAGTCATCAAAATCGGTTCACACAGTCCATAGGTCTGAGGTAACAAACATTTAAAAAAATACAGTCGAATTGAGAACCTTCTCCTTGTTTGAAGTCGGTTAAAAAGTGAGACAGATTTAGCAGTAAAAGTTTTAAATTGATTCGGTAAAAGCTATTTATATAATCATTGATAAAAAATTACCTACATTACTGGAATAGAGGGCTCTATTCCAGTGATGTAGGTAAATTCGCCGAAACAATCTATACCTACTGTCGTTCGTTCTACTTTGATTGACAGTCGCTACGTACAATATCTTAAGTTTACAGTAAAAAATACTTAACTCATTAGCTGCACCGCGTTGCATGCCTTGCTACGGTGGTTGCACGGTGTTGGGACCTTGGTGCGAGTACGCTACAGCCCATTAAAGGTTCATCACGGCAAGGTTGAGAAGTGGCGCCCTCCAATGCTGTTCAAGCGTGTTTTGCTGTTCCGAGACCACGGGGAGAACATTTGTGCCGAAATTGATCCTGGATAATTGATTCAGTTGGTGTAATTGGTCTCTAGGCCGTTCCAATTTGAACTAAAATAAATAAATAAACGATAATAATAAATAATCACAGTTGAATAATTAAGGAACCCATAGAGGGCAAACATGCATTAATTTTTTGGGGTTCCGTAGTGAACAAGGACCCCTTAGTTTCGCCATGTCCTTTCCTCTATGAAAAATCCTTACTAATATTATAAATGCGAAAGTAACTCTGTCTGTCCGTCTGTCTGTTACGCTTTCACGCCAAAACTACTGGACCGATATAAATGAAATTTGGTACAGAGATAGAATAGACCCTGAGGAACAACATAGGCTACTTTTTACCCGGGTGCGCTAAGTAGTTCCCTCGGGATGCGGGTGAAACCGCGGGAAACAGCTAGTTTCACATAAATCCATTCAGTAGTTTTAGCCTGAAAGAATAACAAACATATCCTACATCCATCCTCACAATCTTTCGTATTTATAACATTAGTAGGAAGTAGGACAATTATTTACAACTACTATTACCACTACTAATATTATAAATGCGAATTTTTGAGAGGAGGGATGTAACTATATTGCTTTTTACGCATAGGATACTTTTTATTTTACCCAGGTAAGTATCCCAAATATTTTTTTACGGGGGAATTCCTCATGGACATCCTCCGCCTGGGGGATGGCAGAGGGGCGTGCTGGACTCTTACTGGCGAAAATAATTCCGGTGTCGCTTCACGCACGTGTCTCCTACCTACAATGTATGTTGTGTGTTGTGGCACCGAATGTCCGGCTCCCTACCTATGCGACACAGGTAAACGTAAGGTGGGTTAGACAAGTGGCAAAAACTCTAGTAGAATAGAACACAAAATGTATGGGAATGACATTCGTTTACAACTACCTCTCTGTCATTCCCATACATTTTGCCAGTCGTCGAGCACTGGCCAGATCGCCTCGCTACCGTCGAGGCGATCTGGCCAGTGCTCGACGGTAGGGCGCAAAAGCCTGTGCCACCATTCCGCCACCGAGACCTGACGGAGCTCTGCTCGGCAGAGTGCGATCTACCGCTGCACCGGTCTGGAGCCCCGGCACCACGGGACTTCAGACCGGTGCAGCGGCAGATCTTCCTTACACCATCGATACAGCGACGAGAGATTTGCCTCCAGGTGCCGGGAGATCCGAAAAGAGCGACAGGCCACGTAGACGTAGTTGCGGATAGAGTGGGGATACAGTTTTCAGAAGAAAATTAAAATAATTACAATATTTTTGAGGTATGAATTATCATTAAAAAAGTTTGCATCTTGCAATTTTCCATCTAGACTTGTCTTTACGCGGAAGTGAAACAACAGACGCAAACGCAATATCCGCAAAATTCTCATTTCACACCTCTACATTTCAATATATAGGTCCAATTGGAGAAATTGTTTAAGTGTTAATGGTTGTACCTTGGAGAAGAGGAAGATAGGCGGTAATACCTAAGATTTACTAGAAGTCTGGAATTTAACTCCGTAGCAACAACTGTCCTCAACACTTGTGTCACGTCGGCTACTGTAGGTACACATCTCGATACCCGCTGACGGACGGCGGTGACAACAATGGCTAATTTTCTTCATCATCTAATTGTTCCGTTGCATTGTCATATTTGCATCTGCAATTTTACACTGACTTGACATGTTTTGATTCTGTATAGCTCCACGAGATTTATTAGCTAAAACTTCTGTGTATGACATAGGGCTTAGAAAGTTGTTGGCGCATACAGAAGCATATTTGTGTTCTTGGTGGGAATAGGGAGTGATAGGATTATCAACAGGTCTTGGTGAGAAGGGCGGAACATACATGCATGGTTAATGCTCATGAGACACAAAAAAGTCCGTTCTCCCTCCCTTATCTCCGAAGTTTGAGAAGGGAAAATCTGAAATAATTAGGATTGACAGACAATAATCTAAATATTACAGGAAAATTAAAACTATGATTATAATTCTAAGTATAACAGTTTTTAAGTAAGCAGCAACAAACTTTATTAAGCGGTCGGAATAAAACAAGATAATTGCGATTTTGTTGTATGTCGTATATTTTTAAGGTTCCGTAGTCCGACAAGGAACCCTTATAGTTTCGCCATATTCGTCTGTCTGTCTGTCCGTCCGCGGCATAGCTCCGAGGTTCTTGTTACTAGGAAGCTGAAATTTAGTATGGATATGTATATTGATCACGCCGAGAAAGTGGTAAAATAAAATTTTGAAAAATATTTTTTTTAGGGTAGCTCCCAAACACGTAAAGTGGGGATGAATATTTTTTTTCTCGCGTACCCCTCAGTGTGGGGTATCGTTAGATAGGTCTTCTAAAAATATTATGGGTGTGCCACGACCATTTTTCGGTTAAGCGAGCCATTTACGAAATATCTAGATTTCAAGTGAAAATTTTTGTTTGATACGAGTTACCCCCCCTCTAACTTTTGAATGGCTATACCTAGAAATGTGAAAAAAATCACAGACGTAGCACATGTAATGAACTTACAAGGAAAACTATCACGGCTAAGTAGGCTTAACCGTTCACAGAGTTATAGTCGACCAACTAAGACCTACTACGGAACCCTCGGTGCGCGAGTCCGACTCGCACTTGGCCGGTTTTTATAGTGCAACCGGCTGTGAATATAGTAGTATTAAAGGGAATCAGCAATTTCCCTTAACAAATAAGCTTAATTGTACGTGTCAAAGGAAAACAAGGTAATTAGATTTTCTGCGTATATCTTTACTTTCGAAGTTCAAAACCCGTGCACGTGTACACACTTGGCCGATTTTTGCCCAAAAATACCTAAACGGATAATCCTTACTAATGTTATGAATGCGAAGGTATAAGGTTGTATGTTTGTTTATTACGCTTTCACGATAAAAGGGCTGAACCGATTTGGATGAAATTGGTCGGGAGACGGTGAGACTACTGTTTATCCGATTTTGTTCCCTCGGGACGTTGGTTAATCACGCGTTGTAAATGATATAATATCCATTTTATCATGTACTAGCTGTTGCCCGCGTTTTCACCCGCGTCCCGACGGAACTACATTGCGCACCCGGATACAAAGTACCTACCTTCTCCAGGGTCCCCTCTATCTCCGTACCAAATTTCATCCAAATCGGTTCAGCTGCTCTCGAGATTTGCGCTTAGCAACACATTCAGCGATTCATTTTTAAGGTTCCGTAGTCCGAAAAGGAACCCTTCGCCATGTCCGTCTGTCTGTCCGCGGCATAGCTCCGAGGTTCTTGTTACTAGGAAGCTGAAATTTGGTATGGATATGTATATTGATCACGCCGAGAAAGTGGTAAAATAAAATTTTGAAAAATATTTTTTTTAGGGTAGCTCCCAAACACGTAGTGGGGATGAATATTTTTTTCTCGCGTACCCCTCCGTGTGGGGTATCATTAGATAGGTCTTCTAAAAATATTATGGGTGTGTCAAGACCATTTTTCGGTTAAGCGAGCCATTTGCGAAATATCTAGATTTTAAGTGAAAATTTTTGTTCGATACGAGTTACCCCCCTCTAACTTTTGAATGGCTGTACCTAGAAATGTGAAAAAAACCACAGACGTAGCACATGTAATGAACTTACAAGGAAAACTATCACGGCTAAGTAGGCTTAACCGTTTACAGAGTTATAGTCGACTAACTAAGACCTACTACGGAACCCTTCTGCGCGTGGCCCGACACGCACTTGGCCGGTTTTTATATTATAGATTAAGCCACATCCGCTATTTTTGGACAGTCACTACCAAGTTGGGTTGATGAAACAAAAGACACATATTTTTTTTGGAAAATCATTTAATTTATTATAAACCCTCCAATAGTTTTCATAAAACAAAGTGTACAGGAATGTACTAATTTAGTGGTCCCCATTTTACAATACAAAAGGTATCAATAATAGGAAATTTTAATATAATAGGAAGAACGTATCTGATTAACAATGTTTAAAAACAACATACATATATGTATAGAAACATAAAAACCTCATAAAAATATATCAAAAAGAAATCTATAAATCATTCCTTATGTTTAGATTTGAACTTAGCCTAATTGTGCCACTTAACCCCAGTAGTGTAATTGCTTCATTCAAAAAAAATATTTACTTCTTAGCCAATAGAGCCTTGATAAGGGTCTCAAGTTTCCTGGTGTCTGCAGCAAATTTCCTAATGCCGTCCGAAAGCTTGTCCGTTGCCATTTGATCTTCATTTAGATGCCAACGGAACTGCGACTCATTAAGGGAAATCTTGTCCATGTCGCACTGAGCAGCAAACTTAGGGTCTAACACCTGTAAAAAAATGTTTTTTTTTTATATAAAATTCCATTTCAATACCTAAATTGAAATTTAATTTACCATACTCCATTTATAATAAGATTAGAAATTTTACGCACCCTATGTACCATTAGTTCAAACGATTTAAAGCTCTATTACTAAGTGACAAGACAAAAACAGATGCAATATATATTTGATATTGTAAACCTTTATTTTACTTTCAACGCCATCCTTATCAGTCCGGAATAGAACTCAAAATCGGTAGAAAAAGCTGCAAAAAGAGTTTGAAGTTGTTCTAATCTTATTGTAAATGAAGTATAGAAACATAAAACCTTGGACAGATTACGCAATTATTAGAAACAGTTAATTTGTATAAACTGTAGATTAATAAAACCATTATAATTACTTTGTTTGATTTTGGATAGGCATTTAACTTTAATTAAAATTTAACTTTACTAAAGATAATTTCCTAAATAAAAAAAAACAAGTCACATATTCAGTGGTGGTAGTAATAATTAGAAGGCGATATGTTTGTAAGTAATTGCAACATAATGATGATAAGACATGTTTAATCATACTAGATTTCGAAGATAAAGTAATTATTTTTCATCATGATGTTATCTTACAATAAATGTACAATGTTAACTCACTCTCTTCAGTGGTTGTTCACTAGCAGCCAACTCTTGTAAAAGTTTTGGGCTGATGGTCAGCAGGTCGCAGCCGGCAAGTTCGCGAATCTCGCCAGTGTTGCGGAAAGACGCCCCCATTACCTGGGTCTTGTAACCGAACTTCTTATAATAATTGTACACTCGAGTGACTGACACGACGCCAGGGTCCTCTTTACCTTCATATGTTTTCTTTGTATGCTCAACATACCTGGAACATGTTTAGATCTCATCATCAAAATAATAATCTAGATATTACACAGTAACTTTCAGATAATCTCAAAATAACCAGTAAAATATGGTCAGTATAATATATGTAACTAGCTTTCTGCCAGCGGCTTCGCCCGCGATATTTTAGCCAATGGATACAAAAACTTGCCAAATTATATACTAAAACCTTCCTCTTGAATCACTCTATCTATTAAAAAAAACGCATCAAAATCCGTTGCGTAGTTTTAAAGATCAAAGCATACATAGGGACAGACAGCGGGAAGCGACTTTGTTTTATACTATGTAGTGATGATAACTAAAAAATCTGAATGATTTTTTTGTTTATATTCAACTTCAACAAAAAGTTTCTTATTAGGATGTGATTGAAATTCAACCAACTTACCAGTCCAGAATTCTTCCAACAAATGGTGAAATAAGGGTAACATTAGCCTCAGCACAAGCAATAGCTTGGTACAAAGAAAACAGCAAGGTTAAATTACAATGGATTCCATGTTTCTTCTCCAGTTCCCTATAAATGAAATAAGACACATGATTATAAAATATTCTGCAAACTGCAATCACAACTTCTTAGAGATGCATGTGTAATCATGTTAGGTATTATGATTTTTTGCACAGTTGGCAAATAATTCTAGGACCTTGTTGACCTTAAACTTGTCGAGTTGAATTCACAGTTCCAGCAAAACTGTTTGTCTTTTGTAAATTATGGTGTGATTACATAATTACCTTGCAGCCTGGATGCCTTCCCAAGTTGAAGCCAACTTAATGAGAATGCGCTCCTTCTTAATACCATACTCAGCAAACATGTTGATGAGTTTGATAGCCTTTGATATACTTGCATCCTTATCAAAGGACAATCTGAAATTCAAGATGGCATTAACTAAGTGTATCTTGTAACTATGCCAATGTTTAACTAGGTATGCAATTAGTGTGTAATGTAAATAATTGATTGCATGGTTCAATGTTATTTTCTAATAAGCATATAGATTACATATCAGTAGATAAATAGTAGTGCTAATACTAACTTGTACTATGTTTGAAACTATTAGTTGATTTCATATTATATGGCAGAGACAAAACATTAATATTAACTTGTCCATAGTTTTCAAATTATTGAAAACTATGGACAAGTTAACTTTCTACCACAACTAAAAATCTCCCCATCCGCCCTTCCCCTACAGGCCTAATAGGGTCTTCTGACATGTGGTGAGGTTTTAGGCTAATGATATCTCACTACACTTCCCCTAATATTTTCCGAACTCTGTAGATAAATGGTACCTATGCTAGAGACAGTTGTAGACTACTTCATATCCGGGTGCATTAAGTATTTCCTTCAGGATGCGACTGAAACCGCAAGAAACAGCTAACAAACCAATAAATTACCTGGCATCAACTTCCACGGAGACTCTGCCAGGAATGATCTTGAGTATTTCACAACCAAACAATACACTTAGCATGTCGAGGGTTTCCGCTACTTGCTCCTCCACAGTACTAAAAACATAGCATACAATCATGAGGCATGAAATTTTTATTAGACATTCAAATTACACTTGTTGCATTTATTGCACTCCTAAAAGTAATTAATTTTAATTAGCATTTGCCTTACTTAAAATTATTCTACTTTTTGCACTGCCATTTAAAAAATGATAGACCATATTACTTACCTACCAACCTCCTTAGCATATTTGATGGCTTTATCAAGGATGTGCTGGTACTGCTCCATGGCAGCCGCAGACAATATTAAGCTTGGATTTGTAGTAGCATCAGTTGGCTTGTACTCTTTCATTGCTACAACAATAAACATTTTACATGTACTTATAATCATAATCCCAACTAAATGTTATAAATGTGGATGTGAGTTGGTTAGTTACACTTTCTCAACCTTTTGTCTTTAAAATATGTATTGAACAAGGAGATAAAGGGTGGAGAATACATGTTTGTCAAACTCCCACACCAAGCTTCCTTGGGAAGGTTATAGGATAAATTTAATTTTGGGTGCATGAAGTAGCGGTTAAAACCATGGGGACAGCTAGTTTAAATGTTACCAGTATTATTGCATTTACTACAAAATCCATTAAAATAGTTATTCCAGATAAATACTACTAGATGTTTTTTGAATAATATTCAACCTTATTGCTTAAACTGGCCATACAATCATTTGAAATAAGAACATCTTAAAAGGGAAGACAGTAGTTTTATATCAGAACAAGTTTCTCAGCTACCAAATAATAAATTAAAAGCCACAAAGTTCATCTTTGGGTATTATAAGGTTGATTTAATAATCCCTGCAACTAGTCCACATAACTCTTACAGTAACTATTTAACACATACTTCTGAATAATATAGCCAGCCTTTTGGGCACAATTCCTTTTAATTAAAATATTTGCCTAAGATGACCCACTGACCTTGGATTCTCTTTTTTTAGAATTATTTTTGTATTGTATTAATATTGTTCATAATACCTATACCTATTCCTAAGACCTAAAAATAAACTGTGCATTTGATGATACTTTGTTCCAGTCTACTTAAAATTACCTGCAATTCATTGCATTCAACTTAAAAAATTACAAGTTTCTACCAATGCAGTGCAGTAGCAGTAACTTTCATCATAATTTTCAATTCACTGTTGGCCAAAGGCATAAAGGCATACCTACTGTGGTTATATCACAAAACCTACTGTGGTTTTGTGATATAAAGGTCCTCTCCCATGGCATGCTACTGAGCTCGATCTTCAGCTCTCCTCCAATCTCTGCCTGCTGCCTTACTAATATCATCGTTACATGAAGCCACAATTTTTTTTTTCTATTATAAGACGGAAAGTTCGCAAGTATGTCATTGCCTTGATAATGTACATGTCATGGACAACTCGCTAACCTGTTCCCAGCATTTTAACATAAGGAAAACAACACATTATTATTTCTAACCTTCAAAATCACCGGTATCGGCCACCACCGTACAATATTGTTTTAACTGCTCAAGGGCGCTCATTTTGGTACGTTTCGCTTGGGGCTCACCACTCATACTGATGACTTGACTTTAGCTGAACCTGAAAGTGTTAATACAATCACTCGACGCTAATAAGTGGAGCGTGAATACAAACGAAACGCGTAAAGATTGAAATTGAATTGAAACGTCATACAGCGGCTGAAGGTGACCTCGGTCAAGCAAGTACACAAACAATCGAGTTACATAAAAAAAAAAAACTCTGAACGGAATAGTCACGCACGCTTTGCAAAACTGATAACCTATGACATACATTTTTTAAACAAAATTTAATCATACATTTTATCATTGATAAAATTGTAGATAAGAAATAGTAAGACTACAATAAAAACTGGGAAAATTAAGTCAGATTTTTTTTATTCTTATCGTAGGTAGGTACTTAAACAGAGTTTAATACCTATTTTACTCCGTGTATATGCGTCTACAATCTACAAAATCTATAGAGAATTCTCCATCTACGACAAAATAATTATTATTGATAAATTACATGTTATCAATCAACTCAGCCTAGCAGCATCAGTTCACTGCTGGAACTAAGCCTCTTCCAAGTTGCGCCACAACACTCATCTTCCGCCTTCCGTATCCAGTGTTATCCCAGCTACTTTTTTATGGAGGGACCCGTCTGCTCCAATGGCCATCAGTTCTGCGACAGACATGGTCAGCCCACTTGCTAACTCTGCAAGCCATAGTATTCGGAAAAGAACCGGAATCACCCAAAATTTTACCCAGCCAAGAGTAAAAGTCGTTGGTAGGTTACCGTAACCCAGGCATTGCTCGCACCAAACGTCCCGCCGCTACCTTGGCCGCGGAAATATGTAGTTAAACAACCGGGAACCGGAACCGGAGGTTCTATTGCCCATAGTCACCACGCTAGCCATGCGGGCTGTTGACCGCAGAGACAATCCTTTCGTGCCAATGACACGTCTGCCTAACATCAATCTGGTGAATTCAGAATGGCTTATTGGATAATTATACAGTTAACGGCTCTCCTTCGCCTCATCCAAGTAATGTATTATCTTTGGCCACGTCTGTCAGTGTCAATGGCAGCAGCAAAGATATAGAAGCAGGGTGTGCCTTGGGAGTTGGGTGAGCCCCGTACCAGACGATCAGTTATTGTGTGCTCCCCCTAACACCCCGCAGACACATTCTAAAGCATTCTCCATCTACAGCGTTATTATATTTGATTTCAATAAATCTTCTTCTAAATATTCCACGCCCGCCACATCATATCATCCACATCCATGGCTAGAGCTAGCCATAAACTCATCTGAGTCACACTCAGATTCAAAGGCACTGTGCTATCATGTTAGAGATTGATTCCTAAACGTTTTATGTCCAAGTACGAGCCCTCTCATAAATTCAAAATACTCCTTTTCTATTTTGTTAACATGCTGGCATGAATTCTTTTGAACTCCTACTCGGTTATAGATTGAAATGCACGTTCGGTGCTTCCTATAAAGATAAAAAAATGATTAAACCTCTATCAATAATTAATGTAAAAAGTTTACGGTACCTATCTAGTTTTTTTTGTGATTTTTAAATGCTAGTTATAACAAGTATTATATTATCTTGTGATCACACTCATAGATAAGGTTATGTAGAAATCGAATTTACATATTGCAGAGTATCAAGGCTCAAGCCACTCAAGTATCAAAATAATCTAGTCGCGCTATACCAAAGTGTCAAAAAAGACAAAACGTAAACATAACCTATATGCTCGATGTTTATTATTCAAAATTTCACTTATTTCGTATTCAAGCACTTCAAAACCAAATAGAGATCATAAATTAACACTTTATACAACTAAATACATCAAAACAAACTCTTACATACCTGTCATAATGGCGGTACTTTGGTAAATATCGCCGAGATCGGAAAGAAGAGTTTAAGCCTCATGTTCGACCAGATATCGCCTATAAACATTATAAATTGTTTCCTTGCTAGTACTTCGAATGGTTTTATTTATTATAACGTGGTTTTATTAACGTTTTGATGGTCGAAATAAAAAATTAGACATCAAACGTCATTATTTTGAGGTGTTGCCAGCAATAATAAAAATTAGTTCCGTTTCTAGACTTTTTTGCCAAACTGTAATTTCCAGGGTTTTTGTTTCATTTAGTAATTTATTACTTCAGGTATTGAATTGAAATGTACTATTCAGAAAATTTACGAAGGTGTCACAATCTTATAATTTGGAAAATAAAGAAATCGGAAAATTGGATTATATATGTTCTAGAATTTGAATGTGAAAATCAGAATGAGGATCAGTAATGTAATAGCAAATTCAATAAAACTAGTATCTATGTTATTCTTTATGACATAAGAATGATATATCTTTTTGAATTATCGAAATCGGACCATTACTTATGAAGATATTAAGTAATAAACATTTGCCGTTCCGGCCGCTAAAAATTAATGTCCGCGGGAGCGTGTGACGTCACTCCAACGGAACCGAGCGCAGTCTGCATTCATATTTCACTATTCGGCGGAGCTGCGACGCGGTTGGTCAGTATATTTGGCAATTTATTTTACGTAAAGTGTTGTTAGAGTGTGTTTTGTGATATTTGAGTATAAAACGTCCTAAAATATGAGTACTAATAAAGTAGAGGCTGGTTTTGTGCGAGCTCAGTCAGATAATCTTCCAAAGGTGGATTCTTTCATGACATTTGATTATCTCAGTAATCTAGTTCTAAGTTAATCTACGTTACTTATTAGTAATCTTAAGATATTGATTTAAAATCTTTAGGCCTCCACACAATCGGCTATTATCGCGGTGAATCGCTGTACATTGCTGTGAACTCTCAAAAACTCTTGAGAGTTTTTCATCCAACGCAGCAATGTATAGCAAATCACCGCGATCATCGGTGATTGTGTGGAGGCAGCAGTAGGTAGGTGTAAAAAATAATGAATATAATGTATTGGTACAGAAATCTTGATAAACAAATGTTGTTTTCGTTCATTCCTATGCGGATCATTTCGCGGATGGCTATTTAACCAACTTGCGCTTTATTTAGTTCATAGTTCCCTATATACTTGTCGATCTATAACGGAAACCTTAATATTGGTTTTCAATGGCTATTTTTTGCCACCTCGTTCATTGTTACAAATAATTCATTCAGTATGTACCTACTTAGGATGGCTTGAAAAAATCATCATCAATCATCTCTTTACAACAGGATACCATTTTGAAGAAGTTTTGCGTTTTTCGGCACGTTAAAAATAATTTTTCTAAGGTAATAATAGAAGTATTTGTACATTTTGGCACTATACAATATTAATACATGTTTGAAAAGGTGAATTAGACACAAATCGGACACTTAATTTGTTTGAAAGTCACAATTAATCAAACAAAACACTGCGCGCCATACTGCTGCCAACGGCTAACCGTAGGAGTGACGTCACAGCTATCGCGGCGACCGCTCGGTGAACTTCGCTAGTAATTTGGTCATAACTTCGTCAATTTTTATCGTAGATCAAAAATTTTTGCACTGTATGTTAAGGATTACTTAGCTCTACAAATCTGCATTGTCAACTAAAAACGTTACGGATCCTCATTGAGATCATATCGGAATACTTCATTTAATGAAGACGGTTAAAAAATGTAATGTCGTCGATACCGAAATCGACTATTGTTTCTTTCTATCAAATCAAAGACTTACTAAACACAACACTACTAGCCACACTTCTAGAAAATTCGGGTACGAGCACGAATGAAGGAACTACTATGCGGCAATAAACCGGCGTTTGTACGATAGATTGATCGATTGTCGACTTCAGCAACGTGTTTCTCTGTTCGTGTGATTCGGAAGATAAGCAAGATTTAACTATTCTTGTAAGAAATTAAGACAAATTTTAGTTAACGATGGCCGCTATGTCCGTCATTGGTATTGATTTCGGTAATGAATCATGTTATATCGCTGTGGCTAAAGCAGGTGGTATTGAGACAATAGCCAACGATTACAGCCTCCGCGGCACTCCGTAAGTACTAAACTTTGTTATTATTTCTTTAAATCTGAAAATAATGTAATTTTATTCTGTCATCATGGTTCGCCCATTGACATACTTTATTAAAGTTATAAAGTCAAACATCTGATTCTGATTTGATTAACTGCTTGTCATGTTCAAGCCTAGGAACTATTCTCCTGTTTTTCATCCGATAAAATTCTTTTGAAATGACGATTTTCCTCATCCTTATTAATCTTGACCATAATTATTACCTACCTGATCATCATTGTCAGTATTCTTTTACTATGATTAACAATTTTCATTTTAATGTCCTTGCAAAAATTCGATGTATCATTGTAGGTTAGTCACACTAACCAGAATATGACCAATATACATTTTTGGATTCCATATATCCCACAATTATTTGACATGCTGGTTAATGTTACATTTGTTTATTGGTTATACATTTGGTTCGTATTAGTACTAATTATAATAACAATGAATTTGTTTCGGCTGCATAATATATACATTTCATATCTGGAAAATGTCATGATGTATACAGCAGTGTGTAACTGTCAGGTTGACCTATTTTTTGAAGAGATATGAACAATAATATTTTTTGCATTCCGTGCAAATAATCAGTTAGATTGAGAGATTCATATTTACATAACTGTTACTTGAATGTGTAAGTAGGGAAATATATATAGCCATATATATGTATCCAAAATTACTTGTGCCATGTGTATAAACGCCTCAAAAGTGAAAAGAATTTTACACCATAAGTATTGCATCATGTTAGTGGAGGACAAAGGATTCAAAATATTGGGAAGAAATAGTAAAAAACACCCATTACTTTTTTTTGGAAATAGTCCCATTCTTCTGTATAACTTGAAAACAAGTTTTAATATGTGTCTGTAGGTAGCCCAAAAATTATGTATGATTGCCTAATTCAGCAATAAATTATTTAAGTAAAGGTTACAGGCTTTTAAAAAAGGGTGGTACAGCTATTTCTGTTCTGCAGAATTTGTTGAATTGACATAGAAACTAGAGTACCTATGTCTTAAAGGTGTTCTGTATCATACATACAGAACTCATTGACATTTCTTTTAATTCCTTATATATAATAAAGACAATACTTCAATATACATAGTATTTAACCAAATGTTCATCAGTGATTGGCTGCAGGTTCACTTGTCAAATTGATTTAAATTTGAATCAGTTACATGAACAGACATTGTCTTCATCATCACCCATCGACCATCCATCTATACCCATAAACCATCATCATCATCTATACACATAAAAAACAAGCCTGGGCCTGCTATTGCATGTCAGAAATAAGCAAATCAACTATAAATTATAAACAGAACATTTATACTCAATTGAACTGCAGGCAAAAAGCTATTTAACTTTCTCTACCCTATAAAATATTCCTGATTTTTTTTAACTTTGGACTGTCTGAGTTGAAATAATATGATTTTGCTTCCATGTTGCTTTATGGTCACCAGACATTCAAAAAATGATATCATATCAATAGAGAAAGCTGATGTTTCATTATGAGTAAATACAGCTCTTTTCTTCTAAATTGGCTGCCACAATACTTAAAAAAAATATTTTCATAAAATTTACTTACTTAATTTTCAAAAAAAAAATAATTGTTTCATAATTTTTTTTTTTTATAGTTCCAATTTAAGCACTTATCTTGCTGATAATCATACCCAGAATGTCAATCATGCCCTAAAATTTATTTTTAACATAAAAGTGGAATTTATTTGATTGGTCATGAATTTTAAATATAAATCCATGTCCTTATTTTATTGATTTTAAGCTTAAGTTTAACAAAACCCCCATTCCTTTATCTATACTAATATTATAAAGAGGTAAAGTTTGTGAGGTTGTAGGGGGTAATCTGTGGATCTACTAAAATTTTGTACAGAGATAGATGGGACCCTGGACAAGGTTATAGGCAAGCTTTTATTCAGGTGCATGAAGTAGTTCCCTCGGTACGCTGGTAAAACCGTGGGAAGCTAGTAGAATATAAATAGAATTACATGTAATAAGATATGATAAGAACCCACATTGTGTGTATGTTTTAAATAAGGTAATGTTTTGTATGATTGATGAATTGGTCCTAAAGTATTTCGGCAGATAGAAGTCATTTTTTACTTGATTTTAGGTTGATTTTATTATTTGTTAAAATATTTTTTTTTTTTGTTTTAGTGGGTTGGTTTTAATTTATTTAAATTAAAAATAAATATTGCCCAATGTTAACAGTAATGACTTGTCAGCATTTACAAAATGTTGCTTTTCCTGATGCAGGAATGTTAATTGTTGAGGAGTTCCCACACCATATGAATTCATCTTCATCAGATCCTTACATATTTATACTAAAACCTTGTTTTTCCAAAAAGTGCAGTCTTATAGTAAAGCCCCATCCAAATTGGAGCTGTGCTTTTGACAAAATAAAGGTGTATCCTATACATCTGCTTTCCTCTTCAAAGCCACAGGCTTAATGTCATGTCATATAATGGTGAAAACAAAACATAGAAATATGATTGCAGCAATCACAGGTTACTCGCTGTTATTTATTGAAGAGATCCATTGTTAACCTCCCAACTGCATCCATATCATTATTTTTTAAGGAAATTGCGGTCATATACATGGGTGAAATACCAAACGTTTTTTTCTAACAATGGTGAACTGTTTCATTAACAAAGTTATGATGAGACATCATTTTACATTGCAATAACATTTTCAGATCATGCGTGGCATTTTCATCGAAAAATCGAATATTGGGTGTGGCTGCAAAGAACCAGATGGTTACAAACATGAAGAATACTGTGTTTGGTTTCAAGAGACTATTAGGTAGAAAATTTTCAGACCCTTATGTTCAAAAGGAGTTAAAATATTTTCCATTTAAAGTTGAACAAAGGCCTGATGATGGAATTGGTATTCGAGTCAATTACCTGGGTGAAGATAATGTTTTTACTCCAGAACAGGTAATATACTTTGTAATCATAATAAAAAGTTGATGATGCTTGATAAAGGGCAATGTACCTATCTCACATTGCCCTTTATCAAGCATAGTCAGTTATATTAATTTCATATTGCTACAGAAAATTAAAATGTATTTGTGTAATTTTCAGATAACGGCTATGCTATTTACAAAATTGAAAGATAGTGCCACAATAGCTTTACAGACACCAATTAATGATTGTGTCATATCTGTGCCTAGTTACTTCACGAACTCTGAGAGAAATGCTCTTCTGGATGCTGCTAGTATTGCAGGTAAGAATTGTATCTTATTATGTATGAAATTATTTTGACCTAACTATAATTTTTAGATTCTTTAACATAAATATTGTAGATGAACAAAGTATACTGTGTATATAATTGCAATGTATTATATCCTTAATTGGTATTCAGGTACAAATAATGATTAATGTTTATTTATAAGTAACCTATCCTCATAAATGCAAATGTGACTTTATGATTTAGATGTTATTCCATGCAGGGATAGATTAAAACCTGGGAAGAGTATAGCTTGTATCCAGTTGCGTATTTCCCTTAGGTTGCGGGTGAAATCGCTAGAAATAGCTAGTTGTTGAATTTTAAACTTAATTAAATAAGTTAATTGGATTGTATTTAAAAATTTCAGGACTGAATGTATTGCGTCTTATGAATGAAACAACTGCAACTGCTTTGGCTTATGGTATCTATAAGCAGGACTTACCTGCGCCTGAAGAAAAGCCTAAGAATGTAGTATTTGTTGACTTTGGACACAGTTCACTCCAGGTACTTTATCATCCTTATTATAATTATATTATTGTAAATCTTTAACAATCAGAAGCTTGATACTAGTTTCTTCAGAGGGTATTACTAAGATTGTGGAGATCAGATCGTCATAAGAAGAAAGGCCGTCACCTATTTTTTTTTTTCGATATTGAGTTCACAAATGGTACATTTGGAATCAGGAAAAAAATACGGCAGTATAGTAGACAAACTAAATTTAAATTTACGAATTGGCAGGTGTCAGCATGTGCCTTCAACAAAGGTAAACTGCGTGTTCTGGCTACATCAACTGACGCTCAGTGTGGTGGAAGGGACATTGATATGGCACTGGCTGACTATTTCTGTCAAGACATCTTCAGTAGACTAAAGCTGGATGCTAGAAAAAACCAAAGGTAAGCCAGAATATACGAACCTGTGCACAATCCAGTACCTATTTATATTCTATATATTTTTTTATTTAAATCAAATAGTAAAGTTATGAAAAATTTGGCATGAAAATAGTCATCCGCATCGCTGTCGACGGGAATCATGCTCAAAAGGCTGGCTGCATTGCCACGTTGGATGGCAATGCTGATTCTTTAACCGAAATATGGGCCAGCCTTTTGATCAGGCGTGGAGTCTACTAAATGTTTACCTATTTCACAAAATCCAAGATCGGCACTTGGACCCTTAGGCCCTAAACGCCGCAAATATATAAACCTTATTGGTAATTATATATTTGTGCCGTTTAAGGTTTTTAATTACATAATAGGGACTCTCGCCTTATGAGTGACGTTTAAAAAGACAATAGTGCCATCTGTTAGCCGGCCGCAAGAAAACGTCTAATTATTATCCAAAAAAGTATAGGTACATAATACCATGTCAGTGGGTTTACTATTTGATTTAAATAAAATATTCTTTATAATATTTTATTTATAAGAACAGATTATCATATCTTAAAAATATGAATTAAATAAATCCATCAGATTATAACCAGTTTGTAGGAATATTGAAATATATTTAACATTACTTTGATAGTGTTGCCAAAATCAACCTTCATTTTGGCAACATTATACACTACAATCTATTATTTATGACAAATATCCAGCCGCAAAATGGCAGTGTGTGCGCATTTTATCATATGTTTGTTTATTTAATTACTACAATATAATATGCCAAAATAAAATAAATAACTCTACACTTTATTTCAAAACGGCTGAATAATTCTTCATTAATGTTTGTATAGTGTAAAGTTACTAGGTTATTTTATTTCGTCACAACTTGCACAATTTGAACAATAAAAAAAAAACAAATACATAGATAGGTAAACATGACCCAAACTGGGGCAAATTTTCAAATGGTGCTAGTTGTCAAACAGTCTGCTCCTAAATTCTTAGAGAGGGCTCTCTGTTTTTACCTATATATTCTTTGGTTAATTAGTTTGTAGAAAAAAAATATATATATATCCTACGCAACTTTAAGAAATAATAATGCTTATTTAAATAAAATTTATGATAAAGATACATTTATTTGATGAATTCAATCAAACACAAGAATGGAGGGTCTTGTGGCTCAGTAACAGTCAGTGGGTTCTAGCAAACTTAATTTATTTCTTTTACCACTTCTAGTTACTTCTTGCTAGTTACTTATTGGAAAAATACATAATAATATATTTCATAACAGGGCTTTCCTTCGGCTTCTTCAAGAAGTAGAGAAACTAAAGAAGCAAATGTCAGCTAACAGCACTCGGCTGCCTATCAATATTGAGTGCTTCATGGAGGAACGCGATGTTTCAAGTGACATGCAGCGCTCCCAAATGGAACAAATCTGTGCTGAGACCTTCACACGCATTGAGAGAACTATGAGGGCCATACTGCACAATGCCAGTTAGTAATAAATAAATTATGTTACTGTTTCTATACATTTATGTAGATGGGGGTGGCTAACTGGTCGATTGTGGCTATTGATCTTGTGGGTTGTGGCAAGACAAAAAATAATAGTAGTGTAATATGTACTTACATGTAACAGTAGATCTTGGGTCTAATCAAGTTGGTCATCCCTGGTGGCACAAAAAACAATTACAAGGCATACTTACATTTATTATCATTGTTTCAGAGCTTAGACCTGAAGATATTCATTCTGTGGAGATTGTTGGAGGATCTACCAGAATCCCAGCAGTCAAAAACTTGATTGAACAAGTCTTTAACAAGCATGCATCGACCACTTTAAATCAGGTGAAGCATCCATTAACATACATTTCATATTAAATTAACTGCCGATTTAAAGCCGTTTTCTTTTAAAATATGCGATTAAAGGTTTTGCTTTCCATTGCACTGTTCCAAAATGTGTGTATGTGGTTGAAGGACGAAGCTGTGTCCCGCGGCTGCGCGCTGCAGTGCGCGATGCTGAGCCCGGCCGTGCGCGTGCGCGAGTTCAGCGTCACCGACGTGCAGCCCTACGCCGTGCGCCTCGCCTGGGACGCCACCAAGGGCGAGGACGGCGACATGGAGGTCTGTACTCATTTATTCAGCAGTGCCTTTCGAATTGACTAAAATTAATTTCATTCAGCAAATAGCTAGTCTTAGTATTTTTTTAATATAATATTAACATTTTCGTTACCGTTGTATAAAATAATGTTGCGAAATTTAGAATTCTGAAATAGTGAAAATGAGCAATGGTATACATGGACATACTATAGATAGAGTTACAAAATTGCAAACCATTTTAAATTTCGCGTTCATAAGAGAAACTGTGGGCGCACCGAGTAAATAAAATAGGTAACTACCTACTTCATGTAAGCAATAAAATAGGTAACTAGTAAAGAGGACCATACCAACATTTCCAAGGAAAACTTATTAAGTTTTTTATTAACACCTAAACATTTCTCATTGCGGGCCGCACCCGCAATATTATGCCTGTTTTATTTTTTGGCCCCAATAAAAAAAGTTTGAGAAAATTTTGCTCCCCGTGCCAGTGCTTCCTTCCATTATAATAGGATTCGCATTAGACTGATGCACTTGCATTAGGGTATCACCTCTGTATGAAGCATAATAAGTTAAGTGTAATTAGATCCTGTGAATACGTCTTCTTGAAAGTTTCCGGCTGGAGCAAGATTTCCAGGCGAAACGAAAACTTCAGCCCTGGTCCCAATTTGGGTAAAAACCGAAACCTATTCTAGTACATTAAATTGAAATTATTTTCTTTTTTGTGTAAATCTTATTATACCTACCTAATTCGAAAATTAAGACAAGAAAACAAAAAAATATATATTAGAATGTGCCAATCAAGACCCCCACTTCCCCCCACTTTTTCTTAAAAGCTATATAATTTTCCAACTTTTTTCATTTGCAATACGCACGAGTAATCATTCTTTATAACTGTTGCAAATTTTAATTCGATAGCATGAGTAGTTCCTGAAATAATCAGCTGTGACAGACAGACAGACAAAGTGGTAGTGATGACAATAAGGGTTCCTTTTCGCCATTTTCGGTACGTAACCCTAAAAAAACCTTGCACTAACAATGGCACACGCTCGGGAAGGTCCAACCTCCAATAATAAGGTACTATAGGCTGATAATGTTTTAATTGATAATATCTTTTTAATTACAGGTATTCTCTGCGTTCCATGCTGCTCCATTCTCGAAAATGTTGACTTTCTATAGAAAAGAGCCATTCTCTGTTAGTGCTTATTACTCTGATCAAGTGCCCTACCCAGACACTTTTATTGGTATGTATCATAGTCTCAAACTATTTATGTTAATTGGTGTGGTGTTATTAATTTAGACAATAGTAAATTAATGTACATTATAATAACTGACTCATTTTACCAACAATTATAGGTCAGTGGCATATAAGAGATGTCCAACCAACAGCTGAAGGAGAGTCACAAAAAGTGAAACTCAAAGTTAGAGTGAACATTCATGGCATAATAACAGTCGCCTCTGCCTCCCTTGTTGAAAAGAAACAAGATGCCGCTCAAAGTGACAATATAGAGATGGAAAATGCAAGTGAAAATTCTCAGGGACAAGATCCTGCTATGGACACTAATGGCGCCACCCAAGATCAACAACAAAATGGTCCCGATAACCAAGAGGTGAGAGACGACGAAATGAAGGGGGAGCCTCAACAAAAACAGTCGTGGACACAGAAAGTAGGACAGTGGTTCAGCGGGGTACGTGTCGGTAGCGCGTGTGTCCAGTCCCGTGTTGTTTGTTGCCCGCCTTCTCTTCATAACGCCTATTTTTATATCCTAACGCTATTTGGTCACCTAAGCCCTCTATATTACAAACTTCTGGCAGCAGACATCACAACGTTATATTTCGTCCCCACCCTCATCTTGAGGTCCATTTGCACAAATTTCTAGTGTCATGGGGTTAGTACCGCCTCATGGGGTTAGTACCGCCTCATGCAATTTCTACTTGTTTTTGTTCTTTTAAACTTTATCTCTGTGTCCACGCATGTTTTTGTCAAGCTTGATGTTGATTATTTCGTTTTTTCATATTTTTCGTTCTGCAGAGATTCTGGAGTATGGAGGACTTGTGAAGCTTGAGTTATTTTTATTATTATATTTAATTAATTAAATGTTGAAATAAATGCAAATGGGTCACCTCACTGCTTGGAAGTTTAAAAAATGCACATTGTGAAAAAAAAACAAGTAGCCAAGCAGTGATGGTAGTGGGGATTTTTTTTATTTTTTAAAAGATTTGAACTTGTGCGCTTATTTGCAGGAAAATGCTGATGATAAAAAGGATAAATCAAAGGACAAGACCAAAAAGGTTCTCGTTAAAACCATTGAACTTCCAATTGATGCCCAAACGCATGGACTCGCTAAAAATGAACTTAATGGATATATGGAGCAAGAGGTAATTCATAGTTAAACAGTTTTATATTATGGACAAAACTGTTACTATTGGTATTGTCAATGGGATATTATTTATTTAAACTAAAGTAGGTATATATTCATATAATTTGTCATTTCCAGGGTAAAATGCAAGCCCAGGATAGACAGGAAAAGGAAAGGGCGGATGCTCGTAATGCTTTAGAGGAATATGTTTACGAATTGCGCGGTAAACTATCCGAGGGAGAAACCCTGCATGACTTTATTGCTGAAGAAAATCGTAACAGACTTGTCAACCAACTGGACGCTCTGGAACAGTGGCTGTATGATGAAGGGGAAGACCAGCATAGACAGGTAATTAAACACTTATACAACTTAAATATGAAAACCTCTATTAAGTTTTGAATTCTTTTCTAACTTATATGTGAATGTGTCTTTTTATTCTGAATCGATAAAGATTAAATTTGGTATGATAATAAATAATTTAGAAAGCTTGTATTACATACTCTTAATACGACACATAGAATTGCAATTCGTCTGATTTAATGAAAAAAAAAATATATTTAGACCAGTTAAAGTATTATATTATGGAATGACACCATGGAATCTTCCATGGTATCGTTCCTATTAAAAGTAGAATAAAACTAATTTCAAAGTTTGTGTTGCAACATATCGACTACCCGAATCTGATAATTAAATAACTAATGTTACATCATACCGGTTTGTTGTTCTAGGTATACAGTGATAAACTAACGGAATTGCGAACAGAAGGCGAGCCTATCAAGCAACGACGTTTGGAGTTCGAACTTCGTCCTGGCGCTTTAGATGATTTTGCTAGAGCAATACAGTTAGCCAACAAAGCTGTTGACTTATACAAGTATGTTAACCTTTTTGTCTAAAGGTTTAATCTGTTATATTGTATTACTACTTTACCGTTTAAACGATTAAACGGTAAAGTAGTAATACAATATAACAATTTTTATCAATAAAATATATTCATGAGCCACCAATACACATCCTGCTACTTGTAAAATATTCTATAACTGAACAGTATTCACAATGATATGGCAGTAACCTAAACACTGTGCCCAGTAAGAAATTGAAAATGTATTAAATAGATGTTGTGTGTTAAAAATGTTATATAAATACAGTATTACTGGTAAATCAACTGAATTAACACAAATATTAAAATTATGAGCCATTACAAAAATAACTCATACCGAAATTTTCATTTTAAACTACAAAACATTGTTGTCCCACTTAAAGAATACTATGGCACTAATTCTGTCGTCATAAGAAAAAAGGTCGTAACCATTTATATTTTTTTGATATTGAGTTAAATACATATTTGGAATCAGGAAAAAATCTGATTATGTTCTAATTCTGAAAGCGATGGAAGTGTAAATTTAAAGCATTTTTATCAATTTTTCAGAGCTGGCGACGTAAAGTACGCTCACCTGGCAGAAAGTGACATGCAGAAAGTGGCAGAAGCTGCAAAGAACGCGCTGAACTGGCTGGAGAGCGCGCGCCAGGCGCTCGCGCACTCGCCGCGCCACCAGCCGCCGCCGCACACCACGCACCAGATCCGCCAGGAGCGCCAGGTAGCCTACCCGACGCCGACATGTTCCTATTCGTTTACCACTGATCATTGATCGATACCTGACAAACTTCTATATAACCCAACTTTAAAAAGCACTTTCACAAAACGTTAACGCTCGAATTTACGTCCATGTTAGAATTGAACCACTATTACTAAATACAAATTAATAGGTATTCGGTAATACCTAAATAAATTTATTATTATATTAAATATACGATAGACGAGTGCGATAGACATTGCGCCCTTAGCATTTTACGATGCAAGTGATCGTCAATAAAAGTTTAAATTTAATATTTAGCATATAATTTTGTTGACACATATTGTATTCGAATAAAGATTTCTTATCATAAACAGATTTTAAATTAAATTCAACTTTTTTTTAATACGACGGAAAACTCTAAAATTGCATATTACACTATGTGTATAACACTAACGAAATCTCGTTTATTACAGACGTTTGAAAACACTGTTAATCCAGTGTTAAACAAACCAAAACCTAAAGAGAAGACACCACCACCGGCCAACCCCACTGCTGGCGACGGACAACCCGACGCCGGCACCGCGCCCAGTGATGCGCAACAGACACAAGAACAAATGGATGTTGAATGAATGTGAACCACATCTTAATCCTACCTGCACATTATAATACTGAATCATATTACTAAATAATTACACTATTCACGTAGACGCCACAAGTTCGCACACTGTATGACCGAAAGAAGATTAAGCAGCAGGGTTATCGAATAAATAACTGCATTTAAACAAAAACGGCTGGTGTTATTATTTAGTCATATGGTCAAATGCGATGTTCACTCTGAAGGAACACAGTTAAATTTATAGTGAATATTTATTTTTATTCAAATGATGGAATGGCTAGTAACTTTGATGTTATTTTCTAATATGCTACATTTTTTTAAGCATCTTTTTTGCAGGCGAATAACTTTATTAATAGCGCATTTAAAATTCCTGGCGTATAATCCGAGTAATAAATAGTATTAACGTAATTTATATTTTGGTTACAATTTGTACACCTAATTATGCATTTTTGTGCGGTTACTGCAATTTTATTTCATGTGATGTGATAAAATTGAATTTAGTGAATAAATATTAAATATATAGCCAATAAATTAATTCGCATGAGTGCATCGAATATTTAGGTGAAATTAAAATCATATTACCTTAGAGTCATCACACACATTTGTTGAACACTGGCATTTTAGGGTTTTGCCTCTGAATTATAAGGTTTTGGAGGGAATGTTGAAAACGTCATAACAAAGTTGTGTATAAGTTTCCTGGGCCCTTACCATGACGTACCAAGGAATATTTTCGTTGTGAAAAAGAGACTGCTATACGATGTTAGTAACTGTGTCTCATTCTCACACCGGATTTGTGCTTGCAAAAACACGTGGTGGTACAGTCCCAGATCTTTTACTGCGAGATTTTGTTCGATTATTTCCTAAGATGACTGGTCTATTACTTATAATTTTAATTCCACCTGTGTTCTCATGTACTTGACTATTATTTAAGGTTTTTGTGTTTTTTTTTAAGTATAATATAAAACACTGACCACCTGTAACAATACTTACACATGCTAAAGGTCATCAATATCTGCGCATTTGCATAGCTGTATTCTAGAAACCTTTAGTTCTTCACTAATACCAATGAAGATTTTACATTAAACATTACAATTCACTTTACTTGCTTTACTTTACAATTCACTTATTATAAAGGTGATGCCAGGTTTTGTACGAACTTTGGTCCCACGGTTGGATTTTACGGAAAATATAAACAAAATCATAACCTATTATGTTCTAATTTTCCTGCATATATAAATAAAATGGCATTAAATGATGAATTATGATGTTTAGAGCGTGAAATTGACATAAATGCGCCATCCTTTTGTTAATTACAGTAGCAGAATTAGAACAAAATAGGTTACGACTTTGTTTACATTTTTCGTAAAGTCAATTGGAACAGAGTATAATATTTGGACCGCCACAGTAACTTTTGTTCAGCTCAGAAGTACCTACCCAACGATGTTTTACACGTAGCTATTGGAGGGTGGAACCAAAATTTTAATACTTCTTTATAACAAATCGTTCCTCCGTTAAAATTGAGTTATAACTCGAAAACCCTGAATTTTTAGGAAAGCGAAAATAAACTCACGGATTTATTAATCAGTCTTTACTTTATTCTTGCAGTTAAATACAATACTGCAATAATAAACACTGATCTTTATACTACTAAAATAAAGACTGATTTGATTAATAAATCCGTGAGTTTATTTTCGCTTTTTTAAAAATCCAGGATTTTCAAGTTGTAACCCTGTTTTATCGGAGGTGCGGAATATTAAATAAGTTTCCGAATACATTATATACAAATAAATCTCGCATTTTGGTATAGGAAGTAAACACATGTGTGTAGCACTGCATGATTCTAAACCCTCGGTCTTTGAATATTGGTTTCTAGATATGAAAATGAGCCTTCAATAACACTTACACCCAGTTGCACCATGAAATATCAGGTTACTTCTACGTGAAACGGAAGAAAATTCAAGACCTGTCACAATGGAGGATAAAATTGAATAATTTTGCAATTAATTTGTTTTTCGTCTACATATCTATATATATAAAAGAAAGTCGTGTTAGTTACACCACTTATAACTCGAGACCGGCTGAACCGATTTGGCTGAAAGTTGGTGAGGAGGTAGCTTAGGACCAGGAGAAGGACATAGGATAAAAAAAAAAAAGTAGGAGTTGGGTAGGAGTTAGGAGGACGCGAACGAAGTCGCGCGGGGCAGCTAGTTATTGATATATATATATTTACTTAAATATTATATATCCTTGTTTTGATTACATAAAAATATTAATAGTATGCTAATTTTTGTGATGTGTTATCATATCTATAAACGATAAAAAATAATTGGTGCAACCGACCATTAGTATGATCGCCAGAATGAGTATATAAAGTATTTTTAGTTTTCTTTCCAATACTAGCGTTGATATACGGGCAAAAAATCAAAATAATTAGAAAAATCATACATTATCACTTCTGATGTATACTTGAATACATGCACGTGCTGTAAGTAGAAAACTATGGTGATCAATCCTTGCAGAATTCTAAGAAATTAATGATGTACGAAATACTAGCACTCAATAACTTATCAAATATAATTTAATTTTGCCACTCGTAAAATTTATTTCCTTGTTTCTTTATTAATAAAACCCCACGGGAATAAACCAATGTGTTTTACTTAACAGCACATTAGGGCTAATACTAACACAAAACCAAAGCGTTGTCATTTAGCGTTGTTTTTAAAATTCCTACTTTTTTTTTTCAATATGGATTTCAAGATATATAGTTCGCACGATCATAAGCATGTAAATAAACGTGTTTACGCATTTTGGCCTCCTAGCCTTTGGATGGTAAAACCACGTGTCAATTCCATGCCGGTAATCAGTACAGATAGTGTAATACTGGCTTGATAGTTATGCACAGCTTGTTTCCACGGACACTCAGCGAGCCGGTAAGATTTGTGACGATAATGTGAGAGTGAGATCTCGGTATTGGTACTCACTTAGTAATTGGACCGAAGAAACAAGTTTAACATGAGTACGGTACTACGTTACGGTAATCATACATAAAATTTATATGGTAATTACCAGTGGCGGATCCAGGATTTTGGTTTGGGGGGGGGGGCTTGATTCTGGTGAGGGTAGGTTTCATCAAGCGAAACATTTAAAAAACAGAACATTTTATTTTGCTTAAGAAAGAAAGAAAGCCCCCCCCCCTGGATCCTAGATTTGGATGAAATTTGGTACACACCGTGTTACCTGGGTTAACACAGAATACTTTATCCCGGTATACGAGTATAAAAAGACCACGCAGGCGAGTTCGCAGACAGAAGTTAGGAGTTAGGGCGGACAAAATTGAAACCTTATTGTTATCGAATTGAGATTGGATGAACTTTTAACAATTTCTCAACTCTAGAGGTAATGTTTGGGGTCTGTTTTAAAAACATATGATAAAATTGTTTTTGTCTGTCAACAATATCCCACATATTATGGCGACTTCATCGAACTATGCTGTGTTGTTATCTGCTATTTAATTATAGGTTCCTCTGGCCTATGTTGTACATTTGCTAATATAAATGGTTCAACCATTATTGTGTTATTTGTGCATTAAAGCTTAGTAAATGGATAATTTAACACAATTTTCTGTTTTTATCCTACCCCCCACCCACATGAGGGTGGAGCGTCAATATATGGAGGAAAAAAAGTAATCAAATCGATTTTGAATCGCTACCAGTATAAAGCTGTATTAGTATAAATTTAATTTTTATAGGCTTTGGTTGTAGAGAAATCATTTTTAGGGTTCCGATTAAAAATGGAAAAAAGGAACTATGGTTTCACTTCGACTATCTGGGAACCTTAACCTTACCCCAAAAATAATTGTAATATTAGAATGTAATCATATCATTTATGACGAAGCTTTTATTTTCTTATAACATTGCTTCATTTGGGACGACATGCAGGCGGCACTTCAGGATTTACTTCGAACATATAATCTCTTGGGTTCTTTTTTTTCGATCTGCGGTAAGCTTCTTCAATAGATGCATAAGCAATATAACCAAGAATAAAAACTGAAAAAAGAAGTGATTATATAGCATTGTTTTAGTTAGGTTGTTAAGTACCTATACTATATATAGGTGATGCTTTATCCTAGCCTATATCATAATCTTGATATAATAATACCTAGATGGCCGAATTAGGTACCTCACTTAGCGCTGTCGGCGATAAATGATTTCTGTAGGTTAAGGTGTGACTATCGAAGGCATAACCACCTTTAACCAATGGCCAGATTTTGGACTCCGTTGTCTGTTTTAATATAAGTAAGTACCTAATAACTAGCTGTTTCCCGCAGTTTCACCCGCTTCCCAAGGGAACGCACCCGGATAAAAGTACCTAACCTTTTAACTGTCTCCATGGTAACAGATACCTCCATACACCACCCGGTGCGGAAGTTGGTGGTGTCACCCCATCGAAAGTAAAAAGCAATAAATTTTATATGATAAAGGACATGGATCATTTATTATTTATAATATTGAAGAAATAACAAAACACAATAATAACTAAGACAAAAAAGGAATTGCTATAAGTACAATTAAAATTTCTTCTTTCTAGCTTTGACAGCTGCAAACTCAGCAATAACTTCATCGAAATTTATATTTTGTATTAACTCGTGTTCGATGGCTAATATACCAAGATTGCTAAGCCGCGATTGGGTCATTGTTGCCCGCAAATAGTTTTTTATTAATTTTCTGAAACTTTTTATTATCTATCACTAGGTATACAGCTGGGCAAAAAAGAGTAGAAATTAATAGGGGCGCCACTTTACCGTTCGCGTGGCAACCCGCTGCGACCGTATAGCGTACCATCCTATCGTCTTGATACTAAGCTGTATTTCTATAATTAATTAAAATCAGTAAGTATTATAAAATGTAATAACAAGTATTCACGTCATGTAACTGAATACAAATTACTTATAAGCACTAATAATGTAAGCACTCCTGTGTTTAAAATTTATTTTTGGGTATAAAAAAAGGCGTATGAATATAGCGTTATTATATTTGATTTCAATAAATCTTCCTCTAAATATTCCACGCCCGCCACATCCATATATTGGCTAGAGCTAGCCATAAACTCATCTGAGTCACACTCAGATTCAAAGGCACTGCGCTATCATGTTGGAGATTGATTCCTAAACGTTTTATGTCCGATTACGAGCCCTCTCATAAATTCATAATACTCCTTTTCTATTTTGTTAACATGCTGGCATGAATTTTTTTGAACTCCTACTCGGTTATAGATTGAAATGCACGTTCGGTGCTTCCTATAAAGATAAAAAAAATTATTAAACCTCTATCAATATTAAACGTAAAAAGTTTACGGTACCTATCTATTTTTTTTGTGATTTTTAAATGCTAGTTATAACAAGTATTATATTATCTTGTGATCACACTCATAGATAAAGTTATGTAGAATTCGAATTTACATATTGCAGAGTATCAAGGCTCAAGCCACTCAAGTATCAATATTATCTAGTCGCGCTATACCAAAGTGTCAAAGACAAAACATAAACATAACCTATATGCTCGATGTTTATTGTTCAAAATTTCACTTATTTCGTATTCAAGCAATAC
Source organism: Pyrrhia umbra (assembly GCA_963891755.1). NCBI lineage: Eukaryota > Metazoa > Arthropoda > Insecta > Lepidoptera > Noctuidae > Pyrrhia > Pyrrhia umbra. Next base: position 7,067,184 of record OY982922.1, on the reverse strand, counting down.
AAAACCAAATAGAGATCATAAATTAACACTTGATACAACTAAATACAGCAAAACAAACTCTTACATACCTGTCATAATGGCGGTACTTTGGTAAATATCGTCGAGATCGGAAAGAAGAGTTTAAGCCTCATGTTCGACCAGATATCGCCTATAAACATTATAAATTGTTTCCTTGCTAGTACTCCGAATGGTTTTATTTATTATAACGTGTTTTTTTTAACGTTTTGATGGTCGAAATAAAAAAATAAGTAACTCGCGAACTTTGTTTACATCGAACGACACAGAACGACATTAATTGCCAGCAATAAAAAAAAATAGTTCCGTTTCTAGACTTTTTTGCCAAGCTGTAGAATAATACACGTTTAACAATTCACGCCAACCAAATAACCAAACACAACACACTTCACGAAACAAATGAGAAATGTTGCAACTGAGACGTCAAAGATCGCGAGTATGGGACGGGGAATCGCCCACGATAGTGTCAGGCTCTTTTGCGAGAATCCCCGAATTGAGATATTATCCCCACAGAGCTGAGCTAGTGCTAGTGGAGGAATCCCCGAAAAATATTTTTTTGTTTGTACATTGTTCTTAATGTTGAGAGACTGGGTGGGTGTCACCCCAAAAAAGGTGACACCCGGTGCGGCTCGCCCCCGCCGCCCCCCCTTTGCTACGCCATATCAAATTTTACCCAAATCGGTTCTGCCGTTTTACCGTAAAAGCTTAATAACTTAACTCAATTTCGTATTTATATATATTTATATATATTTATTTCGTATTTATATATATATAAAACACATCAAATCAGTTTTTAGCCACATTTAGGGTAGATTCGACCAAACCTGAATTTATACAAGAATAACTATGCGGAAAATAATATATACCACGATTTTATTCTTGAGTAAATCATTAGTCGTTTTTCCATGCAATCTAGCGTATAGCTTTACTTGGATAAGCTACTCACGAATAGCGAAGTGAATGTGAATGAATGTAATACGCGGCCAAAAAAAATTGCTCTACAAACGGGAGGGTGCAGTAGCATAACTCATGTCAACTCTAATTTGTCGTATTATAGCGTGGAAAAGTAACTGCCAAGCGACAAAGCCCTTTAAATAAATTAAAAAAATAAAATAAAAATGTCAGTGAATTAAAATGACAGCATAAGTCAATAGGACGCCATTTTATTATTCCTTGAATAAACTTCTTATTCCACGCAAAATGGTGGTATAGTGACTATTCCCGAATAGACTCGTTATTCCTCGAATTGTAGTTGGTTAAACGTGAAATTGATTTATTCTCGAGTAATAAGAGATCTACGCCGAGAATAAAATTTATTCCAGTTTGGTCGAATCCGACCTTAGGGAGTTAGTTGCATGGCAACGAAAGTCAACGTCGGATAAACAATCTTGCTGTTAAATGCATGCATACAATGTACATTTATCACCTTTGTTAGTACCTCTTCTCTACATAAACGAAGGGACTGCTTACGTAGTATTGTATTCTCTTTGCTAGTAGATCACAAAATTGAGAATATAAATAGGTAATAAAAATCCAATCGATTTACCTGGCAACCAAGTGTGCATAGTTGCGTAGGTCCTTGGCACAAAGTTAGGTATTCCATATGCAATAGCAGTAGCAAAAGGTTTCTGTTCGTGTGGTGATAGTTTATAATAAATTATCCCACGGATAACAGCTAAATCACCGAAATGTCTCCCCATATCAAAAAATATAAGCCACTCCACAAAATTAAACCAAATATAACAAGAATACAAAATGGCTTTGGCTAAATGGTTTATTCTTGAAATGTCAATCTGGTTTATATTTTTTCTTAGTTAACCAACTAAAGGTAGTTTTAATCTGCGGAGGCGAGAGGGAAAAAGTATCACTTACGACATAGCTATTGCCTCATGCCTGCTTATGAATATACAGGACCACGCCGACCCCTTTTCTTAGGGTGCGGAATCACCAAATTACCCCTCCCGCCGTGGGTAGGGTGAGACTCTTATTGACTAAAATCCATCCATGTTCCTTCCCCAGCTTTGTATTCTGGGGGCGCGGTATCTCTTTCGAACATACTGCAGCCCTGGGCAATCCGCGCAATGGTGACACCCAGGCGATTATAACCACTTGATTCTGTGCAGGAACCTCCCGAAGCAACGGTGCCCGGTGAGGACCTGCGTCAAGCGGTAGGTCCGGACGCCGTTTCGTCTCCCTAACCATCCCTCAAAGTAGGGTCTTACTTACCGCCGCGATTACGGCGTGTCCTGCGCTGGGGCTGGGCTGCAACAGTAGAGCTCTCCATTCTGCCAGGAGATCATACTAAATATACATAAGAATATCTTTGGTTACTAGTAGTGTTACTTGAAATGTCACTTTTGGTCTCAGCTTGTAAGCCGAGACAAGTGATAGTGTTTAAATTGTTTCTAATTTTAAAATTATTATTGTGACGTAAAGGATGTAGTATTAATAAATTACTAAAAAAAAAATGGAAATTTCCATTAATTGGTACCTATCATAAAAACATTTCAAGATGATAACATTAGTTCCAGTTTTCACCACTTATAGATCCATGTCGAACTATCATGACATAACTCACATTGTTGATTTGTCATTTTTCACAGATAGAATGACATCTGTCTGTGCCTGACATTAGTGACATTTTACTTTTACTATTGTTCCATTGGGCGATCATACTGTATCCTTCTAGTTATATAATTCAGCTTCAAGCCTGAAATAATTAAACAATAAAAATGGGAAAGCATTTCGGGGAACTAGCTAAGATTCGAGGATTGATAACTTACAAATTATCGCCTCATGAACAACGTGCTTATGCTAATGCTGTATCCATTGGTCTGCCCAACATATTCCGCAGATTCCGCGAAAGCGTGTTCAAATGGGCCCCACGTAAGTATAAAATCGTTAATTTAACGAAACATTGTAGCTTTAGCTCACATTCAAATATGTGTATTGCGTCTATAGGTTATGCAATATATGGGCGGTATGTATGGAAAGTACTTTATACAAAAAAAATACAATTAAACTATTAGCAGGAACAGTACAGAAAACTGAATTTAGAGCTGAGGAGTTACATCCAATACCAAATCCATATTAAATGTTATCATTATGTTTCCACTGTTTCTTATAAAAATGAGAATGAATAATAAGAAATCCTCATCGTTAATTTGGTTCTGCTTGCACTATATATAGCTAGCTCCTGTCCACAAATTCATCCACATGATTATAGGACATCCCTATCCCCTATCCCTCCATCATCACCTATTAGTTGTTTTCCTTAGAGGAAGCCATTTTTCATCCAGATTTTTTCTTTTAAAAAGGCTAGGCAGATTATGATATCTTTGTTATACATAGTTTTATATGTACGCCATGGTACCTCACAGAGCTACCATCGGCCGGCCAGCACCCTCTCCATGCATGACCATCTGTCTTGCACATTTTGTAGCAGATTTATTTTAAAACTTTAATATCCTAAGATATTCAATGAAATCAAATTATGTCAAGAGTAATTTTGTTCAGAATTGAATACTTGTGATGAATAAATTTATTTTGATAAGTACTGTCATGTTTATAAAAAAACCCTTGCAAGTAATTCATTATCCAACACAAAAACATTTTTTATTCTTTTCATTAAACATAATTAAAATTAAGTTTTAAATATCATGTAGGCCTGTGTCAACTGCTGCAACATCATACTGCTTCTGTATTTCATAATAATTAACATAGTGTAGCAATAATCAACATGGTGTGGTGTTTAGGAACTGGCTGAATGAACCAACATTGATCTATATGACTGTAGTGGAATTAACAATGCCATTGTTAGAAACTTTCCAATAAATAAGAAAAATGTTACTACTTATTGTTATTATAAAAAAATATTAATTTATCATTTATATTACATTTTTATTCATTTATAACTTCACTAAATTTTTTTACTATAATTATTTAATGTTGAAAATAAATATGTGTGTTATTTCAACATTTTATTTAGTATTTTATGTAGAGTTGGAATAGAATTTTCTTTGTGCTTGGATCACCATTGCATAGGATATTCTGTGATGGTTGCTAGTATTACGGCTAACGCTGAAAACCAGCGCCGTGGACTGGTGCCTTTGTGCCCGGGCCACTGCATTATGCTGAGCGTTAGCCGTTTCGCGTAGTGGTGACGCATTTTTTAGATTTTTTTTTATTTTTTTATTAATTTTTGTATTATTCCGTGTTTTTATGTGTGTTACTGCACGCGAATAAACTGTTTTTCTTTCTTTCTTTATTAGTTCACCTGTCACATGAAGTTATTAAAATAAAATACTATTATTACCTTTATGACTTTAGATAATAATTGATTTTATTTTACAGAATGTTTTCTTGTTTCAGCTTTCATAATTGGATACTTAATCTATGAGGGTGTCGAAAGGGAACATACTCGTCTTGCACGCAAGAATCCTGCTGATTTTGAAAATGATCAATAAATAAATAGATGTATTAATTGAGATAAAAAAAAAACAATATTTATGTTTTAGATGTTAAATTAAAGTTGTCTATAAATACTCTTATTTTTCCGATTGAAAGTAGACTGGTAACTTTCGTTTAGATTTTAATTTTACCTTATTGTACTAGCGTTAGATCTGCAATGCGAGAGAGAAATAACATAGGTACTCATGTGATAGAGCGAGATAGCTAGGCGAGACCATTTGTGTATACGATAGTGGCCTGTATCGGCCCAACACCAGTTATGCACGACACAACTCCCGCTTATTTATTTTTAGTCTCGCGTTTAAAAGTGTAAATTTAATGTTAAAAACGGTAAAAAGTGAAAAAAATTATAGTAGGATGAAACCGAAGGAGAATAATAAAAAATAAAAGGCACAGACTAGTAAGAGATGAAAGGAAAAATAAATTACGGGCGATCTAAGGTCGGGAAGTGGGAGGGAGTAGAGGGTTAAGGGTAAAAAAAGTGTTTATCTCAATTTCCGGCAAAACTACAAATCCTATATATATTTATATATACATAATTTTCGATTGAAAATTAGGGTGTTTTTTCGATATCAAGTCAAAAATAATTATTTTAAATCAAATAATTACAGTGTGTTAGGGTCATAAAAAGGTAAGAGAGCAACCAAGAAGCATGAAGGTACAATGGTTTGATGGGATAAAAGTACAATTACTTGGGGTATAGTCCGCGAACTAGTGAATGCTATTCTTGGTCACCACCTGTGGTTGACGTAGGGTTGGATTTCGTACGATAATTCACAGCGATAATTATCGTGTTTGTACGATAATTTGGATATACTATCCTAATTACAGCTTGGCAAAAAAGAGTAGAAATTAATAGGGGCGCCACTTTACCGTTCGTGTGGCAACCCGCTGTGACCGTATAGCGTACCAGCCTATCGTCTTGATACTAAGCTGTATTTTTATAATAAATTAAAATCAGTAAGTATTATAAAATGTAATAACAATGTATTCACATCATATAACTGAATAAAAATTACTTATAAGCACTAATAATGTAAGCACTCCTGTGTTTAAATTTTTTTTTTGTGTAAGTATAAAAAAGGCTTATGAATAGCATTATTATGATTGATTTCAATAAATCTTCCTCTAAATATTCCACGCCCGCCACATCCATGTCTTAGCTAGAGCTAGCCACAAACTCATCTGAGCCACACTCAGATGAAAAAGGCACTGCGCTATCATGTTGAAGATTGATTCCTAAAGTTTTATGTCCAAGTACGAGCCCTCTCTTAAATTCATAATACTCCTTTTCTATTTTGATAACGTGCAGGCATGAATTCTTCTAAACTTCTACTCGGTTACTATAAAGATTATTTTTTTTATTAAACCTCTATCAATATTAACACTTTCAGTGCCCAGCACCCACCGTATGGGTCCAACAATAATTTGTTTGTGTGCCCACAACCCGCCTCCCGAGTCGTCGCTATACGTAGTTATAAATGACTTGTGTGCATGCCCAGGACCCGACTAGCGAGTCCAAATCTAAGTATGCTTTAAGGGTTGTCGAAAATAATTTATTTAATTATTTTTCTTTGCCGACAACCTTTTTGGAAGTAAATACAAGGCGCGTCAATTAGTGTTTTATGGAGGCTATTGTTTTTTAATCCCTTGCCCGTAAAATTAAAATAAAGCGCGTGCGATGTTTTTAGAGATTACGAAGATTTAAACTATTTTAAAACAGTAACCACCTTCTATCCTTTGTTTTAAATGAAAGCCAAAGTAAAACAAAGCCGTCGGCTCTATTGAGTGAAAAAATAATCATGTAGGTAATCCCTGCTACCTACAAGCTTTGTTCAAATATTACGTTAAAAAAACTGTGTATGTAATTCGCATTCACATTGTTTTTATGATTTTAAAAATAACATAGGTTCTTTCTTCATTTAAAAATATGTCATGTCTCCTTAGCAGAAAGTATTAATTAATAGATATATTAATTAATAGCAGAAACTATTAATTAATTCTAGTAAATTATTTTGCATAGCCCTACGTTCGGCGGGCGGGTTTTAAGTGAACTCGGCTACCGGGTGCTTGGGCATAGGGGTCCCGTTACGAAACCATCGCGCCCATGGACTCGACTGTCGGGTTGTTATGCAATTATGCAAAATATTTTTGGGCATGCGAATTTTCTAATGTATTTTGAACTTGGCAGTGAAAGTGTACGTAAAAAGTCTACGGTATTTTTTTTTTGTAATTTTTTAATGCTAGTTAAAACAAGTATTGTATAATCTTGTGATCACACTCATAGATAAAGTTATGTAGAAATGAATTGACATATTGCAGAGTATCAAGGCTCAAGCCACTCAAGTATCAATTATCTAGTCGCCCTATACCAAAGTGTCAAAGACAAAACGTAAACATAACCTATATGCTCGATGTTTATTGTTCAAAATTTCACTTATTTCGTATTCAAGCAATTCAAAACAAAATAGAGATCATAAATTAACACTTGATACAACTAAATACAACAAAACAAATTCTTACATACCTGTCATAATGACGGTACTTTGGTAAATATCGTCGAGATCGGAAAGAAGAGTTTTAGCCTCATATTCGACCAGATATCGCCTATAAACCTTATGAATTGTTTCCTTGCTAGTACTCAGAACGGTTTTATTTATTATAACGTAGTTTTATTACAGTTTTGATGGTCGAAATAAAAAAATAAGTAACTCGCGAACTTTGTTTACATCAAACGACATTATTTTGAGATGTTGCCAGTAATAAAAAAAATAGTTCCGTTTCTAGACTTTTTTGCCAAACTGTAGAGGATCGTTCGCTAAAATAATATAATTTCAAATTAGATAAGTTATTTTCTACCACGACCCTATATTTTTTTTAAAATGAACACTAAGATTAAACTAGATTCGGGACTGTCCCAAAATATATGAATGTCCACTCATTATTCCAAATGAATGACTAAAAATACACTTCATTACGCGAGCGAGTGATCCGTTGGCGTCACATCAAAACAGCTCAAAACTCTACAATACATAGTTTTAACAAATGAATACACTGTAATACCACAACAACTACCTTTGAATTAACTCTTCTTAAGACCCACGTACCTCTCTCTCTCTCTTATATATTTGTCATTTTTTGAGACCTTACTCTACACAAGCGCCTCTAGCGGCAAATTCAAACGTATCCTTTATTTTTCATTAATTTATAGTGTAATACTAATAATCTATGCTGAACATACTCATTAATTCTAAAATTTTACGGTGTACGAACGGTTTACGGTTTACCGTAAATGGTTACGGTAAATAATATCTTTTTGACCGAAAAGTATGATATTTTTCTATCTGCCTGAATTCAACCCTGGGTCGACCGTCAAGTCAACAGTTCATTGGCATTGCTAGTTTGCCGACGTCAACAATTTATTGTGATTGTGAATTTGTCATCAAACAAGTTCTTTACGATACGAATGTTTCGATGAAGTAGCAAGAGTCCGAGGACATTTCATTGTAAATGTAGCAAATTCATATTTTCTTTAAAGATACATTAGTATTATCCGGTAATAATATTCTTTAACCTCGTTTATGACATTTTAACTAGTGAAAACTACCTATAAAGCCTGGTGATCAATCTAGTTTTATTCGTTCCGATTTATTTTATTTACAAACTCAAAGAACTACTTGAGATGACTTGTTGGTATCTCGGCAACGATTTATTATTAATGTAAGTACACATACTTAATTATAAGTGTTTAAATCTGCTTTTTAAAAATAGTTATCTACTTCATCATTACCAACACTGTAATCGAACTTACCAACCACTTACTTAACCAAGATACCTTTTAATCAGTACAAACACCATTTATGCTTTATATTTACCACATTAGATATCAAATAATGAAAATTCAAAATCAATGTAATGTGATATCATTAGTAAAATTCATTGTGTTGATGTAATCACGCTGATAATCGTAAATTAGACATATTCTTTATCATTAGGTTCCTATGAAGTCTGTTGACACAGTTGAAAAACCTTCAGTGAATACAGATCTTGAAGGTGACATTATCGTGCCGGAGGCTCCACAGGAGTTAACAGCTGTTGACACACAATTGAGCATTGCAGAAGATATGGACGGTGATACAAAAAAGGCACAATCCTATGCACACAACAGAAGAGTGAATAATTATGGTAAAACAATAATTAATTATATTAATTATCAAGATTTACTTATAAAATTGGCTACATATTTCATGTTGTTTCCAGGTTATATTAAATATGTAAGCTTGGTGATATTAACATTGCAAAATGCAGCATTAGGTCTAAGTATGCGGTATGCTCGAACTAGAGATGTGGAAATGTTCTCATCTGCAGCAGGTAAAAGATAGCAAATGTGTTTTACAAAAACTATGATTAAATACAATATATTTTTCACCGATGAAGAAATTTTGAAGCATAACTAATCAATTGAATTGTTCTTAATTTCAGCTGTATTAATGGCAGAAGTATTTAAACTTATCATATGTGTGTGCCTTGTTATGCAAGAGTCTGGTGGTGTGGAAAAGGGTGCACTCTCTATGTACAATATAGTAATATTAAATGTCAGAGACACATTAAGAGTTTGTGTGCCATCATTTTTATACATTGTACAGAATAACTTGCTGTATGTATCAGCATCTAACTTAGATGCAGCCACTTACCAGGTAAAACATTCTACATTACATATTTATAAATGTGTTAAGATGAATGTATGTCTATGTTAGTTACTTGTATTTATTGAAATTAGGTACACACATCATTTTTATTCCTGGATAAAGGATGTTATTTATCCAGGTATCTGTACCCTATTCTAAATGCATTCAGAATTGAACAGAAAATAATAGATAATTCCTTTTATTTTGAAATATAAACTCATTAATAATCTGTGTTTAACAACCTGTAAGTAACCTGCATACAGGTGTTGGTTCTTGAAGAATAAAACTATGAAACCCCTTTTTCCAAGGATGGAAAATCATCAAGACTTTCTTTTGTAACATGTTGAGATATCATAAAACAAGAAACTATTATTTTTAATATTACATTTTAAAGAAAATATTATTTTCATTCCTAAATAATCACTATTATTTTTAGGTGACATATCAATTAAAAATACTAACAACAGCCTTTTTTGCTGTTCTTGTATTGAAAAGACAGCTGAAGAAGTGGCAGTGGTGTGCATTAGCAATCTTAGCAGCTGGAGTAGCTCTTGTACAACTTTCCTCTACAGAAAAAGCAAACCTTGCAAAGTCACATTTACCAGAGCAGTCCAAAATATTAGGATTTAGTGCAGCATTGGCAGCTTGCTTCATATCTGGTTTTGCTGGGATATACTTTGAAAAAGTTCTTAAAGAATCAGACATATCCGTAAGTTCTTTTCTATCATGTGAAAGTTATGAGTATTCTATCAAATTAATTTTTGTAGTGCTTTACAAATTGGTACCACATTTGCTAATGTACAATATTTTTGCTATTTCAAATACTTTGGATGATAAGTCAGCTGTGCCCTGTGCAGCCTAGACTATTAAAATATCTTTTTAAAAACTTCCAACTTAATGTTTGTTTACAGGTTCAATTTACATAACAAACAATATATAAACAAAAGATCTAGCTCAGGGCCAATTTGTTTGAGTGCAATTAGTCCATTGAAATGTTACATTTTTTAGGCCTAACCTTGCGTTTTTTAGAGGACGCAATTTTATTTTTTTGATGTGTAGGGGGGGTCAGTATAAAGCTAAAACCAAGTTTGTGGGGTCGCCACCCTTGTCCCCCGGCCGCCATCTTGAAAATAGGGGTTGAAATGGTTTTTACGATATATCTCTTAAACTATTAATTTAATAAAAAAAAATTGTTAGCATTTTTTGTTGCAAATTAAATTCTCTACAACTTTGGTCCAGAAACTTTTAGTCGTAGAACTATAAATAAAAAAGTTATAAGCGAAAATGTTCAGAACCTTCAGGCCTTACTACCTGTTATTTCGTAGCGTTTCTTTATATTTTCTGAGAACATTTACCATAGAAATGTAAATATTTTTTTATACCATCAGAAAGTAGAGATTTCAACAAACAAAAAGACCACCGACTTTTTTAAAAAAAGTGATATTTTGACGCGAGAATTTTCGATTGAAAATTAGGGTGTTTTTTCGATATTAAGTCAAAATAAGGTAAAAAAAATATTATTTTAAATAAAATAAATTACAGTGTGTTTGGGACGTAAAAAGGCAAGTTTTCACCAAAGGAGATGTTCCAAAAATGTATGGAGCCTGGGCTAGCACTATGTACACTAAATGTAAATATCGCTATACAATGTAGTAACCGTTTTTTGATGTTAATTTTCTATAAATTGGCTTCGTTCTATTGTACATTAAAATTAACTCGGTCTATTCTATTCTATTTTTATTAATGGCAAACTATGTCGAAACTAGTGTCGACAATTCTGCCAATGACGGGTGAAATGAGAAGCAAGTAGTGATTGAGAAAAATCCAAAAGAGAAACAAAAAATTTAAAATGTGTTGTTAAAGTTGATCTTCTTGAAGAACTTATTGGGTTAGTAGGACGACACTGAAACAAACAGAAATATACATTTACATAAATAAAAATAAAAAATTAGTTACATTGAACATAAAACATATACCACAACCAAAAAAACGGTGGCCTATAATTAAGGCCACAGTTTATAATTTAATGTTGTTCCGATGTATAAAAACCAACAGCATCTGGAGCAGTTCTGGACAGGAGTGAGTTAAAAGGGAAGGGAAGTTGATAGGGAGAGGAATCTTTAGTTTTTGGAGACAACTGTATAGATCAAGTGATGAGTTGTTGGGACAATTAAAGAATATGTGGTCCAGGTTACCCTCGTCTAATCCGCACTCGCAGAGGGACGAGTCCTGCACCCGAATTTTACGTAAAAATACCGGAGTACAACAATGGCCTAGACGTATTCTGCATAACACTGAAATTACCGGCTTTGGATATTTTTTGAAATTAAAAAACCACGGTCTTGGTTTTATGGATGGTTCAATTGCGTAATAAAACCTACCCTTTTTTTGGCCAGAGATGTTCCACCATTCCTGCCATGAGGTTACGAGACTCAATTTGGGAAGGTTTAGCAGGTCATGCCCTTGAAGGGAGAAGTGTGCAAGGTCAGCCGACACGGATGTGCATGCATCTTTGGCTAATGCATCGGCACATTCATTGCCCGCTATACCGCAATGACTAGGTATCCAGACTAGTTGGACAATTTTCTCCTGTTGAGCACAGGATCATAGGGATTTCTTTATGTTCATAATAATAGGACTGTGAAGTTTGGATCTAAAGGGATTTTGGGAAAGGGCTTGGAGACAGCTAAGGGAATCTGTGAAGATAACGCCAGAGTTGATCTCGTGGGATTCTATAAACAGACAAGTTTCCAATAATGCCACACACTCGCCTGTAAACACGGAAGACTCCTTAGGGCATCTGAATTTCAAAATAATTTTGGAGTTCTGGTAGTATACCGCGGCTCCGGTATAACCACTACTCGTTGATTTAGAAGCGTCAGTGAAAAATCTTTGAAACCCAATCCATCGTTCACCCACCACCGCATTAAAGGCCGAATTTGCCGATGGGGAGTTTTTTGAAATGCCTAAATTATAAAATATTTGGGGAGTGAAGCAAAGTACTTCGTAGGAGTAATTAAAGAGAGGAAGCTTGGGATAGTGTGCAATAGGAGGTTCTAAATTTTGAAAAAATCGGTATGCTTTTAAAAAAAGGGGGATTTCTTTATGTTGCCAGTATTTAGAATTTCGACAAAGAGTATCTAGCTCTCTAAGTTTTGGAATAAGGGGGTGGGAAGTTTTGGTAATAGCCCTGGATAAAAAGCGGGAAGCCAGATACTGCCGCCTCAGGGCTAAAGGAGGTTCGGCGCATTCAACCTGTAAGGCGTTAATGGGCGACGACTTCATTCAACCTGTGATGATCCGAAGGCATTGAGACTGGATCCTATCTAAACCGGCCAAGGCACCTTTATTACAGGGGTTCAACAAGTGTGACCCAAATTAACTCGGTCAAAGAGAGCAACCCGAAATAAATATGGTGGATCAGCAATATGTGAAATGTCACTATGACAATGACATTTAATTGATGTGTCGTAATATCTGCGAAAAAAATCAAAATACGAATTCCGAAAATACTTGGGTTTCGTTATAGTTTTATTAAATAGGACTACAGGATATTCTACTCGATTGCGGCAGTACATCTTATATTACCAATAGTGTCAAGAGGAGCAAGAAAGTCAAACTGTCAGAGTCGTCAAACGTCATGTCAAACACAACTGTCATGGCTGCCATAAAAATAGGGTTAACTTATTAAAAAACTTCGTAAATAATCATTTGTGTACACCTATACTTTTCTTCAAATTAATTTGTTTGTATTTTCATGAAAATTCCCTATTTTTTTTCCTATTTATCTATGTGTGTACATGGTGGTAGCCCAAAATCAAACATCTCCTTTCGTGGAAAAAAAATAATTATTGTAAAAGATAAAAATTAAACTCCAAAAACTAGACGGCACGTTTGGCGCAGTGGCTGAGCAATTGGCTGCTGCGCGGCGTGTCGCGGGTTCGATTCCCGCACGGGACAACTAAAATTGTTCCGGGTCTGGGTGTTTGTGCATGTGTAATGTATGTTTGTAAACGCACCCACGACACAGGAGTAATTCCTAGTGTGGGGCAATGTTTTATTTAAAATAAAAAAAATAAATAAAAAAAACTAGGTTTTTTGAATTTTTCACATAAATCTTGAGGTTATGTGAAAAAGTGTCAATACAAAAGTTGTAGGTCTTTTTATTACCTACAATTTTGCCATTTAACTTTTTTTCATAGGACTTGTAGTTTTGCCGGAAATTGAGATAAACCATTTTTTTAACTTTAACCCCCCTCTCCCCCCACTTCCCGACCTCAGATCGCCCGTAATTTATTTTTCCTATCATTTTTATTATATTCTCCTCCTTTTCCAATGGGTTTCATCCTACTATAATTTTATTCACTTTTTACCGTTTTTAGAGGCTAAAAGCACTGGCCTATTACTTCGGAGCGCTGTAAAACCTTAGCTATTGACTTAATGAAAAATGTTTTACATAAAAGTTGTTCCTCGTAAAACGATCTACAAAAATGGTCTAATATCATTTTTTCGTAAAATGATAAAAAAAAGTTATATCGTAAAATATATATTTTTTTCTGGAATTCTGAACATTTTCGCTTATAACTTTTTTATTTATAGTTTTATGACAAAAAGTTGCGGATCAAAGTTGTAGAGAATTTAATTTGCAACAAAAATGTCAAGATTTTTTTAAATCGGATAAACAGTTTAGGAGATATATCGTGAAAACCTTTTCAACCCCTATTTTCAAGATGGCGGCCGGGGGACAAGGGTGGCGACCCCACAAACTTGGTTTTAGCTTTACACTGACCCCCCCTACACATCAAAAAAATAAAATTGCGTCCTCTAAAAAACGCAACCCCAAATGTAACTTTTCAATGGACTAAATGTAATGAATGAACAAAAGAACAGTTGTCTGTATTGAATTGAACTTGTTTGTTTCAGGTGTGGATGAGAAATGTACAGTTGAGTTTACTGTCATTGCCATTTGGAACTATCACCTATCTTGTAAATGAAGGAACTGGAAATAATTTGCTAAAAGGCTTTGACGGTTTTGTCTGGTATCTAGTCATATTACAAGCAGCTGGTGGCCTCATAGTTGCTGTGGTTGTCAAATATGCAGATAATATACTAAAAGGGTTTGCAACTTCTGTTGCAATTATCATTTCCTGTATAGCATCAATTTACATATTTGATTTCAACCTAACTGTACAGTTTGCTGTTGGCACAATGTTTGTTATTGTATCAATTTTCCTGTATGGTTATGTACCCAAGAAACCTGAGCCACGGACATCTCTAAATGTATGATCATTTCTATGATATATTTAGATTAAGAACCCTTTTTATTTAGAGTATTTTATCATTGCCTGTTTATTAAAAAGCTTGCCTATTTTCATATGACTTCCAAAAGAAGAATGATAATCATTAACTATAAAAAGAAAATAAAGTTGACCCTGGATCAATTTAAAACACTAATAGAGTATATTAAGGATTTTTTTATAAATCCTTATTTGAACAGCAAATATCCAAAAATATTATTTGGAGATCCATGATAACCAGTGAGTGTGTGGTAGCTGATATTTTGACTATAAATACTTAAACTTTTTACAAGATACAAATTAATAATTTAGTTTATAGTGGTCATCAATTTGATTAATAATAACATTTTAGTACCTATGTAATTATAACATTTATACATTTTTATTAAGAATATGACATGCTAGTTTATGTACATTATGCTAGATAAGTTTTATGAAATGTCTATTGGCATTAAAAATATTTTCGTAAGGTAAGTAAGATTGAAATTAAAAACAGAATCAAAAGCAGAATCTATGCTAATTTATATTTATAAGTAAACATGTTAATAAATTATTTTCAACTTAATATGAATTTATAATCTTTCTCTTCCTCATTTGTTCCAGCCAATTAGCAAGTTGTTGTTGAGGAGTTAATGGATTCCTTTTATAAAAGTCTACAGGTGGTTTACCCTCTTCCAATCTTACAAAATAATGACTGAATTGATATCTTACTTCTCCCATACGTCCCCTGGCATGTCTTCTAATTCCTTTTATCACCATTCCTTGACCACTAAATGATTCAGCTGAAACAGGAAAATACATTTTTAATCGCTATATTTTTTATTTGCTATGTTCTGAGTAGGTGTAAATATAATGAATGGTGTTACAAAACATGCAATATTGAATGGGGTACATTTTGGCTGAGGTAGCTTAGTGGCTGGTATATAAATTAATTTAAATCTAACCTGTTGGGGTTCTTGCTCAATATTAAGGAAATTGTAGATGTTAAACTAGTTGTTTACTTACCTATCCACAAATTACTCCTAAATTCTACATTATGTTCCTTTACAGCTAGATCTTGAGCTTCAAGTATGGCTTCCTTAACAAATATTGCTCCTTTTTTATTCACAAAGCTCAGTTGTTTTACAGCCTCATCCACTGTCATTCCTCTGACAAAACTAGCGATATACCACAGCTTTTCAGGACTATACTTGATATTGGTCTTCTGATGGCATACAAACTAAAAATATTAAATTATTGTGATTAAAATTAATTTGTGGATTTACATGAGTCATTAATAAAAAAATGTTTTTTATTTTAAAGCTTTGAACGCCAAGCCTGTCACAAGTGACCACCAAACTATAGTTTTTGCAGTGTGTCTGCAGCAAGGCGTTCAATGTGTTAATCACATTCTTCCCTTTAAAATGTATTTATCTCTCAAAATAAAGACATGAGCTCTATATTCATTTTGTTATTTCAGGAACAAGACAAAAGTGATGCTGATAAATTTTGAGAAGATTTCACATCAAGTTTGATAAATATAAATAATAAAATATTAAGTTTAACTCATTCTTGCTAAGATATTATTTGAACTAATGCTTTTAAATACCAATCCTGAATGTAGGAAAAATACACTAATCTATTGTTTGGAAATTCCATTAAGGGTATAAGGGATATAATATGTAGGTGGTCTCTGAGATGTCTTTGTGTATAGTTCATTCATCAAACAATAAATTTATGAACATCATTGGATGTTTGATTAGCCCGTTTATTTTCATGATTCTTTACACGTACCTCACGGTAAACATACAACCATCTCATACAATCATCATGAATCTCTATAAACACCCTAGATCGCCAGCTATTTATCACATCTATCTAGTAGTGGTAAACTTACCGCTGGTCTCGGTTCCTCTTCGGGTGATTGTGGAGCATATATTTTGTTGTTATACTTTAAAAATCTTTTGGGTGTATCTGATTTTGACCATGCCAAGACCGATGAGCTGGTGTGGATATGTTTTACCAGATTCGTTTGTGAACTAGTTACGCACAGATTCTTTAATAAATTGTACATTTTATTTTAAAGTAGTTAAATAATTATTATGTTATTACGTACTTGTTTTAACACTTTTTCAATCATTTAAATAACCTAATTCTGTTGCGTTAATTTGTCAAAATATTTTTTCTCGTCAATGTCAATTACAGCTTGGCAAAAAAGAGTAGAAATTAATAGGGGCGCCACTTTACCGTTCGTGTGGCAACCCGCTGCGACCGCATAGCGTACAATCCTATCGTCTTGATACTAACCTGTAATTCTATAATTAATTAAAATCAGTAAGTATTATAAAATGTAATAACAAGTATTCACGTCATGTAACTGAATACAAATTACTTATAAGCACTAATAATGTAAGCACTCCTGTGTTTACAATTTTTTTTGGGTATAAAAAAAGGCGTATGAATATAGCGTTATTATATTTGATTTCAATAAATCTTCCTCTAAATATTCCACGCCCGTCACATCCATGTCTTGGCTAGAGCTAGCCATAAACTCATCTGAGTCACACTCAGATTCAAAGGCACTGCGCTATCATGTTGGAGATTGATTCCTAAACGTTTTATGTCCAAGTACGAGCCCTCTCATAAATTCATAATACTCCTTTTCTATTTTGTTAACATGCTGGCATGAATTCTTTTGAACTCCTACTGGGTTATAGATTGAAATGCACGTTCGGTGCTTCCTATAAAGATAAGAAAATTGATTAAACCTCTATCAATATTAAACGTAAAAAGTTTACGGTACCTATCTATTTTTTGTGATTTTTAAATGCTAGTTATAACAAGTATTATATTATCTTGTGATCACACTCATAGATAAAGTTATGTAGAAATCGAATTTACATATTGCAGAGTATCAAGGCTCAAGCCACTCAAGTATCAATATTAATCTAGTCGCGCTATACCAAAGTGTCAAAGACAAAACGTAAACATAACCTATATGCTCGATGTTTATTGTTCAAAATTTCACTTATTTCGTATTCAAGCAATTCAAAACAAAATAGAGATCATAAATTAACACTTGATACAACTAAATACAACAAAACAAACTCTTACATACCTGTCATAATGGCGGTACTTTGGTAAATATCGTTGAGATCGGAAAGAAGACTTTAAGCCTCATGTTCGACCAGATATCGCCAATAAACATTATAAATTGTTTCCTTGCTAGTACTCCGAATGGTTTTATTTATTATAACGTGGTTTTATTAACGTTTTGATGGTCGAAATAAAAAAATAAGTAACTCGCGAACTTTGTTTACATCGAACGACACAGAACCACAGAGTATATAAACAGAACGACATTAATTGCCAGGGGCTGCCAGCAATAAAAAAAATTAGTTCCGTTTCTAGACTTTTTTGCCAAGCTGTACACTTCTTGTCAATGTCCACGACATGAGTAGAGAGAAGTATGGATTGTAGAGGTAAGGAAACCTATCTCCATTTATGAAAAGTGTGAGATTGAGGAGCTACTTCAGATTTTTCCACGAAATATTGCCCAGATTTAGTTAGTAGGTGCTGAGAAAATTTTGTAAGCTAAATCCCGGAATTTGTAGTAAAATATAAAAAAGTTATATCGATGTAAAGGTGGTTTCTCAATCTAAACATTTGAACTGAGGAGCCACCTCGTAACACCGAAAGTATTGAATGTACATTTATGTAGTTTTTTTTTTGTATCATTCAGTAGTAATTGAGTCGAGTGCCTACAAAAAATCTTGATTTTGTAGTGCTAATATAAAAAAGATACAACACTTTTAATGTGGCTCCTCAATCCATACATAAGACCATTTTACACAAAAGTATTCAGCGAATTTATAAACACTTAAGTACTTATAATTTAGTAGTAGTTGAGGTTGAATTGGTATTTCAGTAACAAATCAGTAGGACTGACTGGATTTAATGAATTTAATTGGCTCTTCAATCCTGACGCTCCGCGTATAAATAATTGACTGATTTTAAATAAGTAGACTATGGATGAATTCGATTACTAACTAATTGCATGGCATGACATGGCTATTTATGAATATGGCTGGTGAACTAACGCTAGCCATCATTTTGAAATGTCATTATTAGTGATACCGGTCAAGGGATTTTTCACCCCACTATACAGTTGTATTCGCTAATACTAGACTTTGTCTTCGAATTAGGAAAGGGCTATGATGATCTACGATGCCTCTAGTGTTGGAGATATCCATCGGCCGAAGTGACTACTTTATAATCTGGTGAGTCTCTACTTGTGGAGCCACGACAAACATCCAAATGAGTGTTAAATGTTTAACTATTAAATTTTAATGTTCCCAATTTTAAATTATTATTGTTACGTAAATGACGAATTACTAAATTGCTACTTATCGTGTCATGATTTACTTAAATAAATGGACATTTTCATTAATTGGTATCATTAACAGTGTCATTCCAAAATGACAATATTAGTTCCAGTTTTCACCACATTCAAATAGATCCATGTCTGACTATACGTGTCATATCTACTATTAGTCTGTGGTACGTGTTTATATACTCTGTGGTACCGTATTTCAGTTGTTTTGGACGAATTTTATATGAATTTTATCAATTTTATCAGAAACTTGGTGTCCTCTCTGTAAACTTTTACCTCATGGCATAAATACCTGAAATAATTTATTGTGAGTGACTAATAAGACTGCGTCGTATGAATCTTGAAAATGCGAGTAGTCTCTTGTACAATTCGTTCAAACTCATAGCTAAACGCTATGAATATGTATTATTTATTTTTTGACCATCTGTAGTATCAAATTATAGATAAATCACAATGTGTGATATCTACATAGCTGTTGTATGTTCTTCGAACATGAATCGTAGTATGGAAGCTCACGCATTTCTTGCGAAAAAAGGTTTTAAAGTCAAATCTTATGGCACAGGAGAAAAGGTTAAGTTACCAGGTGCGTCTGCAGATCGGCCGAATTGTTATGAATTTGGAGTTCCCTATGACGATATATACAATGATTTGATGGAGAAAGATAAAGTTTACTACACACAAAATGGTATACTGCACATGTTAGATAGAAACAGAAGAATTAAACCCAGTCCAGAGAAGTTTCAGATATCAACTGAGCGATTTGATGTCATAATTACTTGTGAGGAAAGAGTATATGATCAGGTCATAGAATGGTTTGGTTCAAAGAGGTCTGTTTACAATCAACCAGTCCATGTTGTAAACATGGATATACAAGATAACCATGAAGAAGCTACTATTGGTGCATTTTTAATAAGTGACATGGTCACAAAGATGGCTCAAAGTGATGATTTAGATAATGATATTGATGAACTATTGCATGAGTTTGAAGGGAAGTGTCACCGGCCAATTCTGAATTGTATTATGTTCTACTAGCATATTAAGACATATACTAGCCAAATTAAGGAAAACAAACTATGCTTCCAATATCCAAATAATTGACAATGTTATGGACATAATATGTGTGCTATCCCTTTATTCATAAACAGTTATCTTCTAAGATATTATAATACCTACAATGTCTTCTCATTTATTCATATTTTTATGAGAGTTTTACAGTTTGCAATTGATAAATCTTCAAAGAATGTGTTATGAATAAGGGTTCAGCTTTGTATTTGACTTAAGGTCATTATTGTTTTAAATAAGTAAACAGCTAGTTAATAAACAGTGACCAATTAACTTATTTTAAAAACAATTTTGTACTTTAATGGAGCAGTAATATTTGTTATTTATTTAACTTATCAAACTGAATAACATTTTGAGTTCTACCTATGAAGACTAACTAATGTCCTTAATATTCTTTAATGAATTTATTCTGTAAAATGTGTTTTGATTTTTATAAAAGTATAAAATATTTTTTATATTTATTTTATTTATGATGACTTCCTTCCCTAAATGTTGACTACAGTACACAGTATGATTGTATAGGTATACTAGTAATCCAAAAACAAATTATGGTATCCATTATCAGACATGGCTCTTTATTAGAATGAGGTGAAAAGTGAGACTTACACTCACCTTGGAATGTCACTGTGATATGTCAATGTCCCATGAACTACAAGGCAATTACAGATTACCCACCAATCTATTTAAATGTCTTGTTTTCCCAATTTTTTTTCATTGGTCATGACAATATTTCGGATTAATTATAATTTTAAAAACATCAAAAATGGCAATTAGTTTCTTGTCGCATGAAGTAAACAATATTTGGAAATACAAATAGCAGTGATTACTCTGTGGGGGCAAACCAATCAGATTAATATAAATGGGGCCGCGGTAATTCTTTTGAACAATCCCGCGAACCTTACAGGTTCTAGTTTCCTTAATTAAGCTTATCGTCGATTACAGCCGAAAAGTACGAAGTGCGTCGCGTCGAGTTGTCGTCGCATTAATCCTTGTGCATCCATCTCATACGAATAAAATCGAATCGTTTATTTATCGTAACTCTTCAACGAAATACCGACTACGGCGAAACAAAAAGGAGGGTTATGATTGCGTGATGTGATGGATAGCTTGGATGAAGAAAAGTTTATATTTCAGGTAGGTACCCTACCTACCTACCTTTTGATGAAGAAGTCAAATTGACAAGACTTAAGAATACTTAAACAATTTAGGTGCGAAATTTAAATTTAAGCTAACTACCTAATATCTCCATTGTAATATCTTTGATATCTCCCTGCTCAAAACGTGGCCAACACGTGGCCCCACCCTAGCTCGTCGAGCCGGCCCGCGAGCTGAGCTAATAGCTTTAAAATTCCCGATTATAATAATCATATATATTCTGATCCAGCCTGTCCCTTGCTGTCCTCCCCCAGCGACGCCCTAAGCCGAGGCCCGTACCCCACTAGGGGGTGCCCTTAGCGTGTAGTCGCTTAGTTTTGTAAGTTAAGCCCTGGCTGGAGGCCCTAAATTCATTTAAGGCACTTCACAGGCAAGCCCGGTTAAGCAGTCGACGACCTTCTAGGTTGACCTGCGAGATGCCATACAAAAAAAAAACACGTGGCCCCACACGCACTTGGCCGGTTTTTCCGTTTAAAAGCAATGTTGTAACTAAGTAGGTCATATTGCCATTATTTTTTACTTTTGTTTATTCGCATTACGCATGGACAATCTTTTTTATAACTGTACCAACTTTCAAGTTGATAGCATTAGTAGTTGATGAAATTATCATCTGTGACAGACAGACATACAGACGAAGTGAAGCCATAAGGGTTCATCCGGGGTTTTTAAGAAATTCGTATTTATAAGCACAAAAAAATAGACTACAAGCAAAGCGTGCATGAAATTTTATGTATATTAGGCCCTTTCCAGACTTGTCAGCGCAGCAGTGGCGCTGCATCGGTTTGCTTACACAATACCGAAAGCTTACCGAGCGCCTGTATTTCAAAGAGCTTGTCCTGATTGTCGCGGCGGCGGCGTACGCGTGGGCGGCGTAGCACAGATTGGGCTTGTCTATCTTATCTTACTCTCTGCATGCACACAGTGGCAGTCCGAGGGGTCACAGGGGTCATGACCGGGGGTCAAAAATCGTACACATATAATTGTACTAAACAAACTCCTAAAAATAAATAATTTATGAAAATTATTATTGCAATTAACTTTCTACATTGATAGGCTGTTGATCGTAATAGATCATTCAATTTGGGATCTTGCTTGAAAACTTTGACTGCGGCCAATTTTGGTTGTTGATGACTACTCCCCCCAAATATTTGGCTGGGACCGTGCCTGCAAGCACGTCCGTCCAGTGGCCTCTCGACATTTTACCGAGCGAGACGAGCGCGCCGAGTCTAAAATGGCGGACATTCATCCTGTTCTAGTATTAATAGTAGAAAAGTATCCGGAATTATACAATTATAAAATGAGGCTGAAATCGCTTTGTGGATTTTGAAAAATTACAGAAATAGCAACCCGGAGTCCAGAAGTTGTTGGTGTAACAACCCCGTGCTTGGGAGGACACGCTTAGCTGTCGTCCCCGGCTGCTATCTTGAGAGCAGTTGTTGTTACATTTCCATGACAGAGGCCGTCAGACGTATTTAAGAAAACTCTGACACCAGAAATTGCCAGATTAGTAAAACCCAGTGGCGTAGCTACCTTGGGTACCCGGTGCGGAAGTTGGTAGTGTCACCCCATCGAAAGTAAAAAGCAATAAATTTTATATGAAATGAAATAATCAATCTTTTTAATCTTCACAAAACAGCATTTAAGTTTCTATTTTTTTTTTCTTTTTATTATCTACTAGCTTCTGCCAGCAACTTCGTCCGCGTGGAATAGTGGTGCTCCGCTCCTATTAGTCTTAGTGAGATGATATATAGCCTATAACCTTCCTCGATAAATGGACTATCTAACACTGAAAGAATTATTTAAATCGGACCAGCGGTCCTGAGATTAGCGCGTGAAACAAAAAGGACATTTCCCTTCACTGCTCTGCTCCTATTGATTGTAGCGTGATGAAAAGTATACTATAACCATCTCAGGAGTATGACAAATAATTGTACCAAGTTTCGTTAAAATCCGTCGAGTAGTTTTTGTTTCTATAGAGTTTATACAGACAGACAGACAAAAATTTTACTGATTGCATTTTTGGCATCAGTATCGATCCCTAATCACCCCCTGATAGTTATTTTGGAAATATATTTTATGTACAGAATTGATACACTAGATAGACTCTACAGATTTATTATAAGTATATATTACTATAATAATACACGTTTAACAATTCACGCGAACCAAACAACACACTTCACGAAACAAATGAGAAACGTTGCAACTGAGACGTCAAAGATCGCGAGTATGGGACGGGGAATCGCCCACGACAGCGTCAGGCTCTTTTGCGGGAATCCCCAAATTATACATAGAGCTGAGCTAGTGCTAGAGACTGGGTGGGGGTCATTCCAAAAAAGGTGACACCCGGTGCGGACCCCCCCCCCTTTGCTACGCCACTGGTAAAACCAGCACAAAATTTGCCCACATGATAAGGTGTTCCTAACATTTGCACCAATGTTCACATAACCTATTTGGACTAACTTGAAAACCGACTATACTATTTACATTATAATTCTTGTAGCTAGTAGCAGTAAATTATTAAATTGACTCCATTTTGACAGATCTTTAATTACAGTTCTTCCGTTCCACGTATACCTAAGTAACTGCATACTTTTTTGGTGCAAAACTGACTGTAACAATGACAATTTCTTTGTAATATAGTCTAATAAAAAATATCATGATTTTTCTACAGCATAGAATGGATGTTTTTTTTTTGTTTTTGTACTAGACCGATTGTGGAATCCGCCCATACGCAATAGGGTGGCCTATTGCGTATGTGCGGAACAACGGGCCTACGACCTTGTTTCTGAAAAGATGCACCCTCTCTTCACATAATATCTACTTAGGACTTGGGTTTTAAAATAGAAAAACTGTTGTGTTAAATATGAAACAATATATTATAAGTTTCAGTTAACATGTAAATAATGATAAGGAATGTTTTTGATATTAAACAGCATCGCTAAGCAATAAATATAACTAAATAAGTAGGTTTTTATTTATCTACTTCATTATAATATAATTGTACTTTTTTATTTGACCTTAACTTGTTAGATAAGTTTTGTAGTAGCATCTCGTCATCTAAATAACGGTCAGTCAACTCAGTTGCTTAAAGATCTTGTCCTTCAGCTCATAATATCTGTTCAATCTTATTTCAGCATATCTGAAAAAAAAGTTAAAGCTAAGTTATGGTTTGAATTAAATAAAATACCAAAATATTTTCAATAATAATATTACGTAGAAGCTAAAATTTTATCATCTCGTAATCAGAATAAGAAAAAAAATACAGTTTTTTTTTCTATCTTTTAGTTTTTGGACCGATTGCTCTTAAATTTATATCTGATCTTTTTTAGTCATATCACCCTCGTAAATGTTTTTTATTTAAACAATTTAAAAACACTATATAGCGATATACCAATAATAAAAACGAATCGTTACATACAAAGTCTTATTTATTTTTTAGGTCATGTTTTTTGTGTATTAAATAACGCTATATTCTTCCCTAGCTTTTAACACTATCGGGGTGTAAAACGTATTACCTCCTAAATACCTGTTCTAATAGCATGATCTTTATAATGCGAGAGTGTGTATTATAAATAACGGTATATTGTCGTACAATTTCAATCAATTCGTCCATACTTGGAAGCAAAAAATATAATCTATTTATTTACGAAATAAACGGACAACTGACGCGTCAGGAACTCAGGACACAACACTGGCGCGACTTGACGATCTGACGCGAACTGGGATCGCTTCTGGTGCGATATGTCAGATCCCATCACGACACGTCAGATTACATAAACGTTACCATAAAATGTATGATACTGATTCCGTTCTGATGAATCACGGACACGACACGTGAGACAAATATAAAACCACCTTACATAGAGACATACATAAATTTATGACTGATTAATAATAATCTATACTTTAATTAATGATTAATAATATTCTGCAGGGCATCTTAAGCCGGGGAGTAGCGACTCCGCGGGCCTAGGTAAGTACCGAGTGCTAGGTAGGTATCAATCGCATCTACTGTTTTGAAGCATAAAATTAAGTTTAATGTTTTTAAGAGCGCTGATTACGAAATGACATGTTGTTATGGATGCAAGATGACGGACTCGAATTTTCAAGTAAATTGATATGGGTAACATTTTCGAACATTAGGGATGCCGATTACGAATAACGGTCATTTTACAAGTCCAAGGCGTACTTATGAATAGACGGCGCTGTATGTAATATACGCAGACGAAGTCGCGGGCAAAGTTCTAGTTACATATGTATAAATCATTAAGTAGATATTAAATAATAGCCTATTAATCTATTAATATTTAGAAACGAAAAAAAATAATGTAAATTCACCTTCCAAAATCGAAGTCTATATCGGAGTGCTCATACTGTACAAGTGACCATATTCCCCAAAGGAAATGAGAAAGCAATGATAATTGCTTCACTTCTGTATACACTTTGTATACATGCGCATCAGAAGGATGATCGACATCCAAGTATATTGCAAGGTATACTTTGATCCACTCCAATTGGAACTCTTCGCAGGGATATTTGTCGTAGTCGATGTCTTCTATGGAAAGACCTAAAAATAATTGGATTACATGGTTATCAGTTACTATAACAGTAAAGAAGCCACGCTTTTTGTACAACGTGTAAACTTAAAATTTTTAACCATTCTCGATATTTAATTTGGTGAAGTAAAATTTCATTTCCTGATAGTAGTAATTTTAGTTATTTCTTTGTTAATGTACTCCACGAAGTCTGCTGCTTAGCTTAGCTGTTACCTGCAGTAGATACTATCTAGACACGCGGTAGTGTGTCCAGCCAGTCCTCCATTTACAAAAAATATCCCAACAAAAATATAAATGTGAAAACGGGTGCCAAGTTATGACTTTTTAAATTTGAACAGTCAAATAATTATCACAAAGCAAATAGCTTATGTTCTATTGAATCTAGAAATACTAATCCCAGCGAGAGGAGAGCATTTATGTCAAATAAAAATGGGTTGATAAAATTAATCATTGGCTTAAAAAAATTACCAGCTTTCTGTAAGTTGCTTAGTGTTCACTGTCCACGTATTCCTATAAAAGTTTATTTATTAAAACTATAGAATATTAAAATTTGTTATTTGTACTCACCAACAAACTCATTGAAGTGATTGGCTATATCATACGCTTGGTAGCAGTACGCAGCGTATTCATAATCAATGAAAGATATTGTCCCTTCATCTTTGTTGTATATTACGTTTCCTAGAAGCAAATCATTGTGAGCAAACACAATTGGACTTTCAGTTTTTGATAGATGCGACTTAAGACGCTCGTACTCTATCCTTAGTTTTGTTACTGAGCTGAAACTATTTGTGAATCTATAAAAAAGAAAAATATTTTTTTAGTTGTAGATAAATTTTAGTATTATCGCTACTTGCAAAATCTGTAACTATTTATTTATATAATATACATTTTTGGTACCTGTGTGTACCTACGCGTTATACTTGGTTTTAAGTTTCTCCGTGTGACTATTGTGTACAAAACAAGAGATTTTGTTTTTAGGCTTTAGGTAGGCTGCGTTTTCAAACTGAGTGCAGTACCGTCTTTACCATAAGGGCACTCGGGGCCCGAGCCCAGGGCCCCCATCGTCACGGGGCCCCCAGAAACGATAATATTACACTACACTTACAGTAAGCAAACTATTATTTTTATTATTGTGTTGCTCATACCTATTACTGAAAAAATCGCGTTCTAACAACAGATTAAATTTCTTTTCTAACTTATTAAAAAATCATAGCAGTTTTTTTGTCATTCGGTTATTTTTCTTTCCAATAGGGCCCCAAATTCTAGTGTGCCCCAGGGCCCCGGCATAGCCTAAGACGGCGCTGACTGAGTGAGAACTATTTTGAGTCGCGGTTTTGGTAGAAGTTAAATAAATTGAAAGTTACTTATCATAAGTACCAGTAACTACTTACAATATTAGTTTAGTTACTAACTTTGATAAATAAAATTGGTTTATGAAAGAATATGCGTTTACCTACTAACTCTTTTACTAAGTACTTGCCTTACCTGGCTTGCTTATCTTCCGATGAATATGGATTTGGGAGTAAACTTAAAAATTGTTCAATCTTATCCCAAACAAACGATTCTTTCGGTACCTGTAACATAGTAAAGATAATATTAACTTGAATCTTTACAACACAGTATTGTTCAGATACTTAATTACTCTTGGTTCTAAAGTCTTTCTAGTTCGTATTAGAACCAGAGTCGAGACTTAAGCTAAGCACTACTATTCAACTAATCGGCTCCAGATTAAATCTGTCTGTCTCTTTACTGTAGAGCATACTGTATAAATAACAATAAAAAATATTATCGTTATTGTAAATTGATTAAAAAAATGTTGTACACATGTGATCGTATCGTACGAAGTTTTATTAATTTGAAATCATTCTTATGGTCACTTATGGCTAAGCGTCACCGCGGAGGGGGTTGTGTGTGGGTGATGTGGACAGGGCTGGGCAAAATACATGCTTTGTTTTAATTGAAATACAAATTACAAAATACTCTATCGCAGGTAATTAAAATACGAAATACAAAATATCTTTAAGTAAGATAAATTTGAAATATAAAATACAAAATACAGTATTTTAGCTATTTTTAATTGAAATACAAAATACATATTTCAAAATACAAAATAAGTAAATCTAGACCAGCACGGGCTGAAAAGTTGAGGAAAACAAGATTAATTAATCACTAGACCAGAGTTTCCTTTCATGAACACTAGATTTATAAATGACAAACAGCCTCTCGTTGGAGAGTGAATAAACCTGCTAAAGAAAACCTGCTAAATGTATTTTAATGTTAAAATGTATTTTGAAGCCTCAAGTATTTGAAATACAAATTACAAAATACCTCGGCGTCAAGTATTTGAAATACGAATTACAAATTACATTTTAAGGAAGTAATTGAAATACAAATACTAAATACGTATTTGTATTTCAATTACGTATTTTAATTACAAGTTATTCAAATACTACCCAACCCTGGATGTGGATTAGATCAGTCAGACGCTCGGTTTGTGGAGTTTCATTCACAATATAGCGCTTTATCATGTCAGAATAGCATGCATTTTTAATAGACTTCATAAAAAGGAGGTTATCAATTCGACCCGTAGGTATATTTGTTATTGTTGGATTTCCATAATATTTTTGAATGTTACTCTTAAAGGGATAACAAGTTAACAAGTGTTAAATTTCACAAGTGTATATGTATGTATGTTTGTATGCGTATTTCTCGGGAACTATGATTTGGATTGCGAACATTCTTTATTGGCTTACGTTTACTTTAACTTAGGCAATAGTACAAACTTGGTAAGAGATAAAGTGGTAGGAGAGATACCAACACAAATAAATGCAGATAGGTATTCGACCAAAACAGTAAAAAGTGAGAAATAAAAAACTTTTAGGTACTAAAAATATAACAGATTTTTGTAAAAGAGAAAAATAATGTTAGTTTTTGCTGATACATCGCTCTAGAAGTCGGTGGCAAAAATACACAAATTAGTAACTTAGAGTTAGACACTGACTTTTGGAGCTGTTTCAGCAGAAACTATCGATGTTATTTCTTGTGAAAAGTTTTTGTGTAAACATTTTTACATAATAAAAACACTTAAAAGGGAAAAATAAAGGATGATGCCGATATCGGTAAGAATTTTTGATTTGAACAAAAGTTACCATGGCTGGTCCCAAATATTTGGTCGATTGCTTTCATAATCAGAATTCCTAATTAGGATTAGAATAACATAACAATGATAATATGTTTTACTTTTGTTAATAATTACAACATTTTAATTTTTTTTGTTAATCTATTTTATATCATATTTATGATAAACTTTTTGATTAGAAAGTCTTAATAATTTCAATTTTTTAATCAGTAGTATGAGTGACAACCCTAACGCTTTATCAGAGCGTAGGTAATAATTATAGCCGCAAACGGAGTTACCATGCTGTATAATTATTACTGCGGTTTTACGGTTTTTTTACAGACTGTTATGTTTATTTAATTTAGTAGGTACAGGGGATGGTGGAATAATATCTTGGTCTTTCGTGGGTACCTGGTACTTTATCCCAAATTTGACGGTGAATGTCGGAATGCGTTCGGAAATGACGTGCCTAGAACATTGTCAATTAAGGTATCTAGGAGGATTCGTACTGATTCCATGGATTTATGCTATACATACCATAATATATTTGCTATTTAAAAGGTAAAGTACGATACTTTAAGGTTACATACAATAGTACCTACCTACTTATAGTAGTAATTAATTAGTTTATAGTACGATACGACTTAACATAGCATTTTTTTCAATTATTTTTTTAAATAGTAGGTAGGTACCTAGGTGCTCAATTGCCATAAAATGTTTTAGGAGTTTACTTCTAGATTATAAATTACGAACAAAATAAGTCGTGTGTTGGAAGTGTAAGGAAAAGGGGAAATCCAAACGTGGACCCATATACCATATCGTCTGATCTTCAGCAGTTCCTCAGCGTGCGGATCTGACAAGCACTACCTATTTTATTTATGACATATTCCGGTCAAGGTTCTTAGATTAGTAGAAAACTATTTACCAAGATTATTTCTTGTATTAATGTACTGGTGGATGGAATGGGAGTAAGAAATATATTTTCTGTTTCAAGTAGACACTAACATTAAGAAATAACTAGATATAATTTGTGAGTCTTATTTTGTTGAGAGAACATTTTTATACCAGTCTCAAAAGATTCCAACACATTCATACCAACAACTAGATTTGATAACATACCTAATAATGTGAACACATAATAAAATATACTTCTGCTATTTGTCCAGATAAGACAAACTAAACTATCTTAAAGTATCGTAAGTACTAAAGTAGGTACATAGAGATAAAATATTATCGTATTAACTTTGTCTTGTTACTATACCGACACATGTACACAATACTGACATCTATCTGCATCAATATTACAAAGTAGTAGGTAAATCTGTAGTAAAAAGTCTCTGAAATCTGAAACAACTGGGCCGGTTTCAAACATTAATTAATAGAAAGCTAAGTACATTTTCTCTTATAAGTGCTATAGTTAGGGCTGCCATCACCCAAATCGTCGACCCTGAACTAAAATATAAAACCCCGGACATTTTGAATGAGTTTGATTATTGCCCCGGACTTTTCATCATTTGTTTTAATTTATTGCTTACCTTTCAATCAAGATCAAGCGGGATCGGATATCAGGAAAAAGTCCAGGATTTTTCCGGACACTTTGAAACCCGCCCGGACACACCCCGGACGCCCTCTAAACTAGGACAAATCCTGGGAAACCCGGACGAATGGCAGCCCTAGCTAGGCTACGTTACGTAGGTAGTGCGTCATTGTGCATTTTAAACGCAGATAAGGCCATAGACAAAAGTTAGTTTTATATAGGTACCTATTTAAATCAAGTTGTCTAGAAAAGATGACGAAATATTATTCGAGATCATCGGTGTCATTACTAGTCGGTCCCTAAGTGGATAAATGAATGATTGTCGGCCGGAAAAGACTGATAACCACTTGAATACCTATACCATCGAATGCGGGTTCGCCTACTCAAGACTAAGGTACCTCCATCCGTGAGGTCGAAACTCAAAACCACTGTGATGCAAGGATAAGGAGACTGGAGACGAATGATTTTTTACAAGTTTAAAAAGCGTCAGTCAAAAATTATATAACCCATAGTTTTTAGTTACAAACCGACTATAAAAACTAATCAAATTCTATGTTTGAGAATGATCTATGTAACTATACATACAAATCTGTATGTTCATCAATTCCATCTTTAGCAGTAATGATATACATAGGTACTAATTTTAGATTAACGATAAAAAATCTCTTGGTCATTTATGAGAGCCTAGTTCTTCGTGTTGGTTTGATACAAATTTTGGAGTATAATGGTGAAAACTATACCCAGATGTTATGTGAGCCTGGTATTTTGTGTAGAGTTTAAGGGACATTTGTTCAGTGGAACAATCCCTCAGTCTGATACTTTTTGGAAAAGTATTTTTCAGGCATTTTGTACTGTGAAAGCTTGAGGTCACACGATTTTTGTATGGTAGGTACGAAATACAGCTTTACCGGACAACTCCTTTTCCCAGAGACAGTGGGATGAGTCGCTATGCAGGTTGGTGCGAAAAAACCTTATTGAAACGTCTAACAACACTACTGAGCATGCTCGCCTTCTGGCTGTGGGAGAGTGGGAGTCAGTCAGGTCTTTGGCTTCACGCACTTCCATCACCCAACATAGGCACTGTACTGGGTGATACATACAACATTTCGGCGGCTACATGCTTGCGCCTCCGCGCTCCCTGTGGAACTGCGCACCGCTGCTAATGTGGCGAATCAGTGGACAACCATGGTCACCACGGTCTTTCCTACATCAAGGGCGCAGGTCGTATAGCACAGCACGCCAGCCTTAACGACATCATCCATCGTGCTCTTGTCATCGCCGGGGTGCCAGCCGTTCTAGAACCCAATGGCTTGGCACGCGACGATAACAAGAGACCGGATGGGATGTCTATAATGCCATGGAAGATGGGAAGGTCTCTGGTGTGGGATGCAACTTGTGTCGGCACCCTTGCTCAATCCCACTTTCCCAGTACGGCGGGCTGTGCTGGTGCAGGTGCAGAAAACCTTAAACGGCGCAAATATTTATAAAATTATATGTATTTTTGAGCCGTTTGGGGTTGAAACATTATAGGGGTTATTATACTTATAGAAGACTTACTATTTACGCATTTAAAAAGGGGGGGGGGAGTCTGAAGTACCCTAAAATTATATTTTTTTTAGTTTCTACATTTATCGGCTTGATTAAAAAGCTATGGAATACTAAATAGAAGGAATTCGCATGTACAAGATCCTATCGTAATCCATACAACACTAATCATATCTACGCACGGCATATTGACCTAGTAATGCGGCAAAAATCGTGTGTGGGCAATGTAATCAATTAACAGGTAAACGGTTACTAAACAGCGTTACACGAAAGATCGAAATGTCCCTTTCATCTGCACTTGACACTATCATAGCAGTCGGCAGACTATTTACCATTAATGATGAATAGCCACATATTTAAAAATGTAACATGAAGTTTCTTTTTCACGGATACTCAAGATACATGAGACAAATCATACCTTAGCAAACACAAGCTTGTGAAGATGGCAGGAGATCCATCCAATGCAGTTTAGTTATGTTCAATGCAGCCAATACCTGAATGGTAACCATTTATTTACTTGATACTCCGGACGCATGTATTATTTTTTATAAGACCATTTTCCGGTACTAAATATGATTACTATATTCTAAACAACTATGCATTGTGTCAAAAACCATTACACATATACATAGTGTTATGGGTTATAAGGAATGAAAATAATGATTGAATGTTTAGTTCCACCCATGCATGAAGTAGGTATAAATAAATAGAAGTAAGATATATACATACATCTTTTCCAAGTTCAACTTTGTGCATTTTTGCCATTTGTGTCGCCACTAAAGGCCATATATTATTATTTGTAACTGATTCAACATCCAAAGTAGTTCCAGGGTAGTATTGGTAAGCAAGTCCATTTTCAAATACTCCATAAACTTGAGGTGCCAACCCAAGTACATTAAGTGTTTTGATGTTTCTAAAACACAAATAAACAAGAAATATGCAAGGTCTATATTTAATTCGTGTCTACCATGCGAGACTACAGAGTTCTGGACGCGTATTCAGAAACCATTGTGGAGCTCAGAACCGATGCAATCTGTACCGCGCAATGATTTCAAATTGGATTTATCCCGAAACCATTACGTGGTGTCTACAGAGCGTTCTGGGTTTCATATCTAGGTAGTGCTTCCTTCCGTAGCCGGAGGGCGCAATGTTTTTTATTCGGAAATACACAGTGTTTCAAACCGTCAAGCTCCGCTCGCACGCCACGCACCTTTTCGTCGCGAAAGAGTTAAAAGATACAGTAACACTTGAGTTAGAGGAATACAAACATATCTACCTAATTATGATTACATTACTACACTTGCAATTGCGAACTAGGTAGGTATCATACGCGTGTAGTTTGATAATATAATTACTAATTATCGTACCCCCGTGCAAAACTATCACTTATGAAAATTTGATAAAATTAGCTAATTATTATCTTGTATCTATGTCCTTTACATCTATTTATATTCTACTAGCGACCCGCCCCGGCTTCGCACGGGTACAATGCTGATAAACGCCGACGTGATAAACGCGTCCGATCGCTGCTAAATTCAAAGTGCTACAGGGAGAACCGCGGCCTCCGACGCCCCGGCCGGTCGGTACCGCCGCAAACGCTACGTCCCGCAATTTTTAAATCTGTAATATCTTCGAAAATATTCATTTAAATCACATGCTGTAAAGGGCAATTTTGATCTACATGAAATGCACAACGTATCTAATGTATTTAATTGGATAAGGAATGATACTGTATCGTTTAAAATAGCTTGGTAAATAACCCATATTTTTTTTGTAATATGTAAAAGATAAAAATGGTTACTGTGGGTTATCCTTAGGAGATAAACATAATGCTGTCGCGGACTTTTTTATTCATCTTTTTAAGATATACAATTCCGTAGTACATAATTTTGATCTATCTCGTAAGGTTTAGCCAGCGTTTGCAATGTAAGCGCAGAAAAATATGTTTGTTACGACATCACATTACAAATCTTAAAATTTCTCGGCTTTTCTCTTCTATAATATACATGTATTATACATATAAACCTTCCTCATTAATTACCCTATCTATTAAAAAAAACCGCATCAAAATCCGTTGCGTAGTTTTAAAGATATAAGCATACATAGGGACAGAAAAAGCGACTTTGTTTTATACTAAGTAGTGATAGTGATACGCATAATAAAATTAAGTCCGTGCATTTCGGAATTTTGAGAAAATAAATATTGCAAGTGACTATAAATAACTATTATAAGACATTGTAATCGTTTTTAGAAAAATTCTGTCAGTCTTTTGTCTGTTAGTTTGAACGCGCATCACTACGAAAGCGCTAAGCGTGTACAAAGTGTGTTCTAGAATAACATTTAGTTTTTATTTCATCACAACCGATTTTTCACACATGATAAGATCACGAATTTAGGGTCATTTTACAGATCCAAGATGGCGGATTTCAGTTTTTGAGTAAAATCAATATGGGTATTGTTATCGAGGGTGTTAGGGGTGCTGATTTCGAAAATGCGATCATTTAAAAGATCGAAGATGGTAGATTATTTATATCATTTGTGACAACTTTCTTGCAACAAGATTGGCTTCAGACTGGTTCGAGCATGCCGCGCATAGTACTTGTTGCTGCAGTTTACAAGTATACTGGAGGCTTTCAATAATCCATGACAGTAAACTATTTAATAAATGCTCTCATAAATGAAATGTATTTATAGAGTGTAACACACAGTGCTAAAATCCATTTTAATTCCGTAAATTATTTCAAGAAGATAATTTTAGTCTTAAATAGGGGTTTAGGTCATTAACCCTACATTGCACTACCTATTCCGAACACTGATTCTGAGATGTGACTGGCTATTACGACAGACAAGGCCTAGAGTTTAAATTTATAATCCTAAAATTAAAGGACATTTCAAACAATAAATTATTGCAATTTATGGACAAAAAGAATAATAACAATAAGGTTTTTACAAGTAAAAAAATCTTGATTAAAAGTTTATATTACCTGATTTCAGCTGTGCGGTCAATAAATAAATCAGTTTTGTTTCCATAGATGCGAACAAGTAGAATATCTTTTTCTCCACTTGACTCCAAATATTGACAAGATACCAATTTATTAGTTATCCCATCTGTTAAAATCTAAAAGCAAAAAAATATTTTAAAATGTCCATTTATTGAATGAAGTTAGTTAAAAATATGTACTGAGGTAGGTAGGCAGTTTCTTCAAATGAAGATTCTCCTAGAAATTTTAAGTGCTATTTTTTTCTTTTAATTAAAATCTGACAACAAGATTGAAAGGTATTTTGGTGTTACCACAGAATGTGGTACATTCAAGACTTTTATTAAAAATAAAACCATGATTCAAAGTATTTCAAACTACCGCATTTTTATGGAATCTAAAATTTTCCTTTATAAACTTAATGATGCGGTCCAATAAAACAAGATATTGCGAATTTATTGCGTAGATTTTTGGCTACTTGGCCGGTTTTTTTTATTTAACAAGTGTATGATGCTCTCAATTACAGTCGCTATATTTTTTCTGTTATCCTAGTATTAAATTAGGCTGTTCACATGTATAGTCAAATTATTAAAATATTTCACCGGTAGCACAGACCTACCTTTAATTTAATATTTTCTGAAGTCCATTTAGGTCGTATGTTTTCAAGTAGTTTTAAAACACCAGCATAAAGATCATTTTCATCAATATTAATTGGTACGAATGTGTCTCCAGCAGCTAGGCAAATCGACGACATAGTTTATTTATAAGCAAATCCAAGTAAATGAAAACAGTTATTGCTCTGAGTGATGAAACTTTTTCTCTAGCTTGACCTAACACTCCACGTATGATAGTATTATAGGCTATCTGACGGTAAATTACTATCAAACAAATAATTAGTCGAAACAGAACAAAATCAATCAACTATTATGTACAAATTAGAGAACTACTTGATCTGTGAAGTAAAGCACAAATATAGCCAGAGAACTCTTTGAGCAAAACTGACAATTTCAATTCAATACAGATAGACCTAAAAAGGGAGGGGGGGACACTCATAAAGGGCTCCATATACGGTACGATCGTAACGATGGATAGTGTATTTAGAAATCGTAAGCGATTTAGGTACTTGATCGCAGACAATATCGCAGATTGCAACAAAAACTCATGCGATCCTATATATCGTAACGAAAAATCGTCTTTTTTGGTGATACGGATTTTAATACTTTTTACCGACTTCTTAAAAAAAGAGGTTATCAATTCGACCATATATGTATGTAATATTGTTGGAATTCGATAATATTATGTTAGTCTCTACATAGGCTTCTAAGCAAGTGTATTAAAATTATAAGTGTGTGTATGTATGTATGTCTGCATGTTTAACCGCATATTTCGTGGTTGGTTCACGACCATTTTTATTGGCTTACACATTTACTTTAACTTATAGTGAAAGAATAGTGCAAGTTTCATCAAAATTGGTTCAGTAGTTTTCAAGATATGGACATTATAAGTTTAGTGCGTTCGTTCATATTTCGTTTGTGGATTCAATTTACCGCCAAACATGCAATGAATAGAAGATCATGTACCATTTTAAAAAATGGCACGTAATTAATTATTGATATGTGACAGCACGTTTTTGTCGTTCCGTTTCAAACAAGTAACTGATAGGTCGTAACGATTTATTGTCACGATATCGTTTCAAATCGATCGTAACGACGGATCGTACCGTATATGGGACCCTTTAGGTATGTTATTTACCGGTCACTAAACGTAATGTTTATATTATACTCTGTGCCTGTCACTTCTGTGACTGTCTGTCTGCCATATCATTTATCATTATTCGGTCGCAGGATTATAATTTGTATTTCGCCACAGATTTGTGTTTATTTACTTTTTATTTCAATTAATCATCAATCAAGTATTTAATCAAGCCAAACTGAAGGAAACTGAATCAGGTGAAGCAATTAAATTAACTGAGTGTGTAAGCTTAAAAATATGGAAGAAGTGGATTCTATTATTTTACATTTTCTTCGCCAGCTAAACATGTATGTATAAACTATTTTATAGTTAATCTCCGTCGGTGGGCAATCTTATAGTTATCCACCTAATTGTTAACCATTCGAGCTTCATTGTAAATTCTTTTACAGCAATATAGATGAGGAAATCAAAAATATTAATGAACTGCCTGTTCATATTATTATTGAATCAGCGTCGACATGTTTAAGCGCGATAAGTCCGTCTGTTAAAGTAATAAAAAACTTACCTCCTGGTGTATCTCACAGAATAGAAGTGGCTTCTCAGATTGCTTCTCTTTGTAAGGTAAATTTACCTATAGTTAATATATGTTTTGATGTTTGTTGTTTTGTTATAAAAGTCTTGATTTTTTTACAGGATTTAGGAT
The DNA here is from genome assembly GCA_963891755.1 of Pyrrhia umbra. Lineage (NCBI taxonomy): Eukaryota > Metazoa > Arthropoda > Insecta > Lepidoptera > Noctuidae > Pyrrhia > Pyrrhia umbra. The sequence continues at coordinate 7,029,993 of OY982922.1, read as the reverse complement.
ATAAGAATGATGTTGGTTATCAAACTTTTTTATACCATAATGAGTGTGAGTTGAGGCAAGTGTTTATGTTTTTAATAGAAAGGTTACCAAATGAAGGTAAACAAGCACCAGCAAACTTACAATCTGCTAATAGAAAGTCATTATTTAGACGAAATATTAGTAATAAAATTGGAGAAGAACTCAAGTCTATTTGGATCACACCATGTTGTAAACCTAATATGAATCAAATTGGTGACTTTTGTGCAACAGGTAATACTATCAACTATTTTATTACATGAAAAAAAAAAATGTTGAAATAGGATGATTAAAAGCAAATGTTTTTTTACAGATAAAACTGCTAGCCAGACAAGTCTGAGTGATGAACAAGTCATAGAAAAGCTGCTAAAAATAAAAGAACTCAGCAAAACAAATGTGTCAATACTTCCAAATGAACCAAAGCAACAGATAACTATTGATGAGCCTGTAGCCTGTAAAATTAAACATTCAACTAAAAGTCTTAAAGAGTTAAAAGAAATGGCAATTGTTTTAAGGCAAAAGTTGGATACACTTGAGAGTGAAAAGAATGTAATGGAAGTTGAATTTTCCCAGGTACAGATATGCTAAGTTTTCGTAAAAATAGAAATAGTGGTTCAAATGTCAGATTGAATTGTTGACAGAGTAAAAATTTACACTTAAACAGCCTAAGATGCTGCTACCAAGACACTTCTAGTGCCACAGTAGACATCTCACATCTGTCTTAAAGCACATAAAGTCGAGCTATAGAATGTAAGGGAAGCAATAGGAGGTCTGAGAAAGTCAGGCAAATAACATCATATTAGTCAACAGGGAAAAGCTGAGAGCTCATATTTTTATCTAAGAAAAATTTGCTATAACTCATGTATACTCATTGCTCTTATGTTTTCTTAAGTAATCATTTATGGTTCTTTACTCCAAAAAAATTTTTCAAATAGATACCCATTAAGTGTAGTTATTTTTGTTACAGGCACAAAAATCATATGAAAAAGCTGATGCTGATTTGAAAAATGTACACACCATTCTTAATAGTATTGGAATAACTGATGTTGATGGTGAAGGTGTGGCAGGATTCATAGAAAGAGAACAAATGAATATTGCTAACTTACATAGACAGAGTGAAGAACTAACATCAAGAAACTTGTCTGTGATGGTTGAAATTGACAAAATTACAAATAGCATGAACTTGATAGAAGTATGTACCAATATCCAAATTTTTAGGTTTCCCTACCTGAAATGGTAAAAAGGAACCTGTATATTTTCACTTCGTCTGTCCATCCGTCCGCCTGTCACAGCCGATAATTTCAGGAACATTTATAAAGAATGAATTTTTTCAACTTTTTTCATTTTGAAAAAAAGATGATAAATCATATTGCTTTGATGGAAAAGTGAGAACCCACTTCTCACTTTTTTTAAACTATTATTCAAGTCGTAAAAAAACACAAGATGATTGCGACTTCATTTCTTATAATATTCAATCTAAAGATCGGAACCCTTGGTGCACGAGTCCGGTTTTTTAACCTACTAATGTTCATCATCATCATTATAAATGCGAAAATACTAATATTATAAATGCGAAAGTTTGTGAGGATGTATTTATGTTTGTTACTCTTTCACGCAAAAACGACTGAATGGATTTGGATGTATACACACAGTTTACCACACCTATAATACATAGGATACCTACTTTTTACTATGTGCGCAAGGGTAATTCACTCAGTATTAGGATGCGCATAAAAACCGCGTGAAACAGCTAGTGTATTAAGCATTTAGTAGTGTCATGAAAACAATATACTTTCAGTCTGAGAGGAGCAGGTGTAGGAAGATTTTGAGTAATTTAAAAGAGACTGCAAGGGCATTAAAAGAAGAACATGACAAAAAAGAACTATTAGGAAACCAATTAAAAGAGAGTTACAGCAAATTAAGAGGCGGAAATAAAAGGTTTGTAAAAACATTTTCAATCAAGTACATGGCTTTTTATCTTTTTAGGGTTCCTTTCCTTATAGTTTTGCCATGTATGTTAGTCTGTGTGATAGTTTAGATCATGGCTTTATGGGTTAAAGAGTTATGTTGTCCCAGTAAAATGTATTAGAAACCTTCACCATGTGTGGCCTCCACGCACTTGGGCTGTTTTCATATACCTGTATTATTTTTAGGTCCATATATACAAAACGTATTTTGGAAATAATAAGTAATGTTGACAAGCAAAACATGGAGATAAAGAAGATACTAGATGACACAAGACAGTTGCAGAAAGAAATTAACACATTAGAAGGTCAACTTGATAGATGCTTTTCTATAGCTGATGAGACCCTATTTAGGGTGAGTATTATTTAAAGGGAATTACGGCGTAAAATAAATGAATGCTAACCGTGTTATTTTTGTTTAAGGATGCAAAAAAAGATGACCAAGCAAAAAAGGCGTACAAACTGTTGGCCTTGCTACATTCAGAATGCAATACTATTGTTTCTCTTGTCAATGATACTGGTACTTTGGCAAGGGACATAGTTGATTTAGAAGAAAATATACAGACTGAGACAGCGAAGAGAACTGAGGATACCTTGAGGAAAATACAACTTGATCTTGCCAAAATACAGGAAGAGGGATAATGTTTTTAGCCACATTGTAAAACCCTGAAGTTGTATCATGCATCTGCTTTGATTTTTTTCTTACAGCAATATTTTTATTTGTAAGAAGTGTAAAGTATAATTATGTTTTGAGATATTTAAGGCTGAATTTCTTTATTACCATAATATGTGTAATTTTCAGGGAATTGAGATTCTGAAAGAAAAAATCCGTACTTATTAAGGAAAGGAACACTATCTTTGTGTGTATGTCATGTTTTCATAAAGCCATTGAACCAATTGTGATGAAATTTGGTATGGAGATAGATGTTAATGTGATTAAGAACATGTTTTATTTCATGTATAAGGTATATAGTTCATTTCTTCTTCTTCTTTTTTTTTTCTTTTTTTTTTTTTGCTGGCAACACTGGTAGCCGGTCGTCAAAATCATATGTGTTAAGATTTAATTTTAAAATAAATATATTTAGTGCCTAATTAATGTTAAATGGCCTTAGAATCGTTAGATTTAGTAATTAGTTGTAAGGATCTATGTTTGTGAGTGATTTCGTTGTAAGATTCCTGAAGAAATCGATAATCAAAAATAAGCTGTCATCCCAACGGACGGATTTGAACATCACCATACCCGGGGAGTATTTTAAGCTTTCTATTTTCAATATTACACAATCTTTTATTAATAAACTAATTCCCCATTCACTGCTTAATAGTAATTGTCCATATCTCTGTCAGCTGAGTCTTAAATAGCCCCTTGACTCATAAATACTTGACCAGCTGTTCATAATCTTAACTTAAACTAGAAACTCAACTGACTGATGTTTGAATCAAATATAATAAGTATTTTTCTACAGTAAATAGTATAACTTCATAATTAGCCTATAATTCAATAAACAAGCTAACTGAATTTGAATTTAAATTTACATTTACATAAAAATATACCCTCATCTGTTTATTTTCTTAATTTTTAATTTTCTTTTAAAATCACTTGTTGTTTTATTAAATAATAGATAATTTTCTATCTAATAGTAAGCATATATACTCTTTTTATGTCAATTTTGTACCACTAGTTCTTATATTATTATTTTTTCCCCCTCAAATCTATAGATACTTGTCATCTACATGTTAACTTTCTCCTTCTTCTTTCCACTCACTTAGTGTCTCTTCTCACATTCCAGGGTGCCTCTTGGGTTAGCCTTTCATCATGTTGACCCGTAGAGCTGCATCCTTGGAGGATAAGTTGAGGGCTACGTTAAAAGAGTTGGAATCAAGTAAAAATCTCTGCAATCAGCTGCTACAGGAAAGGGATGACAGCGAGATTGAAGTTAAACTTATAATTGACAAGAACACTGAACTTAAGAACCAATTGGCAGAATTACATATTCAACACATGGACATACTTGACCAACATCAACAACTTCGTCAACTAGTGTCAAATTTTCAACAGTGCAGTGACACACATGAACTGGCTTTAAGACGGATATCTGAGCTTGAAGTTGAGCTTAGCACGGCACACAACACAATCACACAGTTGGAATCTGTCAAAGCTAGTGAACAGTCTGCGAACACCTGCAGTCTATATAATGAGTTGGTCGGTAGCTTGTCCAGCCCCTATTGTGAAGAACCAGTTATTACAATAGACTTGACCAATGACACTTTAAACAAAAACAAATTATGTAGTACACACAATAAAATAAAAAAATATTTAAAAATAAATAGAGTAATTAGAAAAATTAAAAAGTCATTAAAAAAGGAAAAAGTTTACCATGTAAATAATAATCTTAGAAAGAAAAACTTTCATTTATTAAAAGACTTAAATAATTGTAAAAAGGAACTTGAAATTTGTAGGACTATGTATGATAGTGACATACAACGCTTGCAGGAGGATCTTTATAATACAGAAAATACTCTGAGGGATATCTTCAACAGATATGAAGCTTCTCAACAAGACCTGAGTGAGCGCATGCAGGAGGCCTGTGACCTAGCGGACCTAGTGAGGTACAATGCAGAGATGTATGAGTCTCTGACAAATAGTATCTCTTGTAATTGTGCCTGCCCCTCTTCACCTGAGCCCCAGTGTGTTACCCTTACACCCGAGCCCCAGTGTGTCACCCCCACACCCTTAGTCCCTCAATTGGTAGAAACTTTTGATATTGTTACAAGTAAGAGCAAAAATGTAACATATATTTTTTCAGATAAATTTGGTCAAGGATTTGGTAGTGTATTTAATCAGTGTTCGCAACATTATGTAATAAATCATTGTGTACCCGGCGCCAGTTTTAGCCACTTAATTAAAAAAATTAAATCTACCAAGCTTATTCCTAATGCTACAATTATATTGCTTTATGGGGATAGCTTGGCTGTAACAAAGCAGGACATTTCAGATTGTGTTAGTTTAATGTTATATTTAAATGAAGTAAATAAAAGTAAATTCATTATAAGTGCCCTGCCATATTCATATAGTTTAACTATGGAACAAAATAGGCACATATTTAATTTAAATATGCTCCTTTATAATAGGACTTGTCGACATGATAATGTCATTTTGTATTTTGACATTAATCAATTTATGAGTAAATTCAAATTGACAAAATACTCAATGTATTTGCCAGCTAGCTGTAGGAGACATATTGCTAATCTCTTAGCATACAATATACACTATGACACAGGTACTTGTTTTGTACCTAAGGATATTGTTAGTAATAATACTAACATATCTATTGATACGCCTAGTAGTTTAAACTATTAGGCGCGACAAAGGGTGGGCCGCATGTATTGAACCTTGTACATCAAAACATGCAAGGCCTGTCTGGCAAAGAATTAGAGTTAAGTCTATTTATGGAACACCATAATGTTCATGTTTTATGTTTAACCGAACATTGGTTAAAAGAACATGAAATATTATTTATGAATGATAACAACTTTACTGTACAAAGTGCGTTTGTAAGAAAGAATGCTATTCGAGGCGGGTCGTTAGTTCTAGTTTCGAATAAGTTAAAATGTAAACAGCGTTCAGATTTAGTCAATCTTTCTATCGAGCGCACTATCGAGTTGTCTTGTGTAGAACTTGAGCGGTATATTATAATTTGCGTTTATCGCCCCCCACAAGGTGATTTTAGTATATTCGAATCAGTCATAGAAGATTCGCTTAATAAATTAAAATCTAGTAACAAAGGTAAAATAATATGTGGAGATTTTAACGTAAATATTCTAGAGGTTTCTCCATTAAGTATAAGACTTATTAATTTATTTAAGTCCTTTAATTTAGTGAACTTATTTTTTGAACCAACTAGGATCACGGCCACGTCTTCAACTTGCCTTGATAATGTATTTTGTGATTGTGAGGCCTCAAATAATATAGTTCTTAATGACCTAACATCTGACCACTGTGGACAAAAAGCTAGTTTTCCCATGAAAATCCACACGAAGCCACTTAAAACTGAATGCAGGCCCTACACAGCCAGTCGTTGTAATAGATTTAAAAGTAATATCGCCAATTCAATTAATCCTTCAATTTTAGTGAACGAGGATCCTAATGTCATCTATGGATCACTTTTTGATATTGTTCAGAAAGAGTTCAACTGTACTTTTAAAACCAAAACTATGACCATTAAAGGTACCTCCGCCAAATTTAATCAATGGGCGACTGAAGGTATATATAAAAGTAGAGCGAGACTTTACGAGTTATATGGTATGAAAACATATAAATTTGATACTACATTTTTAAACTATGTGAAACAATATTCTAAATTATTTAAAAAAATATGCAACATTGCTAAAGCAAATTTTATAAGTGATTCTATTAAAAAATCGACTAATAAGATAAAAACAACTTGGAAAATTATTAATCAGGAAACTGGAAAGACGGTCACTCGTGAAAATAAATTAGAGATTTCGGTAGGCGACAAACTTGTTAGTAATGCGGGTGACGTAGCTACGGCTTTTAATGAATTCTTTGCCAACATACCTATAACTACAACTCGCTCCTTAAGCTCTTCCTCGACTAACGCTGAAAATCTTTTGCATAGTAGTGTGCCCAAATGTAATTCTCTATTCAGTTTTGAGTACATAACACCACTTGATGTGGTTAATGTTTTTAATACACTTAAGTCAAAAAACACCTGTGATTATTGGGGCATTTCTACAAAACTTTTAAGGTGAAACATACGGTCTGTTCCCGGCCACTTTCCCGCTAGATGGCGTTGAAGTCAATGTTTTTAGTTTATTTGAGTTTATTGTGTAATTGGAACATATTAAGTCGTCGGAGTAGCTGTGGCGGTTCGCGGATTTTACACTTTATTTAACTGGGTCATTTCCTTGCCTCAAAATCCACCCAATTCGACAAAAAAGTTGCAAAATAACATTGTCCTTGAACATAGTATTTTTTACACACACAGACGTGGGCGAGTGCCTAGTCCTTACGTTTACGAAAATTGAGCACTAGATGGCGATTTTTACAACTACAGAACGCTACCTTCTACGATATTTATTATGTACGATGTACGATTATGTGATAAAAATAAAAGTTATATTTGTAGGCATAAACTATTTAATTGATTTATAATCTTAGGAAATAAATAATGACAAAATTATGTAAAATAAAACGCAGTTTACTTTATTATCTCACAGTATTGAAATTATTTTTCAAATCACAAGTAATTGAAGTAACACATGCCTATTCAATCAAAACTAATAACACTGATGAGTTGTAACATAACCAATTATTACAAAGACAACATAACTCGTAAGAAATTACAATTCATAAACAAGAGATAACAACAAATCTAAAACACGATTTAGTATGAAATATACAACTATGATGTAGATTCTAAACAAACTACTACAAAAATACAATTAAAACATAAATCATTGGACTTGTTGATTTCCCCCTCTTCTGAGTCTTCTTGTCTTGAAACCACTGTTACACGGCTGCTGCAAAGAAAAAATACTTTATTTAGTATACTAGTTACTTTTTGATGAATATTATTTACCATTCACTTCAAAATGTTATTTACCATCCATCTCCAAAGCTGCTCAAAAATCAATGCTCAAAATTTTTTTGAACATGTCTCAATGTTTTCTAGCAGAATAGTTTTCAAAAAAGTCTAAATCATTTTGTCATCATATTGCGGATACATTCATTATCTTGAAAAACTTCTATCACAGTCAAAGGTGCCTGAACCTGAAATAGTTTTTGATTATAGTAAGAAAAAAAGACACTAAAATAAATTATAATGTGGAGATCCACTGATCTTGAGATAACTAAACAAATTTGAATTGTTAATATAATATTATACCTTGTAAAGTGCACTGCTATAGTTTTTTACTACATGATTCATGCATTATTGCACTTTCTATTTCAAGTTTGCAAACGCAGAGGAGTCTCCGTCTCCATAAAACTCAAATAGCGACGTTGATGTAATTCTTCAGTCTTTTGAAAGGGCTTCCACAATAATTTCTGATTCCATAACTATAGACGGTCCAGTGAATTTTTTGCAGCAATTATGTGCTTTCATATCCATGTTTCTCCTCTCATAATATTGACATGTATAACAATATTTGTTTTTAACACCAAGAAATAGATACTTCCTAGAAATGAAAAACGACACTTGTAAATATTGCACAAAATAAGAAATAACACACAAAATAATATAAAGAACCTTTTTTAGATTAACTTACCATACCAGATGATAAATCAAAGTCATACCCGATCTTTTCAACCATCCTCCATCTACATATAAGAACAGTAAACAAATGGAACACCGTCTGAAGACACATGACCTTTTTGAATAGCAATTGATCTTTCTTGTTCACTAGCAGTTTTAATTTCCTCTATCAAATGTTCAAACCACACACTGCCCAAGATTTTTACAACACGTCGAAATTTATTAGTTGACAGTGTTGGAACATCCTTATGGCTTGTTATGTGTGCTGCTTCAGTATACTAGAGCTACCAGAATTGACAGTTGCCCAAGCAAATGCAGTGTTTATTTTATCAATGCTCTCCGTACAATGCTTCCAAGCTTTATGACTTATCGCACATACTGCACGTGAAAATTAATTCACTTCGAAACCCATCAAGTCTTTCACTAACAAATTCAATTTGCGAAGATTCACACATATTTCGATGTCTTTTCAAAAAGAAAGCTCACTCAATTACATGCTTCAAGTCCAAAATGCGATACCCAGATGTCTTAGATAAACATTTATTTGGAGCAGTTTCGACAATCAATTTGAAATGAATCAGTTTCAGTATCAGCTTGCGGCCAATTAATCTCAAAAGAACAACAAAAGCGCATGTTACTTTTAAACACTCAATATTTGAATAAAATTTAATAGTATTGTAATTCACAACCATGTAATGAAAATGATCGCAGATCACAAAATAATACAATACAATACTACCGCACAGGTCATCTGAATTCTGATCTGCTGAGAGATAATCCAGATCATAGATAATACAATAATTCTTATTTGAATTTTAGGTTTCGTTCGAAAATTAAAAAGTCTAGAACAACAAAATGTAACAGTAAAATTTTAGTTATCTTTTACATCATTTTTTTCTTTATATTCCTGGTAGACGACGCATAAGAAAAAAAAACTGTATTATAAACAATAAACTACAATAACTATAAAAATAATTATACGTCTATTTGATTGAACCTTCGTTCGGAAGCCTGTGTTGCTCGAAGGATTGAACGCACCAGACAAATTTTAGGACGCGACCTTGAGCTTCTTGGTACTACAAAATAAAACAAAATAATAATAATGTGCGTCTGTCTGAAACTTTTTGCAAAATTCGTAAAGTGTTTTTTACGTAACCCGGCAAAACCATATTTTGAAAATGTTTATTAATTTTGTTTTGTGACTAGGTACCTACTTTGGTAGCTTACCGATTTATAATAATTTTATCCAAAAAAATAAAAATACATTAAAATAACATGAAACACTGACTTAGTATTCAACACCGACTCATACGGCGTAGGTGATTAGTATTGTGACGAGATTTCAGCAAATCACGGGCCAACTTAATTAATTACTATATCTACCATAAATTACAATATATTCTATTAAATTGAAATCAAAAACATACTAGAAATATTCCAATTTGAATCAATGAAAATGCATAACATACAAAATATAACACGCAAGAACTTCCGCGCGCAAATCCTATCGCGGGACAATTGAGAATTACTTCAGAATGTATTTTATTACAGTCAAACAAGTGATAGAAGTTTGGCAACGCTGTTTCTTCGTCAATGTTTGAAGGTCAGGTCTAAGTTTGCAAGAGTGGCAGCGTCGCTTATATTACCTACCTACGCAAAATGGTTTATGTTGCCAGACAACAATAATTATGATGTAATAAAATAAAATTGTAAAAATTGTCATCTAGGGTCTTCAGTTTTATGTTATTTTATTGTTTTTTTTGTTTATGAATTGCAGAAAAGGAAATAAATAAATATTGTACATAAGAAATTGATTCATCATCTGTCGCCATCTAGCGTGCTAATGTCTAAACTACGCTTTTGGTTTGCTTGTCTATTCTATCCTATTCTATTTTTGTTTATGGCAAAAGACACTCACACTAATAAACAAAATGTCAATTTTTGCGTGAATTTTACTATTATTTTTCTTAGTAAATAATGTAAGTTATTCTCTAAAAAGTTGATAGGCACATACACATTTCATTGTAGAAAGTGATGAAATTATTAGTTTGAAACAAATAGTGGCTGTGTTTAGGATAAAGCTCAATCCCAAAATGTATGGACGGACTATCGGAACATCCACCTTAAATAATATAATTGACATTGTTGCCCCCTACCTTGCCACTACATTTAATAAATGCATAGATGCAGGTGTTTTCCCAGATCTTATGAAACACAGTAAAGTCATACCCTTATTTAAATCAGGTAACAAGACGGACATTTCCAATTTTAGGCCTATATCCATCTTACCTGCTTTTAGTAAAATATTTGAAAAATTAATACTCAATCAATTACTAAGATACTTTAATTTAAATTGCCTCCTCCATAGTGAACAATATGGCTTTACAAAAGGTCGTTCGACTACAGATGCTGGTGTCGCTCTTCTGAAACATATTTTCAACGCATGGGAAAACTCGCAAAATGCAATTGGAGTGTTTTGTGATCTCTCCAAAGCCTTTGATTGCGTCCATCATGATACGCTTTTACGCAAATTGCGCTATTACGGTGTCCAAAACGGAGCACTTAACGTAATAGACTCATACTTACATCATAGGTTGCAATGCGTAGACATTAATGGTACAAAATCTTTAGGGCTTCCAGTACAACTAGGTGTGCCACAGGGCTCAATATTAGGTCCGTTTTTATTCTTAGTTTATATTAATGATTTACCATACCACTTAAAAAATATCTGTGATGTTGTATTGTTTGCAGATGATACCTCACTCATTTTTAAAGTAGATAGGAATAGGGACCAATTTGACGACGTGAACAGTGCACTTTCATTGGTTACGCACTGGTTTACGACAAACAATCTTGTTCTTAATGCCAAAAAAACTAAATGCATTAAGTTCACTTTGCCTAATATAAAAAACCTAGGCCCGAACATCATCCTAAGTAATGAGGTACTTGAGACCGTAGAGTCCACAGTGTTTCTAGGTATAACGGTTGATACTAAACTTCAGTGGGGTTCACACATATCTAGCCTTGCCGGAAGGCTAAGTTCTGCTGCCTACGCCGTCAGAAAAGTTAGACAATTTACTGACGTAGACACAGCTCGATTAGTCTATTTTAGCTATTTTCACAGCATTATGTCCTACGGTATTCTGTTGTGGGGCAAAGCTGCAGATATTGGAAATATATTTGTTATTCAAAAACGGGCTGTTCGAGCAATATACCAGTTAGGTAGTAGACATTCTCTAAGAGAGCTCTTTAAAGAAATCGGTATCCTTACTGTAGCATCACAATTCATCTTTGCCAATATATTATACATTAGGCAGAACTTACACCTATACACCAAAAAAAGTGATGTCCACAATATCAACACCAGAAATAAGCACAAACTGTGTGTACCCATTCACAGGCTTCATAAGGTTCATGGGTCGTTTGTGGGGCTAGGTATACGCTTTTATAATAAACTGCCAACATCTTTGCTAGAATTGCCGTTTAATGCATTTAAATTACAAGTTAAATCGATCCTTTCAAGGAAGGCATATTATAGTATTAACGATTATTTGGATGATAAGAGTAGTTGGTCGCTATGTTGAACGCAAGACAGCTGCAGGTGGTTATCATTATATTGATTGTACTTTTATTTTTTATTATTTTTTTTTAATTTATTATTTATAGTTTATGTTATTGACTTAGTACATTCATTATTTTATTTTATAATGATTTGTATTGTAGTATGCTATTTGGCTTACTAGTGACTGCAGCACTTGTTAGTTATTATCTTGTTTAACTAGCAGCAAGCACGTCATGCTCCCTTAGACGGCATTGCTAGCGGTAGCGTCGGGGGTCGGGTCATCCCCTTCCCTCAAAAATGGCGAGGGGGGTGATGGCTGACCCTTGCGTTATACTCGTGAACGGGTGCTGCTAGTGGTGCCTGGTCGTCTTGCTGACTACGTTTATTTCTTGTCACGAGTTTTCAATAAATATTTGTTAATAAAAATAATGTGGTCCTAGTTCACCATGCTCACGTTGTACATCTATTGTTACAACTTACAACCATACCTTGCACATGTAGGTGGGTACGCCCTTTACTTCCTATTTATTTTTTTTCACTAAATGGAGGGAGGCTTCAATTATTTTTTTACATAAATATTAGAATAAATTACTTAATTCAATGCTTGAGTTCTCAGGTTCAGGTAGGTTTAAAGGTGTGTGCTAGCCAACATGTGATGAAATTATTTATTATGTAATTGTATAAAAAACATTTTTATTGATAATGTATAACGCTGGTTCTTAAAACCTAATAGACAGACTGTGTTGCTGGGGAGTTTGTTGCGCCACTTCTTCTTCCCAGCAATAACACATAGGAAGTGGTGAAGGGCGGGCGTTTTGGGGGCTGTCTTTTGTAAATTTGACGTTCAAAAAGTGCTGATTTTCAGCCTAATTTGAATAAATAATTTTTGAATTTTGAATTTTGAATTTTGAATTGACAATGAGAGTGCAAGCCCAGAAAACAGCTAGTATTTAAAATGTATCTGAAAAGTTTAATGTTATGTGATTATTTTATGCTTTTTATGATTTTGTAATAAAGTATTTAATCCAAGTATTCTAAGCTTTTATTCTAGCATCTTATGACTATCTTCTTTTTGGAAGAATCTCAGGTGGAATATAATTATCCTCAGAGATTTTAATTGCAGTTTTCTTTGAAGTAGACTTATCAATGAGTTTTTCTTTTTCCTCTATTTGAAGGTCTATTTTGTCTTCATTTTCAAAGAACCATAACTTCTGTTCTTGATCCTTCATTTCATTTTGTTTTTGTTGGATGAGTTGTATGCGGCGTGCTCGATCTAGTCTTTGAGCTTGTTCTTCAAGTTTTTCATCTCTTAATTTTGCCCATGATTGGAATAGCTGAAAAGATTTGAAGTCAAATTTTAATTATTTCTTTATTTGTTACATTCATAATAGTTTAATTAGTGTATAAGATGTAGACTATGAAAGGGGTACATTATATTTACCTGTATTTGCTGAGATATATCATTGTTATGTGACTTGTTGATAGCATTCTCAATAGCAACTTCCAGTGACTTTTCTAAAGTTGTGTCATCAGAGTGCTGTTCAATTTCATTTAAAATTGAAATACAGTTTTCTAACATTGGCTTTGATTCAGCTTCTGCAGTATTATGTGCTTTTAGTACTAATTCTTTAACCTCTTTATAAACTTTCAAAGTTTTTTCATTACTCATTTTCTCACAGAACAAAGATAATGTATCATATTTTTTGTAGATTAGCCATCCAATAATTTGTAAGTTATTGTTTAAATTGTTGGAATCTCTTTCTGATATCCAAGCTAATGTTTTGCCAGATAATGTAAGTGTATCTTTTATGTCGAAATGATCATCAAAGTATGGGTTTCGAAGGTATTTGACTCTTATCTTAATTTCTTCAACTTTCTTATTTTTCTCTGCAGGTGGTTGTTCAGGTGGTGGGGCAGTGTAGTTGGTGATGTACTTGTAGCAAGCATATTGACACAAAGTGCAGGTGATATCATTATTGTATTCTTCTTGAAGCATTATTAAAGAAGCTACTCTTGCAGCAAGTTCAAAGTCTGGCACCGTAATTAATTTATCCAATAGCATATTTGCAGTGTAGTCATCGAGGAAAACACCATAGTTAAGGGGATCTTTTAAAATTTCTACCAATTCTTTGATATCACCAAACTCCATGAAATTTCTAACAGTAGCTTGCTGTGTCGAATCTAACATGTGACTGGTTTCAGCAGTAGTTCTAAGTTTATGCAGTAAGTCCTTAAGTTCTTCAAGGTGGCTGGGGTCTTTAACAGCATTGGCAAATATATCTACATCTATAGCACTGATTACACCTTTTGAAGCATAGCTTTGATCTAGTACATTATAGAAATCATGGACGCTTATTTTATTAAACACAGGTGAAGAGTTCATGTTATTCCAAGCTTCAATACATTTGTAGTCATTAGTCAAGAAATTCTTTTTTTGAATAAAAATAGGACATAAGTTATTCTTAATAAACACTTTTCGGCAATTACGTAACATATTGAGAAATAGTTTTATATACTATTCGGAAATCCGGCTGGGATTTTCATTAAAATTAACGTTTAAGAAATAACTTTTAGGTTATTTATATGTCAATGTCATTTATTTAGTTTGCGTCACACAGAGTATATAAACCATAGAGTGAAGTAATTCATCAGGTAGGTGATAAAACTTAACATAAATATGGTCGTAGGAACTTTTACCACTATCCACTCGACAAATCCCAGGTCCAACCCCAGGGATATGGTAAATATCAAAAAGAAGATATTTCTAGACGTATTCTTAAATGTAAAAATAATAAATCAAAAAGAAGAAAATAATAAGGCGTGTTATTAAAACATTTAACACTTATTTGTTATATTAGTACCTAGGTGGCAAACAAGCCAACACCACCCACGGCGGGAGGAGTCATTTGATGATATCCCGAAAAAAAAAGAATCACAGATCATTATTGCCCTTTCCTAACTACCTTTTTCGGGTGCAACATTCAGTCTACTAAGCGAAGATAGGTATATTTTTACGTAGATCTGGTATATTTTTTTCATTAGCTGGTCTCGGCAAAAAGTAGATTTCAAGATGGTGGCTTGCGTTAGTTCAACACATTTATAAATAGGCAAGTCGGAACGCAAAAATACGCTTGGGGGGGGGGGGGGGGAGTCGGCAATGCATTTTTATCCGATTCAATGCGACCCGCTCCCATCCGTCGCTAATGGACAGGCTTAACCTGGAATTAGGGGAAAAAAACATTTGTTTCTATTATAAATTATGTTAATGTTTGCATGCCGAATGGTAAAATGTGGCTGAGCCTTATTATATCATAAGAACTATTATTACTCTTGTCGATTCTTCTTTTCGCTAGTGTGAATATCGTAAACCTACAAATTATCAGCAGCAAAAAATATTATGATATTATATTTCCCATTACTTTGGTCAATCTTAAATAATACTTTATCATCATTCTTTGTAAACAAATACATGTTGGTGATTGATATGGAATAGCATGTACGTGCCTGTCCGTTATCAAATAATAGGTATTTTAATTTATTATGTAATATGGTTACGGTTATCATGTTTATTACTTAACTCAGATAAACAATAAAATAATTATTTATTTTAACCGACGTTTAAACTGAAGGAGGTGATGCTTCATTCGCTAGTTATTTTTTCACGCAAGATGTTCTTAAATTATTTGAGCAAAAAAGTTTACTCCGTTATGCATAGGTACCATGTTCGGAATAAACAAGTCCCTGTATCTAAAAGTTCATAGAGTTATATTTTTTACGGTGTACACGAACCCTTCGTGTGTGTGTCCGACTCGCACTTGAAGAGTTATTATTTATTCAGTCCCCGTTTACCTAGGTATATGTTTGGGATAACTACTAACTACCTAGTATATTAATTGATAAAACCTACTTATTTTACACCTGTATATCCGCTATGTTTCACCCGCATCCCGAGGGAACTACTTCGTGCATGGGATGCGGGTGACACTGCTGGAAACAGTTTTTTTAATGTATTTAGGTCTAGTGATCTGTGTTGCACTTCGAGTTTTTCAGATTTCTATAACTAGCTTTGCGCCAGCGGCTTCGCCCTCGTACGCTCTGCGAATTCAAATTAAAAAAAACCGGCCAAGTGCGTGTCGGGCCACGCGCAGTAGGGTTCCGTAGTAGGTCTCAGTTAGTCGACTATAACTCTGTAACCGGTTAAGCCTACTTAGCCGTGATAGTTTTCCTTATAAGTTCATTATATGTGCTACGTCTGTGATTTTTTTCACATTTCTAGGTACAGCCATTCAAAAGTTAGAGGGGGGGGGTAACTCGTATCGAACAAAAAAATTCACTTAAAATCTAGATATTTCGCAAATGGCTCGCTTAACCTTCACACACCCGTAATATTTTTGAAAGACCTATCTAACGATACCCCACAAGAAGGGGTACGCGAGAAAAAAAATATTCATCCCTACTTTACATGTTTGGGAGCTACCCTAAAAAAAAATATTTTTCAAAATTTTATTTTACCACTTTTTCGGCGTGATCAATATACATATTCATACCAAATTTCAGCTTTCTAATAACAAAAACCACGGAGCTATGCCGCGGACAGACAGACAGACAGACAGACAGACAGACAGACAGACAGACAGACAGACAGACAGACGGACAGAGCGAAACTATAAGGGTTCCTTGTCGGACTACGGAACCCTAATGACAGAGTTTCATACAAACTTTGCCCCCCTTTTTCACTCCCTTAGCTCCCAAATTCTACCCATTTCGGAAAATCCTTTTTTATCGGATTACATTATACAAACAACACACCCACCTAGTTTCAGGTCTTTATAATCAGCAGTTTAGGCTGTGCGTTGTTCCGTCAGTAATTCAGGACACAGCATTTTATATAATTATTTACAGATTGGTTACCTGGTTATTAGCACAAGCCTATATATATAATCGTTTATTATGCACCGGATAGTGCGATGGCGTCACATTCCTAACTATTTTGACCTTCAATTTATATTACTTTGATTAAAAGGTCAACTGGCAATAAATGAAACAGTGCTCCAATGGCCAACTTATGATTAGACTGGAGTAAGTAGCCATGTTATGCACCTCCAGGTAAACTTGAGTAAGTGTATGATTGATGAAAATGCAGGGCTGTAGCTAGAGTTGAATTTGAGGTAGGGCAGCATTGGTAGGGCGGAAGTAAAAATTTGATTATAATTGATCTGCCCTCGAAGCACGGGCTAATAAATCTCTGATTTAGGAGCCCGTGATAACAATCGCTACTTTTTTTTTAATCTCAAGCTATGAACAAACAATTTAATGACGTGTTGGACCAAGCTACGGCCGTGTGAAAATGTCGTGTTGGCCTCAATGGCCTAGTGATTAGGGCACCTGGTACCTGCAGTGTACGAGTGTGAGGGTTCGAAACCTGGCAAGCACCAATGTAACTTTTCTGTCACACTTTTTACCCGACTGCGGCGAAACAAAATTGGGCGTTTTTGACTAGTATGGTATATATATACGTACACATGTTGCTCAGTTCCTTCATAACTTCTTACCATAATTTGACAAATGAGGTATCTTTAGAACCGTCTGGATTAAACCTTCTGTGACAAAGTCGTCAACTATAAAAAATATTTTTTAATGATGGCGTATTAGTAAGATACACTATTACGTTCGAAGTTATCAGCAATTTTTAGGGTTCTGTAGTCCTACAAGGAACCCTTATAGTTTCGCCATGTCTGTCTGTCTGTCTGTCCGCGGCATAGCTCCGAGGTTCTTGTTACTAGGAAGCTGAAATTTGGTATGGATATGTATATTGATCACGCCGAGAAAGTGGAACAATAAAATTTTGTAAAATATTTTTTTTTAGGGTAGCTCCCAAACACGTAAAGTGGGGATGTAGGTATATTTTTTTTCTCGCATAGGTACCCTTTCGTGTAGGTTATCTTTAGTCTAGGTCTTTTAAAAATATTATGGGTGTGTAAAGACTATTTTTCGGTTAAACGAGCCATTTGCGAAAATCTAGATTTCAAGTGAAAATGTTTGTTCGATACGAGCATCCCTTTTCCCTTCATTTCCTTATAAGTACCTAGAAATGTGAAAAAAATCACAGACGTAGCACATGTAATGAACTTACAAGGAAAACTATCACGGCTAAGTAGGCTTAACCGGTTACAGAGTTATAGTCGACTAACTAAGACCTACTTCGGAACCCTACTGCGAGCGGCCCGATACGCACTTGGCCGGTTTTCTTTTCAAACAAACTTAATTATGCGGTCGGAAAGGACAAGATATTTTTTGTTGTATTTATTTTTCCTTCGGAAGTTCGGAACCATCGTACTTACACAGTCCGACTCGCACTTGGCAGATTTGGCACTTTTGTATAACGTATTTATCACGTTATTAATTATGTGATAATGCCACATTTCAGCCTAGTGCCAATGTTACAATGAAGTGGCAAAATCGTAGCGATTTTTATAGTAGGTACTGCCGAGGCTGCGGCACGGCATTAAATTGTTAGTTCATAAGTTGAGATAAAAAAAATATAAACAATGCTGCCCTACCTGAAATTCGACTCTAGCTACAGCCCTGGGCTGCGGGATTGTTCGAAAGAGTTACCTCTGGCCCGGAACGCAACGGGCGAAGGAACATGCATGGGTTTTAGTCCGTAAGTTAAGCTCCAGTAACTATCTGCATCAAGTGAAAATTACCATTATTAAAACCCTGACAAACAACAGTATTGTTTACACTTTAACCATGATAACCTTGTTTAAAAACAGTTTAAAAGTTATGGCTCAATGTAATAGTTATCTTTATAAACACAGCATATTTGCAAAAATAACCATAAATATAATTAAGAAGACGATAAAGTTACATGAAAGGTAAAATACTAGGTACCTAGGCATATTCAGTATTTTATCCATTTTCCCATACCTACAAGGTCCTCTCACAACTGAGGAGATTAGGGTTAGTGACCAGTACAAAGCATTGAAAATCACCTAAGTTCGATGAAATTTCTTAACTTCGGTGTTCCCCAGGGTAGCGTGCTTGGGCCTAGTCTCTTCCTAATCTACGTGAACGAGCTGTGCCGATTGTCTCTCCCCTTGAACTTATGACAGACGACACTGCTCTTATTATTCAAGTGTGCATGGACTCTAGGCGTCTATAAATGCTGAGCTGGCTTTGAGTAGGCATGCCATTCATGATAAAGATATATTAGAAAACTAAGTTTATTACTTTTCCCTTAAGTAACTCTTAGCAACCCCGACCTTCTATTGCCCTTCTAGCGCACGTGTTTGAACCAAGCTTTGACACTGACTGTGACTACCCTCAACTGAAACCCCCAATCAATTAAATATCTTGGTGTTATAGTTGACATGGCATCAACAAATCAGTTCCATTGTGGGTTATCTATATTTTCAAGGAACTCAGAGGTGCAGCGGATTTTAATACCCTAACTAAATATTCCTTTGCACTTGCCCAGTCAGTGTTGGGATATCCTACGGCGGCAATCCGGCAAGGAAGCTTAACACTCTCCCGGGAGACGTCACATCAGTCTATAATAAGCGGTCGATTCCATTGTCAAACTATGATAAGAAGTTGAGAAGTTACACGTCACATACTTGTTATTACATACTTATATACCGTACACACGTTCCTGTCAAAATCATAGCCCTCCTTTTTATTATCCGTAGTCGGGTAAATATCGGGTACTTATATTTATTAATAAGTTAAGTAAGTACCTTTATTTTTCATCGTTATCGTAATGTGCAGGTAATTTATTAGTTTAGATTTAGATAATAGCAAATATCCAAATTCGATGGTTTTATAGGTAACCATTTATCTTATCCAAAGTGTTTATTACAACATTTGATAGAGATTTGCTCCCCGCAGTGTATGATGACTTGGTGACCCGTCGGCTATCGCGAATATCTATAGTAAGTATAAAAACAAGATCGCGATACATCTAATGTCACACTAGTCAGCGCGGCTGTAGCAAGTACTCAGTTCTTCCTCCGTTCCGTTCTGGTAAGCAATATACACTTTCCTAATTTTTTTGTAATTTATTTTTAGTGTTTTGAATCAAAATGGTAAAAAGGAACACTTATCTATGTTGCGAATTAGTCTATCTGTCTAGTATTTAGTGAACTATTACAAAGAATGATTGTCCGTAACTCCATATGAATTGCGAAAGAACGCAGGTGAAAAATAATATCAATTTGAAAAAAAATGTGGGGGGAAGTGGGTTCTATAATTTCTTAGTTACTAGGCCATGTGGGTTATCGTATGAAGAGCTCGATATGCACATACTAACATGGTTTTATTCTAGCTATGATTTAAATTTTAGTACATAATTATGTATTATAACTATTATAATTTATATGATTAGTTTTACATACTCTTTATTAGGTCTTGTAATAGTATTATTTACATTCATACAAAACGATTAGGAAAAATAACAATAAAATATTCATTATTCAATTTTTAATTTATATTACGGTTGAAAGATAACATAACTAGTTAAGTTAATTTGTATCTAAATATTACAGGCAGAATTAAAATATTTTCTTTAAAGAAACTTAATTATGAGGTGGAAAAATGCAAGATAATTTCGAATTTACTGCGTTTATTTTTCCCTACGAAGCTGGTTGGTTCCCTGAACCCCCTGGGGCGCGATTTGTTGCACTAGGTATTACGTGTCGCGGGTTTGATTTCCGCAAACGGAATAAATTATTTTTTTCAAGTTTGCGCGTGTATTAAGTTAATATTATGAACTAAACTTTTGATTTTTAATAGAAACTTAAATTTATTTTGCAATGAACATGGTATTTTACACGATGTTTCAATATTATATTAAAGTATTCCACATAATACGAGTATCTCACCGTTTAACCCGATACGGCATGCAAATTTGTATATAAAAAATAATTTATTAACTAAATTATGAAGTTTGCAATACTTACTTACTTATCTATTTATTGGGGTATATAAACACGTAATATGTAGTAATTGTACGTCAATGAGTTTGGTAGGACAACAATCAGATAACTAAGTAAATTGTATATATGTATGTATATAGGTACTTACCTAAAATTCGCAATTTGTGTTGAGACGAACGGAAATAGGTTGGTATTCAAGTGTTTATGACAATAATGGTATTAAAAAATCACGACAACTTATCATATTTAGGTACCTCCATATTATTATTATTTTATACCTAACTAGCTTTCCGCCCGCGGCTTCGCTCGCGTAGACATTTTTTTACACCTTGGGTTGCATTATTCAACTTTTAGTAGGCATCCCTAATTATTTCTGGAAATAAATATAGCCTAAAACACTTGGTAAAGACGTAGCTTTCTAACGGTGAAAGAATTTTTAAAATTAGTCCAGTAGTTTTTGAGTTAATACCCTACAAACAAACAAACAAATCTTTCCTCTTTATAATATTAGTATAGATCTGTACCTTGGTGCTTTTAAAGTACCCGATCTGTTTTATTATACATAGTACTGCTGAAAATGGTGTTTGCGTTCTTTTAGTCACGAGAAATGCATGTGGCAAAAACAAGTGAAGCGAGTGTGAAGAGATTGCTGTATGAAACAATTTTTATTAATTAGGTATTTCCATTATTTTTCAGTTTAAAATGGCAACCAAAAAGTTCGGTGGACCTTCACCTTACAACCTGCCTGAAACGTATCCGAAGGAGGACTACTATCACACTGAGTGAGTTCGAAAAATGTTTCCAATACCGATTTATGTCAGGTCCGTTTCTTCTGAAACTGCAATAGTTTCAGCAATCCGTAATGCTGTTAACGGAAATTGAATTTTTCAACGGATCTGTATCATTACTTGGGTACCTATTAGATAGTAGTTGGTATTCAAAAGAATATAAATAAAAACTATTTTTTTTTCACAGATACGTAAACAATGTTACCACAAATCATGAAGCCAAGCCACCAACTAAGCCGTTAGTAGGTGCAATTTTCGGGCTCGGTCGCGCTGGATCTATCCATTTGTCCAGCATCATCAACAACCCGCGCATCATACTCAAGTATGTCGTCGATGACCGCACTGAGAGGTTTGCCGATCTCAAGAAATACTGGAACTTCAGTGACAAAGTGGTCTTGATTCCATCTACCGAGGCGAAGCGCGTCTATAATGATAAAGAGTGAGTCGTAATGTTTTTTTCCTATTTATATTAGGAACCTAACTTACCTAGGTATGCACATATCTCTTACACTAAGCTACCTAATCCAATATAAAAATTGTATAGCACAATGATCACAGCGTCACCTACTGCGTCCAATTGTAAATCAAAACCATGCAGGATCCCACTCAAACAGACACGCAAGAAAACATCAGACTTATGGACGGCATTCAAAAATCCAAAATTCAAAAGCAAATTCAAATTTATCCTAGTAAGGATAAATTTGAATTTGCTTTTGAATTGCCGTGAAAGCTTAACAGACAGACAGAGTTACTTTCGGATTTAGAATACATAGATATTAATTGTTATCCAATTACACATAGTTAAAGAATATTTCGGAAAGTATTTTTTTAATTAACGATTAACGTAAACTATTTTGTGTCAAATTAGAAAAACAAATATTTTATACTTATACCAATTTTGAACAACGAATACGCATTATTTACAGAGTCAACGTTGTGTTCATTGGGTCACCCACGTGGACACACCACGACATTGTCGTCAATTCCATTGCCAACAACAAGGACGTGTTCTGCGAGAAGCCCATTGCTGAAAACATTGAGGAAACCAAGAAGTGCTACGAAGCCGCTAAGTCCAAGGGTCGCGTTCTATTCTCCGCATTCAACCGCCGTTTCGATCCCGCTTACAGGGCTTTGAAAGACAGAGTAAGAAACGGAGAGGTTGGACATGTGCAGATCCTCAAAGTGACCGCCAGGGACTCGCCTCTGCCTTCTATTGACTACCTGAAAACATCAGGTAAGATTTTCTGCAAATATTATCAATGATGTTATAAATGCGAATTTTAAAGTAAATGTAAAATGGTTAAACGCCTGAATCGATTTAGCCAAAATTTTGTACGGGGAAATATGTGAGTGGAGAGTGGAGACTGGACGGCTATTTTTTATCCGGGTTAAATAGCGGGAAACACTTAGTTAGCTTCTAGGTGCTTCTAGTGTACCAATCGATAGAACTCAACTAGAATAAAAGTTGATAAGATCACTATCAATAGTTTATTTCTATAAGCCAGTGAATTAAATTGGTAGTATTCGCATTAGTGATAACAATAATCCAATGACATTGAATTTATTGTACACATAGTACGGAGAAAATTGTGGGTGGAGAGTAGAGACGGTTTAATACGGACAGCAATTTTTTATCCGGGTGCGAGAAGTAGTTCCCTTAGAACACGGGTGGAACCGCGGGAAACAGTTAGCTTCTAGGTGCTCCTAGCACGGATCTATAGAACTCATCTATCTATACTTATAATAAATCTGTAGAGAGGTAAATTCTGTACATGAAATATATTTCCAAAATAACTATCAGGGGGTGATTAGGGATCGATACTGATGCCAAAAATGCAATCCGTAAAATTTTTGTCTGTCTGTCTGTCTGTATAAACGTTACAAAAACTACTCGACGGATTTTAACGAAACTTAGTAGAATTATTTTTATACTCCTGAGCTGCTTATAGTATACTTTTCATCACGCTACAATCAATAGGAGCAGAGCAGTGAAGGGGAATGTTGGGAAAACGGGAGAAGTTACTCCATTTTTTAAGCTTCCGTCGCGTGTGCAACCTTAATGGTTAAAGCTACACAAAAATCAAGCAAGGCTATAGGCTATATATCATCACGCTAAGAGCAATAGGAGCGGCGCACCACTATTCCACGCACACGAAGTCGCTGGCAGAAGCTAGTCTAGAATAAAAATGATAAAATCACTATCAATAGGGTATTTCTATAAGCCTGTGAAATTAATTGGTAGTACTCGTATTGATAATAACAATAATCCAATGACTTTGCATGTATTGTACACGTAGGTAGGTACTATTTCTTTAAGTAGTTAGCTACCTATAACTGATAAATTTATTTTATAGGCATAACCATAATTATCAATATACGACTTTGCTCGGAAATATCTGTTAGGTATGTTATTATTATATTTATAAACAATAAATTAATAATGTTTCAGTTTGATACGTATTTAGGTGATGGCCGTGAGCGTGTTTATTTAAATTAAACTAGCTTCTGCCCGCGACTTTGTCCGCGCGGAATAGTGGTGCTCCGCCATTATTGGTTTTAGTGTGTACCATGTAAATATTCATCCATGCTAATATCCTAATGCGATTTTTATTTTTAAAGAGTTATTTTTACAACAGGGAAGACATACCTACCATAAAATACCCTCGGTATTCTTTGGTAATTCTGGCTTATCGATTGAGTCTGCGATAATTAGGTACCTACCTACCTATGGAAATAAGTAGATGCCTTATGGTGTTTTTTATTTTAATTTAAGGTGGTGTGTTCCACGATTGCTTGGTACATGACTTCGACATGGCCTGCTGGGTATTAGGAGAGCTGCCATGCCGCGTCCAGGCCTCCGCCACTGCCTTAATCCCCGAAGTCAAGGCTATTGATGACTTCGACACTATCGCCTTCCTTCTCACTTTCCCCTCTGGAACTGTCGTGCTTGGTGACAATAGTCGCTACTCTGCTTACGGATATGACCAGAGATTAGAAGTTTTCGGAAACAAAGGTAGGTGAACTATGTAGATTATTTTTCTCATTCCCAGAGCTATTGTAGCAGTTCTTTTTCACTTTTCGTGCAGTTCCTGCATTTTTTATAACGTAACTAACATCTGCAATTTTGATTTTTAGGCATGATTAAGGTTGAGAACGAGAGACCTTATCACTCGACAGAGGTGGTCATTGGTCATGAAGGAATCAGACAGTCTCCGATATTCTACTCATTCCCTTCACGCTTCAAGCAAGGATACAAAAACGAATTGGAGCACTTCTTGGACGTCGTCACCCGTAAGTGTCGTTCCCTATCTTTTGCTCGTCTTTTGTTAAGGTGTAACAATTGTATGTTTGTTACTTAGCTATAATTCCAACTGAACAATTGGCGTTTCATATCAACAGGTGGAGTTCCAATGGAAGTAACCGACTACCAGACCCTCGCCGTCAGTAAGATTGCGACTGCCGCTGAAAAGAGCGCACGTACTGGTCAATCTGTGGAAATTGACTGGAGCAATGACAAAATTCCTGCCAACTATTCATAATAACCTAAGAGACCAAGCCTACCCTGGTAGGGTAGGCTGAGTTGCCTAACACGAGTTTCGGCGTACAGTTTTGTTTTCTATATTATTAATGGGTTTTTTGATTTTGAGACGTAATTGGGACTAAAAACAAAATGCTTGAGTTGAGACTTTAAACTTTTTTCACCACCTGGATAGGTATTATCTACTCAAATTAATTTATAATTCGGTTGTTATTATCTGGCAGATAAGTTTAACTCGTACTTTTCCAAAGTTGGTGAATCTAGCCTAAGTGCCGCATTTAAACTCGTGGTAGGTCATTTTCCTCGTGCCTTATAGGTGAAGAGTATGCTGCTATACACAATTACCTACACATCTTCCAATACTACTAAAAAGTTCCTAAACTGTCAATATCACTCCGTTGCGAATATTCATGTGTCATACTTTTGTATTGTCGTTATTAAAGTACCTTACAAATATTTTTGTATTTTTATACACATTTTTTTGTTTTATTTTATTTGAAAATCAAGTAAAAAGCTCATTACTAATTTAATGAGCGGGGGCGGTGGTAGGCTATAGGAAAAGTAGATATATTTATAATAGGTGCCTATATAGAAATGGAGTGTCCATTTTTACTTCTGAAGCAACTGGCCAAGTGCGAGTTGGACTCGCGTACCGAGGGTTCAGATGCACAGATCATGAATATCATATCACATCTCCCTGTTTCAACCAACTTCAAATACCACAATAAGCTTTCCTCTAACCAAAACTTTCCCTTGTTACTACCTCCACTAAATTCACCAATTTTATAGGAATGTCGAAGTTCACAAGTATAGCGAAAAGCGCGTACCAGTCTATGCTGTTATATGCCTTGGTAAAATCCACAAAAAGTGAATGTCTACAAGAATTATAGCCGCTAATAGTGAAGATTTTTTCCAAATTAATTAAATCCGTTATTGCTCTATAAAATGGAATCTATTGAAATTTGCGAATCCAGGCGGTTAAAATAATAGCTATAAAAGCTCACAAGCAACTCTTACATTTGGCGTATTACAGGTGGCACAGGACAGTGTTTTAGGACCTACTCTCTTTTTCTGTAGATAACTACGTATGCAGACGACATTGCTCTGATTGTGCATGGACAGGATCGGAAAGAGGATCGTTACTGTATCTGTGGATGCAATGACTTGTCTCAATACAAAGACAAAGAAGTATTTCATATTATCTTAGGTACTTGCTATAGGTACTAATTTCCAGTCACCATCAGATTTTGTAGCTAGCGCACATACCTGTGAAGTCCTCGAAAATTGTAGATGCCCAAAGCTAATTTAATTTCCAAGAATAAAAAATTGGGCCTCATTATAGATCCTTAAATGGGCGGCTTTTAAATAACTTGTATTGGTAAATTTACTGCCCGCCGCTCGCAAATGAAAATTAATGCCAATTTTTAAATAACTCAGGAATTCTCACTCAGGAAACTCAAAAACTCTGTGTTTATTATGCCCTTCCTCAGGGTTTTATGCAGAATGATGAATTCGTTGTTTGGGGTGGGACTGTACAGACTAAGTATTTGTAATCTCTGGAGGAATAATAGAATTATTAAATACGAGAAGGTTTAGGTGTATGTATGTAGTGTTATTATTTTTATTAAGTTGTTACTTTTTTTAATAAATCAGAAACACTAATTTAATAAGAGTTGGGTGGTTGAATGTTGTAGTTAAATCAACTAAGCCAATTATAAGTAATACAATATTTAATATTTGAAAATTTGAAATGAAAGAGCACATCATATATTAGGAATGAATTTTAATTAAAAATAGACACAATCAACAAAGGTAAAATAAAACAAAACCAAAGTCAATGACCATTTCTTTGTATTTGTTTTATGATATACTATTTACATACTTATGATATGATGTTACTATTTACATTGACTAATTTTAGTTTTAAGGTACTACACCTTATACAAATCATTTAAAAAATAAATACCCGACTGCGTTAAAACTAACTTTAAAGAAAAATTATACATACCTAATTAAAGATATACTAAAAATAATAATAATATGTCTTGACCAATAGATTCCAGGAAAAGCTATTATCTACGCTTTAAAAATTAACATTGTAAAAAAATGTTTTAGTTCGGAACCCTTTGCACGCGAGTTCGATTCGAACATGGCCAGTTTTTTTTAAGTACACAAACGAAATTGTATAAGCGTAATCATAAACCAACTATTATATACCCACAAAATGACGTTAAGTTGGGAGAATGAAAAAAAGAAACTGGCAACACTGATAAAATATGGCGTGATTCCGCGTGGTTATGTAATCATAAAAACAAAAAATAAATATGTAGTTTCTTGGTTACTTACCGATGATAGGTGATGTGTCTGGTATTTTTGAACCTTCCTTTATAATTCTGGCACAATGTTATTGCACATACCGTCATTTTATCGCGGTTATTTGATTTTTACTTAGCGCGAGTAATACGTAATGACAGTAAAGCGGCACGATCTGTACTGATCGGCGGGTAAGCACTTGTAAGCAAATAGTTGGCTGACACTTTTTGACACGTTTGCGCGCACTTGACGCTCCATCTAGACATGTATATAATCTAAGGCGCTTATTAATACCGCACAGAACAACACTTGTCAGTCGCCAGCACTATATTAATGTTTCAAGTAAAATGTATTTATCGCAAAATGTTATGCTTTATAATATTCATTATAATAGACATTAACAGCATTGGAGCAATAGAAACCGAGATAAACCGTCCATAACTCACGACACACACGATATTTTATGAGATTTTTGCGACAACTTTTAGAACGCTAAAATGAAGGTAGGTGTATATACAAAGCTTCAGCTTATTATAGCTCATTTCGAGGTTTATTCCCAATTTGACTGAACTATTAGGAAGGCTGCTAACAGTGCCGGTTTTACCCCCATCAGCGCCCTGGGCGAGATTTCTGCGGCGTCCCCTAACTGCAATTTAAACCCGTACGAAAAAAACCGGCCAAGTGCGAGTCGGACTCACGCACCGAGGGTTCCGACCTTTAAAAAGAATATTATACGCAATAAAATTGAAATTATCTTGTTTTTTTCGACCGCATAATTAAGTTTGTTTGTAGAGGAAAATTGCTGATTACTTAAAAACTGCGATATTTATAAAGGAATTTATTTATTATAAAGGAAACTTGCTAAGCAAACTATGGTATTAGGGTAAGTAGGCCTCGCTCAAAGATTGAGAGGATACAAAAAGGACCCCACCGCGCCCTACCCTAACGCCGCTACTGGTCCCAACTGCACTTAGAATATTTTTTTCAAAAATTTTGGCCTGCCTCCCTCTCCCCACCAAAGAGCAGCTGTGAGATAGGTCCCAACTGGACTAAGATTTTTTTTTTCAAAAATTTTCGCCATCCTCCCTCTCCCCACCAAAGAGCAGCTGTGAGATAGGTCCCAACTGGACTTAGAATATTTTTTTTTAAATTTTCGCCATCCTCCCTCTCCCTACCAAAGAGCAGCTGTGAGATAGGTCCCAACTGGACTTAGAATATTTTTTTCAAAAATTTTCGCCATCCTCCCTCTCCCTACCAAAGAGCAGCTGCGAGATAGGTCCCAACTGGACTCAGAATATTTTTTTCAAAAATTTTCGCCATCCTCCCTCTCCCTACGAAAGAGCAGCTGTGAGATAGGTCCCAACTGGACTTAGAATATTTTTTTCAAAAATTATCGCCATCCTCCCTCTCCCTACCAAAGAGCAGCTGTGAGATAGGTCCCAACTGGACTTAGAATATTTTTTTCAAAAATTTTCGCCATCCTCCCTCTCCCTACGAAAGAGCAGCTGTGAGATAGGTCCCAACTGGACTTAGAATATTTTTGACAAAAATTTTCGCCTACCTCCCTCTCCCTACCAAAGAGCAGCTGTGAGATAGGTCCCAACTGGACTTAGAATATTTTTTTCAAAAATTTTCGCCATCCTCCCTCTCCCTACCAAAGAGCAGCTGTGAGATAGGTCCCAACTGGACTTAGAATATTTTTTTCAAAAATTTTCGCCATCCTCCCTCTCCCTACCAAAGAGCAGCTGTGAGATAGGTCCCAACTGGACTTAGAATATTTTTTTCAAAAATTTTCGCCATCCTCCCTCTCCCTACCAAAGAGCAGCTGTGAGATAGGTCCCAACTGGACTTAGAATATTTTTTTCAAAAATTTTCGCCATCCTCCCTCTCCCCACCAAAGAGCAGCTGTGAGATAGGTCCCAACTGGACTTAGAATATTTTTGTCAAAAATTTTCGCCATCCTCCCTCTCCCTACGAAAGAGCAGCTGTGAGATAGGTCCCAACTGGACTTAGAATATTTTTGACAAAAATTTTCGCCTACCTCCCTCTCCCTACCAAAGAGCAGCTGTGAGATAGGTCCCAACTGGACTTAGAATATTTTTTTCAAAAATTTTCGCCATCCTCCCTCTCCCTACCAAAGAGCAGCTGTGAGATAGGTCCCAACTGGACTTAGAATATTTTTTTCAAAAATTTTCGCCATCCTCCCTCTCCCTACGAAAGAGCAGCTGTGAGATAGGTCCCAACTGGACTTAGAATATTTTTTTCAAAAATTTTCGCCATCCTCCCTCTCCCTACCAAAGAGCAGCTGTGAGATAGGTCCCAACTGGACTTAGAATATTTTTTTCAAAAATTTTCGCCATCCTCCCTCTCCCTACCAAAGAGCAGCTGTGAGATAGGTCCCAACTGGACTTAGAATATTTTTGTCAAAAATTTTCGCCATCCTCCCTCTCCCTACCAAAGAGCAGCTGTGAGATAGGTCCCAACTGGACTAAGAATATTTTTTTCAAAAATTTTCGCCATCCTCCCTCTCCCTACGAAAGAGCAGCTGTGAGATAGGTCCCAACTGGACTTAGAATATTTTTTTCAAAAATTATCGCCATCCTCCCTCTCCCTACCAAAGAGCAGCTGTGAGATAGGTCCCAACTGGACTTAGAATATTTTTGTCAAAAATTTTCGCCATCCTCCCTCTCCCTACCAAAGAGCAGCTGTGAGATAGGTCCCAACTGGACTTAGAATATTTTTTTCAAAAATTTTCGCCATCCTCCCTCTCCCTACGAAAGAGCAGCTGTGTGATAGGTCCCAACTGGACTTAGAATATTTTTGACAAAAATTTTCGCCTACCTCCCTCTCCCTACCAAAGAGCAGCTGTGAGATAGGTCCCAACTAGACTTAGAATATTTTTTTCAAAAATTTTCGCCATCCTCCCTCTCCCTACCAAAGAGCAGCTGTGAGATAGGTCCCAACTGGACTTAGAATATTTTTTTCAAAAATTTTCGCCATCCTCCCTCTCCCTACGAAAGAGCAGCTGTGAGATAGGTCCCAACTGGACTTAGAATATTTTTTTCAAAAATTTTCGCCATCCTCCCTCTCCCTACGAAAGAGCAGCTGTGAGATAGGTCCCAACTGGACTTAGAATATTTTTGTCAAAAATTTTCGCCTACCTCCCTCTCCCTACCAAAGAGCAGCTGTGAGATAGGTCCCAACTGGACTTAGAATATTTTTTTCAAAAATTTTCGCCATCCTCCCTCTCCCTACCAAAGAGCAGCTGTGAGATAGGTCCCAACTGGACTTAGAATATTTTTTTCAAAAATTTTCGCCATCCTCCCTCTCCCTACCAAAGAGCAGCTGTGAGATAGGTCCCAACTGGACTTAGAATATTTTTTTCAAAAATTTTCGCCATCCTCCCTCTCCCTACCAAAGAGCAGCTGTGAGATAGGTCCCAACTGGACTTAGAATATTTTTGTCAAAAATTTTCGCCATCCTCCCTCTCCCCACCAAAGAGCAGCTGTGAGATAGGTCCCAACTGGACTTAGAATATTTTTTTCAAAAATTCAAAAATTTTCGCCATCCTCCCTCTCCCTACGAAAGAGCAGCTGTGAGATAGGTCCCAACTGGACTTAGAATATTTTTGTCAAAAATTTTCGCCATCCTCCCTCTCCCTACGAAAGAGCAGCTGTGAGATAGGTCCCAACTGGACTTAGAATATTTTTTTCAAAAATTTTCGCCATCCTCCCTCTCCCTACCAAAGAGCAGCTGTGAGATAGGTCCCAACTGGACTTAGAATATTTTTTTCAAAAATTTTCGCCATCCTCCCTCTCCCTACCAAAGAGCAGCTGTGAGATAGGTCCCAACTGGACTTAAAATATTTTTTTCAAAAATTTTCGCCATCCTCCCTCTCCCTACCAAAGAGCAGCTGTGAGATAGGTCCCAACTGGACTTAGAATATTTTTTTCAAAAATTTTCGCCATCCTCCCTCTCCCTACGAAAGAGCAGCTGTGAGATAGGTCCCAACTGGACTTAGAATATTTTTGACAAAAATTTTCGCCTACCTCCCTCTCCCTACCAAAGAGCAGCTGTGAGATAGGTCCCAACTGGACTTAGAATATTTTTTTCAAAAATTTTCGCCATCCTCCCTCTCCCTACCAAAGAGCAGCTGTGAGATAGGTCCCAACTGGACTTAGAATATTTTTGTCAAAAATTTTCGCCATCCTCCCTCTCCCTACGAAAGAGCAGCTGTGAGATAGGTCCCAACTGGACTTAGAATATTTTTTTCAAAAATTTTCGCCATCCTCCCTCTCCCTACCAAAGAGCAGCTGTGAGATAGGTCCCAACTGGACTTAGTATATTTTTATTCAAAAATTTTCACCATCCTCCCTCTCCCTACCAAAGAGCAGCTGTGAGATAGGTCCCAACCAGTGCCGGTTTTACCCCCATCAGCGCCCTGGGTGAGATTTCTGCGGCGTCTCCTAACTGCAATTTAAACCCATACGAAAAAAAACCAGCCAAGTGCGAGTCGGACTCGCGCACCGAGGGTTCCGACCTTTAAAAAGAATATTATACGCAATAAAGTCGAAATTATCTTGTTTTTTTCGACCGCATAATTAAGTTTGTTAGTAGAGGAAAATTGCTGATTACTTAAAAACTGCGATATTTATAAAGGAATTTATTTATTATAAAGGAAACTTGCTAAGCAAACTATTGTATTAGGGTAAGTAGGCATCGCTCAAAGATTGAGAGGATACAAAAAGGGTTCCTGCGGCGCCCCTTCAAATCCGGCGCCCTGGGCGGTCGCCCCACCGCGCCCTAACGCCACTACTGGCTGCTAAAAAGTTCAATAAACTTTACATCCTTTTTAAGACAAAAGAAAAATAGATCTATTTGCTGCAGATGCAGTGAATATGTGTTGTTCATCACACAACAGAGGGTTTATTGAGTCAAATGCACGTGTTTCGGCCGACTCAGGGATGATCAGAACATTTTCCAAGGTTTTCTAAATAGCTTTTAGCTCAGATAGCCTTTTTTTTCCTCGAATGGGAATTCATCAAATGACGCCTCCCGCCGTGGGTGGGGCGAAAGGGAGTGTCAGACTCATACTGACTAAACCCCATCCTCACCCCTTTGTATTTCCGTGGCGCGGTATCTCTTTCGAACGTCCCGCAGCCCCGAGCTCAGATAGCCTGATAGTTCTGCTTAAAGAATCATGGGCAGTTTTTTATGGAATCTGGGCGTAGTTCCAACATACCTGAAACTAGAGTGAGGAGAAAGATACGTATGCGTAGTTATCGTTTCATCATATTATACATGTTGTATCCGGTTCTGGCCACTAGAGTCAATCGAAGATTCCTAATTAACTGCCGATATTTATGAAATATAAAGAGAAATATTTTTAAATATTATCGTTAAATTGGTAACTACCTGTAACCCCATCTTTGATCAACTGAACTTATATAAGTATACTAAATTGTTCCTAATGTACAAAAGTATGAAGAAAAAAAAAGATTTTTAGCAATGATTAGCGCTCTTACAAACGGATAAACGAAGCGTGGTTGCATTATCAAATAGTTCCTCATGCAATAGTGTTATTTAAAGAACAGCCTCATACAAAAATATGTTCTAATTCTAATGTACGAAGTACGATAATGTCAGTCGTCAATGCTGTGGCGTGGTCAGGTATAAATAGAAGCCTAGTTGCAAATCCAATTCGCCAAACCAAAAGAACATCTTAGATCGTGTATGTGATAACTTTAATCACAATAGTTGATTTACTGTGAAAGGTACAACCGGTTTGATTTCTTATGCCTATAATATATCTTCGTTCTCCAGCGACTTAGGTAGTGTGGTCCCATACAAAAAAATATGCAATTATTAATGCCTATTAAATATTATAGGTTTCAATTCTGTTGGATCTACATCCATTTTGCCCATGATTAAACAGATAGGATCTAAAATTAAGTCACAATTAACGATTCTCTCAAAAACATTTCAATTGAAGCGTCTCTCTTACTTTTTTATTTCATAAAATCTTACAATTTATAATGTGGTACAAATTAGATCATAGGTAGAGCTGCCATTCGTTCGGGTTTTCCCGGATTTGTCCTAGTTTAGAGAGCGTCCGGTGTACGTCCGGGCGGGTTTTCAAAGGGCGTCCGGAAATAATCCGGACTTTTTACCTGATATCCGATCCCGCTTGATTGAAATGTAAGCAATAAATTAGAACAAATAATGAAAAAGTGTCCGGGGAAATAATCAAACTCATTCAAAATATCCGGGTTTTTTATAGTTTTAGTATATCATATCATAGGTAATGTCTGTCCAACGAAGTAGATGCGGTTAAGTGCTGCTGGTCATCTTTACACATTTGCGCACGATCATATTACGCTATCTTCAAGATTTTTGTTTTCTCCAGAACTCCTAGAATTATTGCAATTATTTTGTAATAAAGAATAGCTTAGCATTATGGTCAGTCTTTCTCTTTCTAGTAGGCAAAGCCAAGATATGTTATATAGACATACCACAAGAGTTAGACCAAATTATTCAAGTAACGTCGGTACCTATGGTAGGTGATCACTCCACTTTTACTCTTACTCCATGGTCTCATGTACCGTAGCGCTTGTATTTTAATCTGTGGTCGTCCTAATGTCATATTTTCTGTCATCTGCCACTTCTGTCAGTTGAGCAGTGAAGTGACATCTGTGCTGTGGACTGTGTTCGCCCGCCCGCATTGCTTTGTTGTATAGTTGAATGGCCGTTGGAAATTGTTTTGTTATAATACTGAAAAATTAACAAGTAAGCACACCTTCTAGTTTATTCTATGTTATCTTAAGCTAACTATGATGCTTAATGTAGCTACTTAAACTTGTAGCCATTAGGTTAACATAAGTAGTACGAAGTGTTTCTTACCGGAAAACTTTTAGTTTACGTGACTGTAAATCTGATTTCACGTAGTCACTCATAAAGTAATAGCTCGTTTAGAAGCAATAAATAACAAATTGTTGCATATTCCTGTGAATGTGATTTGTTATAAAAATTATAGGTATGTTGAAATTGAATACGAAATCAATTTAATTATTCGTATTTTTCAGATATCAAGATGGCTAATCAATGGGGACAAAAAGCTGAGGAGTTGGAGGTATCTAATAAGGTAGCTGGATTAGGTTTAAATAAAAAACCTCTTAATCAGTCTTCAGACTCTGATGAATCACCTGATGCCGCAAACCCAGCCGACACCTCGCTGTTAATGAAAATTATAAGGCAAGGCTTAGTCGAGTCTAAGTTGGATATTGAAGTTCAGAGAAAAGATCCAAACTCTCCCCTGTATTCTGTTAAGACATTTGAAGCCTTACACTTGAAACCCAATCTTTTAAAGGGAGTATATGCTATGGGGTTTAATGCTCCTTCTAAAATTCAAGAGACTGCTTTACCCACTCTCCTAGCTGACCCTCCACAAAATATGATTGCTCAATCTCAGTCAGGTACTGGTAAGACAGCAGCTTTTGTGCTGGCCATGTTAAGCAGAGTGGATTCCAGTAAAAATTATCCCCAAGTACTTTGTTTGAGTCCTACCTATGAGCTTGCTATACAGACAGGTGAAGTAGCTGCCAAAATGGCAAAATTCTGTCCGGAGATAAAATTGAAGTATGCTGTTCGAGGGGAAGAGGTGCCTAGAGGAACTAAGATAACTGATCACATTATCATTGGAACACCTGGGAAAATGCTTGATTGGGGAGTCAAGTTTGGTATGTTTGATATGAACAAAATAAGAGTTTTTGTACTAGATGAGGCTGATGTCATGATTGACAGACAAGGCCATCAAGATCAGTGCATTCGGATTCATAAATGCTTACCTTCAACATGCCAGATGATGTTCTTTTCTGCTACATATGATGCGGCTGTCATGGAATTTGCAGAAATAATTGTCCCAAATCCTATCATAATAAGACTGTTGCGTGAAGAGGAATCATTGGATAATATAAAACAATATTATGTTAAATGCAAGAACCCAGAAGAGAAGTATAGAGCCATTTGTAACATTTATGGAGTAATAACAATTGGTCAGGCAATTATTTTCTGTCATACAAGAAAGACAGCTAGCTGGCTGTCTGAAAAAATGTCCAAAGATGGACATTCTGTAGCTGTATTATCTGGTGAGTTGACAGTTGAACAAAGAATAGCCGTACTTGATCGTTTCAGAGCTGGTTTAGAAAAGGTACTGATCACCACAAATGTGTTGTCTCGAGGAATAGATGTTGAACAAGTAACACTTGTTGTTAACTTTGACATGCCTATGGATATGGATAAGAAGGCTGATTGTGAAACTTACTTGCACAGAATTGGACGCACAGGACGTTTTGGTAAAGCTGGTATTGCAATTAATTTAATTGATTCTTCACAAACCATGAATATTTGCAAAGAGATAGAAGCTCATTTTGGGAAGAAAATTCAATTACTAGATATAGAAGATGCAGAAGAAATTGAAAAAATTGGTGCATAATATTTGTTTTGTTACAAGAATTATAATTGCTTGATACTTAAGTTTAAGTCCTACATTGTTAAAGTAACAATATTTGAATAAATAAATAATTTTGTATTATTTATGAGTTTTATATCAATGACTTGCATGTGTTGTTACATTTTCTTAATGGCTGTAAAATGCTAGGGGGGGCTGGGTGGAAGGGGGTTGGGTAAGGAAAGAAAAGAAGAAAAAAAATTGTTAACTGGCACTATATGTGCATTTAAATAATAAATAACCCAAATAACATTACATTTTTATTAAATTGTTACACACAACTGCATACATAACCATCACAGGAAATATTGTTTGATCATAGAACTTAAGCTCACGGTTAAACAGAAATAACTTTATGCAGAATAAATATTGTTTGTTATTTTATTGCTTAACACTTTTAATTATAATAAATGCAAAATCTTGAAACTGATTTACTACATAATTATTTTCTGAAAGTACCTTTACCTAAATTAGCCTACAATCCTTTATGTATTGATAGTAATTTTGTTTATGGTGACAAGTGCTTATTACAAAGCAAAAGAACTTATATTGTCACTGCCACTAACTATATAATCAGGCAGGTCGTCTCACATGCCTGATTATTATAGTCAGTGGCATGCATGTAACTAAGTATAATGTTGCTGTAAGTTGGGATCAAACTTAAACCAAATAAATTAAGTTTATAGGTACTATATTAATTTAATTATTCCACTTTGGTTTACCGCGCACCTTGAGCCGCTGGTTCTGGGTTGCTTGCCCCAGATATCATAACAAATATTGCAATGGGCACAATGTACATCCACTGAAAAGAAAAGATAATACTTAGTGTTCATATATATATTATTACAAGCTCCTTCAGTTTCACTTCTTCGAGCTCGAGCTCCTGAAGGACCTATTTTGCACACCCAGATAAAAAGTATCCTGTGTTAATCCAGGTTATGAACTGTGTGTACCAAATTTAATTCAAAACCATTCAGTAGTTTTTGCATAAAAGAGTAACATATATACATACTTCCTAACTAAGTTTTACATTCATAATACCTATTAGTAGGATTTGTTAAGTATACAAATTCAGGCTTGTCACTTTATCCACAACAAAGTTGCGCAATGAAAATGGCTTGAAATTGGCAGAGGTCCAGCTATTATAAGCTACATAACACCCAGATAAAAGGGCTATAACTGTCTCCAGGGTCCTATCTACCTCTGTACCAAATTTCATCCAAATCTGTTCAGCTGTTTTACTGTGAAAGTGTAACAAACAAATAAACAAACTCACTTTGGCATTTATAATAGATATATGGTTAAGATGTCCATCTAAGAAGGTGATGTTCGAAAAAGCAGTTATTTTTTAAAATAAACTTTCACTTACATATTTGGCTAAGAATGATTTGTTATCTTTTAAGTCACCCTTCTCCCTTGCTTCTCTCTCACGTTCTAGTTTTTGGATGTATGAGGCTGTGTCAGGTCTGAAAGGAAAATTAAAAAAACTACGTTTAAAAAAACCGACTTCAAAAAAAAAACTAAAAAGTATTAAAAAAGTATAAAATAACTTAATAAAGATTTAACACAAACCTAATACCTTTAATATTAATAAAACACCATTATTTGTATTTGCTACCTATTGACAGGTTTAAAGTCGGTGCCAAGCCAAATGTAATAGTGTTACTCATTCAGGTATTAAAAAGTTTTCATCTGTTTCACATTAATTCACATTGTTCTTTAAGTTTATTTACGTAGGTTAATCTTTAGGAATTTCATTTTGTTTAGGACTTGGCACCGACTTCAAACCTGTCAATAGGTAACACATACAAATAATGGTGTTTTATTAATATTAAAGGTATTAGGTTTGTGTTAAATCTTTATTAAGTTATTTTATACTTTTTTAATACTTTTTAGTTTTTTTTTTGAAGTCGGTTTTTTTAAACGTAGTTTTTTTTAATTTATTTTTTACTTTTTAGTGTCTGTAATAAGTTGCTCTGTAAACTACAGTATTTTTTACAGGATTTTTATAGATTACATAAGGAAGGCTATAACATTTCGTTGTTTTTATTGTCATAATTATATGTTAAATAGTTTTTTTTTAAGTAGCTATGGGTAGGCCTACGAAAGGTGCAGCTTTAAACAATATAGATCAAGAAACGGGAACGGAAAATATAAATCGACTCCGAAACAATTACGTCATCGATGTAAACAAAAATGTAAAAAATGTTCACAAAATGAAAACTACTGGGCCAAACCATGTGAAATTTTTATGGGACCAAATGGCATCTATTCCGCATCAAACTAAAAAAGAATCACGTAAATCGGATCATAAATCTCAGCGTAATCGGTGTACATACATAGAAAAAAAAAAAAAAAAATACCGATTGAATTGAGAACCTCCTCCTTTTTTTGAAGTCGGTTAAAAATGGAACTTATGTATATTTCAAGAAATTACAAGTAACTCTAAACTAATGAACCAATATCAATGCCATAATTAAATAACACCCCCCTATTCCATCAAGGGTAAAAAAGAGTTATCATAAACCTTGAAAATATAACTTACACAGGAGCCTGCTCCACATAACGTAGATAGAAGTTAGAATTAATGAAAGAACCGTTGCATTCACTTATTGATGGCTTTGAAGAATTTGTCACTTGGAAGCTGACTGCTATCACTGCCCCATTAGGTAGTACCCAGGCGTTTATAACATCAGACAGGCCATTTGCAAGGAACGCTCCAGCTTTGACCGATGAAAAGAATTCTGTTCCTTGGTTATTTTCAGCAGAAGTTACCAGTGTTCTCATGGTGTAGAATCCATCAATTTCTGCAATACTCTGGAAAAGTATATATATGATTTGATTAAATTAAATATGCAGGATTAAAGTTCCATCATTTTAAGAGTTAAATAAAGCCATTGAATAGAAAACTGTACCTTACAATAGTAATATAAGCACATAATAAGAGGAATAATATATGGGTAATTGGTAACTTTGGTGTAAAATTTGGTTTGCAGAGTGACAGGTATACCTACAGACCGGCATTGCTTGTTTGTACACTGTCAAACACTCAGCAGCATTATCTAATTTGTGCATTTTACAGTATTGACACAGGAATCTCTAATGGTGTTGATATAGAAACCACACTAAGTTTGAGAGGTTGTTATGTATGAGCTAGTGATGATTGTTAGAGTGATACATACTTTCAATTCTTCTATATGCTCTTTAGTAAATTGTATTTGTTCTATGATTGAAGCACCCGCTCGAATGCTCTTTAGTGCTATGTTGCCTCTTGAACAATATTTTTCACTTCCACAATTTAATGAGTGTTGTATTTCTATATTTAACCATCCATCATAGTCAATACAAGCCTGTAATAGAAGAATGTGGGATTAGTTCTGTAATAGCAGTATGAGTTATTATTTCTATACATAGGGGTCATGCTGGCGTAACTTATTGTATGATTTTAGGAAAAGTAAAAAACTACTACCCCATAGCTTAATACTCCAAGAACCGCTATGACTAGTAACAATGATGAATCCATTTTTCAGAGTAGGTAATAAGAATTCTATTCCCAATTAGCAATTTCAGGATTTCACCAGTGTTGCCAGGGCCCTTGAGTCATAAGTTACGTTTCGTTTCCTGAAATATTACATTTTTGCTGCAAAAGTTACATTATTGTTTTTTTTTTCATTTACGTGTTTTAGGGAACCGTATCAACTTTTGCTAAACTCTAGAAAATCAATGTATTTTTTAGATAGATAACAATTTGATGTTAGCTAAACATTATTCACCCATGTTTATATTGGTTCACTTTTCAATGCCTCACCTCACGTATAGAATATCGCCTCGTACTCGTCTTGTCATATTCAACTTCGGCCGCAGTCCGTCTATCTGCTGCAGATAGTTACTTCACTCTATCTTTCTGAAAGGCTTCTACTCGTTTGCGTAGCTGTGGCCTCCAATGAACTGATAAATCCTTTTAAGTACCCCAAAGGTCTTCGGTATTTTGACAAATAAAGCCCAGGTGCGAATCCAGGATAGTAGAATATAGGCAGCGCGAGCGAAGCGAGTGCAATTTTTTTTAAAGATTTCAATGTCTTCCGGACTTCTTACAATGTGTTTTTTTTTCTGACAATCCTTAACCACGTTTGCCATCGTTTGCATTTTACCATGGCATATATCAGATAACCAATAGGCTCTAGCTAAGTAGAAAGCGCGAGCGAAGCGAGCGCAAATTTTTTTAGCATGATAATTATAGGGAATTGTATTTTTTTATGAGTTGCCATGATTGTTGATGTTGTAACCTATTTAGAGTCCGAAGGTGGAATAATTTTTCGCTAGTTCAATAAGAGGTGGGCTAATTAGGTTTTGGGGGCCCCCCAAGCTTGCGGGCCCGGGGCACTGCCCCACCTAGCCCCTAGGTAGCTACGCCTCTGCTCACGCTTTTATTTTAGTGACAACTGTAACAAATTAAAGTATATGTTGCTTTTCAGCGAAAATTATGAAAAATTCTTCGAGATCCAGGCTTACATTCTGTGTAGGTTTATGTAAATATAAATACTTAGGAGAGCTAGCCTAAGCCTAGATAATCTTTCCTATTCTATTGAGGCTACTCAACATTTTTACTTTGTGCAGAACAGAAAACAAGCGTTCTACGGACGGAACCCTAATAACAATGTATATTAGATTTAAAATCCAGTGGGCAAGTAGGTATTAGTTGTAATGAGGTTGTGGGTATGATGTCAAAAACTTTCTCGATGTCACGTGTCGGGGCCCCTATACCTCCGGGGCCCCGTATCATTGATACCGCTGATACGGCAGTAGCTACGCCCCTGCTTTAAAGCTAAACTTACCTACCAAGAATAAATTGTAATCACCGGAAATTCAACGCACTTTTCTCACAGTTGTAGACAACAAACATTATCACAACAACGAAACTTTACGAAATAATACAAACGAACGAAGTACGAATAACACAAAAGAACGAAGTAGGAAACGTACGCGCACATGCTCAAGCAAAATCAAGCTTTAATCCTTCTAAAATACGTATTATTTTGTCATGGCTCGCTCCATTCAGAGCCATCTCAGAGAGTGTGAAGTGAAATAATTTTAGGCGCGCCAGTTTTAGGAGTGTTCAATTTGGATTATTTTGGATGCGTTGGCGTTTGTAAACTGCTTCCAATAAAAATCTAGTATTAAAAATTTCATTGTTGTCAAAAGTTACGAAAATAGTCCTAAATATAAAAATTACTTACATGTTACGCGAGGGGGTCAAAAGTTACGAAAAATGTAAGAAATGTAACCTTCTGGCAACGCTGGATTTCACATTGACAATTATTGTCAATTTGACATTCTACCAAAATTGACAATGTAACTCAGTGTTGCCAATATTGAATTGACATCGTTGACAGATGATATTTCGTCGTATTTTTACCCGACTTCATAAAAAATAAGGTTATCAATTCGACCAGTATTTGTTATGCTTATTTGTTATACCTACTTCTTCTTATCTCTCGGGAACTATAAGTCGGATCGAGACAATTTTTTTATTGGCTTACATCTGCTTCAACTTCGGAAATAAGTAGTGCAAGTTACATCAATATCGATTTAGAAGTTTTTAAGATATGAACAGTTAAGTGTGTTCCGACCGCTAAAAAAACACGTCGTCGTTTTGTTAGTGCATAAGTAGTAGGAGATACACTAATTCATCAAATTGCGAAAGTTTGTGAAGTGTTTTGTATGTGTATGTATGTTTGGTACTACTGAATAGATTTGGATTTTTGGTAACACATAGTTTCTTTCCTGGATTAATACATAAAATATTTTATATCCGGCCTATCTAGCCCCAATATTCAAGGGGTATCATGTTACCCGATAACTACTTAGTCCTAATTTAGATGTCAGACTTTCCGGCGTCTGATTATGCATATAGACCAGTGCCAATAACTTTTGAAAACAAAAAAAATAATAGTAGGATGAAACCCATTGGAAAAGGAGGAGAATACAATAAAAATGATAGGAAAAATAAATTACGGGCGATCTAAGGTCGGGAAGTGGGGGGAGGGGGGGTTAAAGTTAAAAAAACGGTTTATCTCAATTTCCGGCAAAATTACAAGTCCTATGAAAAAAAGTTAAATGGCAAAGTTGTAGGTAATAAAAAGATCTACAACTTTTGGATTGACACTTTTTTCACATAACCTCAAAATTTATGTGAAAAATTAAAAAAACCAAGTTTTTGGTTTTTTATTTTTATCTTTTACAATAATTAATTTTTTTTCACGAAATTTGGTGAAAACTTACCTTTTTATGTCCCAAACACACTGTAATTTATTTGATTTAAAATAAATATTTTTTCACCCTTATTTTGACTTAATATCGAAAAAACACCCTAATTTTCAATCGAAAATTCTCGTGTCAAAATATCACTTTTTTTTTAAAAGTCGGTAGTCTTTTTGTTCTTTGAAATCTCTACTTTCAGATGGTATAAAAAAATATTTACATTGCTATGGTAAATGTTCTCAGAAAATTTAAAGAAACGCTACGAAATAACAATTAGCAAGGCCTAGATCCTTCTCGCAACTCCCCACTTCTCTATGAAATACCTTTTGATCAGCTAAAAGGTATTTCATAGAGAGGTCCGAGGTTCCGTAGGTCACTCAGATACATAAGTTATCTTAAAATAGCAATAAATAGGCATCTACGCAAAAAAAATAAGCCGGTCTAGGCCTTACTACCTGTTATTTCGTAGCGTTTCTTTATATATTCTGAGAACATTTACCAAAGCAATGTAAATATTTGTTTATACCATCTGAAAGTAGAGATTTCAAAGAACAAAAAGACTACCGACTTTTTAAAAAAAAGTGATATTTTGACACGAGAATTTTCGATTGAAAATTAGGGTGTTTTTTCGATATTAAGTCAAAATAAGGGTGAAAAAATAATTATTTTAAATCAAATAAATTACAGTGTGTTTGGGACATAAAAAGGTAAGTTTTCACCAAATTTCGTGAAAAAAAATTAATTATTGTAAAAGATAAAAATAAAAAACCAAAAACTTGGTTTTTTGAATTTTTCACATACATTTTGAGGTTATGTGAAAAAGTGTCAATCCAAAAGTTGTAGATCTTTTTATTACCTACAACTTTGCCATTTAACTTTTTTTCATAGGACTTGTAATTTTGCCGGAAATTGAGATAAACCGTTTTTTTAACTTTAACCCCCCCTCCCCCCACTTCCCGACCTCAGATCGCCCGTAATTTATTTTTCCTATCATTTTTATTGTATTCTCCTCCTTTTCCAATGGGTTTCATCCTACTACTATTTAATTCACTTTTTACCGTTTTTAGAGGCTAAAAGCACTGGCCTAATAATGATTGTCAACGATCTAATAAATGGCAGCCAGAACTTTCGACGTATGGAGAAGTCTCGGTATGATGTAGATGGTCACTTATCGCTCGTGCGGGGGTCACTTAGCCACGAAATTTTACATTTACCTCTTTTACTGCAATTAGATGACAAAACAAGCAGATGCGCCACTTCACTTATCATCGTCGCTAAAAAATATCTGCATTATGAAAGACATCGCAGATGGGTTTTGCTATATAGGTATATACGTCTTCTCTATCCGACACATATGTATGTCTTTGCTGTGCTCGACATGGTCCACGCTTGTTACTTCACTTTTATTCATACCACCTAAGCAAATACATTGTAAAATGCAATAAACGATTGAGTATCCCAGAAGTGTGAATCTGAAATATATCATGAGCCCATGAGATATGTCAGCTGGGTAGGTGCTGGTGGTGGCTCTTCAGTAATTAAACCGCACGGCCAGCACCTACCCTTCAGAGAGGAACACATCAACGATGCTTGCAAATTTTGCGTCAACTACCTAGGTGCTATCGGTGCTAGGTAGATATTTACTCGGAGGAGTGCCCTTCAAAAAAGCTCCACTTACCTTCTACTAAAAGCAATTGGGACGTCACTGACAATGGTGGCGTGTAATGCCTAACAAAATAGTGAAAGGCATGCAGGATAAAAGAGTTGGTCTTATTAGCGCCGACGTACCAATCTAAGTTGTTAATTCCCTACAGCGTGGCACGCACCTACGGGATTACAATTGCTTGTTGTTTTGTTTTGCAATAAAATCGTGTTAACGGTGGTGGGTGTTGAATTGGGATTACTTACCTACTGTCAACCTTGTGCCTTGATTTTGATGCAACTCGCAAAATATTGTTAATTAGCAGATTATTTTTGGAATTGTCAGGTATAAAAAGCTCAATTAAAACTTATATTTATTAGTTACTTATAAGTATAACCTTCCTCAAGCTATCTCCGTACCAAACTTCATCTATATGCCCGGTTTCTGAGGTACTTTTGTCAGTGGTTTATCTATTTCGCAACATAAACTCTGCATAAGTTTAGTTTAACTTATCTGACCGAGGTACGTCGTTATATAAACTTTCAATTCTGTCATAACTTGTCAATTTCGTTTGCCATAGCGCTGTATTTTTTTAAAAGCTATCAGGTTTATCATAGTTCTAGCCAGATACTTACAAGTGCATTGAGTAATTGCGTTTTATTACAGATATCTTAACTAATATTATCACTACATAGTATAAAACAAAGTCGCTTTCTCTGTCCCTATATCCCTATGTATGCTTAAATCTTTAAAAACTACGCAACGGATTTTGATGCGATTTTGTT
Organism: Pyrrhia umbra; assembly: GCA_963891755.1. Lineage (NCBI taxonomy): Eukaryota > Metazoa > Arthropoda > Insecta > Lepidoptera > Noctuidae > Pyrrhia > Pyrrhia umbra. The sequence continues at coordinate 6,985,408 of OY982922.1, read as the reverse complement.
TAATAGATAGAGTGATTAATGAGGAAGGTTTTAGGGTTCCGTAATCCGACAAGGAACCCTTATAGTTTCGCCATGTCCGGCTGTCTGTCTGTCCGCGGCATAGCTCCGAGGTTCTTGATACTAAAAAGCTGAAATTTGGTATGGATATGTATATTGATCACGCCGAGAAAGTGGTAAAATAAAATTTTGAAAAATATTTTTTTTAGGGTAGCTCCCAAACACGTAAAGTGGGGATGAATATTTTTTTCACGCGTACCCCTCCGTGTGGGGTATCGTTAGATAGGTCTTTTAAAAATATTATGGGTGTGTGAAGACCATTTTTTGGTTAAACGAGCCATTTGCGAAATATCTAGCTTTTCAGTGCAAATTTTTGTTCGATACGAGTTACCCCCCTCTAACTTTTGAATGGCTATACATTGAAATGTGAAAAAAATCACAGACGTAGTGCATGTAATGAACTTACAAGGAAAACTATTGCGGCTAAGTAGGCTTAACTTGTTACAGAGTTATAGTCGACTAACTAACTCCTACTACGGAACCCTACTGCGCGTGGCCCGACACGCACTTGGCCGGTTTTTTTAGTAATAATTTGTCAAGTTTTTGTATCCATTAGCTAAAATACCGCGGGCGAAGCCGCTGGCGGGAAGCTAGTAAATTATAAATATGAAAGTGAGATTGTTTGTTACGCTTCCATAGTTTAACGGTTTAATGGATTTGGATGATATTTGGTTTTATATATGATATAAATTTATTGAAAAAGTTTGTATTTTTTAAAATTATAACATTAAAGTGTTCACGAATAGCGATTTATAAAAGTACGATCGACACAATCGGGCATCGACCCCAGCCAGTCGACTTTATCCTTGCATTTCATTAAGAACTTATTTGGTATTTCTTTATCTATACATTCATCTGTACATTATATCTATGCCAGAGCGTTATGCTCTTTAATTCTATTTTTATTATCAGCCACTTCAAAGGAACTTAACCAATACGCCACTGCAAAATATCAACGCAGATACTTGGATACCTACTTACAAAACATTTCATTGTTAAGAATTCGGGTCCAGATAAAAAGATTTTTTACGTGCTCTCATACGGGATGAAATTAAACATGAATACTTGCTTTTACCTCTGACGTGGAACATTCCGCTCCAATACATTCACTTTGAACACAAGGGAAACTCCAAGGGGGTAATCGGGTTTAGTTACATATATCTCCTTTAACCCCCGCCGCAATGAGATAAATGACTAAAATCATCTTGGCTTTATTGAAATACCTTAGCTCCGCAAGCAAGTAAAGATATTTTTCACTACTCTTGCTCAAAAAGTGCGTCATTGTAGCGTACCAGAGCGGGGATAAAAAGCATATCTTTACCTAGCGCAAAAAGTAGTATTTAATTTTTGGTTTTGTCTGTTATCAACGAGCTTGCTACAAAAATCAAAAAGTTTTCATAAATAACCTAGTCTTGATTATGATTACTCTACCTATTAGGTACATTTTATTTTTGAAAATGAAACTAAAAGTGAATTATACAAGTAGTAAGTACATTACATTTTTAATACCTATCTACATTATTACCTATTACCTTACTAATTAATATTGTATCGGATTTTATTTTCTCGCAATCATAATGACAAGTAGAGTATAACATAGCGTTAAAAGTCATTTTTCGGTTTTACTTCCTCGCTAAAGCTCGGGAGTAAAACTAACGCGTATAAAATTAGTGATGTTAGCCCCTTGTATCTATCTCTACTACAAAATGCTTTGTCCTGAATGAACAACGCACAGCCTCAACAGCTGATCGTAGAGGTCTGAAACATGGGGGGTATGGTCTTTGTATAACGTAGGCATCCAATAAGGTTAAAATGTAAGGGTTTTCCGAAATTCTACTCCTAAGGGGGTGAAAAAGGGAGCAACGTTTGTATGAAACTCTGTTTTTTATATTTGAATTGGTATAGCCCACGCGGGCGAAGCCGCTGGCGGAAAGCTAGACTACTATAAAATAATGTTCGCGATGTAGTGCTAAAATTCCATTTTTCAGAATATCAATCGGAGCTAATATAATATACCTTCTCAGAAAAACCATCCTTGTTCAACAAAATAATACAGAAGCTGTTAGCTTTCAGCACCACATTCACATACATACCGAGTGCACTTTAATACTATTTTGCAGATAGGTCAACTAACTGGCTCGACTTGAGCAAAAAGTGCTCAGGTCGCTGTGTCGTATCGTACGTTGCACCGGCGAGGGACGAGCGGTGAGACACCCACTACTAACGTTATTTAGCACTAGTTGAAGTGGATAAGCGCGAGTAGAATTATTTATCCGATGGGGACTCTTGGTGGAGGTGACGCGAGAGAGAGAGGCTCAAGCTCGGCGCTAGCGGGAACGGTCTACACAATATTACTGCAAAGCATAGTACTTGTACTTTGTGTATACAAATATTATTATGGGTACCAATATGATCATTCAGCTTAGCGGCTAGAAGTGTTCGCTGTTGTTGAAGTTCTATCGGCATAATGGTTCTTTATCTGGGATTGTTGTGTGCCCGGCTAATGGTAGTTAAACCCTTGAGAACAAAAAGTGATAGGCTAATATCGACATGGAGATAACTAAAGTTCGTACTTTAATGATGCATGTTTATGACAATAGATATAATCTGTCATGCCAAATAATCTCTCATATTATTATATTTATTGTTTCGGGGCCAAAGTACCTAGTTAGTTATTTTTAACTCTTCAACGTGGCTGCAATTTAAAGAATCATTTAGCAGTTTAGCTTTAATTTCTAATGCATGGGCGGGAACTGTTCTTAAACTCTACTCAGACTTATTGGGGCGACCCGCTGCTGAGTATCTACATTATAGACAAACTATTTAAACTGAGACTGTGATAAATAGCTAATATAAATAGGCATTATAGGAGAAGTAAAGACAGAAAGAATGTCCTAGGTGTTTTAGCCTGGGCGTGAGGCTGAAATTGGGCTAATTAATTAGAGGATATTTTATGTTTCGAGTGCTCTATTATCTCGATTTTCGGCAATATATACTATAAATCAATAAATGACATTCTCACTTTAGACCGAGTAAAGATGTTTTTTTTACTTCGCTCACCATCATCACCTATTTAACATTGGCCCACTATTGGACTTCAGTAACACTAGCTTTCCGTCAGCGGCTTCGCCCGCGTGGTCTATACGATTTCAATTAAAAAATGACAGAGTTTTATACAAACCTTGCCCCCATTTATTCCCCTATATATCCCCTTAGGGGTAGAATTTGGGTATTTTTTTATATATTAATCTTATTGGATGCCTATGACATACAAAGAACACACCCTCCAAGTTTCAGGTCTCTACGATCAGCAGCGGCTGTGCGTTGTTCAGGACAAAGCATTTTATATCTATGTATGTAAGTGTAGATAAGTGAAAAAATTAAAATGACATAAAAATGACAAAACCTTTAAAACTTTAATATTAGTGCAACGAATTCACACATTTCTATTTAGTTTTATCAACTTGAAAACGGACTGTTTATTTTGTTATCAACTAATATGCTTTTTTGCGCTAAATGCAATTACCTAAGTAGAAACCCTTAATTTGAATTAGACATTAGATGCCGTCGTTGTGGCTCGAGAGGTTAAGGACCTGCTTCTCAAGCCAGAGATTGCGGGATCAAAACTTTGCAAGTGATCAATGTGACTTTTTCAAAGTTATATGGAGGTACCTACTTTGAAAGTATACATATCTTAGCCACTGACTACGTGCGGGAAAACTTCGTGAGGAAACATGGACTCATTAAAAATAGCTATCAGAAATAGCAAATCCGACTGGAGTCGAGTCTCATCAATTGTCACCATCATCGTCGTCATCATCATAGTTACAGTCGTTTGCCAATCATCGTCGTCGATATCTTCGTCATGATCATCATCATGACTATCGTCATTTTCGTCGACGTCGTTAAGGTTTGTTCACTATTTTTCGGTTTGACACGGGTAGATTTTATAATACCGAAAATTAATAAGTTAATGCAATTTTCAGTTCACAGTTTTTCGAGAGTTGCTAATCTTATGAGAACTTACGCGTTAGATGCATGTAATAGAATAAAATTACATTTCAAACATTGTGAAATGTTCAGCGACTTACGTTTCCGACTGTTGTTTTAAATATTGATAAAATTATCAAGTGAACATTAATGAGAGCCATTAAAAAGTTTAATTCCAAATTATGAATAAACAATCTGAGTCCGCGTGGCCAGTGCTGCGCCTATATATATATATTTCGTGCGAGGGAGCGGAAAATTACATATCGCCTTGCCAACATTATGTGATGTCACACAGTTATGACATGTAGTGGGCGAATAAGCGCGTAAGAGAAGTGAAAGTAGGTAAACAAAAGTCTAAGGAACATACGTACATTTTTTTCTATATGCACCTTTGTTATTAGTATATTATTATCAGACTAGCTCCGGCTTCGCCCGCGTCAGAGTTTCATACAAACTTTGCCCCCCTGTTTTAACCCCCTTAGGGGTAGAATTTCAGAAAATCCTTTTTTATCGGATGCCTACTTCAGTCATTCACTTCACATTCCAGACGTCAATCATTCAGAACAAAGCATTTTATATGTAATATAGATTACTTATATTAATCTTAATTAATTATATAGTTTTAAAGCCGAAAAAAACGATCTTAAAAATATTGTTACGAGCTGGGCTTCGGGATAAATAATTTATCACAACACTTTATTTAAATTAACAAATACAAAGACCATAACACTAATAAGAATCACTCACTAATTAGATCCACTCACTAATTAGATTCACACACTAATCACTCTTCACTTCGTTCACTCGAAGTTCACTGTATCGCGTTCAAAGTAGAATTGAGTCGCAGCGCTGCCCACCCTCAATTAATATGTCGAGCCCAGACTTCTAGAAAGTTCTAGGTAACCTACATAGTTCTAGAACATCTTGGTAATCTACATGGTTCTAGAGCATTCTTGTACTCGATAATAGATGGCGGTAGCGTAGCATTTTCTAGATCATTCTAGGTCATAGCCCTAGAACATTCGTTCTAGGATGTTCGACCTATAACGTTCCTACCGACCTACGTGACAATATGTTGAATGTGTCAGTGAGCCAGTCTGTCACACTGTGCAAATCGTAAGCGACAGCGGGTACCATGTTTCTGCCAATGCAAGACAGTGGAATAAATGGGGTGCTAATTATTCTATTGAGTATAGTTAGTAGTTCTTGTTTTATACTACTGGCTTATTCAGTTCGTATGCTTAAGATGATAATTGTCGACTTATGTTACTAACTAAAGCAGAGTTATAGGGCACACTCTTATTAAAGATAATGATCACTAGACAGTAGGATATTGTAATTTAGATGCGATGCGATCCATTACACGAATGTACACACGAAACAATACCTAATTGGAGACACCGATTTCTAGAATGATGTATTAGTTACTTTCAATTGGTAGCGTTTTTTTTGAAGTCGGTTCTATTTTTGCAAAAAGGTTTTGTTATCCTCATTTTGCTCATACGCAACATAGAATATAATATCTCTAAAGTAATCTTAAATTAACTACATATTTAATTTACAAACTTCGTTATGGTGCCTATTAAAGCAGTAAGCACTAGACAAGAGCTTACTAACTTTAAGAATCGTACGACGAAATAGTGAAGAAAATAAAATGTTTAGTTGTCACTTGTTTCTTGAAATGATCGTTAAACCAGTGCACTAAACACGCCATCAAAGTTTTTATGAGATAGTGAAGACCTGGAATAGGTAATTATCTTGAACATTGGCTATCAGGAACATTGCTACCGCCATCGCCGTGTTAACTGAACACAGCACGGTATCAGTGCTGTCCAGCCAATAACGTGCTGTCAGCCTTGCTGGCCGATAATTGAACATGTTCGGCTTAATGAAGTTTTCTCAGTATGATGGCACATCAGCTGATATTTTGTTGTTCCTGTATACATTTAATATGACATGTAGTATTTATTAATCAAAATTTCTTATTAATATAACTTACCTACATATTTACATGCGTAAAGCTACTTATAGCAAACGATTGAAGACTACCTACTAATACTTCACTATATTCTAAAACTATAAATATTAAAAAAAAAAAACACCTAAAGGTTCATAATCAGCATCATTATATTCCTTCACATCGCTATCATCTGGTGAAGTGCCCAGAAGTTTGGCAACATTGCCATATTGTATGTATAGCAATGCTAGTTCTTTGTCCAAGAAATATTACATGTTGGATTCCAGAATCCAATACGAAAAATGTTTTTACGCACAATTGCTATCAACATACACACATGCTATATACAGAAAACATTATATTGTAATACATAATATACTCTATGAGCATGACATTTATTCTAAAAGAAATCAATAAATCATAAATACCAAAATAAAGTAAAGACCCTCTCAAAACTATCGATTCATCGGGCACTAGTCTAGATACCCACTTACCTACGTGTACGTTGTGAGAAAACTTGAAAACGTGATTGCTGGTATTGTGACATCTCAAGAGCACTTTGATGAGAACTTTTACGGAGAACTTGGGCGGCCATGTTCGGCGAATTTCCAGTAATTTTATGAAATTCAAAATCACTTTGAGTGTTTACGAGTGATACCTTTTTAAATTCTGTTGCATTAAGGATTTGCGAGGCTTGATAGCGTTTTGATAGTCTAACAAAGTAGTATTATGTCTAGAGCGGTTGTTGTGGAAGGGTAAAGAAACTTCATTAACCGCATGATTTGACAAGAACAACGTGATCAGGCAGTATTCATCAAAAACAAATTAAGTTGCCGTGCTCTGCCCTCCCCCAGGAATTTGCAGGACAATTTAGGATTTATACGAGTGTAATATCATGAAAATTTGTTTAAGCACTTTGCCGTATAATCAGAATGTTAGCCGCATGTAAACTGAAAATAATACGCTTTTATAAAATGCTTCTCGACGCGTAAATTGCAATTTAATATTTCAGTAGTTGTACGAGTTATGCCGCATAAAAAGCACCTTCTCGTTATAAACTTATTAACAAATAAAGGAAAATATTAAAATAATTATATCATTTGTATATCTTTTTTATTTGTAAAGAAATTATATTCTACGTATATTCCTGATTTAGGTATATATCAGGAATATAAGTAGGTACACACTATGCTCGCTCCTGTATAGCCAAATATTGACACATAATGAATTTTCAGCAAATAATAGATATGAGTTTCGATAGGGAATTTCATATCGAGCGGCCGGCTAACATTAAAAGGTTAATCGTTCACATAAAACACGGCACAATAAAGAACGTTTCACCATTCATGAGGCACACCGAGTCAGACATCTCACGTTATTATACTCGTAAAGTTCGCCCTTTCCTTGCATAATGACATGACGAATTGCGCTCGCGATATTTTTGCTTCTTTATACGATGAGGTCATTACGCGTCAGTTACGGCGCTAAAGGCCGAGAGTAATGGCTTCCAAATACTTTCGGACATATTATATAATAGTATTTGATAAAAGTTGCAACAAAAAATTATAATCAACGGCTGTATCTGGTCAAAAGTCTGCAGCTGAAGTGAAACATGCACTGCCTACAGAAGTTTTGCAGGCAACGTGCTAAATACACATGAGTGCGTATTTTTTTTTAAGTGGCGAGGAAATTTTAAAACAAATTCGGTCGTGGAGATAATGGAGAGCGCGAGTTTCGAGTAATAGAGAACGTGTGGTTGGCAAGCTGCGGCGCGGCTGCGTGAAAAAGTACAAAAGTTGTGTTCGCCCGCGTTAAAACCAAGCTGCGAACAAACGTGTTTATACCGCAATAATACATCACTTTATGTGCCTTCCTGTTTTGATAACAGCACTCAAAATTTTGAACTAGTTTGTTTTTTTTATTGAAACCTTATTTGAATGGGGTTTTTAACTACGACACATTTTAAGTTTGATATTTTCAGCGTCAAATAAGTTCTTCAAACTCGGCGCAACTTTGCTTCCTTTCAATTCCGATTCATAATTCTTCTTAAAACTTAAATGCAAGTTAAAAGCTTAAAATAGTACCTAGCAAGTACTTTCTTATTTTTTTTCCATTTTTATTGAGTTTCTTTGTGGATTGAAAATTGAGTGGCTTAGTTTTAGTAGATTTTTTAATAACGATGATTGTTGATTGTTATTTAAATTTAAATTCTGATCAGGTACTTTATGTTTATACTAGCTGTTTCCCGCGGTTTCACCCGCTTCCCGCGTAAAAAGCCTATAACCTTCTCCAGGGTGCCCTCTATTTTTGTACCACATTTTATTCATATCGGTTAAGTAGATCCAGAGATTACCCCCTACGACCTTGCAAATTCACCAATTATTCCTCTTTATAATATTAGTACCCATAGATTAGGCAGAAATATATGTATATATGTGTCGCCTAGTCTGCTATGTTTCGGTTTGATGGGTACGGCTGTAGGTGTAATTAAAGACGAGCGATCTGCTAGACCTCATCTAAGTTTATAAATAAAAATATCATGTATGATCAAATTCAGTAAAAAAACTAAAACTCGATCACGGCAAGAACATTTTCTTATTAAAACATTTTCATATTCTTCTTGGGGGGCTTAATTAGCATATTACAAAATAATATGATAATTAAGCCCCCTCTTTTTTTAGGGATCGGAAATCATAAAACCGACTCCTGCCGAGGTTGGAGTGGGAGAAGGTGTTAGACTCTTACTGACTGACTAAACCAATCAATAACGTATTTGTCAAATTTTATAAGTAGGTTAGTAGTTATGAGGAAACCTATAAACATAAATTCAAAATATTAACTCTTCTTTTTGGTTCGCCGTAGTCGGGTAAAGAAAATAAATCTATCTAACTTTCTACACGTATTTTTGTTTTATTTATTTACGAATTAAATAAAACCATATAACAATTGAATTACATCAAAGTCTTGGTGGTCTTGGAATGCTAGCAAGCAAGTTCCACATATCTCTTTTCAATTCCGAATTGATCATTACAAAGAAAAATGAGTTGTATCTTTAATAATTTCATAAAATAAACGAGCAAATCTCCTCGCCAGAGTGGGAGAGCAGTTCGTGCCTGGAATAAATTTCTTCAGAGGGATCGTTTTCAATTTCATGGCTCAATCTTCGGGATCTCAGCGAGAATATGTAAAGGGGCATTTGTCGGTGTCAACACAATGTAATGAGCCCCTTTCGCATTAGCTACGTGCTTACGGCTGTTTTTATCTACCCTCATCCATGTGTCTATTGGGGCAATCATAATATTATGGATATAATGATCAGATTTTTAAGGTTCTCGAAGAACTGTCGTTAGACGATGATCATAAGATCGACTTAGAATAAGGCAGTATTGTTTGTATTTTACGCATCACGGTATCGTTTTAGAGAAAACGTATCCTATAATTAATCTGTAATAACTTCGATAAACAACAAAAAAAAAACACCAACACCTAAGTACAGTTTAAAAAAAAAAATCACAAAGTAATGCAATGAGGAATATTATCAATTTTGCGGTAACTTGATTAATTGAAAACCGAAATGTGGGTAGCTGTGACAGAGATATTTCAAACGCTCCTGGCTTGCTAACCTAACTTATGGATCCCTTGTTAGGTACTTTAGCAATACGTAACTTGGTTTATTTAATAAAGTGAGTAAAATCTTGTCGCGGGTTAACGACTTAACTCTATCACAAAGAGGCATTTTGAATCCTTAATTACCGCCGCCGGCTAAATGCAACGAGGTACGAGAACTGTTCCTTCATTTCTACTTAATATAAAACTTACCCTTTTATTATATTTTGGTTTTATATTTTTTTATACGATTGTATTGTCGGCAGAGAAGTGTTGCATAATTATATAGGATTATCAGAACAAAAAGTTTCTTTATTAAATATAGTCAATTTTAAGAAACCCATTGAGTATTTTACGTTTAAATAATTAGTTATTTACAGAAAACATTAGGCACAACGCATGTCAATAATTTAACAAATAAAAATATTAATATGGTAATAAAACAACCTGTGGAAGGGTTGCGTACATAATTAAGGTTGATTGATAGCTAATGCTTTGCTTTTGGTATTAAGCTTTAGGGCTTATACGTACTACTTACTGTACTATAAACCATTTCTCGAAACGCGTTGCTGTTACAGGGTCTGTTGGTGCGTTTTTTTATTATAAAGCATTTCATACCTACTCGTTTAATCAAAATGAACCCTGTAACCCAATTAACAGGAAGATAAAATCATGGCGTGGTTGATCTGAAACAATAACGAGGTGTGGGAATACGGCGGCGCTGACCCTCGGCGCTCGGCCCTCAGCCCGTGAGTGACGGCCCGTGTCTTCGCCCACCCTTGTGTTATGACAACGGACCTAGCTATCACAATATGGCAACGTTTATGTTTGTGCTTTACTAGATAAAGCTACGAATGGTGTTTCACTTATATATGTCAAGTTAAAAACCCCGTCTAATAATAAAAGCTGGGTTTTTATCTAGGTACTGTCAAGGCATGAGCTTTTAGAAGTGTAATGGTTTTTTATGTAAAAACTAATGTGTTGGAATGTTGTTACGTGCACAGAAAATATTAAAAACCGGTCAAGTGCGTGTCGGGCCACGCGCAGTAGGGTTCCGTAGTAGGTTTCAGTTAGTCGACTATAACTCTGTAACCGGTTAAGCCTACTTAGCCGTAATAGTTTTCCTTGTAAGTTCATTACATGTACTACGTCTGTGAATTTTTTCTCATCTCTAGGTACAGCCATTCAAAAGTTAGAGGGGGGGGATGCTCGTATCGAACAAAATTTTTCACTTAAAAGCTAGATATTTCGCAAATGGCTCGCTTAACCGAAAAATGGTCTTTACACATCCGTAATATTTTTGAAAGACCTATCAAACGATACCCCACACGAAGGGGTACGCGAGAAAAAAAATATTCATCCCTACTTTACATGTTTGGGAGCTACCCTGAAAAAATATATTTATCAAAATTTTATTTTACGACTTTCTCGACGTAATCAATATATACATATAAATACCAAATTTCAGTTTTCTAGTAAGAAGAACCACGGAGCTATGCCGCGGACAGACAGACAGACAGACAGACGGACATGGCGAAACTATAAGGGTTCCTTGTCGGCCTACGGAACCCTAAAAATGTAAATATCCTTAGACAAATGATAAAATGTAAAAAAAAAACTTTATGCAATATCAGAAGACCAATTCGAAGATAAACACTTTTATTTTATTTAAATAATATGTATTCAGTCCCAACATTGAGGATTTCAACTGTCTACCTATATTCTTTTAAATTCTTGCATTCAAATTCACCAGCCAATCTCCTCAGCCTTTGACATTGAAGTTCCCGCTATTGTGAATTGTTTCAGCGGAGCATTCCGCTATTGGAGCAGTAATAACGTTTGTTCAAGAAATTCAAACGCGAAACTATTGCGAAGCGCGTTCGAGGGGTGCGCGGCGTGGCATAAACGTCGCCGCGATATTGTGCCGATGTACAGCGACCCGACACACCGCACGCCGCGCACCCAGCCATTTGCACAAACATTCACTCCAAAACATAACAGTTACTGCGTAGAAATTGATTTGGCGAATCGTATGGATTTGATAGGACGTCAAGTTGTCGATAAAAATATTGTGATTTACATGAGTCGTCGCTACATGTGTCAGTCTTATCGTGACTTCAACTACGTGCGATCTTGCTCGTTATTTTTGATAGGTCAGTATATGATTTGAAATGCTGTATGGTAGAAAATGTATGTAGCTTGTACTTACCTTTATGTAATATTATTGAATATAGACATTGGATAAAGTCTAAAAGATTAGGTGATTACATTTTACTTCTTTTAAAAGCAATCTAAAGCATATGTTTGTATTTGCGGGACGGCCGCGGCAGTCGTTGTTATTGAGAACCAAAATGTCACAATGAGTAGAAAGAGCCCTTGTTGATGAAGCTGTGTTCGACACGGAGCAGGGGGTGAGGTGAGATTGCGACCCTTCTGATTACACAATGTTGGCTTTCATCCCTTGTGCAAGTCGCGCACCGGAAATCTTTTGTGATTCGACTTCGGTTATTGTGGCGTGGCATACTAATACAGCGTAGGTGACGCCGCTGAAATATGTGACGAGCTGAAACCACAGGACCACCTCTCATTTCATACTCCACACGTAATAAACGTACCGGCTAAAGAATACTGTGCAAATTGACGCCTCTCTGCGACTCATAGCAACTAGCTATGTAACTTGTCAAACAAGTCCAATCATATCCCTCATATTTTTTAAGTAATATTGTTAGGAACAACTTTAAAACTATTAAATTTTAGATTCACGGACAAGCCGCAGGAGTTTGGCCAGTTTTCTAATAATGCTGAAGAGACATGAGAGGGCTCGCGGTTCCACAAGCAAGGTTTACCGGCAAGCCCCAAAACCGCCGTCAGTACCTACCACTGGGTCCGAAAATACGGGATTTGATAATACTAAAACTAACTTCAAGATGACTCGAAGTTATGACAGACCCTAATATTACAGAGTCAAAAATAATATAACGTAATAAAAAAAATACAAATACAAAAAAAACTAAAGTTTACTCCATACATCGGTATTAATTGTTCTATTAGCTTTCTAAAGCTTTGTTATTTTTTTACATCATGTTAAGCTGTGAGACGCTAGCCAGCTTATCCGACAGTGGGCAAGAACTAAATTAAATTTGTGCCGCCTGTCGCCCTCATGATCTAGTGGAGTCTGAACTCACAGGTCACTCGCACACTTCACTTGCTTTGTGGGCATTGCAATAAAATGCAGCATGTTTATATTTATATCTATGTATTCATTGTATTATCTAGCTTACAAAGAATATAATTAATATTGCTAAAATAATGAAACAAGCAAAAAATCCAAAATGTATAGTTAAAAAATATGTTTTTCAATACATCAACTTAAAAAAATAATTTACCCATTACTAATTTGAGAGTTTATGTAACATTATAGTGATTCATTAGATGGACCATTTAAAAACGTGATTGCAAGGACTTTTTAACGGGTTTGGTATTCCAGTTGCCGTTTACTGTAGGTACAAGATGTTTACAGCAAATGTCTCATTAAAGTAAACCCGTGCCAATTTACTAACGTCATTAATTAGTATAATAGCTGAAACTCCTGTAAAAGCTGTGAGAATGGGCTAGCTAACCAATAAATAGCTTATTGTAGCTTTACTGAAAAATGCATAAAACAAAAATAATAATTGAAAGCAAGGTATCTACTAGCGAACAATCAAGAAGCTTTTGTTCACATTGTATATAAGATCAATAAATTCCAATAAGTAATCGAATCATCGTCCCTTTTTACGTTAAACCCTAAATTGCCACAATAATATTAAAGAAAGACGAAGAAACTGTAATCCAAGACAAACTTACATTCTTGGAAAAAGGATTTAAGTCAGTATGTCAGAAGCTCTCCCGGAGTGTGTCTCTTCTCTGATAAGAATACGTAAGAGCATAAAAATAAAAGTTCACATCGAAGGAACGGGAAAATGTCGCCGAATAATATTTGGGATTCCAGTTTTATTTGACTGCAGACCCTCTGCGAATGGAGACAGAGATTTCCCGAGATGGCCCTATCAAACATTTATGGAGTAGCTACATAAAAGGACAACACTTAAGAACAGTTTCAATAAGTGTTCGACGTAACACGAGCGTAACGATATTACCGACGACGCATAAAACTTCATGGCTCCGTTTGAATCTTACATTTAACTAACGACGCGAACATTTTTAGTGCGCTTTTCTCATAGAACATATACGCTGTGAAAATACGAGGCTCATAAGTTAATCAATGGGGTTAATTAAGTTCGCGTATATCATGCGAGTATGACTACGTACCAGTAATCAAAACATGTCAGCTCGCAGGCTATTAAGAGATTATCTAATCGCTACATGAACCACTAGCTATTGTACTTACGCATGCTATGTAACTTGCCACGCCATTGTGTCATACCTAATTAGTAATTAAGAGAAATGTCTCTTCACTGCAGCTAATTACAAACAAACATGTGAGTCTAAATAAAAATCTTGCTGTGAAATACAGCTAAACTTCGTCCTTCATGGCGTTTACGCATTAGCAGGGCTCATTTTTAAAATAGTTTATAATTATCAAAAAATATTTAGTAATAGGTAAGTCTTATAATAGCTGTTAATCATGTTAGTATCCACTTGTAATAAATACAACTATTGATCTAAAGACAAAAGGAACGTATGAATTTTGTCAGTGTTTGAAGACAAACCGTTTAGATATCGATGCGGTTTGACCGAGCGCGAGCGCGAGTAGCTCGTATAAATGCAAATCAGCCGATTGTAGTCTTGCCTTGATTAATTTAAAACATTTACCAGTACCCTCTTACTCTTAGCGGCTGCTTTTTAGTTTCATTGAAGCTGCCATTTATTTCACCGACTGCGAATACATTTTTTTTATTTTTCACGAATAATAACGTCTACGCTGTTTAATATTTGATGCCGGCACAAACGTTGCCTTTTCACTTCTTTGTCACATCGTTCATATAATATTTATAGTTACTGTAACAAAGAAATTCCATTTTGGGGCAAATGCGCAAATAGTTCGACGTTTGAATTTCCCCTGTGTAAATGTTATTACAGTACGTTCCGTTAGTGTGTTGCAGGTGAAACATTCCGCAATAACAGCCAAGTCGGTGCCTTGACAAAGTGGGATTGCCATATAATGCCGGAGTCCCGGAGAGGAAGCCCCGCGCGCCGCGCGCCTTGTCTCCACAATACATTTGCATAAGCGAAAGATGGTAAATCGTTGATCAGCAAGAGTGCCAAAGTACTTCAATACAAAACTCAAACGATGACATAAGCCAGTAACTTTATAATTCATTTTAAACTAATTGAATTTTAATGTGTATCAATCTAAGTTTATGTTTACCGTAATCACCTGAGCAGACCCGTAATTTTTTCAAAAACAAAATTAACTAAGTTACTCCAATAAGTAAGACTGATAGATATTTGTGAGGGAGTAAGCGGGAAAATGCTGTGATTGACATTTTATTAATGATGGTTTGTAATTTGTTTACTTTAATATTAGGTACATCGAGTGTTTTCTTTTTATTTTCTGGATTTATCTCAGACTATTACTGAGATTTATTAGACATAAGAATTGTAATTGTATTAATTGTCAAGTTGGTTAAAACTATTTCGCGTAAGACTTTGCACTTTAGCGTCTATTACATGGCTTCATCATAAAATAGTCTACCCACTAGGTATACGTACGGTATCATGCCGTGACCGTGCTAGGAAAGTATCAGGTAAAAAAAGATTCTTTGTATTGAAAAGTGAGAAGAATGAGACCTATGTCCACTAGAGCGTGCCATGACCAAACCGTCAACAATTTGACAAAGAATATAATAGTGTGTGTGTTATAAATACATACCTATGACTGATCGACCGGATATGCCTGACCGGTGGAAAATAGTTGTGATATTTAATTCGATTTTTTGCTTAGCGTTTCGTATGATTAAAAAAAATTGAAGAATATTGTTTTATAATTCTGATAGAAATAGCCCAATATGTAAAAACGATTCACAAAGCAGCTAACATGGAGATAACGAGAAAAAATAATCCGTATGTCGTTTCCTCTTCATTCTTGGCGCGAGCCGTGAGATTATCACGCGCGCCGTGATTATGATTAAGCGCCACCAGCCGTGGAAAAAGTGGCAAGAATAAAATTAAAATTACATTTTGTGCGTCCTCATTACACTTTTATACCTTCAGGAAAATGTTTTACCTTTATATTTGTGTTGTTAAAGGTAGATAGGTAGTTAGAATTTTTGAAAAAGGGGTTATTTTCTAACTACTTAATATGAAAAAATATGAATTTTCTGTTTTACATAGTACAAGTACAGTTAGCATCGCGTTTTACGTAAATACTGGTTGCAGACAGGTATCGCGGCCAGGTGGCTTTAACAGCCGTATTTGTCATCCGCGCACCAACTCCCAAATGTTCCTATTTATCACAAATTTGATATTTATCTACTGTTTCTTGTATTGTAAATGTATGTGATCTAAGTGTGGGTACAATATGTTAAAACATTATAACAAAAAAATAAATAGGCTGACTTGTTTGATAAATTACATAAAAAAATATATTTGTAACGAAACCTGGCAAGTACCAATGTGACTTTTCTGAAGTCATATGTACTTTCTAAGTGTATCTTAGACGTCACAGACTAACGGTGAAGGAAAACATCGTGAGGAAACCTGGACCTAAAAGTCTGAAATCGCCAATCCGCCTTGAGCAAGCGTGGTGATCAATGCTCATACCTTCTCTGTATGAGAAGAGGCCTGTGCCCAGCAGTGGGACAATGTATAAGTTACTTCTAGTTGTGCTGACTCTGTTTTTAAGAAGGATCTTCTTTTAAAAATTTAAAAACAAAATCTATTTGTTATTCTGCAGTATTGTTTTTTAATAATATAGATATTTCTATGATGAATATTTTATTTCACTCTGCAACACAATGTTCAAATAATATTCAAATAGATGCAAAACTAAAACGAAATCACACGAATATATTTGAAGGCGCATCACAAACACTATACATAGTTTCCCGCAAGAAGAAGGCAGAGGGCGCCATCCACAAATAGTGAGTGTAAGGGTCGTTTTGTTCGGCGAAGTTTTTATACTGTGTACGCCTGGCCACATAACGAGCACCTGCGGCCTCATCTACATAATGTGGACAAGTCGATGAACTCCGAGCTGGACACTTTCTGCTTCAGTCCGCAACTTACCATCCGGCCGGATACTTATTTCTAAACAATTTGCTCCGTTGGGTACCTACTAAACTTGTGTCATTTAAAGGTCTTTTCAATTATTGTAAAGACCTGTATAAGTGTATATGCCTAATAGCTTGAAATATCGTTTCATTTTTTTCCGCGTCGCAAATAGAATCAACTGAAATAGGGATTCATTTTTATCCTACTAATATTATAAACGCGAAAGTTTGTAAGAATGTATGTATGGATGTTTGTTACTCTTTCACGCAAAAACTACTGAACGGATTTGGATGAAATTTGGTACACATATAGCTTTTAACCTAGATTAACATATAGGATACTTTTTACCCGGGTGCGCGGAGTAGTTCCCTCGGGATGCGGGTGAAACCGCGGGAAACAGCTAGTATAATATATTATACAAAACATAAAATAATACTAAAGACAACAGACGTCTCGTATTCACATACCGATTGTTTATGTACCTATGTATGTTGTATATATATGTATGTATGTATATGTATGCCATGTTTTCTCATTACAACAGTGTGTTCTTAATTTCAAATAATTAGGAGAGCCACAATATTCGGAATGCCGCCGAGAGTATCAGCAACTGATAAAATTGTTGAAAGTACCCTGAACTCAATACTCAATAGGTACATTCTCAATAGCATTCATCATATTACGAATAGATATTATCCTAATTTGGTATCCCAATAAAATGAAACAGAAACACAAAAAAAAACAAAACATATGTGCATGTCGTGTGTAATGGGAGGTGATCTGATAAAACGGCAGGCCGTGATGCTGTAGGGAGCGCATTTAAAAGGTATCCGGAGAGTCATAAAGAAACTTGTGCCCTTAGCGACAAATGAAACAACGGAGAAAACGGAAACTTGTAACATTCCACAACAAACGTAATAGCAGTGTCGTTGGGGATATGCTAACACCACTACATGACCGAAACACAATTCAATTTCTTTAAAGTTGTCTTATAGAAAATCTGCTGGTACTTTCTTTGATGCTCCGCGATTGTTCTGTTACATTTTATTACTCAAAAGATTGGATAAACAAACAAAAATCAAAATGTGTACAAATATTTGCACTCGATTGTCTTTGTTTATTGAGTCGTAACTAAAAAAAGTGTCGTGAAATAAATGTAACAGTTCACAGCTCCTTTATGTCACGGAGGATAAAGTAAACAAATAAAATTCAGTCTCAACGAGTGTGTTCGTTCGGCTCGTCTTCCCTTTGACTATAGCCGTTGCGTTATTATTTGCACGGAGAACGATTTACATATAGATAGGACGCATAGACACATTCCCGCTGAGTGGCTGCAATTATCTAATATAGGTAAATGGATCTACGTACTTATAGGATTATGGGAAGCTGCGGTCTTGATTGGGTGTTGTTGTAATTTGTGGTGAACGGATAGGTTACCATTATTACACTTATGTTTGAATAAATATTCAATTTATGCGCCGCTAGTGAAATTCTTTTAAGGCTCAAATTGATTGGTTTTAGTGATAAAAGGTTTTTTTTTATACACATTGTAACTTGTATGTAACTAAATGTGAATAAAAAAAAGTTTTATCTTTCATCTATGCGGTTTTATTTCGTGCTGATTTGAAGTAACTGTAAAAACTGCGCAACGGTTAGTTAGAATTAGCTAATTACTCAAACAACTGAAACCCCGCAGCGTATTGAATTGAGGACGTGTACCAAGTAAGCAAAATTCTAAAGATGCAATCCTAATGTTGCCCCTCGTTAACAGCGGCAGCGCGGGAAAAAAGCGACAGAAACAAAACGTTGTCGTTGCGGTTTCAATTAGGGTGGTCGGTGGCTAGCTCTAATTACCGAGCACGCGGAGCGGTGCGGTGCGGCGCGGTCCGGTCGCGACTCGCCGCGGCTGCGATGCTCCCCACACTAATCACTCGCTTGGGATTTTAACCCGTACGGATATTTAGGAGTTAGCTCGTTTATGATATTTCGAATTCTGCTCTAGTAGGTAGTGTAAGCACACTGCTACTGTAAGGTATAATACTGGGTATATTTCTAGGTACCTGAAATTGAAAATATCAGAAATCGTCACATAGGTACACTTTAAATACCTATGTACAATTAAAAACTGTTTTATTATATTTACTAAAATTAAAACTACTGTTTCTACAATATGTATATATTTATTAACAATTCAAACTGCGTACTTAACCAAAATGCAACGTGATCTACAAATTGTTAATTTTCTTCAATGACCAGGGTCATTTCTCTGAAGTCCATTTAAGGACCTTGTGCGTTCCAATCGTTGTTCCGTAACACTCGCGTCCTGCCGCGGGATAACGACTAGTGTAATGCATGTTCGTTTCACATTGATTTTATCTTGTTCGAAGAAGAAGAACAATATTTGAATCATCATTTTCCATTGTTAGTTTTGTTGGTGTTATACAATTAGCGTGAAAGTGTGACAAATAATACTTATGTTTGATATTTTCTGAATCTGTTTCAACATACTTGCGATCACCACTTAGTAGGAAAACAAAGTAAAAAGTTTGTTTTTTGGCGGAATTGGTAAGGTATTTATGTCAGGAAGCAGCGGTAAGAGTAACACTAGCTCGTCACTTGAGACAAATGTTTTTAATACCGGTACTGTCTTAGTAGAATCTATGTATATATAATATACTGAACTCAATTGATTAGCAGATAGCCAATTATTTATAGTTACAGGTTAGTTCAAGTTAGACTGATATATATAATAATAAGAAATAAAAAACCGGCCAAGTGCGTGTCGGGCCACGCGCAGTAGGGTTCCGTAGAAGGAGTTAGTTAGTCGACTATAACTCTGTAACCGGTTAAGCCTACTTAGCCGTAATAGTTTTCCTTGTAAGTTCATTATATGTACTACGTCTGTGATTTTTTTCACATTTCTAGGTACAGCCATTCAAAAGTTAGAGGGGGGGGGGGGTAACTCGTATCGAACAAAAATTAAATATTTCGCAAATGGCTCGCTTAGCCAAAAAATGGTCTTCACACACCCATAATATTTTTGAAAGACCTATCTAACGATATCCCACACGGAGGGGTACGCGAGAAGAAAAATATTCACCCACTTTACGTGTTACGTGTTTGTGAGCTACACTAAAAAAATATATTTTTCAAAATTTTATTTTACCACTTTCTCGGCGTGATCAATATACATATCCATATCAAATTTCAGCTTTCTAGTATCAAGAACCTCGGAGCTATGCCGCGGACAGACAGACAGACAGACAGACAGACAGACGGACATGGCGAAACGTTCGTCATCGTTTTAAGGGTTCCTTGTCGGACTACGGAACCCTCAAAACGACTTTGTATTACTCACTAATGGCTGACTAGATAGACTAAGACTAGATGGACAATGTTCCAAATTATTATTCTTAATAATTACCTACGTAATGATATGAATGCTTGTTGCTATGAGCATGATTCGCCTGTACCTACATAATTATTTTTTGCATAAGGCAACTAATCATAAGAGCTGGTAAAAGGCATACATTCAAGTACATAATTGACTAAAAGTGCAACTAAAAACTATTTTTTATTTTAAATCTATTTCTATCTATTAAAATACAACATATAAATGCTTTAAGATTTTTTCTGTTTTATAAAATTCCGATGTGCAAAATGTAAAAATCTATATTATTTTATTTATAAAATGTAGCATTTTTTTATTTTACGTTAACACAGTGTAGATTTAATTTAAAGTTTGTTCATCTAACAATAATAATTTAGTACTTATCTAATTTATTTGGAATAGAATTTTCAACTTATCTAACATATTTTACTAGCTATTTGGCACTATGGTCTGTATTGGCTATGGCTAGTTGCATGATCAGCATCTTCTCGTGTATCTTCGGTCATCATCGGCACAGTTCGGTATCCTCGTCGTGCGCTACGCACGGCGACTCCGGAGCGGCCAGGAATAGTTTCCCCGATGCACACGCACATAGCTGGTACACTTTAGTATTTCTCCCGTTTTTATTAGGCCTGTCAGTCCTCACAGCTTCTTTTAAATTATTGATCACTATATTTTGGGCGTTGAGTTTGATCTGAAAACACAATATAGACACTGATGAAAAATGTTTTCAAATATAGATTAAAAATTAGTTGAACTTACTGCTCCAACGACCGAGTCTAACTTGATATTGCCGTGCGATGTAATTTCTATTTTTCCTGCTCTGCTCTCGAGGAATATGTTCTCTGGTGCCCTCAAATCTAACCGTCTTGTTAGAGATTCCAACCTACATCGGAAGTTTAGTATTAAATTCTTTGTGATAATATTATGTAATGTTATTTTACAATATTATAGGTTCTTTGTTGGCCTTGTTGGCGCATGGCTACTGATGAGCATGTGATCCTGGCTTCGAGTCTAATGACGTTTATATAGTAAAATTTCTCAGTAGCAGCTCGAAGTCTGAAGTTGTGCATGGTTGATAGCAATAGGCTCATCCCGCCTCCCTACTTTATTGTACTTTAATTGCTTACTTTACTTACTGCGGAAATATAGGTGCTTTACATGTACCTACAACTCTGGAAAACCCTCGGGGGATAACATACGTGATGTTATTTAATGTTTTTGGTAGTTGTTAAATAAAATGCACCTACTGCAAGTCAAATGCAGGAGGCGCGCGCACTACCGGCACTTGCACGGCACTGCGCACGTTGACCCCGCCGGGTCCGTCCACGGCCAGCGCGTCAGAGTATACGCGCACCTCATCGCGCGCCGCCGAGAATACAGGACCACCGCGTGAGTCGCGCACGTGTAATGCACGACCGCTGAACTCAAGGTGATCGCGTTCTAAAAAAGTCGAAAATAAAATATTTTGGTTAAATTGTATTGCAATATTTTGATGACGTTTGTAGACTATCATTGATGACTTCAGCTGGTATCTAACCAAAAACCTTAAAAATCGCCGAAGCAAGAAATTATTCTTTACTTTTAGTTTTTGCTACAAATATAACACCTTTGCTACGATCGCTACGAGACTAGGTTTCTCGTAGCGATCGTAGCTGCTACGAATTGCAGAGGTTTAAGTGTACGTTCTATAGGCACGTGCAAAATACAACCTATAGGTAAATAGATTTGGAAAAACTTTTAGTATTATATTGAATGCAATTCACTATTTTGTAGATTGTCTGTAATGTTCAAACTCCCTAATAAAATTATATCTGTTTATCAACCACCATTAATCACCAACACCAAACCAAGTTACTATGTTAAATTCTAGGATTTAAACAGATATAAGGTGACTGTTAAGACGACAAAAATAGCAATACTTACTTATAAAAAGCTTGGAGTGTTCCAAATTATCAGGTTCAGCAACCTGAACAGTGAAGTTGCGGTGTGAGTGAATAGTGATAGGTTGTGCAACCTGCGAGGTGATGGTGGACGCAACCAGGTTGTCAACCACCCACGCCTGCCCGTCCACGTGGATGCCGCCCTTCACTATTCTTA
The DNA here is from genome assembly GCA_963891755.1 of Pyrrhia umbra. Classification (NCBI taxonomy): domain Eukaryota; kingdom Metazoa; phylum Arthropoda; class Insecta; order Lepidoptera; family Noctuidae; genus Pyrrhia; species Pyrrhia umbra. The sequence continues at coordinate 6,963,092 of OY982922.1, read as the reverse complement.
TAGGCCCTACTCCATTCTGAAAATAGAAATGGCAGATGAAGTATAGCGGAAATCTATTCCTTAGATAGGTATATATTTAGTATATACTGTATGCTTGATCAACCAAATGAGGTTGTTATATTTTCAGTTTCCACTTATTTTGTACAGAACCGATCCGAACCCACAAGATGCACCTACTGTGCCAGCGGTACCCCCGCATTATAAAATATGATGATCTAAATCTTTTTAGTAACGAACTACAAACATGAACTTCTAAATCTCACCATGCTCAGCTTCAAAGCGCTGACTATCCACAAGGTAAGCCCAATATTCAGAAACACAAGAATCATTAAAAACAATAGAATTGCGTATAGAGTGGTTCTCCTCCAGCCTTTAGTAAATATTGTGGCTACGCATCCTTTGCTGGAGGTGTCCTCGGAGGTGACCGCCGCTGGTGGCGGCTCGCCGGTGGGGGTGCAACCCCATCCGCGGATGACGTTTGTGCTGGTACCCTCTACGCTCATCTTTGCGAACACTTATTTTGTTTAAATCTTGTGGCTGTTTCTGTAACAAAGGACATTTAATTAATGTATAGATCATTTAGGCCCCTCGCCCACGACGACTTTTTGTAGCGATGCTGTCGCGCGTTTGGTAAACGCGCGTCAGTATAGCTACTAACGCGTGTTAGTCGCGTTTGCAACGCGCTACTGCATCGCGACTGTATCGATGCAAACGCGCGACCGTGTTGGACGACATTGGGTGAAGAACGGATCGTTGCCTTTCGGCTGCTTACGTAAAAGCAGCACCAAAGACAACGTGACTAATGTTACCTCAACGGAGTCCATCTTGCAAGTGTAGCGATCGTAGGTATTTTTGTGCTGTTAGGGAGCATTCAAGTATTACGTAACGCAATTTGAGGGGAGGGTCTTGTAAAACGTTACAAGGGCGGGAGAAAAGGTATTTAAACAACGCGTTACGTTACATTTTTTTATTTTCATAAAAAAAATAGGGAATTAGAATCTTCCAAATCGGCAACCCTTTTCGTTTATGTTTTACGGGGAATCCCTGAAAGCAGGGCAAATTAGCTGCTCTGCATTGTGCGCCATAGTGAGGCATTGTCTGAGGATGCCGATTGGCTCAAATACGAAGTTGATGCAAGTGTTTTAACAATACCGGAACTTTCTTCGTCTGCTCTCCAAATACCAATAAAAGAGTCTGAGTGGCTGGCAAACCCGTAGACAGAGTAGCAGTAATTACAATTGAATTGTGTTTTTACGTACCTACACTTATTTGATTTATGACGAAATAAAAACATATAACTTAAAAATCTCTTATTTTGTTTATTACTGCAAACGCAATTAATACAATAACAAAGGTAGGTATACTTTGTTCAACATAATTGTGACTTCAATGGTCACTTAAATGTTACGTAACGTTTAGGGAGGGGGAGGGGGGTACAGAAAAAGGTTACCGTGCGTTACATTTCTAAAATCTTAAAAAAATGCGTTACGTAATACTTTAATGCTCCCTTACTGAATCGCGTTTGCAGCGAGACAGACGCGCGACAGTATCGCGTTTGCATCGCGACTGAAGCTGAGCCCGTGGGCGAGGGCACACAGCTAGCGACCGCTTCGCGACTGTATCGATGCGGTCGCGCGACAGCATCGCTACAAAAAGTCGCCGTGGGCGAGGGCCCTTAGGGATAACATTTATTTAGGGAAAGCTGTGTCACGTGATTTTACTTCACATTTATATTGGAACTACTTCACATACTCGAATAGAAAAGTATTCTTTGTATTAATCCAAATTATAAACTATGTGTGTACCAAATTTTAGCCAAATCCATTGAGTTGTTTTTGACTGAGAGCATAATATACATACATAAACCTAAACTTTCGCATTTATAATATTTATATAATTTCCAAATATATTTTGTTATAACACAAAATGTTTTCAGGTTGTTAAAGGCATTGACGGATTAGGTTCCGATTAAGCCTTGAATAATTCTTAAAATATCGCGAACTACGGCTACAAAAGTTATAAATATTTTTGTTTGGCCGTTTAGTACCAACAACACCGCGAGACATGTAAGATCGATAAGTCAGGTGTAGGACTTATGCAAGTGTTGTGCCCGGGGGTCCGACATAGCCACCTGCACCCTGTCTTTGTTCTGGCCGAATGCAGATATTGCGCATTGATTTTCAAATAAATCAAACTTTTGTATGTAGAATATAACACGTGACGATCACGTTATTTGCAAATATCCTAGTACTTATATTGTCTTAATCTTAGTTTCTGTTATCAAGTAAGTGATAAATAATTATTACGGTTGCAAATACATATGTTAACCCATTACATGAATAGTTGGTATAAACTGACACTAAAAAATACAGGATACTTTCCTATACTTTTTACAAATTACTGCATTAAAATCCCAAGAAGCTGTAGTCTCACGTATGTAACATTATACACACATTGGTACACGTCTCGGTACATTGTAGTAAATTCTACAATACCTACTGTATACTCTTCAGCGTGATTTTTCAATTAGTTGGCTTGTAATTGAATGAAAAACAAGGTAGAGCGAGACAAAAGTTGCAGATAAAGCGCACAGTACTAATGAACAGCGCACAGCGAGCACCCACTAATGAATATAACACTGGAGCTTTTCGAAAAACATCCATTAAGTAGGCCGAATGTTGTTATTAACTGTACACAGAAATCTTCTCTACTAATTTAATTTACTAACTTGTGAAGTAGCACTACTGAGAAGGCAGCATTTGATTTTATTATAAAAATGGTTCTTTGATAAATAAAGTTATGTTGATAAATGATAGTTTTTATAAATTAAGTGTACTTATTTTTTTTTAATAATTGTGCATTAATCTTCTACTATTTTAAATAATTATATATTACGTATTTAAAGAATGGCGAAATGATAACTGATAGAGATGTATAAAATAAAAAGGCATGCTGTGCCGACCCCAAATTATTTGGGACTAGCTTCTGCCCGCGACTTCGTCCGCGTGGAATAGTGGTGCTCCGCTCCTATTGGTTTTAGCGTGATGAAATATAGCCTATAGCCTTCTTCAATAAATGGGCTATCTAACACTGAAAGAATTTTCAAATCGGACCAGTAGTTCCTGAGATTAGTAGCGTACGCAAAAAAAGTAACTTTTCTGGTTGATTTCTTACACCTTGTGTCCGAAAAACCCAAATATCTTACGGAACCCTATTTTTCCAAAATAAAATTTAGCCTATGTTACTCGTGAATAATGTAGCTTTCGAATGGTGAAAGAATTTTTAAAATCGGTCCAGTAGTTTTTGAGCTTATTCATTACAAACAAACAAACAAACAAAGTTTTCCTCTTTATAATATTAGTATAGATAAGAGCAGGAGGATGATTACGTATCTTAATTTGTGTTCTTTAAAACAAGGAGAAATACAAATATATATATTCACATGCTTAAAATAGAGTGCAAAAGTATCGTGTCAATTAAAGCTGCAGACGGGTGGATACTACTTATTTTTGCTTAGTTCCATGCTCTCTGGCTATATTAAAGTCGTTTCACACATTGTGATACAAAGTACGTAAATTAAATGTATATCTTATTTTGTTTCTACGTTGGTATGTCAGGCAAATTCTAATTAAATTATTATTATCTGGTTGTAAACATAATGTAGAAAGGAATATTACTTTCCAACTTGTATGACTTTATCTCAGATGAGAACAGTGATGGCAAAAACACTTTATGGTACAATCAATTTTATAGTTACTCCATTCATTAATTCCAATAGTTGCCATACATTTGAAAACAAAAGCATATTCGGTGCCGTGGTGGACTGAAACACATACAAAATAAAAAATATGTATGATTACACTCTGAATATCGAGGTAAAGTTACCTTCCCAGTACGGATCTTGGAAAAGTTGTTCTCATGTTGACCGCATACAGTTGACTTCGGATAAGATGAACAACAGCAAGCCGTTCATTATTATTAGAAACTATTGTCGGTTTTTGGTGAAGTTTGTAAATCAAACAATGCTTGAATTTTGCAAAGTATGCTTAAAATCAGTGATTATTACATGATTCTTGAATTCAATTGAATGATCAACTAAGTGGTATTGTTTGAAGATTCAATTGAATTCAAGAATTTCTCTTCAGTCTGATTTAAAGAGAAATCAATTCAAACAAGAAACATAATGGAAGTTCTATTTTTAGCCAAGATCAAGGGCAATTACTCATAAAGATATTTCACATACTTAGCGTATGAAATACGTCTGCTCATACTGTTTGACTCAAATCCTCGGTTCTAATCTTCATTCACATTATAAAAAGGTAAAGTTTGTAACTTTTGTAATGGGTAAACTCTGGAACTGCGGAACCAATCCTATCAGTGCCTTCTCTAAGAGAAAGCTTCATCTATCTATCTATACTTATAATCTATACTTATAATAAATCTGTAGAGAGGTCAATTCTGTACATGAAATATATTTCCAAAATAACTATCAGGGGGTGATTAGGGATCGATACTGATGCCAAAAATGCAACCAGTAAAATTTTTGTCTGTCTGTCTGTCTGTCTGTCCGTCTGTCTGTCTGTCTGTCTGTATAAACTCTATAGAAACAAAAACTACTCGACGGATTTTAACGAAACTTGGTACAATTATTTGTCATACTCCTGAGATGGTTATAGTATACTTTTCATCACGCTACAATCAATAGGAGCAGAGCAGTGAAGGGAAATGTTGTCATTTTGTTTAAACGCGCTAATCTCAGGAACCGCTGGTCCGATTTAAATAATTCTTTCAGTGTTAGATAGTCCATTTATCGAGGAAGGCTATATATCATCACGCTAAGACCAATAGGAGCGGAGCACCACTTTTCCACGCGGACGAAGTCGCTGGCAGAAGCTAGTTGTACCTAAATGTTAAATGCTATGTTTTATGCGCAAAACACAGTCTTCATTATGCAAGATTAAAAAAAATTCAAATCTCGTACAATAGGTATATTAGTTAGTTCTTCCTAAAGAACGGTTCCGGTCCACGGGCATCCAATAGTTTCTGCCGCAATATAATATTTATATGCTATGCCTGAACTAGTCGAGGTCACCTGTCTGGCTCCACAGTCGATAAATACGACTGTAGTTCAATGGCAATTATTATTTTAAAATTAGATGTAAGTTGTACTACCATATATCTTGGTTAGAGTTTCGCTTCCTATAATTTACATATACTATATGGTTTTATCATCATTATTATTATCATCTTCATCAACCTATTTAATACTGGCCCACTGTTGGACATAGTTTGGTTTTAGTCCGATGGTATGAGGCAAATATTGAGATTTTTTCACTAACTGCACCCAGTATTTGGGTTAGGTTAATTCACAATGTACCGTGTATATGATTGTATTGGTCATGTTATGATTTAGGAATCATTTTGTACAGATACAAATAAATCTTGCAATAACAAACATATTTTTATCTAATACCAAGGCCTTGTTAGGTCTGTATTACAATTTTATTCCTAATATAGAAACAATAAATTAATAAATTCCAGTAGTAGATTTCGGGAGATGAATAGATTATGCGCGCAAGCTCGGCCCGTCTGACCCATTTTCGTTTTTAGTTTAAAATGAACTAACAAATGCGTTCGGCGAATAATTATGACTGACTTGAAACTAAGAAATGCACTTTTGTTTCACGCCTACATTTTTGAAGTCAAAACATTAAAATTGCATTAACTTTTTTATTTTTCAGTAAGTCTAAAACTACACTACTGCAGCGCTTATTACATTATATTTATGAACGCTATTTCCCAATTACTTCGAATGTTTATTGGGAATGTCTTTGATGGATATATTAGCAATCACAAAATAAATCAGAGTGAAACAACAATTTTTTTTATTGCATATCCGGATGGATATGCTTAACAAATTCATAATCTTTATGTCCCTTTTAGATGTCCCCATGATTTAAATTAAATATGAATAAGACTAATAGGTGTAGTCTACCCTAGACATACTAACATTATGGTAAGAATGTCGTATGTTATGTTGTTAGTCTAGTATGTCATTGCACCTATGACAGCGTCAGTATAGCAGGCTTTGTAGAGAAAGCTTTTCACAGTACAATAGGCCACTCCAGGCGAGAATGTACATTCCTTTATATTAAAGTTTACCCCACATTAATATTACAGACATTGATCTTGTTCTACCAAGTTGCCTTAATACAGATTATACTTCAGATAAATCATTGTAGGTAAGCTTGTTAACAATACCTTATCATGTAATGATGTGAAGTAATTATATAAACCATCGATAATTTCTTTATGGAATTACAATTGCATTAAAGATAAACAATTTTGTATTCATGTCTTATTAATTAATGAAAAATATACCTTTATCTAGCAATATTCTAAATAAATATATGATAACAAAGAAATACTGGTTAATCCTATTAACTTTTTTTTAAAACAGCTAGTTGTTATTGTGTAATATAAAATATACCGCGTCCCGCGCAGTCAGACATACCGGTGTCTCGTCGACCGCTGTGGTTAACGCCTGGCATCGAGTATGCAAATTGTATGATGGCTGTGTTTTACGCACTTAATTAAACACAATCGTAAAGCACACAGCTAATGAACTTTATTTTAACGTGAACTTTGCACTATTTCATTTGTTGTTGGGCCATTAAAACCATAACTTTGCCAAATATAACTGATGGTAAACTGTAATATTTCCAGATATCCCAGCAAACAGAATGTTTAATATTAATTGAGCGATGCGGCCGGCTGCACCGGGCGTGTGCTATGACTGAGACTAGGTAAATTCATAGGTGGTGGAAGCAACACTCGAAATATCTGGCGCGAAGCGAGGTGAGGCGGCGTGCTCCAGAATATAATATCAGGCAGTGGAGTGGCCTGCGCTCGACTCCGCTCGGCGCCCGCCCTCAGTGTGCCCATGCCGCCGTCGCCGTCGGCCCTCATAATAAACGATATAGTGCGAAAATAGAAGCGGAACGGGTATCGCTGTTCTCTACACGTAAATAAAATACCGACGTTTGGAGCGTTCCTGTCTCTCGCTAGCCGCGTTTCTGTTTTATGAATGTCAGTAGGTATGGCGATCGATCTGATGGTTTAAAAATAAATGGTGCGCTTTATCCTACGTCAACGCTTGAATTTGTAAACTAAGCAAATTGGCTTTCGTGTCACATTTTGGGTAAAAAGTTTCTGCGGCTGCACACATCAACACTGTATTTTTAATGCACTTTTCAAATAGTAACTTACTTTGGACGTTATAATGATAAGTATCAAATTTGAGCTGTCACACGACACAACAACTGCATCAAGCGCTACTATACGTATGGCGGGTGTGTGAGCGAGCTATCTGCTCCAGCGTCATAACAACACTGGCATGCGCGAGCGACGGTGCTGCCGAATCCAGCTCGTTTTGAAGTGTTGCATTTTTAATCGGGCGCCTGTCTCGCGCGGGACATAACTCGACAACGCTCTGGATACAGCTGGGCTCCTCTCTATTACCAAGTCTAGTTAACGTTAACGTGTCATTAACTGACACGTTCATATAACTTGTAAATATTAAAGCGGACACGACCCTGACAACAGTAATTACCTCTGTGATGCTTTCCTCGTACCGCACCGCCCGGTCTTGCGTTCTTGAGATATAACTATTGAATTTTGGAATACGGCGGGATTCATCAGTTTGTGCTTGTGTGGTGTATATTAATGAATTATTAAATCTTCTTAAAAATAAATACACATCACGGTATTGTTGGATAATGTTTTAGTATTTTCTCTAGTCTACGAACTGGTCAAAGCAAACACTTGAAATAAAAAAATCGTAAACACATTTTGATAGTCAAAATTTTATGTATATTTATATTTATTTTACGATCACGACCGTCACACACCACTGTTTGCCTTCCAATATAAAAGAGAATTCAAATACTGCTTAGGTTCAACATAAAAGTTTACGTGTCCATAACAAAGTAGCGAGCGAATAATAATCCGGAATATTTCATGTCCTTTTTTGGGGATTTTTGGAAACAGCAATGAAATCATATTGGATGTCACTGAATGTTTTCATGGAAGTTTTATTGAGCTGATAAATGTCAACCCCGGGGGACTACTACGCCGACATTTTTAGATAAGTATAAGAGAAAAGGGCAACTTAGTAAAGTGTTCAGATTGTTTTTTTTTTACAAAACAAAATACGAGTATACCTGATGTTGCCATAATGTCTGTTGTGATCTTACTGACAGAGTTATATATACACAAACATGGATTTTTTATAAAAAAAAATGTTTATTTTATATATTATGTTGTATGTGAGGTTTTTCTAAAAGAGAGAAGCAAGCGATTTGTTTCAGTCCCGCTTAATTCAGGCCCCGCTACCACTCGATCCTGTTTTAGGAAACAATCCTCGTGATCCCCGCGTGATGCTGCATAATGTCGCCGCTCCCCCGGACCCCGGACCTACAAGCTATTATCAATTTAAATAAAAGTGCGCTCCACGACATTGTTAGAACGAAGAAAAAATATTTAAAAGACGTAGCGTCGTCGTGTAATTCTACACCATTTTAGAAATTAAATCATATTTTTGGTGTTTTATTTTGTGTAAATTTTAAATTGAATGATAAATGTTTGATATTGGTCTATGTTTTGAATACAAATAATCTTGTTGTTATCAACATAATAAAGGTCTTTAATGGAATTGTTGACACTTTTACGTCTTTTTTAGGAAGCAGGGTTGGACAGAGGTTTACTTATAGTACGTCCATATTTCACCTGTTATGTGCAAGTCTCATTAAATACCTATGTGGCGAGCCTATCACATCGGATTTTAACTAAAATTCCAGAAGGGAAGTTCCAGCATCACTTTGCATGAACTGGGAATTGAGCCCAGAAACTCGTGGTCAGCAGTCGCGCTTGCAAACACATTATATTCCTCACGTATTGTATGATTTATATTGATAAATTGAAAGTCAGAAAGAAAAGTGATGTTAAAGTCTGCAATTAGGCCTAATTTAAACTATAGTTATCTTGTAACTGTCTATCTTTCTTACAGTACTTTTACCAATTTCATATTTACAATATCAAAACAAGAATAATAAAATATTGAAGAATATTCCGGTTTAATTGATGATTTAAAATAAAGGTTCTCTATGATTATACTGTTTTATATAGCACACTCAAGCATCTACAAGAACTTTTATCATACCATTAAGGATATCATACAACTTGAGTGTCATTCATGTAAAACAATATCACCCTTTCAATTCGGAGGGAGCGGTGCGGTTGCGGTGCGGCGGCGCGGGCGTTGCGTCCGAAGCCAAAGTTCTCCATCATACCTGCGTCACTTGAAAATTGAAAAACTTTCGCAATGCCTTTCTTATGGAAATAGTTCGCGTTTACATTTGAGTGAGTTGTCATTGTAGGGATTCAGCGCGCTGTCTTATTGAAATAATAGTTGACTATACGAGCGTATAACTTCTAGTTGGCAAATCGTGAAGTTCTGGCTGCGATAAATTAAAGCGGAGGGTGTTTATTGCTCACTTTGCAATCAAAAGCTGCGTAGATATTTTAAGGATAGCAAAATGCAAAGCATCGCGATAGCTCGTGTAAATCCGCATGAAATATTGATACAGTTTCGTGTAAACGTGTAACAAATGCGGTAATTTAAGCCACCTGCCGGCGCGCGGTGGCCGCTCCGCTCCGCTCGCTCTGCTATGCACCACTTTTGAACTGCTTACCTCATATTGCTGCGATTTTACGTTGATGCTATTTTAGTCGGAGCTATTGATTTTTAGTACTATAATTATAGACAAATTTCTTTGCAGTCGTGTTTTAGTAGATAATGGAGCGGGTAGGCCAATGCTATAGTGTCAATTCTGCCTTTCTGTCGTCATGTAGTATTCATATCGAAAGAAGCTATCAAAAATAAACGAAGTTAATAATCCTCTTATTATTAGACTTGCTGTTAACCGCGGTTTCACACCGTCCCGAGAGAATAACTTAGAAGTAGCCTATCATCGTCTCAAGGGTCCCATCAATATCTGTAGCAAATCGGTTCTGCCGTTTTACCGTGAAGCGTAACAAACAAACTCACATTCGCATATTTAATATTGGTTAGTATGTATATTTTAATTTTTGTCATGCACAAATTGTAATCATCTACATACCAAATATCATCAAAATCGCTTCGGAACTTCTGGTATGAGGCGTCACAAACATACAGACAGATTTACTTTCATACTTATACCTTTTTTCGTACGTTTAGGTATATAATATCAGAGATTAGCTTTGAATAAAAAAAATAAACATTCGCCTTAGATCAATGTTGAAAACATCTATTAGTTGCAATATAAATATTAAGGCGTCGACGAGATGTTAAACAATATTTTCCTAGTGCGTGTACAATGGGGTCCCGGAGCCAGACCCCATGGCGTCCACTCCACAAACTCTTATATTTGTTCAGTATCTATTTACAAGAATATCTGCACCGGTGATCCGTCGTGTTGATTTAGGTCCGATACCTTTACGGGTAGCCAGATATCTTTAGTTCATTAGCTCCTTTCTATAATTTGATAACTTAATAGTTTCTTTATTGTTAGTAATAAAACATTCATAGGTTTCCATAGTCCCCATATCCTATTCAATTATCATCCCAATACAATAGCCAAAGTAGTTTGTTTTTTCGTGTTTTGCAAAAGTAAGTTCTATAGCATATACAGTGATAATCCCCGGTTATGTGTCAACATTACATTTAATTAAAGTTGTGTTAAAGGGCTTCTGCCTCTCAAAAGTCCGGGACTCTGTCATCCTGTGCATGGTAGAAACATCTATAGAGATTTAAAAAAAGTTAGGCGTAGACGTACTTGTAAGTTTTTCGATACGGCTCTTGGACAAACATCCATAACGCTGCTATGATTTAACCAAGAGTGCCTGCAATGAGTGGCCATCGCCAAATTACAATTTATTTACATCCTCCACTTTGCTGAGTTCATGTCTGGGTTCTTATGACAAAGAATGAAATATATTTTGTGAAAGGAAAGAACATTGTTGTAGAGTATCGTTGATTTTCACTGATTTGATTGCAGACGTCAACGTAACAGGATGGTAATTATCATCACAAATCACTATAACTCATTATAAATGTAAATCAAAATGTTAAAGTCACTGGGAAACTGACAAACTATGTCCATATAAGTCTTTGCAAAGTAATTTTCATATCACCTTAATAAATAAACGTCCTAACAAGGCGGAGTCGTTCGGAAAAGAGTCCACTAGTAATGGTGCAATCATCTAATGAATGCTTCCGGCCAGATAAGCTTCGATTAAATGGTCTCTTTATTGCTAAAGGAAAGGCGCGTTCCCTTTATGTGCCGTTGAGATATCTATTTTAGTGCAAAGATACGGGAAATATGATACGATTTAAAAGTACGTTAGCAATTGGACTGGATGTGGTTAGTTTATCGCTCTTAAGATATTGCGACTGGCGCGTCGTAACATCAGTTCTTTTTTTAATTCAATTCTAAAGAAGAAGTGCTGTAGAAAAGCTAATTCACATCTTTAGTTTATGATTCATTTCTATAGATTGTTTACTACGCTTTACATGACTGTTCACAAAAAGGAATGTAATTTTTCAGTATTCATGTACGTATGCGTTTCTTTATTCCGTCATAACTTCTGAATGCCTGAACTGATTTGAGGGTATCGTTAGAGTTCTTGCCTCACTCCTCGCATAGGTAAGGCTCTAAAATAAACCTTATCAGTAAAATGTATAAAGTAAAAACAAATAATTATAAAAATTAAACACATGGCTGTACAAAAGTTAAAAATCCAATGGTAATATTAAATTGCAGTCGGGAAACCGTTCTGTAGAATATTCTCTTTTCTTAGAGGTTTTCAAACGTGGTAGGGATGTGGTAAATTTTTGAAAGTATTAGTTTTTAAATATTTCCTTATGAATGCGCGATGGTGATGAGATTGGAGATACTAAGTAAGCTAAGATATGCGTGTAGGTGTAGGTAGCACTCTACAATTTATCGCCTGCATATCCTTTCAGCGGGTAGATAATGACCGCAGTAAAACGTTTAAGCACGGAATAACTGCTGCTGGAAGCCGTTATTACAATATTATGAATGGCTTCCCTCGCAGCTCGCGCGCGTCTCGCTTGCTCTGCCTTCGTAGGCTCTATCAGAGCCAAGTATTAAGGAGTCTACGTAACACCATCGTAGCTATTCCTAGCACAAGCTACAAAATCATTAGTACCAAATAATGTAGAAAAATAGGAACCCTTATGTTTTACAATGTATAACTGTAATACTTGTGACCGGCAACAGCATGTAATATGTTACGTAACAAAACTACACCGGGCCGCGAAAATCTGATAAAAATTGTGACAATTAATTACTGATTAATACATAATTTTATGTGTTCCCATAAAATAATGTTATTTGTATGTTAGTAAAATTTACGAAAGTTAAGTAAAATTGAAAGTTGCTTTTAACATACAAATCGTAAAGTACAAATGATTTTTAAATTATTTCCCTTGGAACATAAAAGAGAGCGACTGTATAAGATTGTTTCCCTAACTGAGAAATTGCTCTGGGATTGAATGCGTAAACAAAAAGCGATTTAACATCAATTTAGGATAGCTGGAATCGCGCACGTCTTTCTACGATGTACTGTACAGTGGGACTGGGATTGAGTGACTTCGTATGTTGCGTTCAGTTTGAAGAAAATATACATACACTATATGAATCAGTTTTTGCGGTATTAGTTACAGTTAGCAGTTATGAGTAACTTGCAGTAGGTAGACTTCCTCTGCTTTCAGCGAGTCTCCCTCGCTAGAGGATGCGAGCTCTGGCTTAGCTCCGGGCGACGCAAGTAATTAGCACCGCTTTCCTTCCGCTCCCTCAGTCTGTCACCGTGCCCCACCCGCGTGCTGCGGCGACCTCGGACCCTTTACGTCACTTCTTACCTCAATTATGCTTGTACTCCTTCGAATTTGTCAAACGTATGAGCTTTTTATTCATCGATGCTGACGGTCTTTCATTATTCTAAGATCGCATCTTTACGAATACAATATGGAAATACCTTTGTTCGTTTCTACCAATGAATAACATGTCTTATAATGAAATGGCAAAACGTTATGAGGGTTCGCATGAAAGTAATTTATTTTATTGTCATTCGTCAACACACAAAGAAATTCTAATCAGTCTGCTTTCTGTAAATAAAATATAGTAGACGCTTTAAAGTATCTTTTTAGTTGAAAATGCAAGACCTTTTGTGTCACAAAAAGGGAAAAATTAATCTAATTTTAGAGGATACTTTTCTTGTTCATATTCAAATTGTCATCGTCCTTTAAATTCCTCATAATCCGTCCAATTCTGAAACGTCGAGCGGCGCCCGGGTCGCAGTAATCAAGACGGCTTCAGCTGGATTTCATTCTGCACATCAGACGCGCGGACGACTGTTATGGTTCATTTCTAAAAGATAAACGTTATTAATTAAATAAGCTTTAATTATTATAAAACTAGAGTAAATGCCGCCAGGCAGTTAAATATCCATTTATTAAAAGGACTTTATTCTTAAATCATATGGCTATGTAAACTTCACTTGCACTACATTAAATCCAGTGGAACTCGACATGGTGTATGAATGTGTTGCGCATTTAAAAAAACTCATTACAGGCGGCAACCGGCGCGCGGACGAGTGGCGTCTTTGAAGGCCCGCGCCGCTACTGCGGTATTATTCCAGATTATACCGGCTTCCATACAAATGAAATCTCGCTTAAACCCACTGCAATTTCGGAACGAGAAAATAAGGCTCAAAAGTTGTTTTACTGCACTCGCACTTTCTCGAAATTCTTTTGAACTTGTGGGCGGGGCGCGTTCAGATTAGTTACGCTCTGTGTAGCTGTATTGACGAGACACACAAACGACAACGAGTTTAAATGTGCACGTATTCATTTAGGTTGTATAAATAAGAAACGAAAAAGCGACCTAGGTAAGATGTGAATTATATTTGAAGCATGCACGTAACTTTGTCTGGTCAATTTCAAGCGGGGCCTAAGTGTAGGGAGACCGTTTCGAATAACCATTACATATTTAGTTAGTATGTCCCCGAGGACTGCGCTTGCGGTTCTTGCCATTAGCGCAATTGAGCACTCGCCGACCGACCTCTGCTTTGCTTAAGTCCACTTTCGCTACTTATAATTTTCTATTCATTTAATTTGTAACCTTTTCATTAACTGATGTGAATAGTGCATACCACGCAGTCGACACATTTGTTATCCTGTAAGGAAGTAAAAGTAAAATATCGATGCTTTGTTGGTTGCGGCGGCTCCCACTCGTATAGATGCAGATGAGCTAACTATTTGTCTTGCCTGATAGCAGGGGCTTGATTAAACCGTGAAACATTTAGCGGGGTTCGCCTGCTAGGCTTACAGTCGAGCCCTTTACGGATATAACACACCGGCCTTTGTAAATGTATTAGTTTTTATTCGAGTTCATTATTATCCTTGCTTAGTATAAAGCAGGGGTGAGTTGGCATTTGGCATTTAGTTAGTTTGTTTATGTTAGCTATTTTTAAAATAATCGCATGGGCACAGGCACGGGGCGAGCGCTCACACAGTGATTAGGACAGATAAATGACGGACATTACTTGTAATGAATGTTTAGGTGGTCGTAATCGCATCGCGTAAAGTGTCGGCGCCATTACTTCACAGCTGCTGTTGCCGAGATATTGCTTGAAGCACCATTTAACGTTTTGGCGTGGATTTATCCTCCTACATACTGAAGGGACAGTTTTACATGTTAAGATAAAAATTAAGCGGTATTAAGGGATTATGTAAACTCTTTATTGGGGGATGAAGATATAAATATTCATTAATGATCCTGTAAAAGGTTACATTCGTATCGTGTTAATGTAGACGTTGGTTCCCCTCAATAGTATTTAGGTACATTTACCGACTTGATTATAGAAGCGTGTAGGGAAGAGTAAAAGCAGTTAGCGTTTGGTAGGTGTGCCGATGGAGGAGTCACAATTTCCTGCACTTAACAACGCAGGAAGCAATTTTGACGAGTCATCAAACGACGGACACCGATTGACGTCGACGAACATCAGCCTATCATTAGCTACTGCCTGGAGACAAATTAGAAACGTTAGCTTTATTATAGCAGGTGTGCATTTAGTGGAAGATAGGCGGTTTAAGTTTGATTAACAAAAATTAAAAGGCGTCCACAACTTGTTCCTTTTAAATGTACCCAAGTAGTCGCCAACAAAAGTCTACAAATCGTTGGTTCTGTCTGCGGATACCGAGCGTCGTCATCAAAGTTTGGGAATTGTGGCCATCTGCCGCGCGCCGCGTCGCTCTCAGATTACCACTGAGAGCTTCCTTTAATCGTTTTATTAATACGCCGACAAATCGTTTAACTGCCACTTGCTTCCGCCTCGTTGCTCATTTCACCGGATTTTTGATAAAGATAATTTTCTTGTGGTTTTGTTGAATATTAATTTACCCGTTTCAAAATACTATAATACTTTATATTCGCATTAATAACTGTCCTATAGGTTATATTGTATTAAACATATGTATTTCTTGTTTATTTTTGAGGTAATGAATTAAACTACATATTATTATTTAAATTTTAAAGTTTTACAAACGACAGATTCCTTGCAAAAAAGCGTATATCGATGAAAGATACTCTTAGCACCTACATACCTACCTATGCTTGTTAGTAAGTTAGGAGGTTTCTTGGAAACAAGTTCATATAGAAAGTTTTTCGTAGACCACCCTGCTTGTAAACTAATTTATGTAAAGTTGTCAGTAAATAACCGTTAAATATTCCAGACGGGTACCTAGCAGGCGGCAGTGCTGTGAGGACGTAGTTCCTGGTGGCTAGTCAGCCTGCCGCCTGCAGCTCGCCGCCTGTTATTAGGGCCCGTAAATAATACACACTGTTAAAATCCTCACCCTATTTTATTTGCAAAACTCACCAACAACACATAAATATAACAAGATACTGCCTACTTAAATCTACACTTGTATATCAGCTTATGTACTTACAAAGTTTTTATGGCACTGAAATGCATATGAAATACAGATATACGTACATTAGGATGGCAGTGTATGACAGGAGAAGTGGTGTTGGCGGTGCGATGTGCGAAATTGACACCCGTGTCCAGCGCCATTGGCTTTGATTGGATTAGGTTCGAAGCGGCGTCGCACGCTGATGCCGAGCTCAAACGTAAAATTTTACGTGACCACTTTCCAAATGTCGACTTTCGTGACGCAATTGCATACTTGGACGGCGTCCGCGTCGCCCCTGCAGCTTTGATAGCTCACTATCCGCCACAATATTATGTAAATTTAGCAAAGCCAGCAATAGAGCTACATTACTTACCTATTGACGTTTCGCCTCTAAACGTACACTTCTGAAATTGAATTCCCAGTATCGTATCTTCAGCCCCCACGAATCACCGAGTTGGATAGTCTATTTATAAATTGACACGACTGCACCAGTTATTTGAACTGTTTCGTTATAATACTTATTGTCTAGAAGTGTATAAGAAATTCAAGGGTTCTATAGTGAACGCAGCGGGTATTACGGCGACTGTGATCCTCTTACCTTGATGGTCGCGCTATCGAAACGTTTCGTTGGACAGACCACGGGAATGCTTTTGTATTCTTTGTCAGTTGTATTTTATGTAAGAACCTATTGGAAATAATAGTATTGGATATTACTAATCAAAATTTATGGTAAAAATGTACAGTAAATTATTAGATGGGTATTAGCAATTGAAATTGATTCCTGCTTGTGTAGTGTATATACTGTGGTCGTAAATTTAATGCTAAGTTAACCAATGCAAAGCCATTTTCACCGTTTTTACATGTAATCTATACTTTCTTAATGCCCTCCGCTTATTCTCGAAGCAGAATTTATGCGCCATTTGCCGCGCCATGCCTCTTTTCACTCGAACTAGGTACAACTTTGACTATATTTAACACATTTTTGTGTATGTTCGTATGTGGGTGACTTCATGCAGTATGTTTTATTGCAAGTTTGTTCAAGTTCCCAGCCCCGGAGCTCTTTGTGCGGGACCATCTAAATCTCATAAGAATGCCGTAATATCCACATCTCATTACACGTAACTTTGAAGAATTATGACTTGGCAAAGTCCTTTATTGGAAATACCTTCACGGGCCTGAAATATTGCTATGTCGTGAAGAGCTAAAATTTCTAATTAGAAATTCTTTAGTAAAACTTTATTAAGTTTTTACTTACTGCAACGAACCTAATGAAAATGCCGCGCTGTCAGTCGCGCCTGTGCACAACCTAGCTATACCTATCTAAATTAAATAAATTATACTCGGAAGCGATGCTCTGGTTTTATGCAGTCTTTATTAGGTATTTTCTTAAACCTTCAACGAACATTAGCTATTTCATTACGAAAGCTATTTAACTTTATAGCACAAAAGATGACTGTTATTAAAGATGACTTATTACATTGTAACTAAGGAAACTTTAATCAAAGTACATAGATATTGTAGTTATGGAATTTATGTTCAGCCCAGGTATACTGTTGCAATTGTGTATGTTTGTACAAGAGGTCAATGTTTGATTTGCTCGTACATTTTTATGAGTTATGGATTAGGTGGGTCGGATAGTGTTTGCGGTTTCCCTCTAATTGTTTACCAGTGCGATATTGTTCCATGGCTTGCAGAAATAACTTAAAAAATAGGCTGGGATTGTTGGGCTAGAGACTAGATTTCCTAGAAGTACACGATGAATATATTTCTAAAACGTTATATGCATACAAGTGAATTATTTAACGTAACATTGTTTATATTGAAACAAGTAAAAGAAACGAGATTTTCCAATTCCAGCGCATACACTTTAAATTGTATTAACAAACTGTGGACTGATTGCTAGTATGAAACAATGTGCTAATTTTACTCTTCTTCGATCTATTGTGTGTAATTGTAAACTATATTCGTTACTTTATAACCAATCTCGTGAGATTGTTATCGATAAATCGTGAACAAAACTTTTGGTACAACAGGACATAGGTAGATTATAATAATATTTATATCGTGAGCAGTATCGTATAGTTCACAATTTATAAAAATAGTTATTTAGGGAGATACTTCTGAGACTGTGGTGTCTTGTGTTGTGTCTTGTGGTGCTTGCCCCAGAGATGTTGGAGGATACCTTTGGGGTAAGCATAGTATAAGCTTAATACAGGCCTTTTTATTATGATAGCTCATCACGATCCAACTATTTGTAGTCATCTTATTTCTGTCATCCTCTGCGGCTGTATACTGGAATACACTTGTCTTGCGATGCACCAATTAGTACATGATGTTCCACGTAAAAGTCTGCAATAAATCCATCCGCATTAGGAGCTAAACTATTACACCGACCACTATTAATGTTCTAGGTAATAATTATAGTAGTAGTACTAAAGCTCAGGCAGGTACTCACTGTATGTAATAAATAACAGTATTTATTCATATTTACACGACTGCCCACAAAAAGGAGTGTTATGTTTTTACAAAAATCTAATTTATCAGTCTTAAAAGCAGTTGCAGAACAAATAAATTGTACTTTTGGTTCGATACAAATGGCACGAGTATTTGGCGACAATATTTATGTGAATATTTCCGTCGGCTCGAACGGAACGTAGACGCGATACCTCCGTCGTTACCAGTGCATTAGACGTCGCGCAAACAATTACATTACCCTTGCATGCATAGTTTGGCACGGGACCAACGGGTACTACCACTCGTTGAACACGACCGACTATTTTCAACTGTTATTGTATGTTAAATTTGAGTTTATGGCACTCTTTACCGACTGGCAAATCGATACCCATTTTACGATGAACTGTGAGATACACAAAGTAAAAGTTGTTGCGAGTGAATGGGGACGCGGCGACGATTCTCTTTTGTGTTTTAAATTTGAGATCAAAGTAAACGTTTACATAGTTTCAGACATTGTAATTTCCTTAAGAAAGGACAATGTTGTATGTATATAAGAAATAGTTAAAAAAATATTACTTTGTAAGATACTGTTTTTGTGTAATTTATACTCTTTGGGACTATTACTTAATATATGGAAACTTCAGTGATAATTATTAAGCGAGTATTATACTACAGACTGATAACATGAAAGTTAAAATAATTAAAACTAACTTTTCATTTATTCACCACTCAACATAAACATCCTCCATACGTATAAAACAGAAAAAAATAATAATGTAAAACAATAAATATGTAACTATTGTAAACTAAACTACTTTCGTCCATCGTATTTTGTTATTTAAAATGGGACGCCCGAAGAAACCATGTTGTATCTAAAACAAAGAGATTTTAAAGAAATGGAGGAAATAATTTAGTTCTTTGTCTTGGCAATATCGAGCAAGCAGACGGACTGGTGCGCCGGCGGGCATCGCGGTATTAATCGAGCCAAAGCTGATTATGCACTTGTTTCTAAAGTTGTCTTTTTGATGGTCTCCATTTCATTTCTTAAGAGTTTAAATTTTATAGGGCTCTTTCTTTATAATTGTGTTATTGGTAAACTGATATTCGATATAAGTTTTTCAAGATTACATTACTTTTTTGGTTATTAGACCCACATATGAGTACATAATGTATATTAACTTAGTGATTAATAAATAAAACTGTTTGTGTGAAATATTAAAATAACTAAGGATGTAAATACAAAATGAAAATATTCACTTCAAAATGGAAATTTATATGCTATATTAGGATTTTTCCAAAATTCGAATTAGTTAACTTGGTTATTATTTAATTCTCTACTATCATTATTTTCAAACAAAATAATACGACATGTTAGTAGTGCAAGTGTTGATATCCACAATTCTCAGAAAGTAGGGGCAGGGTCGCTGTCCCATTCATGGAACGGAATAAGCTATTCCACACAGTGTAGGAATAATATCCTAGAGATTCTCACGATCTAAGTAATTTTGTTGAATATAAAACGTAATAAAACCTTTTTATTGTAAGTAACTTGACTACTAAAAACCTTGTCACTAAACAGTTACTGAATGAAAATAGTTTTCTTTTTCTTGATGTTATCTTGATAAAAAGGTAATGTATTTTTTTCGTAAGGTAATAAAGATTGTTATCGGTAAATTATAGGTTTTGTAACCGTAATATCTTTGTAATTGTGATTGAGTAATATGCGGGCACGATAATTTTCTCTTATTTTTATTTGATCTTCGCTTCCTATGACTTTTTTAACAATAATAAAAATAATAGAACATGTGGGGTATACATGTAAAGGTTTAATTTACACATTCTAAAATGTTATTCTAATTAAATATTATTCTAAGTATCACTTTTGAACTTTTCTATATATGGTTGGAGCATAATTTTCCTTTCAAAGATCGGAACCCTCGGCGTGCAAGTTCGAATCGCTCGTGATTAATTTTTATGACTAAAAAGTAAAAGCTTAAGACATCTATACAACTACTAATTAATCTTAATGACGTACTTATTTGTAAAGAAGCGAGATAAAAGATTAAAGTAAGCGGCTTAATGTGGACAAATGTAACATGATTGCATTCATGTGTAGTATCCAAATGGTCATGTGTCGTAGCACTTGTAGCCGGAGTGCTACGCCGTAGCCGGCCCACACCGACCAAATACTCACTAGGCGGCTTTAAGCGGTATTTATATTTAACGTCTCGGTCGCGAATATGGTTTTGGATAAACGCCTCGGGTTATATAACGTACATTTGTATAGTTTAGGTAGCAGTTTATAGAGGTACATTGTTCTTGAGATGTTGGGAAAATACTCGATTTTCTTTATATACGACATAACTATCCAACATGTTTCATGATAATTTAAATGAATTTATAAACTGTTTTTGTCCATATATCGAGAAGCCGTTTATTTATTCATTTTTGGCTTAGATAAGTTCTGCATTTTACTATTTTAAGAAATGGAACATAGCTAGCTATGGTTTGTAGAATACGTTTACTTTCGAAATTGTAAACGCTAAAGTAAAATGTTTTAAACATACCCGCTGGTTGTGTAGCCGCCCTATAAGATAGGCAGAGAGCGGCCGGCCTACACCACCAGCGAGATTTGCAAGATCCGCTCTATCACTGGCGAACACACCCGAACAGTTTCCACTGCGGTACTAGTGTGTTCTATTTTAGACAATTCCCTACAAAGGATCTGGATCACTTGTTGTAGTAAAGACATTAGGCTTTTTATCAAACAGATGTGACTCAAGTTCTGTACTAAGCAGGGCTTTAATGAATACTTAATATTTTAAGCTATATCTGACATACTTCTTCAACTTTTGCGTTGTTTTCATTGAATTCAATAAACTTCATCATAAAACTCACAACTAAAGTATAAAAAACGTAATATGTCAAACTGTCTAAAAGTAACGCCAATTTAAAATACGGCGCTGATAGTATTCCCTATTGCTTTTAACATATGCAATGGAACGCCGATTTTTATTTAGCTTTTGCATTGACTAAAAATAAAAGTAAAATTCGGGCATTGGTAGATTTGGTTTGTTTTTTTGCGAAAGCTCAAGTTAATAATGCCTTTGAGGTCAGACAAGCAACATTTATCGTTAGTAGGTATCGTTTATTTTAACCATTTGTCCTACAATTAACAATATTTATATTGTTATAACGTAATACTTTTAAAAACGCACACTAATTTGAAATCTCTGTCCTGTCTGTGTGTCTACAAAATCTTATAATTGTACCTAAAACATTGATATCATTAAAAGGTATTTTCCTATATTAAATTCCTATTTGAATCAAACTTGACTGGAAGAATTTTGATTTATAAACGACCCTCAAATATTTAATTTAAATTAGCAATAACACCAGCGTATGACGTAATTCATAATGAAAATGCCAATTTGTACCTGGTCGGCGGTAACTGACAATAAATAGTTCATACAGAAGTAATTTTGTAATTAGGGGCGTACCCTGTAACCACCAAATACCTATACAATGCGATTGCGACATAAATGCCAATTGTCGAATTGTGATCCGTGTGTCGGCATTTATTGCATAGCACGTCTGTAATTTGCATACGTTTGAATACTAAGTACCGCCAACGTCATGGTTTGAAGCTACTTTAATTGAATAGTTCGATTTATGCTTATTAGTTCTACTTTGTGTTTTATTGTAAAATTAAGGGTTATTAACGATCTCGGTTATCTGTGCTGAATATTCACATAGATGCTATGATACAGATGTTATTCAGGGGAGTGTGATAAAGGTAGTAAACATGGGTTTGAACAGTGGCACATCACGTAAAGTAAGAGGGCGGTGAAATCGTGTTGAGTTGGCAGCGGAACCAAGACACGGGCTAACCAACAGTCATGCCAGATATCTGGCGGCGGTAATAAGTTATTTATATCAAGTCTCTTCCAGACGGCTCGCGTCCCGTGTTCTACGTGCCTCTTAACACAGGGACGTTCTGACTCGTACCTCGAGGTGTTTATTCCCAAATTTCGGGTTTAGAAAATAAGTAGACCTTTTTAGGCATCCACAATAAGTTGAGTATTTTTTCTTTTAAATATGTTATGAAGAGAAGGGGAGGTAAAATTGAAACTGGCGTCATTACTTAGTATGCATTGGGCGGCGCGACGTGTTGCGATCGCCCCCGCCGCGGGATCGACGCTCCGGTCACGTTTTTCCAATTGTTTTCTGACGACGTGTATCATTCTTTTAAATCAGATTTCATGATTTATTGTCGCATCGTATATGGTGTAGGTACGCTCGAAGTTCTATACGTAATGATTTTTTCGAGAAGTCACATGACATATCCGTGTCATTTGTGTTACGAGCAACAGACTCAATTTCGCGCACGTGAACGATCCACAATAGCGTCTTTAGTATTCATGGCTCTGGTGGAGATATGGTATGACATTTGCAATTTTTGTTTCATTAAGAATTCAGATGTAAGGGATTGTGGGAATGAATTGTCGCGCTGTCGTGCGGGTGGCGCTGTTACACACATTTCGCTTTGTATTTATTACGTATATTTATAGGCGCGAAAATAATTGATTCCTACATTGTTACTTAATATTTCTCACTCTGTCAGTTACGTAATTTTTTGATAAGCTTTGATTGTACCATATTATAGTCGAAAACAACTTTTTCGTCAGTTAATATCCTAATTAATGTTATAAATGTGAATGCGAGTTTATTTGTATGGATGTCATGCTATTAGCAGTAGTTCCCTCGGGGCGTGGGGGCTCGTGGTGAAATCACGAGAAACAACTAGTAATGCTATAAATACAAAATCAAACCTTTTATGAACCATTTAAATAACTTTTGGTCACTTACTTTTTATGCTTACCTACTCGTATATGTAAAATATTCGTATTTCCCGATATTTGAACTTTTTATCGGGCATACTTTGACAGAAAACACATGTTATTTACAGCTTTTATATATGGTACGTTGTTAATATCGGTCATTTATTAGCGGTGACCAGAAAGGATATTATTTACGAAGTTTAAAAGGCAGTTACTGTTCGCTATCCATCACGCCCAGTGTCAATAATGTGTATCACCAGAGTGAAGTTAGTGTATCAATCATACTAACTTAATTGTACTGTTTGCACGTAGTTTTCTCTTGTAGATGCGGATAGAAAACGTGCTAGAGTTTAGTCAAACTTGTTCGTACTAAATTAAGTTATAAACTTTTGTGTGGGTTTTTATTTTAACATGTTTTTATTTCTTAAAACATGCACTCAGTTTTAGGCATTGTTACCAATATATATGAGTTAAATAGTATTTAGAATACCGCACTCGTCATTTGCCTAGCCTTTTTACAACTATGTTGGGGTCGACTCCCAGTCTAATCAGATGCAGCTGAGTGCCAGTGTTTTACATTGAACGACTGCCTATCTGTCTATCCTCAGGTAATACCCTTTCGTAAGACTATTCACCTGTTATTAACCTGAGTGTGTGATGTATACACTCAATTATTTTAATTGATTTTATATGTACCCTAGATTTTATAGGTTTATAAAAACCTATAACCTAACCTATGAAAAAAAACCTATGAAATATTGAAAATGGATTTTTGAAAATTCATCGTTAATGCGTTAATATCACATTTACCTAAATATTATTTGTAAAAATCCTCTCAAGATATTTCAATACTTGAATGATTTGGGAAAAAAGAAAAACAATGAAAACAAAGAACAGGGGTTCAAATTGTGGAGTAGGTACTCTGGGGATTTTAATTTGTTTCTGCGATCATCATCATCGTCTTCTCAGAAAACACGTTTATTTATTATTCATTATTTCGTTGAACTCATTTGTTAATAATTAATCGCAATAAGCAACAAGAATACTTTGTCACTTTTATTTTAGCTTTATTTTAACACTATTGACAGTAGGTTGAGACGGGTAAAAAGTGATAATTTATAAAAAAAAAAAATGTTGGCAACAAAAGTAATGCTTTTTACTTTATTACCTAAGCATAAATATCTTGCAAAAATATTTTTGGCTGAATTTGATACTCTCATAATCGCAATATTACCTGCCCTTTACACATTGACAGTTGGTACTATCCTAGTATTTTTTCCAAAAATACACTTTTTGTATATTATGGTGATGCGACACGAACTTCACCTGCGCATTTGGATAAGTAAGTGAAATCCAAATTTCCAAGTGGAGCTTAATCCTGAATGTGTTCTCTCTAACTTTGCTTTTGCTGTTGTTTTAGTTATAATGGTTCACTCTGGTGGCCAGGGAATTATTGCTAATGCAACTTGCATTCGTGATGTATTATGTGAATATATCATCTTTTATTAACTGAATTCTAGCCTTGTATTTGCAGTTTAGATTCATGGTCTGGAAGTACCTACGTTTATGTTGGAATTATACTGTCGTGTACTTGTTCGTTTGTTTTGGATATTGTGTGAAAAGTAGTTTCATTTGCACCGCGACCTGTTTAATTGAAAGACCTTATATTTTTTTCGTGTTTTAGGAGTATGTTGGGGTAATACCTGGAGTAAAAGTCCGATCCGGTCCGCTCTTAAAAAAATATTAGTAAGATAAGTAGTCCTAAATGTTAAAATATAATGTTAAATAATATTTACGAATCCTTCGGGAACGCGTGTTTAACCTCGGGAGAAAAGCAACTTAATTAAAAAAGTAATTGTTTCTAGTATGATATACGTTACATTTTGAATGTGACTCAAAGTTATAAGAAATACTGTATTTTAGTTATAAAATGATAAAAAGTTTGATAAAAGATTGGGCCCTGGTTATGTTTGTAGAAAATGAAGGTATGATTGTTGTAGTAGTATATATATAGACAGAGATAGGCCAGTGAAGCCACAACACGGTCACATATGGCCGCCAGTCCTCGACCTCCGGCGAAATGCTGACATACTGATTCTATTTTGCCGCTCAAGCGGTTAGAAAAATATGTTATTCTCGGAGTGTGACTCCTGAAATATGATGTTATTGATCCGCCTCTTGTAACAAATATCGTATAGGTACTAGAATAAAACTTTTTTTTTCTATTCAGTAATATACCTACGGCAACACTATAATTTATCTAAGTACCTGCGGAAAGTAAACTGAATACGAGAAGTCTATCCTACATTTAAAAGCTATTTTTTTGTGTTCACAACGTACGAGTAGGTAAGCGATTTAAATATTCTCATTTTTTGTTTAGGTAGATGTTTGTGTAAATTAGTAAATTACCGAATGATAGATAAAGTATCTCGATGCAGATACTGAATATAAAGTCTTCCACATTTTAAGGAAACTAAATTGTATTAACTACTAAATCTATTTCCCTCGTGTTCGTTTTGTAACCGTCGAAAAGCTAAGCTTCGGCACAAAGTAGTAGTGTTGATGGATTTTATGCAATTTTCAGTATCTATCACATCCAGCGCTGGATGGCGCGGGCCCGCTGGGATTAACTTCGATCTTTTCGCAATACTTACAGGGTAAACAGTTTGAGCGCCGCCCGCGCCGCGCTGGCCCACATAACTACCGACAAAGATAACAAGCGGATGGCTCGGTACACAATAGATACAAATTTTTTTGGAACCAAGAAAGTTTGTCTAGACTCCATATGACAATGGGTTGAGTTTGAATATAACCCTGCCTATTTCACGCAAAAGTTCTATCAAAGGCGTTAAATACGCAAACTAACTTCAACTTTAAATATAGTAGGCACTTCATTATATGAAGTGGGAATGCTTATAAAATTTTGCCGAATGCAGGCTTTGCAGCGTCTGTCGACTAGATTATACGATGGCTCATTCATAGCGAGCCGAGAGAGAGAAATTAGTTTTTTAATAATAAATTGCTAACTTTTGTGACTTACATACAAGGATTTAAATTGTATGAAAAATATTTATGGGAAAGCCGTGAAGTTTTGACGCGTTGTGAAATCGTTTTAGAAACTTTAGTTATTCCGTTCAATCAGCATTCAGTATATATATTTATGGCCTTTGTTATGTATAGAATATTTCAGTAGATTATGCAATTACACTTATTAAACCTACAAGAACATCGGTGCTTTCGTGTATACAGTAAGCTATACGTCTAACGTTTTCAAAAAGTTACCAGATTTCAAGATAAGGCGCAAGCAACGCTTTCAAAGTGAGTTAAAGATTTTTTACTCTTTTCAATGTACGTCAAGGCAATTTATTCTGTGAGCAATTGCTCTTAGTACGTAATATGTGGAAGGTAGTTATATGAAAATGCATTAACTAGTAATTAGCCTAAAATGTTACCGTATACGGATCGATCAACATAAAGGCTATCAATAATGACGCAACACTGTGACAGAGATATAACAAGCTGCAGTCGTGTTGTGACGATATGTCGAGGACGTGCGTGGAATAAATTTTTGTTCATAGAAACCATTTTCAATTTCACGGCTCAATCTTTGTGTGCTCGGGGTGAATATGTAAAAGGGCATTCGTTGATGTCAACAAAGTGTAATGGTTTCGTGCTAGCGCGCGCTTGATCTATGAGTTAGAATCCAGACCGATTCTAAATTGGAAAAAATATTATACCACCTGCCTATTCAGGACACACACGACCCGTTCTATTGAATTTAACGTTCGTCCATGTTTGTTTGAGGGCAATATAACATTTCTCACATTGGTTAACAAAACGGCCCGAAACAAGTAACAACACTCTGAAGTAATTAATTTTACAAGATCCACTTAACGTTTTTACTCCTTTCTCAATTTACTAGGTGTTGATAGATACGCTAGGGTATTTTCATCGATCAATGTCGTGTAGCTATTGCACCAAAAGTTAATGGTTGATTTTATCCAGAATTAACAGTTTTATTAGTATAGGTAGTGAATATACTTAAATTCGGCTCAACGTAAATTGTGATACAGTAAATAAGATCGCATCTATAAAAGATTTTTATGCAAAAGTTAATATTAAGTATCGGATCCGAAACTAAGCAAATCATTGTGGCTTTCCTGTAAGTAATTATTATGATGACAGGCTAATAGACGATAAAATGCTCACGTTGATTGTTAAAACATTCCATTCGTTTTTATAGCAGCGTCGTGCATCATCGGTAACATTTTCTGATTTTGTTTGTGTCATTTAAGTGAAAAATTGCCCATACAAGTGTCAAGAATAACGGGAATAAGTAGGTAGTAGAAAACGGCGGTAGTATGGGCAGGGAGCGAGTTTTGACAAATTATTTAAGAACGTGTGTTAGGGGACGTGGGCTATTATACGCATGATTGATAGTGTTGATAGCGAGCCGACAAACGTTTCCTTTTTAATCTTTTCTCCAGTTTAACATGAATCTTTTGTTAAAGAATGATTGCCTTTTGTACAGCCAGGCGCTAACATATTGTTTATTATCAGTTTGATATTTTGTTCGCGTTACAGGGCTGGCAGGGCGCCAAGTGACATCAACACGAAGTGTTGGCTGTTTTTGAAGCCGCGAACACTAATAATTTGGAGATAGAACTACCGAACATGGTAAGTTATCAGAGTACGATTATGTAGGACCATTTGCTATAGCTTAGTGATGGATTCCACATCACGAGAAATTAAGAGTTTTTGTAGGTGATATAACGAAAAATCCACTGCTACTGTATGGTGTTTGAAAATCTGAAACATCTCAGTTGCATCTTATTCTTTGTTGAATATAGGTATATTTAATAATAAACTGTTTGTATACGTAGGTACCTACTATGTTTTGGTGTTATTCAAATGACAGTTTATTTTTAAATAGCTTACTTCTATAATATTGAAATTATGAAATTATAAATAATTTTTCATTTGAATATAACAAAACAAAATGAGTTATCCAAAAAAGCACACAGGTACAATTTCAGTAGGTATTTAGTAGCATATTTATGAATGAAATATTGGAATCATCCGTTATAAGCGGTGTGCTGTACAATGTAAACAAGGGCGCACTTACATGGCCTTCGTACATAAAGCTTATTCATTTTATATGGGGATATCCATCATGTTTATATCGGACCCCGGTGTGACAGCCGCGTAGAGGTTGCGACGATATTAGGCGGAATTAACAACAGTTTGTGATACTTTGACGCGGACTAATGTTTTTTCGAATAAAAAGTATTTGATAACGAATACACATATAAATGGGTAATTTAGTTTGTGTGTATCAAATATTTATCAAAGCAAAATAGTCTTTAAAACTTATACAACTTAATTACTGTAAAAATGCAATTTACAAAACAATGAAAAATAAAGGTAGGTGCTTGATCTAACCATATTTTGTCACGTGAAATAAAGTATAAATGTAATTGTTAGGTACAATAATTTGGTGGGTAATTGTTTACAGAGGACGCTAGTGGGCACTACAGGTAGCATCTACGTCGGAGAGCCCGCGACTCCCGGGGGAAATCAGCACAACAATTACAGCGCAGACCTACTTCCAATAACACCCGCCAAACCTTTAAAAACCGAACGACGTGCTCCTATTACACTCACATGAAATATTGCTTTGTTCCACACAAATCGACGCCCCGCACTACATCGCGAAAGCTACGTAAATGATTCTTATCTCGAAATGAGAGGTATTATGTATTTACGACGCTGCTCAGTTCTGTAAGTCGGTTTGTGATAATACTATGAATATTCAGAGCCTTCGGTCGTCCCTGAGGATGGAACCCTTCCAAGCATAAGAGAGGAAACGCGGATGGTGAGTTCCAAAACAATATGATATTATCGCGGCGTTTAGGCGGTCCTAATAAGATTTACCTCAATATTAATGCGCATCGCGGCGTCCATTATTTGGAGGTATTATCTAAACACGGACGGTATATTCCGTCACTTTCATTTTCAGCATTTAATAATAGGCATCGGCGCGCCGAGGGTTGCCAAGTGGTCTTTAGCAAACTATTATTCTGTCTACGAGTGTTTGATTGTGATATATTCGCTTTTATGGTAACAAAAGAACAGCCCCGGTATTACCAAACAATCGTGTCCTCCAACCTTTAGCTCCATAAAAGAGTAGAATGATTAATTGTTTTTCCGACCTCTTCAAAACACCGCCTTATTCTTTTAAAGACTTCCGTTATTTTCCGACTCGATGACGGCGAGACGGTGATTTTCGACTATAAATTAATATTAAATTACGGATTAGGAGCGAAAATATTTTCAGCTGTTGTTTTTCTATCTAGCAATCTTTTAAATATCATGAACGATATTACAATGAAATAAATTTTGTTAAAATTTTGTTAAAGATACAAGCGATTAACAACATGGTTCAAAGGCTCACTATAGAGCTGCATTGTGAGTTCATCGTATGTTATTATACTTGTACCAATTCTTGTGCATGCGAGGTGTCTGTTTATCAAGCACAACACAAGTGCATAATTAGAGTTAATTGTTTAAAAATAAATTAGTTATTGAATAACTTGAACTACACGTAACACGTAGTGGAAATATACAATATTGTACCTAGGTACATAACTCAATATGTAGCTATATAGCTAGGTATATATATCAACTTATACACCTAAACCTATTGCATAAGTGCGTGATACACACAGCACATGTCATCAATTATTGTTTTTGGTCAGCGATCTTGTCGTGTTGTCGATCCCGCCAAGCAGAAGCGTGAATTCAATCTATCGAGGCTCACGCGCCACGGAGCGTCGGTGGCGCGCTTTGAACAGGGCCACTAAAAGCGATTCGCCGTAAACAAGAATTAACGCCAAACCTGCATCGACCACTGCACTCTCCTATATGGTGACATGATAAAAGCTCTCCGTTTTGAGAGCTAACGTACGTTATACTACTAGGAAGTATGTATAGATTTACAATAAAATCTCGGTCTTTGTAAATTTTTATTGTCAATGAAATGGTTCTAACTGTCAAGGTAGTATTTTGACTATGTGAGATGTATTTAATACTTTAAATATGCGTGAGTAGAATAATTACGTATATTCTTTACCTGAGTATAATCAAGATGTTAAATGAAAATTATAAGTATGTATAAAATAAACTTATGCAGTTAAGTAGGTAGGGACTTTTAAATTATTTTATTAACTCTTCGATTTATAAAATACCTACACATTTTGTTTTATAAAACTGATCTTTACACATTAAAAGTAACTCAGACTGAACATTAAAAGTCAAAGTGCTATCTATAAATTTTTATTACAAATTAAAATATAGCTTGGTCTTTTTTGTCCACTACACCGAGAAAAAATAAATTAATGTCGTTCGAGTATATCTATATCGAATCGACCCATCGACGCTCGTAAAGAGGAATTAGTGTAGCTCTGTGTTCACCGCACACCCTTTTATGGGCGAACGATAACACCATTCTCAGTACCTATGGTTTGATAACGGCTGCAGTCTTTTGTACCAGGCGACGCGTGGGGAATCAGTATGTTTTAGGATTTATTAGAATGCTGACTTCATAAGATAGTGGTGGAGAAAAAGTCAGAAACTGATATGGGAAAAATATGAAGACACATTGGTAGTATTTTCGTAGTAATATTAATATAATTAACGCCTGCATTATTAACAATTATTTCCAAGTTAATTAAAAAAAAACCTATATAAAATTGTTTAAAACTTGCAATTTAATTATTATTATCGTAAATATAAAACGGCAGCCAGGAGGTCCACACAGGCTATGTTTCACGAGTGATGTGTCGCAGAGGGCAGCTTCCCTTAACAAGACGTCCCTCCGGGCCTCACGAGCCTCACGGAATGTTAAATGCTCTCCTTCGTTAGTAACTTTAGGGTACTATCACTTCTTTGCCCACGCCGTGGAAATAATAGCTGCGATGTAAACAAATAAGGACTTAATAAGTGAACAATGAAATAAGCTGAAGCTTGGTGTTAAACTTATACTTAATTAACAGTATTTTTTTATCGTGCGTAGTCCTGTATATCTAACATTTCAGATAATCACCCCCGTAACAGCTTGAAATGGAAAATTATACGTTTCGTACGTTTCATGAAAAAAATGCCCCTTTGTAATTTATTAGTTCAAAAAGCTTTGCATTTTTATTGCAAAGTGATTCTCGGCAAGGGTTGCGTGTAAACTGGAATTGAAGCGGCTGGCTTCAAATGCATGCGGCGAAAGGCGTCAAAGGCTTTATTCACACTCATCGACACGTGACGTCATCATCGTCGGTTCTGCCCTTTGCAGGAAATTTAAAAAAGCCGGGACTCACGGTGTTGAAAACAAATTTAAAGAACTTGTGAACACTAGGTAAATACTATGTGCGGCACATAATCCATAACTTCAGCTGCACAGTAATTACGCGTGTACAATATTAGTTTTAAAATTATAATTGAACCTGACAAAAGAGCTGGTCGATCGGGCGCAAACAACTTGTTACGCATTATAAATTAACGAACTAATTGAAGATCGATTTAAATCGTTACTTCTTCTGTCGAAACCAATTTATTAGTTAAAGTTGAGACACTGCAAATCGCAACCATTCTGAGTGAAAGCTTAAAGTTTCAGTGAGGCAGTTACGCTCCCCTTCCGTGCGATCAACGTAAATTATTCCCCCAGAAGAAATCTCCAAGGGCTGAATGACGGATAAGGGACGAGCCGTTTTATTGCCTACACCGGCCCGCCTTTGTAGCCGCTTTAAAAATCGACCCTCGAATGTTAATTGAGGGATAATGTTATTCAATACTGAACCGCCAGTGATTTAATTAGCCACAAGATAAAAAAGCCAATAAATATTGGCCACTTAGACATCAATGTAACTTTGTTAACGACGCTTGTAAATTTGGCCACAAGGCGTCAACCAGAAAACTGCCAGCCATATTCTAATAACTGGCATCCTAAATCGTTTAGCTATTCTCTGTTCTAAATGGTTTATGGCAGTAATTTTCCGCGGCTGAAAGGCGTTGTAAGTGATAATTAAAACCCCGTTACTGCAGATGTTACTGGCGTTATTTCAGAG
This sequence comes from Pyrrhia umbra, assembly GCA_963891755.1. Lineage (NCBI taxonomy): Eukaryota > Metazoa > Arthropoda > Insecta > Lepidoptera > Noctuidae > Pyrrhia > Pyrrhia umbra. Next base: position 6,930,642 of record OY982922.1, on the reverse strand, counting down.
TTTTAATATTTCTACTACCATGTACAATACCATGAAAAAGCGATTAAGCGCATATAATGTAGAATATTAGCTCGTATTACGATATTTTATGACTTTCTTAGAATATAACATAATGTATTGGCATTTTAGATATAGTGTCGGTGTGCGTGCGAGTACCTGTGCTTTAAAGTAAGGCGCAGGAGGATGTCCCCGTTCCGCGGCGCGTCGGGGCATGAACGCCACGGCTGTTACTTCCTGTCGCGCCTCTTCGCAGCGCACAAAGCGGCTCACGGCTCCAGATCGTTTAAACTGGAGAAAAGACATTCTTTATCAACAGTGCTCGCATTGAAACAACTGTAATACAAATATAATCTCTGGGAGACGGAACATAATCCGCTTACTAAAAGGGATTTCAAAACTCGTTCCCCTGACATAATCGACACGAATTTTTCACGTATATTTCTTTCACTCGCAAATCCAATTTAATTAAGGCGAGGAACTCGCGGTTAAAATCCTATTTAAGCCGTTTTTATTACCGCCCGTCGGGCAAAGACGGTTCGCCACTGCGCTCCAAGAATTTGAGCGCCCACGAGGATTTCTCTGGCTTTTATCTTAGCAGTTTTGAGTAGAATGGTAAGCGATCTCAATGCAAATTATTTGTTTTAGACTTCGATGTATGCCGAATTGGCGTCGATTTGTTGTTCGTTTTTAAAGATTTGTATGTACCTATATGCTATATGAGTTTGTGATAAGCCTATTTCACAACACAATTGTTAAGACAAAATGAAAGATGGTTATAGTTCTTAACCGTCAAATCTAAAACAAAATTAATACTTGCGCAATCATTCCGGAGCCATACTACATCGCTAATAGTTAGCGAGTAAGAAGTAATGCGATTTTCAAGTAACAAACAGGCGCTCACCTTGGCGTCGGCTCTGGGGATCGCATCTCTCGGATGTTTACCCTCAATTCGGAAAAGATCGCGCTAATCCGTGCGCTCCCGGAGGGGCACCTCTTCTGATATGTTACCCGGGTCCCTGCCCTCATACAATTACTTTTCGTGTTGTTGCGACACACATTGATTGGGTAATATGGGGTAAACCAACAGATCAGGTTGTGTATCAGTCCATGTTGTTTTTTTTAAATTAGTCTATCTTGTGTTTTCGGTAAGTATTTTTTTTATTTATTGGTATAATCGTTATTTATATTTCATGTTGCAAATGAAAACTTTTGAAAATGTTTTTATTGTGATTTTACAATATTTGGGTCCAGATATCTAGATAAAGAGTAACGGCTTTCCGTGGTGAGTCTCGGTTTGACAAATTTGGTTCCATCCACGAATCGAGTACGCCAAGCGCAGCTTAAGACGACGACTACCGCCAATGACCTTGAGCAAATGGGCGGAGCTTGAGCTTCCCCCCCGCGACCCCGCAATGCACACCGCACGCTTGTCATTTTATATTTTGAAGAACTTTGACGGGTGACCATAATATTATGTAGAGATTCTAAGGACAGTCGCATATTGTATTTTGATATGCATGTCTAAGATATAAAAATAGAAATACAAATAACATCTGTCTGAGTAATACTTCGAAACACTAATTTTAAATTTCCAACCCCCACTGCATACTTCGTTTGCCAGAAAAGCAAAAATATTTTCAATTTCTTTAATCTGCAAAACATATTTATCGATCTGAATTGTTACAAGTTTCAAGAAAAAAATCTGAAACTACCATTCTTGAATTAATCCGCTGTGAAAGATGGACAGACAGACAGATAAAATCGCACCATAGGAGTTAATTTTTAGGCCATATTGGTGTCCATTTTGAGCTCTTCTAACAGAAATGCACGCAAGTTTTTTTCATATTTGCATTTTACGACATCTGCTGCTTCTCAAATAACTTCAGCTCATCTTCACTTGTATAGGAAAATCATATTAGTTTTGTAAGGAGAGCCTGGAAGCCAGTTAATTAGTCCGACGTTTCTGATCCATCTGTAAAGTTTCCGACCAAACCTTTGGCATCAGCTTTGGCCAAACCATTAGCTTAAAATTGGCCTAAGTTTTGACACCAACAGAACCGAAATTGAATAATCTATTACGTTTAAAGACCTAAAAGTGAGTGAGACTGTATTACAAATGATGTTAATATTTTAAATAAGCTGCAGGTAGTTTTATTTATATTATTAAGTTGATACACCGAACATATTAGTAAAAAGTCATTGTGGCTTCTTTGCTAAGGCACCTGCATCTCATTTATGAGTATGCAGATTCGGACTTCGAAACCTAGAAATTACGAATCTGACTATTCCAAAGTTTTACATGCACTTTTTTAGTATAACTTAGACACCATTGACTAACGGTGAAGGAAAACATCGTGAGGAAACCTGGACTACACGGTCTGAAATCACCAATCCACCTTGAAAAAGCGTGATAATTAATGCTAATGCATGTCTATGTCATATCCAAAAGTGGGATAGTAAAGATTCCGATTATGACCAGAATTTTTAAAATTTTTACCTATCATGAACAATGGAAATTCACCCGTTTTGGGCCTAATTTTGAAAGTGCCGCAAAGCAAAAAATCAATGCAAAAATAAATGTGCTAAATTCGGATATAGACTTAGTCTGAATGAGAATTAGCTGTTACATTTTCAAGCACCGGTTTCATGCATTATTGAAGAAATAAAGTAATGGAAAAAAATCCTACCATTGTATGGCATTTCGATAATCTTTTAGAAAGATGCAATATCGATTTTTGACTTTGAAATCATTTATAATTACCGATTTAAATATTTTTGATCTTTATCTTTTACCTTATATTACTAATATAAGGTTTTTTATAATTATTTTATCAGAAAAGCTCACCGCAAAAATTTACAGATTTTTTTAATAAAAAGATTATTAAATTGACATGCAGTAGCTCAATTTTCATTTAGTTTTCTTATTACATTTCATCGGAATTCAAACATACCTTGGAATTGGAAAATGGTCGAAATACCATATTAAGAAAAGCATTTAAGAGAAAAATGTATGGAAGTCTAATTATTTCAGAATGTTTGTTTTACAAACTACGGAGAGTTTTTTTTAAATTTAATTCGTATACCAAAAGATGTCGAAGAAAACATAAAAAATATTAAAATATGCATCAAGCCTTTATATCAAGCCCTTTCATAATTATGATGACGTAGAAACTACACTTTGTAATTTTAAATTCCATTTTTCCTCGAAAGTAGTATTTTTCTACTTTATCCATTTGCGATATATTTCAACAATTATTCCAAATCGATAAGGTTAGTCATTCCTGAAGTAATTATCAGCTCTGACAGACAGACTGAGAAAGTCGCATCCCATAAGGGTTACTTTTTACTATTTTGGTTCGGAACCTTAAATATACTATTTGAATATATCTTTTTTTTTTTCATTTTCAGTTCTTCTGTCTTTGACTTCTGGACCAAAAATTTAAGAAGATCAAGTCCTTTTTATTTATCAGGGCTTTAGCCAAAGAATTAAGCGATTGCCTATTAATCGGCTTAGGCCTAGCCAAAAATCGACGTTCTGTCGGATACTATTTGGTGTTGAAAATAGAACATAAGAGTGGCATAGTGAAGTAGGACCTTCATTTCTAAAACACTATGCTTCGTCTTATCTTTTAGATTGTGTGTATATAATATTATCCCACATTAGATACCTTGACTAATAGATTAATATGTATATCATATGTGACTGCTTACTTGGCGTTTTTACTAAACTTCTAAAATGGTTGCTATGTAAAGCATCACTACCCAATGTTACCAGTAAAAAACCGGCCATGTGCGTGTCGGGCCACACGCAGTAGGATTCCGTAGTAGGTCTTAGTTAGTCAACTATAACTATGTAACCGGTGAAGCCTACTTTGCCGTGATAGTTTTCGAAAGTTAGTTTTTTTTATTTTTGAAAGACCTATCTAACGATACCCTACATGAAGGGTTACGCAACAAAAAAAATATTCATCCTCATTTCACATGTTCGGGAGCTCCACTAAATTATTTTATTTTTTTTATTCATTTTTACTACTTTTTCGGCGTGATCAATACACATATCTATACTAAATTTCAGCTTTCTAGTACCAAGAGCCTCTGAGCTATGCCGCGAACAGAGAGACAGACGGACATTGCGAAACTATAAGGGTTCCTTGTCGGACTACGGAACCCTAAAAATAAAACTAATGTAACCAATCCAAAATAGAAAAATGGTCTAGCTAAAATAGTCAGACAATACAATACATTTTACAATTTTACATTTTACAATACTCTTTGAATAGCGTAAGCTTATTTTTTTATCATATTCTGCATTTTTTTTCAAATTCGTCTCGTAGCAAAGAAACTCGAACCCAAATTCACGTGTTTAGAAAAATATTTTCATTGGTAATAATTTAGAATAGCGCCACCTTGTTACCCATGGATAAACCGTTTTATTTACAAACCATTAATTTTTTTTTAAGATATCATCCCATGCCCTGACTTATAGCTACTATTTCTATAAATTCCAAACTATTAGGAAATATTGTAACATAACATGAAAGAATTTTAATTTTGACGATTATTTCCGACCTACATGTAAAATTTAAATGAGGTATGCAATATTCTCGTTTTGAATACGCAATGTATTAAAAGAAATACATATTTAAATCCTAAAGTACATTTAATTATTTAGTAAGTTAATAACAAAATATATTTGTCCTGCCAAATTTAGATACACACATTTTAGATTATGACAGATTATGGATGATTTGGTTTGAAAACACGTTATTCACATCAAAAAAATATTTTATCCGCATGTAGTGCCTTTTCAATGTAATAATTATAATTCACCAGTCATCTTATCACAAATATAATAATTTATTTACATCGTAATGTGCTCGCTCTGAGTGACAGCGTCTACCCGTGACAGTGGTCACAGACGTACTGCCCCCGTCGCCCGGTGGAGCCCCTCCGTAATTTCAACTCAACGTTTTGACAAAAGCACAAAAATTGACGTAAATGTACGATTAAAAAAAAATATACGTATACAAAAAGACAGATAATTAACTTTTCTATAAAATGGTACAGGTTTCATTAAAATCCGCTTGATAAATTCTATGTATAACTCAGTTTTTCTTATGCGTTAGACCTAACTTCATGATTTTTTTATACAATGTTATAAATACATAATTAAAAAAAACGTTATACAAAATTATCAAGCATATGCTCTAGTTTAGTATATATACTTTTCAAATCATGAAAGCAAGTCGTTAAAGCGTATTCATTAGCTTTAAAAGGGGCAAAGTCGTATATCGCCGCCTTAACCGTTGGTCGATCGACACGTGCGGCTGTTAGTTAGCCACGAAAATGTGCTCTCCGCCCTCATTAAACTTATTTCATTTCCGTTAGTCTAATTATTTCTGTGTCAAAAACAGCAATGTACTCAATTAATGTAGGTTTAATAGCAGTATATATTAAAATGCTGTGAAATATCTGGTTCACGAAGCAATCGTAAGATTTTGAACGGAGGCCAACAGAGCCTCGGTAATGATCCGAGAGTGCATGCATAATTTACCCGCAAAGAGCTTGTTTGGTAATGTTATTAGTTCGTAATCTCGCCGGAAAACAGCTAACAACATTATTTTGCACCAGATAAAATATTAAAATAATTTATTTTGAGCACCAACTAAGGATACGTAAGGCTTCGTTACAATTCTAATTGAAATGGCATCATATTTCATTTTTGGTATTATTACTGAGGTATTCTACGTTTCAAGGGAATTAACGCTGGCACTTGAATTAAAAACGTGCCTAAGATTAAAAAATATGAAAAACTTGGTCACACGCACATGTTGTGGTAGCCCAGGAATAAGGAGTTCGCTATACCATCACGAATATGCGGGTTTAAAACCTGGCTGACACCGATGAAGTTTTTAAAATTATATGTACTGGCCGTTGATATTGTTGTTTTTTTTTATTTAAAATAAGTGTGTCCATTGACGAGTGTACCTAATAGCTACAGTTATTCAGCGTGTGTTAAGAGTATAAATAACATGTATTAAAGTTTTATATTTTATTTAATACCTACATATATTAAAACAGCTATGAATAACACCATAATAAAACGTTTAGACTAAGTAAGTAAGCGATGAGCGAGAAATAACTTTAACTGTAGCCAGTCTGACTTTGCAATGATAATTTAATCACGATATAAGTCGACGTCTCTTATTATTGTCTCGAAGGTAGTCATAAATTTCCAGGATTATGTAACGGGAAGCTTTATTTTATAGCACGTAGGTACTATTTTATTACTCTTCATAGCTTTAAGTGGATTGAAATTTTATTATAATTAATATTGTTTAAATCGGATTTGCATTGATAAATAGATTAATTCTCTTCTCTGTCCGCGATGCAGATACAATAGTAAAACAATGGCCGTGTATCACATGGGAAGTTATTAAATATGTTTAGTAGCAATTTTTCGCGGTTTCACGTACCCTGAGAAAACTACTTCAAGTACCCGAGTAGAAAGTATTTATGAAGATAGTATTTATAAAGATAGACAGTATTTGCATTACTCATATAGTAAACACATGGGTTTTTTTTTTCAAAATTTTATTCAGGGGCAGGCAGCGAACGAAAATATTTGCGGGAGGTCCCTATAAAAATCTCCCTCTTCACAACAGAAATCTCTGCTGTATGCATGTGTTGTCCTACAGTCAAAATATGCCATACAAGTATTGAATGGTGTATTGGCGTCAATCGTATAACATACACAAAGGTCCCTACCGTTCTTCCGTATTTTTTTTCTAAATGCATTTTTTATATAGTTTTATTTTGTCGAAAGGTACACATCTCTATATAAGTTGGTAAATAAAACCAAATCTATGCCCAAAATTTATTGAAAAATCTTTGAATTTTTAATTGTTCATTCAAAAATGATTTTAATAAATTCACGGATTCACATAACACTTGTGAAATCCTAATTAGCGTAACATTTATCCACTATCGCCATCCATATGCCTTTTCTAAAACTAACACCATTAATAAGAACTAACACACAGCGAGCGTATAATTGACTACAAGTCAATAATCAATGAATGTCCAATGAGCTTGCACAAATCAGTACAGTACAGTATTTGACAGCGGCGGTTATAAAGGGAATGATTAACCTAAGCCAGCCGGTAATCACGGGCCTAAACATATTCCTCCCGGCGTGTCAATAAGCGCGGAGATGCGGGGAACGTATTCAGTGCCACGCATCGCAACTGTCGACATTTGTACTAGCTAAGCACACACCCGATGTCGCTGTCTGCTCAGTACCTACCCCCCAGTCTGAACTCTGAATCTATTCGTGCTTATTTGAGGTTGTTATGAGAATGTGTAACGTTGTCAAAGTATAAAGTTAAAAAAAAACTGCCAATCAAGTTTTTGGCTTAACATTTGGGCACCTACCAAACGGCAATAACGGATTCAGACAATAGTTAAGTTAATTTTTTAATTGGCTGTCCTACTTAATTGATGATTAAGAAAATAAACACATTGCTCTGTTGATTGTGTTATATAACTTAAAAAAAACAAGCATTGAACGTCTATTGAGAAATCATTTTGATACTATTCCACTTAACCTATTTTAATTCATTTATATCGAAGATGAACTTAATCCAAATAATAGAACCAAACAGCGCGAACATAACAACGCACTTATTCAAAGTAACTGCAAACTGAAAACAGAAAATTGACAGGTTTTTTAACTGAATAACCAATTGTAATGTAACCTGAAAAGTTACCATAATCAGGCGGGACACGGTTAAGATTGCTCTACCGAGTGCATTAGCTGCGAGACAATTGAATTAAAACAAAGATATCCAGCGAGTTGGCATTGTACCAATTAACTATCTCTCTGCTATTGAGTTACCACCGTACAATTTACGCTTTTAGCTGAAAATGACTTTATAGTCTATTCAGTTTTGTTCGGGCATTGGCAGCTTTTTAATATACTCGTTGACCAGCTTAATTGTCCCACCAAACATGACTGGAGGTCAGTAGTTAACCCTTTTTGGCGAGGGGTGGCCATCGACAGAATAATAACTCCGCAAACTGTGCTCGATTTGATAGTTCCTCGAGATTATCATAGTGAGCAGTTTGAGATCATATTTATTTATATGTAAGTTTAAAACGAAGAGAAAAATGTAGTGTGCCTATAAAAGGGTTTTATTTATTTACTTTACGCTTTTATTTAACAAAGGTTATATTATAAAACCCACTTTTTTTGTTAGAACTAACGAACGCGTACGATGTATGAAAAACTTTAAGTGTGATGACGATACATTCACATTCTCTATAGACCTCGTTGGATATCAAATAATTCATGAACTTTTAATTAAAATAAATTTACACTGGCGGCGATCGCTAGGCCGCGGACGGTACATTCGCCATCGCCACTATAATATTTCAAGTGTGTAAATCCATGCGTTTGTTTTCATTTCAGTTCTCAGCGCTGACAGGTTTTAAAGGAAGCTCGGCTCCGGGGGCCTTCCGTGTCGTGTGCAGGTGATAAATCGTACGTAACATCACTTTTTACTAACGAGACAAGGTGTCGTGTAGCTACTTGCAAACATTCACAAGTAACGATTGTTAAGGCTGCGTTGACGTAATGTTTTTGTCGTTTTACATGGTACGAAACTTTTTTTTGTCAAAGCTGATGGTTCGGGTATCAGCGGAATGTTTTCGTCCGATTTCGGGGAATGGAGATTTTTCAGCGCGGTTCAGTAGGCGCCGTGTCGTACAACTGCACCGATGACAATAAATATCGAACGCGGCGAGCCGTGAAATCGAATAGGCTCCGTCTGTGAGCGCTTTACAATCAGCAGCCGCCTGTCGCGTGCCTCCGCCCGCCCCGACATAACTTACTGACGTTACCATGCATAACTACTTATTTTAAATCTATGATTTTGGGTTCAATTAAATTGGAATAGGTAACTTGACTCAATTGTGAAGCATGATTAATCTTATCAAATAGATCTACTATTTCAAGCAAGTCATCATTACACTTCCAACATAATGATATACTTTATTGTTTTATTACTTTGATAAACATAATCTGCCTATCTTAAAACCTAAAAAATAGGTCGATTAGTCGACAAGAATAAATAATTTAAGGTCATTAGACATTAACCCCTCGTGCAGTTAGAGCGCGTCGTTGTAAATGTCTCAATAATACATTTTAAACATTCGTACGCAGAGTGCTGGAGTAATTTGCGGTTGCGATGCGCCCGCCACCCCCCGTGTCCCCTGACGCGTGTTCGATTAGAGTACAAGTAATTCCGGAAAGGAAATTGAAATCTTAAAGCAATACCCCACGGACTTTATGTTTCTACCATTGCTCTGAATGAAGAATAAAATGAAAAACAAATAGAGGCTACCACCCTCTCTGAACAGCCACCGTATTACAAACAGCAAAACACTGCGGCACATATTTATGTACAAGTTATAGCTGCACTTGTGCATTAAAAGTGGCAAGTATATTATTCTAGTTGAGCACTAATTATCGCAGTTTCTAATTCCAATGTTTCCATACAGCTCTTTCAGTGGTACTTTAGAGCTGTATTCACAAACAGCGGTGGAGTAATCGGGTGTGGAGTAATGAACACGAGCCGGGGGCCCAGGAGTTTAATTTTCCTCTTCCGCGCGGCTGTCCCGGCCGGCCTGGCGCCGGGCGCCGGGCGCGCGGTGCGGGCGCTCATTAATGCTGCGACAATACCTCGCGCCTCATCATTTGCAACGCGACGATGCAACGCCTTCATACCCTCATATCGAACAATGCGTTCAAACTTTCTATGGACATTGTTTGTGTATCGGATAGTTTTGTTATTATGCTTATATTTTGATTTATGTGAGCTGGGTAGTGTATTGTGTTACATTAAAATACAGTTTTAGTAACGCGTTTATGGAGATCGTAAAAACTATAATAGGTATTGAAATATATGAACTATTAGATATAAGTATTACTTTTTTTTCTCTTTCTTTTTAATATTAGTCTCACCAAAATTATACCAAATACCTTGTGTTCACTTCCATATCAACGAGAATGTTGTAAAACTTATTTATGTTACCGCAACTCTGGTCACCAAGATACAGGCGTTGCCTAGTTTGGAGACCGTTGTTTAAACATTGTGTATTTTTATTCTAGTTACAATAATTAAGGCTACAATTATTTAGATTTTATTGTGAAGATTGTAACAGTGGACTAATAAATTATTCTTATTCTTATTCTTATTCTTATATATAACAAATTGCATAAAATTTGGGAGCCTAGGAAATTAGGCAGTTTAATAAACCTAATTAATGAAAAAAAGATGAGCATTTTTCATCTCTCATTTCCCCCAGATTCTACCATAGTTGAATAGGTTCATACATATTAATTCAAACAGTCGAGTTCTGAAAGTTTACACATGTTTCTTTGAAGAGCAGCGGCGGCAGACGACGGCGGCGTAAGTGCTATTGACCACAATAATACCTGATATCTGAGTGGGATTGCGACATTAGTCTCATGAATGAATCATTGCGACCGCGTCCCCAGACCCCGGCGGTCGTATTCGATTAGCACGAATAATTCCGAAAGGGAAATTGAAAAGCTAAAGCGATGCCCTGAGGACTTGCTCTTTCTGTTATTTGCGGGTAGTACCGCAGACGTTGTGAGAATAAACAACTACATTCACTGTGGCGTGCTGTATTAACGTTCGATATTGATATTATCGCCTTGTTCCACTCTTATTTATGTGCCAATGCTCAAAGGACTAATGTTCCATTTGTATAATAAGTTCTGGTAAGTTTTAAAACTTTTTGAATGTATGAATATTTAATGTTGTGTGGTAAGTTAGCGGTACCTAACAGTTGCTTAAAGTTATAAGTTTGTTTGATGTTTTGGTAATGAAAGGCAACTAAAAAAGCTTAATAGATGGACATAGAAATTACGCTAACTAGACAATATATTTTAAGTAATAAACATAAAATCTAAGGACCTAATAAACAAAGCTTAGGGTCATAGAAGATTTATGAGAAAGCAATATAATTATAAACTGACATAAGAATAGTATCTATCTATATTGAGGACTAAAATGTGTTCAAAACTTTATGGTATCTGTTCCATATATACAGACATACAGTCTTATCAACCAAAAGGTGATTGGAAAGAGGAACGTTTTAGTCACATTTGTACTAACCACCAGTAACCACCCTGTTTCTATTTTATTTTTATACTAGCTGTTTGTTGCGGTTTCATCTGCGTCTCGGGGTTTTACTTATTGCGGCTAGATAAAAAGTAGTCTATAACCGTCTCAAGGGTGGTATCTCAGTACCAAATTTTATCCAAATCTGTTCAGTTGTATTACCGAGAAAGCAAGATAAACAATTAAACAAACACACTTTCACATTTATAATATTACTTAGATTTATGTGAATCACAAAAAACACCTACTATCATACCTGAAACATATATTCGGCCGGCGTTAAGTGTAACAGTAAAATACAGCGCATTAGCACTAGGAAGGAAACTATTTGCTGTTAATTAAAGGTATTGTTCGGCACATTATTTCCTTTGTCTTCAAATCTAGTTGTAAACAGTAAGTAGCGGTGGCCGGGTCCGGTCGGTAATCCAGCCTTAATTAGCAGTTGGTTGAGCGCGGTGGCGAATGGACGTACGGACGAGCAAACACTTCGGCGAGCTAACCGCACCAGCGAGACCGCTATGGGTACATTATTGTGACACCAAGTTTTTGTTCGTGTCTATCAACATTTTTGTTTTCATTTTTGAAATAACGGTGAATATTTAAATAGAAAAGTAAAAAAAATACATGGGACCACATCTGAAATATGACTTACCAAACAAACAAAGAATTTTTAAAATCTGACTACTCTATAAAAAGATATGCGTGGTCATACCTAAAAAAGAAAAAATATACGCTTCGACTTATAAACCTCCTCCGTTATTTTCGTCGGCTAATTAAATACAATAATAGAAATGAACTAGCCGTATAGGTCGATTACAGTTAGCCCATGAATAGAGGACGGAGGGCCTCTCCGAGATCTAAAATACACAATTTGTAAGTCCTGCGCCTGATCTTTCCCTGGTCGTATAGGATTGGTGTCCCATCGATGCATGCTTTTGCTCTTCTGTCTAGTCGACTAGCGTAGATATATTATCATATATTCTATCAATGTCGCAACGACTTTTTAAACATTTAGGTATAACTTGTTAGTTTATTAGATATTTAATTAATTACTGATTAACTTTTTCTTTGTTGGTTATTGATTTATAATTAAATCTTGTTATTTTTAGCTCTTCTTATCCATACATATAAAACGCTTTGTCCTGAATGACTGACGGAGCAACGCACAGCCTAAACCGCTGATAGTAGAGACCTACAACTCCAGGAGGGTCCACCTCCAAGTGTGTCTTCTTTCTATGACGTAGGCATCCGATAAGAAAGGATTTTCGGAAATTAAATCCCTAAGGGGATGAAAAAGGGGGGTAAAGTTGGTATAAAACTGATATTTTTATTTTAATATCGTATAGCCTACGCGGGCGAAGAGCTAGTTAATATATAAAAGTCAGAATGTCAAATTATTCCATTGGCAAAATATTTAACAAAACGATGTTCTTGTTACAATCACTATCTGTTACAAACACAGTATTTGTACTTGCAAGTTTGTACACCGTGTGTGTCGTGTGTAAGGTCGGTTGGATCGCTCGCGGTGTACGTTTTGTGCCGCTGCCCTAACGTAACGGGCAACGTGAACGGCATACGGTTTGGATCCGGCTTTTATCACGCCATACGCGGCTTCTACTGCGCATAATTAGTTTAAGAACAAATTATATTTAATTGTTGATAGGGATCTGGTATTGTTTAGTGTTTAGTTTAATTGGTGGTCAGATTACTTTGGCATTATTTTTGGCAATTTTAAATCCTAATCCTAACTACTAGAATTCTAAATGCAAAAGTCAATTAGTTTGTTTCGCTTTCGCGGTAAAACAGCTGAACCGATTTGGATGAAATTTAGTGCAGAGATAGAGTGGTGCATAGATAGCTGGTGGCAGTTATATTCTATATATGTATTTTATATCAACGTGCGTTAAGCTGTTCTTTCAGGACGCGGCTGAAACCGCGGGAAGCAGCTAGTAATGAAATAAACCAATTGCAGTAAACTTCCACCTCTTTGTTATCTAGTATTATGATTATCATCACTGTACTTACCTATAAACCTATATTTTTATTTTGTAACATATTTCATAATATTTTTGTAGCCTTGTAATCGACCGAAGCTTTAGGATATTATGTACTTTAACGTAGTTAAAATTTTAAATTATCTTAAATCCTACTGTATTTATAATTGTTCATGTTTATTTAATGTATCCAATACTTTAATAGCAAGTTAGAAAGAACTTTGAAATAATTAACAAGCAATCTCAAGAGTATATTACACGGGCAATCTCCCACCGTCGCTAATCCCACTCTAATTGGTGGTCAGATGGCTATTGGACTTGAAACGGCAAAGCCAATGCAATTACTGGGACAAAGGATTTACTCTATAATAATAATTGTATTTATCTGCCTAGAATACCTGTTATCTCAATTAAAAAGTAATTTAACAATGTTGTGCTTGGCAAAAAACAAAATATCAACGTAAATAACTATTCGGAAAGAAAAGAAAAATGATTGATAGTTCCAAAGTAAATTCGCAGACAACTTGTAAAAGAACCGCTGATATTGAAAATCGAACTTGAAACAACATTTCCCAACACAATATAATCTGAAGTAAAGTCATCTCCGACATGAAAGAAACACATCGAAATTCTTAAGGGGAAATATTACTTTGCAATCGCGAAATTCTTCGCTGAAACAACTCTTGGGAAGGTAACGTTCATTTCGACAAAAGACGAGCAATATTCCGTGCACAAAGGAAAGCACCCGATATATTCAATGCAGTGACACAAGAAATGGCGGCACAAAGCGGTAACAAAGCTCATATTGAGAGTTACACGGAACGCGTCCGCCACTCCGCCGGCGGACACCACTAATATTTTACCTCTTACATTTTATTAATAATCGTGTCGATGTCGAGCTTGTTCATTATCTCTCATTAATACTGAATACAGTGTTGTTATTGGGGTTGTTTATATGCTTACGCTTGCGACGGAAATAAATGACTGATATCATAATGGTACCTAATCTTTTATTATGTACTACCTTTTTCTGCATTGTGTTTTAATTGTTAATTATTTTGGAACGCAAAGCAGTAGTCAGAGTCCAGATATATTTAGACGATCTTATTATATTATACAAGGTAAATTTTCTATAATCTCCATATTTGAGAATTAAAAGTTTTGTATAATCCCTCCAGAAAATAAAAAGAAACACGATTCGGAGACAAATTTTATAAGAAAACATGTAAGTACTTCGTTGGATCAACTTTTCCGCGAGGGTAGATAATATGATCGCAAGGTTCACATTATGTCTTACTAGCAAAATAGCTTGCAAACTAATACCCAATAAGCTATTGTATAAACACATATTTTTTCTGACTGTCCTTAGAAATATTGCAAAGGAAATCAATAATTTTATTTACCTAATACTGAAATATCTATAGGACATGCTATAATATCACATTCTAAAAGTCTGCGATAGATTATGGTTTGAATTATTTTTGCCATGGATTTGAAGTGTTCGTTTTTTTAGCGCATTAGATACACACAGTTATAGTATAACATATTACTCCACCAAAGTTCATAAAACCATTAAAACTGAACTAATCTGCAAAAAATATGCGTGATATTGACTTGAGAACCTTTTAATTTTTTGAAGTCCATTGTACAAGTACTACTTACTTACATTATTTTCACATTGATTACTTACCTAAAAAGAATTTCAATGCGTCTAAAGCACTGACTGTTTAATAATTTTAATAAAGTAATACGCGTTTTATGGTAATTTGTATTGCTCTGGATAAAAAACATAGCTGAACAGAAATATTTGTTGCTATTATTTTTAGGTATGTATATAAAATGCGGCGACAAAATAATCTGATTTAGGGTTTTAAAAATAATTAAAATGTAGTAGCAAAAATAAAAGGTTGACAGCTACCGTGAAGTAGCATTTTAAGTATAAAGTAGCAGCTTTATATTGAGCTTTAAACTTTGTTTAAATTAAAATTGGCAGCGATTTTTTGGTGTGGCAACTGAATTTATTCTTAGGCGACAACTCGACGACCGACAAAAAAAAAACCTAACCTCACATCACCTCATTATTTTTAATACCTCACCTACTAATTCATTGGCCCTGTTTAATATATTTGCTATCTTATAGTAGCAGCCATTATTTAGTTTTTGTAGATTCTTGCTTTTTGTAGCTCATTAATAAAATTGTGCTAATAAAAATATTTAATCGGTACCAAGTTTTTTTTTGCAACTAAGTAATATAGTTGCCTACTAAGTTGTTAGTCGCCTCAAAATTAATTTGCCTTATTTTTATTTCAAGACAAGCTACAGTGATTAGATCACTACAATCATTAAATTGTCTAATTTACACAGGTATTGCTTATGCTTTTAAATAAAAAAAAAACTTCCATATATCTACGTATTGAAAAAAAGTCAATTAAAATAATGATATC
This sequence comes from Pyrrhia umbra, assembly GCA_963891755.1. NCBI lineage: Eukaryota > Metazoa > Arthropoda > Insecta > Lepidoptera > Noctuidae > Pyrrhia > Pyrrhia umbra. The sequence goes on along the minus strand of OY982922.1, from coordinate 6,914,994 downwards.
CATTGTAATCTTTGACTTGAAAAAACATTTTTTTCTGGTGCCATGAAATAACAGTTGTAAGAAAACAGAATATTATTATTATAATCAAACCAAATTTTCGTTAATTTTAATTTTTAATGACTTCAAGTCTAAGTCTAGTCTAATACATAATTGATCACCTCAATCTGTTGATAATATTTTTTTCTTGTGATTCGAACACTAATCAGCCCAACTTAGTTCAGAGTTTGAGAAATAATTCAAGAGATTTACGCATGCGCCTGTTTTACGCGCCACCCCTCGAAGCCTTACGACCGCCTCTCTGGCGGCCACATTACCTGCAATATGAACCCTCAGATCTTAAACATAGAGGTTTCTACTTCGCAGGCTCGTCATCTCACGAAAATTTTGAGGCTCCCGTCATCTTCAGTTCTAAAGCCGTCATTATGTTCGCGTAGGAAGAATTAGATTTTCGTGACGTATTCTCCCGAATTCTCACTCCATCGTCGGGAAAGACTTTTGGGAAGTGGTTAAAGTGAAAGTGAAACTGGACTTTAAGTAATGGGCTATATGGTTAACATTTGATTGTTCGAGTTTCGGTTAGAAGGATAATGTTTTAGAGTAAGGAGTACAGCGCTCAGTCGGCTGTGAGCCTTGGTGGTGAGTGCACTAAGCACTCTGTCCGGATCCGCGCCGCGAGCCTAACTTAGTTCGTAACGCGGGAGACTGTAGAGTTGGTTCTATTCGCAATTTACATCTTGTGGTAAATGGTACCTGCATGCAGCCATGTTTTATAATCCGAGTAGAAAACATAAACCACTATAAAACACAAACATTTATTAAATATCATTACTGTGAACTTTGTAACTCGTATCATTACCCACCTACAGCTATGGTCAATTTAAATATTGATGGGGAAAATAGGAGTGAGTATTTTCAATTTGTATCTTCAAATGATTCAGAGTCGATTTTTATACATTTAATATTTTTCTTTACATTTCAACTAGTTAACTTTCAACATTCTATACTTTAAGCTAGAGAATTATTAAAACAAATAACTTCTTCTAGCTATTTCGTACTGTATTCATGTAAGTATCTATTTACATATTGATTAATGTTGCAATTCCTCAGTCTTTAGCAATATAAAATTACCCCAGTCTGTAAATTAAATTAAATTGTGCTGCTGTATCTTGTAAATAAATAAGAGGGAATGTAAATCGTAGTTAGCGTGGCCGGGCGGCGGGCGCGGGGTGGCCGGCCGATCCTGGCATATTTGCTGTTTCGCCGACATTCCCCAGTTAATTAAAGCCCATTTGTACACTGTCTTGCGAAATATAATTTATGAAACGAGAAAACCTTTAACCTTTAGGAAATATTTGTATCTTACAAAATCTATTTCTATTAGTGAGTAGCTTCTTAATTATGTTATAATTTATAGGTCATTCTTTTGGGACTTAACTTTAAATTACATTCTTGGTCATTTGGTACATAATATATTTTTTATAATTTTTACAATTGTTCCCTGCAATATAACTAAGCACAGAAGGTATTGATAAACAAGTAGATTCCTTCACTCCACCTCCTTGTCGATTCCAAATAAGCCCGCCTCGATCCCAAGCTCCGCCTACTCGTAGAAGATAAATAAGTGCTTATGTAAACAGTTTTATATACTCCCTTGTATACAGGTACATTGTCCTCCAATATACATCTGGGTAAATGGTTACATAATCTGCCATTAGACTGTCAACTGGGGTCTTGAGATGTTGTCTAGTGTACCTTTACAGTAAAAAGAAAAAACAAAACGCCTAGAAACCTTTCAATACTAAGTATTTAAAATAAAATTTTAATTAAAAAAAATAGTTTCAGTAGTAGTTTTTCTTTACAGATGGACAATTTATTGTTATAAAAAATACGGCAAAGTTTGGACAGTAAATACATAACAGACTTAAACCGAAACAAAACGAAATGTCCATGCTGCGCTTGATTTTACAAAGTGAGCAAACACAAAGGAGATAAATCTAGAACAGTTCTTGAACAGGACAATGTTAACAAACAAAATCAACAGAGCGGGTGAAACTTTCACAGCTAAGAAGTCGAAACTGTGTATACAATGTCGGTGGAGAGCAGCGAGCTCTAACAAGCCGGCCATCCGAACTTGTTAAACGTGGCCGGGGAGTAATTCACCGAAGCGGTCTCTAACTGAACACTCAGACAGTTTGGGGGCGTTCGCGGCTGTGTGTGGCAAGGCTAGGAGCACAGATTTGTTTCTGCATGGCAGCCCACAGTGTTGCTGACGCGCGCCGCATGGGCCGCGGATGATGGAGTCCCACTCGCTAGGCCGGAGTCGCCAGACTCCCGCCGCAAGGAACCACATTGTTTACACCGATCATAAAGGACGAAAGTGAGTATACTCTTTTTACGTGTCTGCTTTGAAGTTTAATCTTTTTATACTTTTCATAGGAGTTTTTCAGTCTGCTTTGTTAAAACGAGAGCGAAATCTCTTAACATTCTTTGACGGGATTGTGAGATTTTTACGAGTAAAAGTAGGTACTATCAAAATCTTTTAAGCTCTTCCGGAGCTGTAGCAATATATATATTGGAAAGTTTAAAAAAATATACTCCTCCATGAATTTGGTATCTAAATACTTCAGGAGGAAGTAACACTTTTAGAAAAAAAACCTTTTAATTTTTTTTTCTGTGTAATGAAATTGCTAAAGCTATAAAAACTTTATTAATATTTTTTAGCTCACAAGTTGAACGTGATTTTATATAGGCACAAAAAACCATTGCATTTATGAACCGTTATTTCTAATTTGTTTGTTAGCTGAGACGAACGCAATTAATGAAATTTGACCGAATCAACGAAATTATGTTTTCTTGAAAATGGTAGTGAAGCAAATTCCAAACCTCTAAAACTTGGTAATTTTAATTAATTTGATTTATTTTTGGTAAGTGATAACTCACGTAACAAACTATATTTCCAACCAATTCACCGAAATTGTTTTATTATTTAACATCAAGCTTTTCACTATATTCAGTGGTCCCCAGTATGAGCATTAAACATTTCTTTGATTCTATTATAAAGTCACAACTTTGTATACTTCTGTCTGTGGTACGGTATTTCAAGTTAAAACTGTGAATTTATTTTAGATCACTTTTTTACTAGACGGACATACACTGTAGTGGACTCAATGGCGGAACGTTTCTTTTAGATCGGAATTTAAATCTATAGAAATTTTATTTTTGTTACTTAATTACCAATAACGAATTAAAATGATTATGTATCTCATGAAATACCTTTTGACAAAAAACGTGACCCGTCCGCTTGCCGAAAGTCAATCCAACATAACGCATTTTTATGGTAACTGAATTTTCCATAATAATTATGGCTCTAGGTCATGTCCTAATGACATGTACCTAGATTTTTTTTTAATGTAATACACCTAAAACTATCTGCTCGTGTTCACAAAAACAGATTTTAAGTATCTCAGATTGATATTTTTGCAATCACAATCAAATTGGCTCGGAAATCATAATTTAACACATTATATACATTTTTATTGTAATTGTATTAGTTCGCAATTATTTTATTAGTCGTAGGGATTGCGGTGAAATAATAACTTCCGCCGCCCGCCGGGTGCGACTGGAAACCTTTAAACCAAACAAATGAGTCCTATTATTTCTCTCAATTTAGTCTAACAAGCAACTTAGAGTCAAAGGTTCGACGAGGCGAGGAACTCAATGGCCGTGAATTTTGTAATCTTCATTAATTTCAACTGAAAGTTAACTTGCGCCCTTTCTACTTTTGTTCCTGTTAATTTAGCTTGACTCTTTCAAAACAATATTGTGTAATGTTTATGTTTCACTTTTATAGTAATTTTTATTCAGAACACGGAGGTATAACTTTGGGAAAATATGCGAAATTATGTTTAATGTCTTTTTCCTTAAAAGTGTCAGGTCTGTAACAAATTTTAGGTAGAAAAATTAGCAGATCGGTAGGATAGAAGTTAAATAAAGTTTTGAATAAAGGTTTATACCTCCTGGTTTATTCCTCGCTTTTACATTATAAACGAATCATATGTTTAAGTCGTCACAAAAGAAATTTTCATATAAATTAAGTGTATAAAGTTTGTGACCGCGGTCGGTAAGGAAATAGGACCGAGTGAACTTTTGTAGAAACATTTAAATTCCGTAGTAGCTCTTTTATAATGTCTAGTGGTTGTAACCTTCATTTGTTTTTTTTGTGGCCTCAGAGTCAGTTTTCTGTGATCTTTGGCAAACATAGCATATTTAAAATTCACAGGTTTATGTACACATATTATAATTAGGTGTAAGACAAAGGCGTGCCATTCAGCATCCAAATTTTTTTTTGGGTCCCATATAATAGTTGCCAAACCTCTTGCCATCGACCCGCCACTAATCCAGATTCCGAGCTGCTAACAACAATAACCACGGATTTGAAAAAAGTAAACAAAAAACCGGCCAAGTGCGAGTCGGACTCGCGCACCGAGGGTTCCGACCATTGGAAATAATAAATACGCAATAAAGTCGCAATTATCTTGTTTTTTCCGACCGCATAATTAAGTTTGTTTGTAGAGGAAAATTGCTGATTACTTAAAAAGTACTTACTAGATCTCGTTCAAACCTACTACATCATATATTTTTTTAGTTTTATCATTCTCTTATTTTAGTAGTTACAGGGGGCACATTTTACTACTTTGGAAGTGCCTCTTGTGCAAATTATTCAGTTTAGAAAAAAATGATATTAGAAACCTCAATATAATTTTTGAGGACCTATCCATAGATACTCGATCCCTATGGGTTTCATGATTTCAGTTCTAAGTATGGGGAACCCCCAAAATTTATTGTTTTTTTTCTATTTTTGTGTCAAAATCTAAAAGCGGTTCACAGAATACATCTACTTACCAAATTTCAACAATAGTTTAGTTTAGTTTTTATAGTTTCGGAAAAAAATGGCTGTGACATACGAACGGAGAGACAGACATGACGAATCTATAAGGGTTCCGTTTTTAGCCATTTGGCTACGGAACCCTAAAAAGTACAGAAGCGCCTGGAACAAAAAAAAACAACAAAACAGATACTACGTTGAAAAAAAATGCATGGCCAACCCAAGAGCGTTTGTACTCTATACTATGAAATTTGAGCTATTTGTGGCTATTACAGATCAAAAGTAACAAGCTCGTAAGCTTGGCAATAATGTCCTATCCCGCCTGATCCTAGTCCTTTGGGTACAAGAGTTTACATTAGATTGATTAATGCCAGTCCATAACTTCTTACATTAAAGTTGCGTCAATAAAATCTTATCGCATTGTTCAATTTATTTAAACTTATTTTAGTTGAACTTATAAGCTGCAGTTTACTGATAGCTACGATTTGTAATTCAAACCTGAAACGACAAAATTTAATTTCGCGCTATGCCTATCTTCTATACTAGACCGAAAACAGTGGTTTAGATATATTTAACGTAGCCTTTATTATCATCAGAACATTAAACAAATATCGTAAAAATTCAATCACTCAAAAATAAATTAATAAAATCTAGTTTTTATGATATTGAACTAATTTGGAGATGTGCTCGCTTACAAATCTTTAGGATAGGTAACCTACCTATACTATTAACTGGTTTTACTAATACTTAATATTCAAATATATACTTATAATATTTTAATATTGTCTGGACTTTAAAAGAGACCATGACCCCTGAGTTTGTTTCGGCATTTCTTCTCAGGAGTCGTTAGCTAGGAAATAGGTAACATTCTTTTTATTCTTGAAGTAAAAGTGATGCCATATCCAATTTTGCAAAATAAACAATTTCATTTCAAATTAAAAATGTATGTATTTTTCTTGAAGCATCTAATTTAAGAATATTTTAACTAAATCTATAAACAGTAATGAAAACATTTTTGATGAAATGCCACGATTGATTTATGTTTCATTATTCTAGGGAAACTGAACCATAAGCGAATTCCCAACTTTACTACAAGTACTGGCAGTACCTATGTTTCTATATTAAAGGTATTAAATTTTGAGCCATTTCTGGTCTGGTAACACTTAAGAGTATTAAATATCTTTTAGAGTTGGTAAAATTTTCAAGAACGTTAAAAATATACTTCATATAATTGTCAAAAAATACGATTAATAATAATAAAATTTAATGAGTGTAGATTTTTTTTTATAACCAAGAAATATAATTATTAATAAAGCCAACTTACCATACCTAATAATAAGTTTTTTTTTATGGCTACAGTCGATCAACTCGATGTCAACTACTGCCAACGTCACTAATAACAAGTTAAAAGGTTGCAAAGAAGTTGTATAATTTTATAGCAAATTTTTGGTTATTAAACTCAACAACTTGGAAAACTATTTTTGCAATCATAACTCTTCATGTCAACCTGCGAAAGGATTAGTTGTGATATATTGTTGTGCATGTAAATTCAAAAACAGCAGGCGTTAACTTGTATGTTGCCAACTTCCCTTTGTGTTTGTAACGCGTATAATGTATAAATATAATAAAAAAACATGTAGTAAGAAGTGAATAATGGTGTTTGTTATAATAATAAAGAGATTTGAATGGGTTGCCGAGTGCCGTCGGTGGCCGGCGCGCCTCCGTTTCTGGCGACGTCGGGCGGCGGCACTAGTATGTGGCAGTGAGCGCTGCCGCGCTGGTAGGGGGCAGGGAGTGCGCGCGGTGTGAGCACTGTGAGCCACCGAAGGACAGTCGAGTTACTTGTACACAGTTTCCGTTAGTCACATTTTCGCAACAAGGTATTCACATTTCGAGGACTGGAAAGTTGGCGTTATCGCGTTTAAAATAGAACGACAAACACATCTAACTTTGTGATGCAAAATGAACACGACGAACCGGACAAACCGTTTCGTCTGCTTATTTTATTTCGGTTGAAAAGACACTGTAGAATTTAAGTGATTCTTATAAGGCTTAAATTGGGTATGGGGGAAAGACAAAAATAGCTAAACATTTTACGAATACAGTGGATAATTTTGAATAGAGTACATTTTACTGGAGTTTGAATGTTTCACAGATTTCACTTCTTTCTGTACTTCATGTTTCACACACTGCGAATATTCGAAAGAAAGAAAAGTAGTTAAAACAAGAGTTTTCATAAGTTCACTGTGATATAAAAATATAGAATTACACTCACATACTTTATGCGATGAAAGTGTAACATATTCAGAGTCGGTCTCGACACGTGCCGAACTCTCTGAGAACATTATAAGTACGGGTAAGTGCACAAATTGATTTATTGAAGTTGAGCGGGTTTAGAGTTGCGCCTGAGTATTCACAGTCCTTTGCGTTACACAGATAAAGTGGAAATAAAAAAGAAACTTCACAAACAGAAATCCCCTTGTCGCGAGATTTACGAGCCGACGCACCTCCGGCGCAAATAACTTATGTACATGTAAATTTTATGTTCCGTTGAAACAAACGTTTGTAGGTCTCACAGAAACCTCTTATAGCGCTGAGTCAATTACGAGGCCTGTACTTGTTCATGCGTGTACACCACTGCGGTCGATCGACTAAATTAGGTTAACGATCAAAAATTTCGAACTACATTAGAGATCAATTTTCAACTAATATACAATTGAAGGAAAGTTTTAGTAAAACCAACAATTTGTTTTATGAAATCTGGCTGTATAGTATCCAAGTAAACGCGATAATTATGTAAAGTCACGCAAACTGTGTTTTAGATGTTATGGATCCCAGTATAATGAATTTTCTTGGTGGGACAATAGACGTGGTAATGGGAATGATATACATAATCACCATTTTACGACACAATGATTATGGTGATAATAATAGCGTTTTTTACTTTCAGATTCACGTGCGAACGTGTATTCTGTCTGCATAAAAAGTGAGCTTAATTGAATTGCATGCCAAGTGAGGCATCGCCATAGCTAGTAGGAAGTGGATTTTGATGTTGTTCTGACGTGATGTTTATTCATTGAATTAACATCCCGCAAATGCAAGCACAATTTAAGCGCTATTTTCCCGGCATTTCTGTTTGTCAATTAAAATATTTGGAATCACGAAATCATTTCAGTAGCGGTTTATTTGATTACTCGAATCGAACTCCACAAAAGATTGCAAATTGCAATGCATTAATATTTTCCTTAGTTTGATACATTATGACTAAATATATTAAGCACAAAAAGATACTGAAAGCGTAGTGGAAATACACATAATCTCATCTAATCTCTCAAATCCTATAGTTTGTTAGTAATGTTATAAGCCCTAAGTGTTGGTCGGCGTTTTACTTTAAAATCTAATCAGAAAATCAATACAGTCGATACTTAAATGAATTAAATTAGCTATATATTTTCTATCACAGGTAGTATGTTGTTTTTGTATCATTCCCTTTGGAAATAGTCTATAATGATTACTTTTTGAAATAAGATTGCATTACGCTTAAATAGCTTTTATCGGCACACAACAAATTGTGTCACTATAAATATTTGGTACATCATACCAATCGCATGTGGTATAATTGTCAGAAGAACAATTGAATAGGTGTGAACCGTAGCGCGAGTTTAGCGTGCAGCGCAGTGGCTGCGATTTGTATTGCGTGTCACGTACTCACACGGCTTTGGCTTGTTTACCCGCCCAGCCACGGGGCGAACATTCCATACCTAGACATTATTGTCGCCTTCCATTCTCTTTTGACTTTTATACGTGAAAATTTTAACCAAACTTTGCATCCAACCAAAACAAATGTTATGCTCTCTAAATGAGATGGGAATATATTTATTTGAAATAGAATATTTACGGGGGATAAACAACAATCGGTGTGCTGAGAGGAATAGATTTATCGTGCGCAATCACAGATCAGATGTTGGTATTCGGAGCAAAGCCCCGGGGAGCAGGCTTCGCATCGACTGAATTATTTACACCCACGTTACTCTTGGAGGAATGCGGATCTGCGAAGGTACAGGTGCACACGTGCATAGAAACATAATTTTTGTTTCATTTAAAATCGCTGATAATTAAAAAAAACGGTTACTACTAGTTATGTATATTTTTGTCAATTTAATTATTTATAGACATATTGCTATAACTGGTATCTATATGTAGGTATATCATCAAAATAAAACCATAAAACTTTAATAATATTTGCAAGTTTTGATAGACGTATGAAAAATGCAAAATTCTTTAATCGCATCAAGTAAAAATGTGAAAAATACACAGACGAACCGAATTTACTCGCTCCGAGCATGGCATTGGTGAATTTATTATATGCTAGTTGTATCCCGCGGTTTCACCTGCATCCTCGGGGAGCTACTGATCTATGCCTGTTAATATAGGTTATAAACTATGTGTGTATACCTAATTTCATGCAAATCATTCGTCGTAGTTTCTGCGTGAAAGAGTAACAAACATATATTCATCCTCACAAACATTCATTAATAATATTAGTAGGATTGTACAAAATTATAACAAGTACCTAATTACAATGAACAAAATAATTTAACAGACACAATTTTATAACCCTTGATATCCGCGAACGTCGAGCCTCAAGTGAGCAAAAGTGAGTAAGTTGTCGTTACGGAGTGTATGAGTGGAAAGCCGGCCAAGTTGGTCCCAACTAACTTCAAGTGCTTGTAAGTAAAGCGTCTGCGGGGAACTCGCCTTCGCGAATTACTTCCAAGCGATTTCGCGATCTCGAAATGATCAGTTAAACTTCCACATCTGCCGCCGCTGAATAAAGTGATAAGTTTATTTACAATAGTGGGATTGGGGCTGCTTGCTGGGTAAGGTCAGGCATGTTGTGTTTTTGATAGTCGTAATACCATGTGGACGACGTCTTGTGTTTTCTTTTTTTCATGTAGGTAAATTCATAATATATCATAAAAAAAAGTTTTTTTTTTATCGAAGGACCACCCATCTTGCATTTGACAAGATTTTGTTTTAAATATGTTGTGAAATGACAACAGCTTGCAATGAAAGCAAAGCCAAAGTGATCAAGCAAGTGAAAGTGTTTCATCCTGTGCTGCATCCTCACTATTATATAATTATTACCCTGTTTAGTATAAATCTTTCAACCTCTTTTCTAATGAACCGGAGGACCGAGTTTTTTGTATTTTGCCGGTGACCTGACATGCATGGTTTGCCTCTGTATTCAGTAGACACAATAGATTTATGGTGACGTCACGAGATTGTGACTCAAACAATAAATAAAATCCTTTCAAGGACCAAGTAGTTCTTTGGCTGAAGCCTAGGAGAGTACCACACATATAAAAGTGCTAAAATTGGTAAATATGAAATTGAAAAAAATGGTAATACATTGACCGCGCACAGCTTTCCAAGAACCGAAGGCTTGCAATAAACACTCGTACGATGGAATTGCTGCAAACATTTGACTTGTTTTTTTATCAAAGGGTATTCCAAACCAATAGTTTTGTAAACAGTTTCTTTGATATCCTTAAAATCTCAGTTTCATGTGAAAATATTCCCAAAAATAATTTTCCTGTAAATTTCTACAAGCGCTAAAAATCAATGTAACTAATAGCATTCAATGTATTTTGATTCAAGAAAAAAAAGCGATCATATTTAATGGAAGACTGTTGTACTTTGACTTTATATCAATGCGCCAAATATTGTACCCACAAATGTTGAATATTCCACAATGTTAGCGTGCTCAATTTATCAATTTGCCAGCTAAATCGCAATGAAAGCGAAGTTTTGGGTAAACTAATTATAAAATTGTGGTCACCTGATAATATGAATATAATTCGATTTTACAATCCATGAAATGCTAATTGATGGAATGCTGACAGACTTAATGATTCATTTCATTCAGTGTGTAATGATGTTACGTATTGGCTCGCTGCAGTATTTCACAATGAATGTACTAATTATGTTAATTAATACAACGTTTCGGTTTCACACTTTAGACCAAGGATCTTTTATGAATTTTTGAGGTGTTTATTGATAGTTTATTTTTCTTTAGTTACTGTTTACAAATATTAATTTAAAAAAACATTTAAAATTAGCTACATAGGGAACACAATAAGTGTTATCTTACCGATACTTAAGAGCTTATATCTAAAAGCTTACAATAATATGTAGCATTTGTAAAACATGGGATACACTTTACTTTTATATGAGAAAGAAAAAAACATTTATTGATACAACATCAACAACAACAAATCACCACAATAGGTACGTTATTAGTATGTTTCCGTTGTTGTACTAAACTGGATCCAGTTACAATACAAAATCATACAATCATTGAGCTGAAAAAGCTGAATATGACCGGTACCAGGATAACTCATTGACACAGTCATGATTGCACCTTCAGTATATACGAAGTGTTGCTGGCAAACCGAATAACAGGATGCAAACATTGGTCAGACCGCTTGTTAAATAAAGGAAGCCCGAAGTTGTTGAAATTGCTATACTTTTGTCGAATAAGCCTTGTTAATTGTTTACAGATCTATATTTTTATTTAATCCTTACTAATATTATGCACGCGTAACTCTATCTGCTATGTTGAAATAAGTTATAGAGATACTTTGTACCCGGGGAAGGGCAAATGACGTAGTTCACTTGGGATACGGTTGAAACTGCGGTAAACATACCACCATATTCTGGGGTAACATATTTTCTGTTTCATATCGGAACAATATATATTCCTCAAAATCCTCATAAGAATCGCGGCCAAACTATTATAAATGTAGATACAGTTGTCTTTTAAAATTTTAATCACAATTTTCTATCACGAAGACTAAACGATGAATTAAATCGCAGCCGTTAAAAATTAATGTGTCTGAAAGTACAGTAGTATAATCCAAAGAATTGAAAGATCAGTAGCGATGCATGAGCACCGTCGTCGATCCCGCCGAGTAAGCGTTGTTTTATGGTCGTCGTGCCGCCAACAAAGTTCGGCAACTGCTTTATGATCCTAATTTATAAGTGAGCGGCGTCGGGAGTATTTACGACTCTTTTTGGAGTCGTCCCACGAGTGCGTTCCGGCTCGCATTACATGTACGCAGACGACTGTTTGAGGGACGGAGCGTGGCTATACGTGAACGTCAAATGTTTCAATGGCGTGAAGTAAGTGGTATGGGGATTACAATAGGTTGTGGTGGTTTAATTGATGGTATATTTGTTTATTTTTTTATTGTTAATTAATATGTGTATTTGCCACTTCATTGCCATGATTCTGTTTCCATCCCTAGGTTAGGCAAAATGAGCAGTATGACCAGCTCGTCTCCACTACACTATAGGTCTTGTGCCCAACGTCTTAGAAAAAAAAAAACGAATGTCTTATATGTAATGACTACTTCCAATTGAATTGGACTTAAAACGAAAAAGGATACCATGCTTTGTTTAAAGTCTAATAAATAAAAAAAAAGCTTTTTACAAAAAAAATAAAACCGACTTCCAAAAAAAAACTGAAAAGTAAAAAATAATTTTAATTTAAACGCTTTACGACCAAAACATCGCTCTAGAAGTCGGTGTCTTGTAAGTTACTATTGTTAGTATTTCGCCACCGACTTCTAGAGCGATGTTTTGGTCGTAAAGCGTTTAAATTAAAATTATTTTTTACTTTTCAGTTTTTTTTTGGAAGTCGGTTTTTTTTTTGTAAAAAGCTTTTTTATTTTTTCGCTTTTCAGTGTCTCGGTCTTGCTATCTTAACAAAATAAACACACCACTTTTTTAGGTTGTAATAAGCGTAAATAACCAAATCATCTAAGTATTTGGCATATCAGCAAGTAGAGATAAATCGTTATTTTTGATATATTTATAAAACGGCTGAACCGGTAGTGATAAAATTTAAATGGGACCACACGGGAAGCACCAGCTTTCAAATATAAAAAGAATCATGAAAATCGGTTCACCCAGTCGCAAGTTATGAGGTAACAAACATAAAAAATAAAAAAATAAAAATAAAAAATACAGTCGAATTGATAACCTCCTCCTTTTTTTGAAGTCGGTTAAAAACAAAATGCATCATTCATATTAATTACATTAATGTCTGATGTAGTAGATATTCCTTTTATGATGCAAGGTATCAGTGTACGTAACGTATTATTTAGTGAGCTTGTATATTTAATAAATTGAGCTTCAAAGCGCTCTCACGTAAAATGCACAGCTGCTTAAAATATATGATCGCTACAATGTGCCCGTGCGATATATTATTTTATTTTAAACTTTTGTAGCGGTAAAAATATTGGTGATGTTGATTTTGGATATTCATTTTTAAAATTTTCGTGTTAACATTTCGAATGGTTATCAAAATAGGTAATACAAAAACTAATAATTCACTGTTCCGATTGGAACTTTTTTATCTTAATTCTGAGTTGATACCGCACATACATATATCACGTTTATAACACGCAGCTCTGGACACGAAGAGTTCCAAGCCGTTGATTTACAATCTCCGAGCTGGTATGAGGTTTAAGGCATAAATTAATTTTCAATTTCCCTTTGACGTTTCGCTGAGCCGGGCGACATGTCTCCCAGAGAAGGTATTACCCCATACATGACACGTGGTGCCTATTCGATGCACCCACATCGTTTGCCCGGGTGCTGATGTTGTGAAACGATGCTTGGTTGCCAGTTGACTGTTGCAAAAATATTGAACGATTAAAAGGGTTGGCGGAAGAATTTTTTTTGTGCAATTTAAAAATTCATTGGAAAATGAAGAATTTATTTACTTTTAGACACATAAATTGCGGATCTTTTTGGTGATAGGTTTATGTTGCAGAAAACTTCTTAATCGTAAATTTCCATTTAATATTGAAGCTGGTAAAAAATTCAAGTAAGCACAAAAATAAATTAATTGCATAAATATATCGACTTATCGTATATCGTGTTACCCGGTACCTGGATTGTGGAGGTCAGATAGACAGTCGCTCCATGTAAAACACTGGGATTCAGTTGTATCTGGTTTAGACTGGAAGCCGATCCCAACATAGTTGGGAAAAAAGGCTAGGCAGATGATGATATTTCGACTTAAAACTTTACCAATCAAACAGCATCAAATATTTTGTACTTGAGTATTGTATTAGAATAGAAGACTACGGGCCATAAGTCAAAAGTGAAACAATTGTATAATATATAACTAATATAACCTATAATGTATGCAGATTAACACCCCACGTAGTCAATAGACCTCAATTTGGCGCCGGCGCCGATAGAAATATTAGAGCGTTCGCGAGTTACGAGTAGAATGCGGCACAGAATGCAACATGCAAAAGCCATTGAGTAGCAGTGAGTGAATGGGTGTCCTCGGAACGCTGGGTGGCGGCCACCCGGCCCATTGTGCCGCCATACAATGTCACATAACTTTGTTGTACTTGCCGACATTCTTGTCTAAATAAAACAATATGCACTTATATAAATCTAGCATAGAATTTGTGCTTGTTAATATTGTTTGTGATACGTGAATAGTTAGTTTGTACAAAATGATGTTGTTTTGTTAAGTGTGTTGCACATTTTACGCAAATATTTAAATAATACATTGTTTACTTTTTAGACTCGTTATTTTTGTTATAATTATAAGTGACTAACAAATTAATAATTATTCTTTAGGTATACCAAGAAAATTTAAAGAAGTATTTCGATATCAACACAACTCCAGAACATGAAACTTTTACAGTCCAATATTGGGCGCGCAAAGTTTAAGATGCAGCGTAGACAGGGCGCGTAGTTTCATCGTAGCTACGTAGCTACAAAACAGCTACGAGTGTAGCGGTGTAGCGCTGTCGGTTCGGCGGTGCATTGGTTCAAATATCCGTCGCTTGGCGATGGCTCACCGACACGAAGGAGGAAGGAGATTTCAATGCACTTGATTTATGACCCACATAATGGAGCGCTACGCTGCATTTTGCTGCATGCAACCAACCGTCGGCGTCGGCCCTCCACGCTTAACATCCTCTGTATTTATGAAATGTACACAACTAAACATAATTTGATCATTTAAATACGTAATAGCTGCGCTGATGTACTATACTTGCGTTTGATTTCTCTGCAAACTGTTCTAGTAGTTTGCGTTATTATTGAATACCATTAAACTATATAATATTATTTTATACGTTACCTATAAAATATCAGAAGTAGCATAAAGCGACCATCTCCAAATTATATTATCAAAAGGTGCTCGGTACCCAGTCTTAGCGATGCGTCATTGGCAAATTGAAAACTTAATTTATAGCTCTCCCATCGTCTGAGCTTACACAGCTTACTGTGGGGTGACAGCCTGAGTGCTGCGGATTTTCTTATTTCCAAGTCGCGGCCTATACGGAGCGTTCATTAAAATGTTGTACGAAAACAATACCTGACTTCTTTCAATGTAATAATGCTGCGTTTTTCAATGACAGGTTACTCGTAATTCTGAAATGTAAAGGGTTTGCTAAATTAGGATGATAGTTTGATTTATTCAGAAGAAGTCTGTTATCAGTGATTTAGCTGAGATTGGATTAGAATAGGCTGCTTGCTATTTATTTTTGAAAGCTGGATTATTCAAATTTTTAGATACAAGTAAACAGGTTTGTTACATGGCTAGGTAAACAACGTATATTGCTATGTAACTATATTCTTACCTATATTATTACTGAAATTTAATTAAGAATGTATAGAAACTAACATAAATATACAATTTCACCTATTACAAAGATTTTTACTGAAAGTCACGACTAGTTTGAAACCATTCCTGTACAACAGCAAGCTGCCGTAAATTTGCCTTCGTGTGAAATGCAAGATGAATTGCATATATTCCGTTGCATTGCTCGGCTGCCCCTGAAATGACAAAGGTATACGCAGTGAAATATTCGTCGTCACTGAATGGTATATTTTGCCAATACGAATGTCATGCAAAAAGGCAGTGAAAAATTTAGTTTGTGAAAAGGCCCCGGCGTGTATGATTCTCGAAACATCTGTCAGTGGTAGTGTGTACGGTATTCGTGGCGCAAAGTGCTACGTTATTCAACTTAATAGCCATTAGTTTGGTTCGTTAGCGGAATATTGCTAACGAATGTGCGGCGGCCGCGCATTCCGGCCGCCGGCGCGTGCTGAAACGCTCAATTAGCACACGCTGCTAAACTATCCCACCTAGCGCTTCTATAAAATGCCAGTAATTTCATATGCACCGTATCTGTGATAACGCGCAAACAACGCATGCTGTGATGTTTACTGACATTGTTAAGAAAACGTTGTACTTGTGCCAGGACACGTACATATGTATAGCACTAGTAGTAAGTTCCAGCGACTCCGCTCGCATACAAAACTTCTCCCCACGTCTGACGCTCAAGGGCCCCGTTAAAAAAATAACCCTTTGCCTTCAAGTATGTATCCGTCTTATAAATCCTCCTATCTGTAGAGGTTCAGGCTGTGCCTCACATATCACAGATTATAACATCGAATTATATATTATAAAGGTAATAATATAAAATTCTTTGTCTTGAATTCCTATAGCCCACGCGGGCGAAGCCGCTGGCGGAAAGCTAGTCAGGTAATAAAACTATAACAGGCCGATATCTGTACATTATAGATATTAAAAAAATAAAATTTATATGGAGTTTCTATGAAAGTAACATACGCCAAATAAAAAACCTACTGATTGGATTTGGATAAAATTTGGTGCATACATATATGAATATGATAGCATAATTTAAATTCCGGTACATACGATCACGCAAACAAAGTCGCGGGCAGAAGCTAGTTATAAAAATCTGACATTAATCCGCCAGGCCTGACCAGCGTTACGAATTTATATTTTCTCGCATCAATCTCTTTAAATAATACGATATATCTCGCAGTCCACAAGGCGGCGGCTTTACGCCATTATTACTGCATTTGGAAAGCTCCGAATATGCAATGATGTGCCTTTATATCATGGACGTGGTACCTGCGGCCTGTGGGTGTGCAGCCTGCAAGCCTTTAATTTGACTTACACCTAGAGTTATTAAAACGAGACGGCTCAATCGTTTGAACTCCATCTATGATTAACGTGTTTTTTTTTTTATTTACAATTTTTTTCACATATAAAATGAATCGAAAGTGCAATTTTTGTAGGTGGAACATTCAAAAGTTATGAGAAAGACAAAAAAACAACTTTGTCATTTGCTGTGGTGACTGACGCTACAAACCAATTGTGAACCATTTATTTGTGAGAATAAAACATTATCCATAGGCAGTTTTACATTAATTAACAATATATACCTAACTAACATCAATATAAGTAGCTAAACTGTAAATGAATTAAGTTAAATTAAATTTTAAAATTTTGATGTCAAAATATTTCTAATTGGAAGAGAATTGTTAAGGTGAAGTTTGTCAAGTGGCATTAGACGCAACAGAGATAATATTGATAAACAAACATACTACAACTACAAAATTATTTAAAAATCTACATGTATGGTCACGATCTAAACCCAGACTATACGTATGTGCCTTTCACATCACGAGCCGCAATAACCTACTGCATGTATATTTAGTTACCATTCAAAACGAAAATGGTTTTTATATTGAACGATTTAAATCTTTTGCAATCGTGAAGAATGATTAGTTAATAAGCGTGATTTCGAAGTCATGATCTCCGTCATGATCATCATTCTGTTTACTTTGTGGTGGTTCTCGGCACCTCAGATTACGAAATATTCCTTTGAATTTATATCCTAGCATATATTGTAAATTCTAGAACTTCGAATGCACATTGTTTGTCACATTCTTTTGCAGTGTTTAGTTAAAGTACTTTTTCATTATCTTCATTTATTCTTTGGAGGAGGAAAAGTTGCCTTATTATGGAGAATCTGGCAACAGAGGAAGCTCAAAAGTCGAGCTGCCGTGATGGGGGATGATTAATATGGCTCATTTGCGGTGCCCACCCCTCCGGCTACCGAGCACGGCTACGAACTACGAGGCTACGGGCTACAGAGCGCCGCTACGAGGCGATGCTACGTGCCCGTCTCTGCGTACATCGTTTACGCTTCCGCACTGAGAATTTATTAGATTCCACCCCATTTCTACCTTTTATCTCTATTATGTATTTAATGCAATAATATAACATCCCCGACACATCGTAACGTTAACTAATCGTAAGCGGAACACTGCATTAATCAGTATTAGCATTATTTACCTCTCAGAGTACCTATAAAGTAAGCGCGAAATTATAAGTTAGAGAGTTGGTATTATTCGGGCTTTTAACATCATGCGATGCTTCCAGCGTTGATCTAAAGCAAAAAGTATAAAGACGGGGCAACCAGTAGGTATTATTCGTGTAATTGGTTTCTAATGCCGCGTAAACCCTCCAAACGTGTTGGGAGAGTGGACCGGGAGATAAAGTGCACGAACCTCCTCGCGCAGATTTCACCTTTTTATTTTCCCGAGTCTTACCAAAAAAATCTGCGGATTTACAAAAATTGCATCACTGTGTGGCCATCACTTTTGTTTTGGTTTTTAATAGTTAACAACTGAATGACGTAGGTTTGGGTATACATATTGTAAGCTGGTATTTTCAACTGCTAATCGGTTTTAAAAATTCAAGTTTCTCCTCTAAGTAATTGTTACAAATAAAAAAAAAATACAGTTACTAAAAATCTTGAATACCTACGCTACCGGTTTCTTAAAACACAACATCAAACATCAAATGATTTTTATTTACTTTATCCAGGGCTCCCAAAATGAAGATATTCAATGGAAGCCAAATCCTCAGTGATCCAAAAAGTATATAATATTGTTTTAACACAACGTTGTTATATGCTCGTACCTAGATAACGAGGCATCAAACAGGCTTTAGGTGCTTTCTTTCACACAGTTTGGTAGATAACTGAATAAATCTACATTTTGGATTCATGATTCCTCTCATATTGACACTCTCGTCATAAAAAACATATATGTATTAGAAGTTTCAATGCCTTCTAAATCATGCTGTGTAATTAGAAGTTGCGTTCAGATTCAAGTAATAACTTTTTTCGCATAATTGATATTGCATATTGATAAGATTCACATATTGATAAGTTAGTAAATTTATCGTACATTATAAGAAAAAAGACTTAAGTCAATCAGTTATAAATCTAGTGTTACATAAATAGTTCAACATAGTACACACATTTTCTTGTTAATACCTCATTAAATATTAGAGACTACCTGCTTAGAGAGTTGCCGGCACACAAAAATAATACAATAATCACCTGTCACAACACGACAAACAGAATTAACAACATAAACACCTATACAAGAAACATTGCCGGGATCGGAATCCCATGTGGTCAGAGCACTCTGCGTGTCAACTCACTGAAGTTTGCAGTGAGAATGCATTTTCTGTTAAGTACATTTCACATTATAAATAACATTGTCTCTCAGACACTGTTATAAAATGCAACGACAGACTTTCCTAATAGAATAAACCTAGCGATGTTAACTTTTTTAAAAGGCTCGGTTATTTTAGGTTTGTTATTTTGTATTGTAATATGACGTCTTCTTCTTTTGAGAATTTTCTTGGCTCACTGCCAGGATCCGCTTTGTATCAGTGAACAGCCAGTGTACATTACACAGCTAAATTTTGATTTCACTTAAAGCATCTGACCTGCTTGATAAGAATGTAAGATTCTTTTTACATTGCAATCCGTTTAGCATAATGTAGATATACGAATCGAATAGTAAATCTTTCGTAATATACTGCTATTTTAGCGGTAGGTAACAAAGTTATTCGTATTTCTTTGGAGACTATTAACATAGCGAGGCGGCGGCACCGGAAGGCAAAGCTATCATATAGGTACTCCAACGTGATTGTCGCCGGTCGCGCCGAGACACAGGAGAGTAATCCTCTCCTTTCCTTCCCGTGATGCACTTGTAAATATATCCCTTACATCCTCGGAGGGAGCTTACTAGAATTTTTCAGTGTGCATTGCCCTGTCGTGCTCGAATCCTTGTAAATTTATGACCCTCGCTCGCTGACGGTGGCCAGTTCACGAATATCGGATGGGGTGCTTTTGTATGCGTCGCATAGAAAAATGTTTTAGTGTAATAGTAAATATTGGACAGACAATATATCTATTAATACATTTAACTGTTGTGTGAAATGCTCTCGTAGTTATTATTCTAGTTTGCTTTCGTATAAAAACTGATTGGAATTGCGTTTGAAAACTGCTGCTCGACCAAATCTAGTTTACATAACTGATGTTGACGAACTTTGTGTGTGAGACAGTTTAACTATGTTATAATGTATATAATCTATTTATTTATAACATAACTGCTGCCGTTATGGTGGAGAGTAGAGAGTAAGAACTTAACCTACCTGCTAGCACAGAGATTTATTGATTAAGATTGCTTATATTAGTCAAATATCATAGCTTATGAAGACGTAATTCAGGTTCATACACCTGCCTACAATTTTTTGTAGGTAAAAGAAAATGTATTATCCACACCGACGGTAGTGTAACAGAAAGTGCCGCGCCATTAGGAGACATCTGATACAACAGCCACTTTGCTTTTTAACATTCTATTATGAAAGTTATTTTGGACCACATGGTATTTTCTAATATTCATAGCCTATTCTTTATTTGTAACGCTTTTAAATATTTTTCACAATTTTATGTTACCACTTTGTCGGCGTACCAAATTTCTGGTTTCTAGTACCAAGAACCTCTCAGCTATGCTGCGAACAGACAAACAGATGGCCATGGCGAAACTATAAGGGTTCCTTGTCGACTACGGAACCCTTAAATTACGGTACCATAGAGATATCATCAGGAAATATAATATTACTTTTATATTTACATAATAACAACCTTTTACTAGGTATACGTCGATTGTAAAATAGTACGAATTAAGAATTTACGACCGTCGGATTAAGTATGTCATACACGAATACGATATGGAATGTTTATTCTGGGCCATAAAAGCCTCGTTTTAAAAAACAATAAAGCGAATTCAAAAATAAAAATGCATTTTATTTGCTGTCGAAGTAAAAACAGACGTTTTTAATGGTACCAATACGCGCGGGAAGGCATGCCGTCGGGCATATTTGTTCCCTCTGCGACTGCCCCACGACTACCAACCCTAAATTGGAATATAAAACCAAACCAATGAAGCTAGATTTCATGTCGAAATATTTACTGTGTTTAAAACAAGTATTTTACTCTAATAAACAACCAGGAGTTTTACCACAAAAAGGTTCATTATCTCATGCCTTTGTTTGTTATACGTTTGTGTTGCACAATATATTGCTTTTTGTTTTAATTTAATAGTGTGGCATTATTAATTTATAATGATTACATTTTACTATTTCGTTTAAATCTTTCACGAGATTCTGGTCATGTGTAATGGTGATATCATAATAATTACATTATTACATCATCAGTAGTATTATGATATTTGACGTTATCATTATAACCTGAGACACATAAATCATTTCAGTAAAAATCAGAATGAACTGTAGGTGGGTTTAAGCAGTAACAGTTAGTAAAAAAGACCATGAAACAAATGGAAAAGAATAACCATGTTTTAAAACTCATCAAATATTTGTATCCCGACCAATATCTACTGCAAAAATGGCAGTCAATCCCAGACAGTTATTTACATTTTCCTCTCAATAGCGCATTGTTTTAACCAATGACTTTTCTTGCAGAATACCGTACGCTGACAAAATCACTCCCGAGCCGATCCTCCACAACAATACGAGTAGGGACACAAAAGCCGACTCGATCAGGAACAGCTACAACAGCCAGTTCAAAGTGGGCATCTACGGCTGGAGGAAGAAATGCCTGTACATTCTGGTTACGGCACTAATGCTTATGATGATCATCAATCTCGCTTTGACGCTTTGGGTACTTAAAGTGTTAGATTTTAATTCGGTAAGTTTTTAATGACCAATCTCTATTAGTGACTAAAAATAATACCTACTATTTTTGATGAAAACTGATTTTGGAAAAAGAATTTACCATTATCATCTGCCTAGCCTTTTCCCAACTATGTTGAGATCGACTTCTAGTCAAATCGGATTCAACTGTGTACCAATATTTTTCATGAAGCTACCGTCTATCTGACCTCCACAATCCAGTTACCAGATAACATGGTACTCCGTGGAAAGACATAGGGAAACCATCCTCGGACTGCCCGCGCCAAACGTAGGTTAACCTTTGAATGATCGAGCCATCTGGCTGTCACATAGCAAGCTGAGGATCTACCGAACTTAACTAAAATGCAAAAACCTTTGAAGAATGCGTTTCATAAATTCAGTTTCCTGTATTGTTTTTCATTTTCTTCTGAAGCCACAGGAAAATTGTGTAGTTGTTTATGGAAGTAGTCTTTTGTTTATGAAAGAATGTGATGGAGATTTTTGATTCAAAAATATTATTCCCACAGTTTTTTTTTTTCAAAGTTCATAATAATATATTAATTAATTTAAACTACTTAAGACTAAAGACTACTACTACGACATACATATATGCAAAAACAAAAATATAAAATACAAAAAAAAAAAAACACCTAAACACCACAGTTTTTCTAAATATTTCTGATATCACTGTTTCTTTTTTGTGTATTCTTTATAGACATGATTTGCGCCCATTTTTACTAGGAATTCCCATTATACCATACTTTAACCATTTCCTAGGCAACCTTAAAATTGGTATATGGACTTTACACACGACCTTACAAGGAAATAGGTGGCTCCTGAAAGTATAAAGTTGCTCTGATAATATTATATTCTATTACACGTACATTTATTTTATTTTTATTTTTTTGTGTCCACACTTTAAAGTGATTACAATTTTATTTTAGGAAGGAATGGGCCAACTTCGCATTGTGCCAGGAGGCTTACAACTATTGGGACAAGCTCTAATGCTGGATTCTCTGTTCGCATCCACCATCAAGTCACGTCGAGGATATCCAATTTACATGGAAGCTTCTCGAAATTTTACTGTTTCTACTAGAGACTCGCACGGAATGCTACAGAGTAGATTATATCTAGGTGAGCTCTAATTTCACCTTTGCTTCTTTGCATGCAAAGCTACTTGCATAACAAAACTTTCTAAGGAAATGATACTACTTATATAGTTATTATCAGTGTAAGCTTAATACTAAAAACATTGTAGGTCATGATCGTTTGGAACTGAACGTGGCTCGGCTAGAGGTGCGCGACGCTCGGGGCGCGTTGCTACTGGGCGCTGGACAGGACTCGGTCACAGTAGGCGCCGACACGCTCACCGTGGTCAGTCCTGCCGGCGTCACCGTACAAGCCGCCGCCCAGACACCCCTAGTCAAAGCCCCCCCTTCAAAACCATTGGTGTAAGTATATTTGTATGTTTGTACTTTACCAAATTTACGAGCTTTGTCCTCGTCGCAGAGGAAGTTAGAACTCGTTAGTTTGAACATACAGTTATGTCAAACGCACCTACTGAAGTTTGTTGTCCGATCGGAAGCATGCCCTTACCACATGTTCTAGAAAATTTATTGGAGCATGGTGTTTATTAAATAACTGATTCTAAACTTCAAATAAGTTTTTGTATAGTTTATAAATATTCCTCAACGCTTGTGTTTCTTTTTGTAGATATTACAGAACCTTAACCAAAAAACTCAGTTAAAATATGTGTTAAACCATTTTTATGTTGACAGTTTTTACTGTTTGCCTCAGGCTAGAGTCACCGACGCGTTCGCTGGAGATGCACGCGGCACAGAACATAGCGCTGGAGTCGCGCGCCGGAGACATCAGTGCTAGCTGCCTCACCACGTTCCGGCTGAGATCCGTCGCCGGCTCGGTGAGCCTCTGTTCACATAATTAGCAATGGCTTCAACGTTTTAATATAGCGACAATTACGTAGGTAGAGATTACCTTAAATTATTTGGATCTACAACTCTGTCATTCTGAAAAATTGCACCGCTTTTTGTTTTTTCGAAATGTAGGCTCATCTTCAAGTCTTGTAGTGACATACAAATAAACAACAAGATGTAATACTAAGAAATCTGTGTCCTATTTTTTTTCCAGATTCGTCTAGACGCACCCAGTATATTTATGCCAAAGTTAAAATCAGCGTTGCCACTGCCGCCGTCGGTGTCGCACACGCATGATCCTCACCACCAGAACATTTACCAGCTGTGCGCATGCGCGAACGGCAAGCTGTTTCTTGCACCGCCGCACGGCGTCTGCGCAGCAAGGGAAGAGAGCCTTATATGCCGATGATGAATTTATATTGTGATCCTGTGACATTGTTGTTCATTGACGCTTGTTATTTATTTCTTTCGCGGTTTTACATGAGCTATGTAGTATGTTAAGGAGTCTGTAATGATCTTAGTTCATAGTGGATGTGTCAACGTTGTGTTCTATGGCGTCATAGATATGAATGGAATTACATGATTATACGAATTAGGAATCAAGCCGAAGGACTTTGCATTGTAATCATGACACAACCTTTTTTCGGTCAAATGTTAGATAAATAGCTCCATAGAAACTATATTCGTGATAATAATAAACCGACAAACTGTTATCGCAATTGGAAATCAATCGATATAGAAGGTCACAGAGTGGTTATGCGATAGCAAATATCTGTTCCAAAATGTTCCATGATTGCAATTTTAAGTCCGTGGTATACGCGCTGCTTGGATTTGTAAAGTCTCAGCCGGTTGTGCTTATCGTTATAAATTTTGACAAATTCCGTTACTTGCTTCAAAATAATGTTATTGTTACTGACTAAACACGTGAATCTTACCTATCTACTGGACATTTAACCCCAAAGAGTATGAAATAAGTTAACAAACGATGTCAAATAACTGTAACGTAGAACGAATTACAATAGGTGTAATGTTTGAGTTGTGAGTTGAGCCCTGTTAGTGAGTTATACATGATCTGTATGTATGAATGTGTCTATGTTGGGAAAGCAGTAACTTTATATGGACTGATGCACTGGTTTGCCCTTCGCCCACTGTTTGGACCGGGATAAATATTTGTATATTCAATACCTATAAATGTTTTTTCCCGAGTATGGATGTCTATGTATTCATCCTGTAAGTATAATATCCACGGTGCAAATAGCGAGGCCTATAAATGTGAAAACTTCATTCGTTAAGTAAAAATGTGTCTTTATTTATCAGCTTATTACTGTAAATTATAAACTCATGAATTACAACTACAACGACTTTCGGAAACGTATCAATTCAAATCTATTATAATAATAAAATCTAGTGCCTTTTGGATCGCGTTTAGAATAACGATTGGCTGAACGAACTTCAATTCATATTTTGTTATAGGTTTTGAATAAAATTTCATCTGATTTTAACGTTTACCACTTTTGATATTTACTAAACGTATTTGCGTACAAACAAATCAATTTATTTTATTTATTTGAAATGTTAATGTTAATTTGTTTATAGAAGTTTGTTAACAAAACAATTGGTTATTTATTTAGCTAAATTTTACGCTTACCTACCGATATTTTACTGAGTCTATTACTATGATTTCACGAGAAAATAATTGTATTCTCGTTGATTTGTCACTTTTGTACTCAAGTACACTTCCCATATTATAAAACCAAAAACGGTTTAACTCTTTTCGATAAAATTGTATTCAATATTCAGAGAAAGTCACGAAATTCTTCATGAGAATGAAATATGTGTTTACATTTGTAATAAAGTCTTATTTTTCGGCTAAAAGGGTAAGTTGACGGGTTTACGTGTTATAGGGAACATATTATTATATACCTACCTTAACAATTATACGCAATATTTGTAGTAATCAATTATGTATAGACTTCGTGTAGAGATTTATAAATGATGTATAGCTAATCTGTTACGCATAGAAAAATGTATATTAGACGTAAACATTTGTTGATATTGTTGTAAATATATGTAATTACTTAAGTAAATACGCATATTATGTCGATGTGACTTTATTTTTCGTTTAAATTTGGTACACGAATTCCTTAAATCACATTACATAGACGAACTGACTTACTCGTGACAAGGTTTCCGTAATACCGTATGCGTTCAGTCACATAACGCACTTGAACTACTGTGCAGCCAAAACAGGGAACAATGTGTGTATTGATAGGTGGACATAGTGCAATAGAAATTCGTACAAAACAAATGAATATCTGTTGCATTCCGTGCGCCACTGCGCCAGTGAGCCAGTGAATGTGTACCCCCAACCGACCACCCGGCGACACTATTCCGGCCATTAAAACTGATCTATAAATAAGAATTTTCCTGTAAATATTATTATGTGTAGATTATATTATTATCCGTTTATTCATTTTTTACACATATTTTTTTCATTTTTAAATATTCATTATAAAAATAATATAAAAAAACATTTAAAAATATAAAAAACAGGGATCCACCGATATCGGGAACAGGGTCCAAGCTACCGGTGGTTAGGGCTCCAGAGACAGGAACCTCCTCACAATACGTGCAGTATCCAGGAGCACTGCCTTCTGAATCAGGCCCTTGACCCAGCCGCCTAACGAGAGCCTCCTGAGATGTTGGTCGAGGCTCTTGGCCATCAGGCCATTGGCCGTCACGACTATCGGCACAATGACTGCCGAGTCCACATTCCACATGTCGACAACCTCGTGCGCCAAGTCGAGATACTTTATTTGTTTTTCTTTCTCGGCTTTCACGAGATTCTCGTCATGGGGAATGGTGACATCGATGATCATTGTGCGGCGCGCTAATCGGTCTATCACCACTATGTCAGGTTTATTGGCTACAATAGTCCTGTCAGTGATGATAGACCGATCCCAGTACAACGTGATATGGTCATTTTCGAGAACTGGGTCGGGCGCATACTTGTAGTATGGTACCTCAAGATCCACAAGTTTGTACTGCAAAGCAAGCTGCTGGTGGATGATCTTGGCCACTTGGTTATGCCTGTGCAAGTATTCACCGTTAGCCAAACGAGAACAGCCAGAGATAATATGTCTGATAGACTCACCTGGACGATGACATGCCCGACATATGTCAATCGTCCCGTCCTTCATGATATATCTCCGGTAGTTGTTCGTCAACATAACTTCGTCCATAATTGCGCAGACAAACCCTTCGGTTTCCCCGAACAGGTCGCCGAAACGTAGCCAAGATACGGACGCCATAAAGTCTACATCGGGCCCATGAAGAGCCCGGAAAAAGCGTCCGTGTAGCTCCTTGCCTTGCCATACCTCCTTGCGGTCATTGGTGGTAAGTACCACAGGTTTGCGCCAATTCTCTTTAGCCAGCGACAGCGGGGTGAGTCCCTTGTCCACTGCGACTACATCCTGATGCATACCCACGTCGGTTTTAAGAAAATATTCCCTGAGATTGCACACCTCACGGTTATGAAGGGTCTTAGCATTTAAATAGCCACGACCCCCGCATTTCCGTGGGATGTACAATCTCATCACCGATGATCGTGGGTGATGCATCCGATTTGCAGTCAACAGTGACCGAACTCTTCTGTCCAGGGCGTCAAGTTCAGACTGAGTCCACTTGAGTATGCCAAAGGAGTACATCAGGACTGGCATGACCCAACCGTTAAAGGCGCGGACCTTATTGCCACCTGATAAGGAACTTTTCAGAACCTTATTCAGGCGACCAAAGAACCGTTCCCGTAACGATTGTTTCACGTCAGCCACGTTGATGCCTAACCCCTCCGACATACCCAGGTATTTGTAAGTATCAGTTGCGGAAAGTGATCTAAGGTTTATAGAATCTGAAAGTTGTAGTCCCTCAGATTCTACAATCCCTCCTCGCTTTACATGCATAACTGCACACTTATCCACACCAAACTCCATCCTGATGGAGCTACTAAAAGTTTCAGTTACCTTTAGTAGCTTCATCAGTTGCAGTTTAGTAGGGGCAAATAGTTTCAAATCATCCATATAAAGCAAGTGGGATATAACCTGACCGCCTCTCCGCAAAGGATAGCCCAGCCTCGAACCCTCTAGTAGAGTGCTGAGAGGGTTCAAGGCCAAACAAAACCAAAGTGGACTCAAACTGTCACCCTGGAATATTCCCCGCTTAATTTTAATAGACTCGTCGTTCCCTTGAATCGTTCGACATCCTGGATAGCGAAGTACCGTCCTCCACTGCCCCATACATGACGCAAGGAAGGTGCGTAGAGTTGTATTTATTTTATACAGCTCCAGCACCCTCATGAGCCATGTATGAGGGACCGAGTCGTAGGCCTTCTTGTAATCTATCCAACATGTCGACAGATTCTTTCGGGATCGACGAACCTGCTGGCTTATGACCATATCGATGAGGAGCAGCTCCTTAGTGCCACGGGACCCATTCCTACATCCATTTTGAGAGACTGACATGATAGAATGTTTGTCAATATGTGAATTTATTTTAGCTCTCAAAATAGATGTAAGAAGTTTATAGACCGTCGGTAAACAAGTGATCGGTCTATAATTCTTAGGTTCCGCGGCACTACCTGATTTATGGAGCAGGTGGGTAACTCCTGTAGTTAGGAACTGTGGTAGCGACCCGGCTTCTAAAGCTAACTGGAATTGCGATGCTAAACGAGGGTGTGAACTTTGTAGCCATTTAAGCCAGAAATTGTGCAGTCCGTCCGGTCCTGGTGACTTCCAATTTGGCAGTGGACGGACTGCACTGGCTACATCGGAGGAGGTGATGCTAACCTCCTCCATTTCTGTTATAAATTCACACTCTCGTTCAACATCACGCATCCAGTCACCTTCAGTGTGGCTGACGGGTGCCGACCAGATGTCGCGCCAAAATATACTAGTGGCGTCGTCATCTGGACGGCACACGTCAGCCACAGTATGTTCAGGTCGCTCCCAAGCTCTGTATACCCACCTTTGGTCGCTCTGGAACATGCGATTCTGGGTATAACGTTCCACCCGTCGTTTATACCGACGAATACGACTTGCCCATGCACAAACTTTTTGCTTCAGGAAGTCGATGCGCTCTGTGACATGTGACATATACTCACGAGGACTAATTCCAGTCCCCGTGAATGCCCGTCTCACAAAGCGCATCACCCTTGGTCGGGTATTACCCTCCCTGAAGCATAATAGTTTGCCGATGAGTACCCTGGCCCCCTCGACACGACGCTCAATCCTGCATTGCCAAGCTGGGATGGCTGGTTTTGGTCGTGTGGCTCTATCACTGTCAGAAAATTTGACATTCGCCACACGGCATGCCGCCACAGCCGCGCAATACATGATTGAGTGTGTATCGAAGAGGTCTTCGCTGTTTTCAATGTATTTATCCAACAGCGAATCCAAAGTACACACCAGCGCCCTATTCCGCTTGTGCATAGGCAAGCGTGGTAGACGTGGTCTAAATTCGACAGGAGTGAACCTAAATTCCCGGATCGCATCTTCCAGGGCACTCCCCAGTTGGTCGTTGCACTGACTACTTACTGTTACAACCCTATCGTCCTCACCTTCATCACCGTGATTGGACCGCGGCGGGACTCCGACCGTAACAGACGGTGGAGCCGCGGTCTGTGATGAGGTCGATACCATAAGGTTGTTCAGCACCTCTGAGCGCAGCCTATCAAGTGCGGCGTCGTCCAATCTGTGATTGCGTTGGATAACGCGCACCTGATCCGAAAGTCGTTGGGCCGAGACGTTGACTGCTGGTTCAAGTACCTGAAACAAAGACAGCATCCTTTCACGGTACGCAGTGAGGTTAGCTCCCCCCTCTGTAGACCCGTAATATGCGCGCATGACATTCTCATTCATATTCTGAGTCCATTTCATGCGCTGCACACAACCACCGACAGCGGGGACCCTGCTCAGGGCCGGTTGGCCCCTGGATCCCAAACTTCTCGGTGGCCGGCCTCTCCCCTGCCGACGCACAGGTGTTGGCGACGTCGGCGGGGAAAAATACTCGTCGCTCGAGCTCGACGCAACTGCAGTCGCCGGTGTCACGGGTGATCCGGGGTCCGGCGGCGGCGAGGCGGAGCTGAGCGACGACTCCGGGGGTGGTGGGCGTGCGCGACAGCTTGCGGCTTTGTTTCTTGTCAACATAATTTCATTCCATGATAATTTTTCTTAGTATTTTACAATCAGAGTGACATTTGTCAGTTTTACACTTTTTCTTCTTTTCTTTTTCATGATTTTGTAGCGAGCGTTTTATGTAGATATTTTAAGTGTTGATATTATTTATATTCTGGACGGTTTAGTTGAGCGTAAGAACTGGTAATAAAATTTAATATTTAATTTTATTGAAAGGAACAAAAAAATATGTTGACGTTTTATGGGTGTTGCCAGGTTATTATATATATATTATTATTATTATTATTCAGTATATTATTATTATTATTAGTAACAGAAAAAAAAACAGAAAAATACAAACGCAACTTCGTGAAATGAAATTCTTATTCAAGAGTATAAAGATAAAAGTTTTACATAAGAAAATGCGAACAAAGGCCTAATACCTCTTTCTACCCTTTGTATCTTACTCAAAGAAACAAGTGTTAGCTACATAAAAAATATGCTAACTGTCATTAAAGATATCCTATACCTAGAAGTATAAAATATTCAAAAACTTATTAATTGAATTCTACCGGCAAACTGACACAGGTAATTTTATTATAAAACGAACTTGGAACAACTTGGAAACTTTCATCATTTAATTCGGTTTAGAAAGCTGATTTCGCAAACAGAGCTTTACAGATTCTATGCACTTTTATTCTAGTTAAACAGATAACACCGTCGTTAACCGACATCGGGTTGAACATTATTTTTCTGCGTGTTATGTGTTTGGTCAAAAGTCGGTAAGGTACGTTTCCTTTATACGACTTTTGACCAAACACATGGCAGAAAAATAATGTTTACCTAAACTGTTTGCTTGATTAATTAACTGACTGAAAAACAGATGTATGCGTTCAGTTAGAGACACAGTACCTATTTGCTCATAGAAATTTTATTTCTGACTGACTCAAAATATAATAAAGTTCTTGGACCTACCAATTCAAAAAAAGTATCATTGTAGTTTCTTGCTTGATCTTGTCAAGGTGTTCCAAACGCGTGCTAAGGCCTTGAACGCCTTGACTGTTAAATGTCTGTGCTTATGAATATTTTGATTGATATTACTAAAACCACTCACTTTTCATTACAAAAGTATGATTTTAAAGAAATGTAGGTAGGCATACTAAACCTGTATAAATATTGTACTACATATACGATATTATAGTACTTTCTTTGTAACTGCGTACTAAGAAATTACCATTCAACTGTACTCTTTGTGGTATTTAGTTCAGCAAGATATTCTTATAATACTCCTTTTGTAACAGGCTGCAGTGGCGCGCAGTTACATTGTCTATTGACTAGTGAGTCCCCGAGGACGTACTCGTACCTAGGTCCTGTATACACTGCATACGTCACTATTGCAATATTGCCATGAAACTATTGTTATGGATTTTATACCAATAGAATTTTGTTATTACTTGTGACAATTTATTGTAAATATTATTGAAATAGTTTGACGGCCACGTTTAATAGGACTTTTTTCAGAAGAAAACATCTCTTTTGATATACTGTGTAGCTGCGAAAGCAAGAAAAGCTACGTGAACTCAATGTTGATCCCAATATAGAGACATTTTAACAGTACATCTTAATAAATAACGAACTGAGACAAATAATTAATAATGTACAATCGATACGACGGATTTATTGTGAAGCTCAATGAGACTGTGAACAGTCGCGGCTAAAGTTTAATTAAAGATTCATGATAAATTGTCGCAGGAAGCTGCATTCTGCTCGGCGCCGCACGTGAATAACGTTCTACGAACACTTAAATAACTTAAGACCGTAACCTAACAATAAATTCATGAGCCAGCCCCCTTTGTTTGGCGCCACGATGTTTTAAAGCGGCTAATTGGCAGGAAACACCGCTAAAATGATCGCAAATTAGTAGGTGCCTCGTTGTTTACCAGCATACAGTGGCGGCACATAAATTTTCTTCGTTCAGTATAAACTGCCTTTTGTCTCAGGCAAGTTACAATTATTGGAGCTAGTTTAAATATGATCATAGTCTATACTTTTTATTACCATTCTAAATGTTAAGGCGGATTTAGTAATGAAATCATATAACACCTCACTAAAGTCATTAAGTTTTCCACTTTGAATATAATATTTAGTAATAATATAAAAGTTTCTCAGTTCCTTCTACACCTAATTGAATTTCGGAGTCCTTTGTTGCGGTATAGCCGTGCGGGAACTCTTAAAGCCATTTCAAAGACACCTCGCTCCTCGGCATCTGAGCGAGAGGAAATAAAGTTATGATTTATGTAGTGAAATATGTTTCGGGGAGGCCAGCGCTCTAAGCGGCCCGACACCTCCTGTCGTTGACAATATAAATTCGTAGCAAAACGAGAAGACAATTGCTTAGAAACGAAGCGTATGCCCAAACGTAAGTGACTTTATTATTTACGAGCTTCATATTGATTTGTTCGATGAAACTTATTAAACCACCGTATATTTAACATTTTCTTGCCAAAGGAAGTAATGTTCTGTAGGTATCAAACCCAAAGTGGCGTAGCGGTTTACTCGCAATCAATTGATTTAAGTGCGCTCCAATGTACGAGCTAATGAAAACTCCAATTAAACTAGTTGCATCGAGGTACCAATATTTTTTCTTTAATTTGTATCGTGATCATAGTAATCCGTGCGGGACGATTGGTCGGGGGAGGTCGGGGACACTCGGGTATAGTCGGCTGCAGTTATCTGTGTCGCTGTGACACTCAGGTCATGTTCCTTAGCCCGATTTGACGGAGGTCGAGCGTGGTCTGCCTCGATTAGGACTCTCGCCCCGACAGGATTTGATTACGACACTCGGAAGCTAGTAGGGATTATTACAGGAAGCCGAGTTAGAATATCACGTATGTTATGATGAATGTACTTCGTGTGTGCTGATTGCATCTGTGCTATTAAATTATATGCGGAAGGGATGGAATTAAATTTAGACTACATTAGTTTCACTGTAATTCCTAAAATAATTCAGTTCCTTTATCTATGTACCTAATAGGCATCGTATGTAGAGTATTATTTAATAGGGACATATTTTGTTCGTTTTGGTTCCGAAAAACATCTCATTTAAAATATTTTGGCCGCTATCACCCATGTCTTCAAAACACAAACAAAAACAGAGAGACACCGAAATAGCACCATCCTATACGCCTTACATAATACTATCTTGACAACAACCCATGTTGCTCCCATTCCTAGAACAAACGCATCAAAAAGGAGCGGGCTATGTCTGCGTGAACAGGAACAACAAAAAGGTACTTCCTCACGAAATAAACCGTAGTCCCGATGTTGTGGGTCACGTGTACCTTTATGATTCAATTGTCTGTGACCGGACCGTCTTCAAGCGGACCTGCGTCACGTCACTAGACGTCACCACCCCAATATAATTAACACGTTTAAGACTTTAACCGCTTACTTCTAAAAACATGTTTGATGTTGTTGCCTTATTTCATTTTTGTGAAACAAAATCTTATGATTAATTAAATATGTATAATTGATGATATTTTAGGGCTGCGTATTTTTTTTAAAGTGTTACCGCGGCCCTGGGTCGCAAAGGGCAATTGAAGGACTCGTAGGGTTTAGTCCGTAAGTCTAGCAGTCCCTTCCGCCTCGCACATTGCGAGTCGTTTTATTTGAACGAAGATCTATTTGCACTTTGGTCGTAATTAAATAATCTTGGTAACATAACGTATAATAATTAGTAGGTACCGACTTATGTTTCCACGGTTAGAACTCAAGTTTTCTTTTTTGTGAGAGGATGGGTGGTGATTCAATATTGGTAAGTGAATTAGGTAATTTGAAAAAAAGTTCCATTATTAATAATTGATTTAAGTATCACTCCTACCTTAATTATGTTGATTAAGTAAAGTGACGTGAGAATAGTGTAGGTTATCTTAGCGACAATTAATGTTGATCTCTGGAAGACACTCCTGCTATAATAATCCTAAGTGAAATACTGCTTACTTTGACTGCTCTTACGAGAGCAAACACTGTCAGAAGCTACATCAGCAGATCGTATCCAAAGACACATTGTTACAATCAGATGAATTTAGCGCAACAGGAATGCGAGCAGTGTCTAATCTAATGTAATGCAACCAAACTGCGGACAGTGGGCACTGGGATAGAATCGGATTCCGAGCAAGCATTTGGGTCCCGGCCGTTTCATCTCTACACACATCTAGCTACAGTTAAATACCTCTACAAGCACAATAGATCCACTTTGAGCATAATCGCAAGGTGCGTTATAGGTCTGATTAATATTCCGAACTGCCATTCAGATTAATTTACCGTTACCGCCCAAATTAATCTGACATTTAAAGACGGTAAGCACCGCCCAGTGGTGAACACTTACGAAACTTTGTTCTGAATCAGCGATATATCTTTAATATGTGTGGGTGTCCGGGAGGCGATGCGATGCATATGCAAGTTTATAAAGTGTACCGCTAATCCGGCTCGCGCGAGCGATAGTGTTAATGCGAGGCATTAAACTCAGGCGCCCGCGCCGAGCTGCCTGCACCATCTACACTTTCCACCAACAATGACACGTTTTATGACGCCCTTCATTAAAATGGCAACGTCGGTATTAACTACGTGACTGCTAGAAGAATTCATTATTAAAATACCTCTGAGACTACAACTGTCTTAGTTAATGTGAGCTAAGATTTAAGACGGTGTACGTGTTCCATGAAATTAAAAATATTTTTTCCTTATGAACGCTGTGGATATATGGACCAGCAGGATTCTACGTTAACAAAAAAATACGAGCATTGAAATTGTTTCGTGTTTATGAAGACTTTCAAATAGGTTAAATGGGCACTCTAGTTCTACCCTTGTCATGCACAGTCTTAAAAATAAGTTAACAAGAGCTTCTATGTGTATTGTTCCGTTTCATTCTATTATTCACTTTTCAGTGCTCACTTTGTATTTCAACTAACGCTCTGGTTTATGAATGTCGTATATAAGTAAATTAGTTTATTTCCTCTGGGCGACAATTTAGCTCACGCTCTTGTCACAAATTGTCGGCGAGGGTAAATGCAGACTATTAAGGAAATACAGCAATTCAAGCAGCCCTTACCCTACATTACAGCGCAATCTTACACCGGCGAAATTATAAGCAACACCTTCTTGTGTCGTGTCTAGAAGCAATAACACAGCGCACCCAATCACCGAACGGACGTTGTGACGAAAATATCAAAGCGTAATTGTTTACAACTCATTGTCTAGAGAATTTCCGAGAAATATCACAGGAACTGACAATCGCCAGTCATCTTGGAGACGCTGAAGATAACTTCTTAGTTATCAACTTGAAATGAAACAGCTATTCAGCATATATATTTTAGTCAAATGTTAGAACAGTCATCATGTAATCGTATTTAAAGCCGAAGCCGCAACAATTCATAAACACGTAGTAACGAGTTGTAGCCGAATGCCTGCAACCACCCAGTGCAGCCCGTTTGCACGGCATGGTAAATAACTGTAAATACGGAAACCGCTAGGTTAGTATCTAAAACACCTACAATGTAATATAGGTGAGTATGCACGATAGTAAGTAATACATTGTTGGTTATTTTATCACCGGATCTAGAGAGAAATTCAGTGTTAATTATGAATTCAAGACAGTTTAAGCATAGTGAAGATGACTGTGCGGTAGACATTCATTATAAGGCTGTAAAGTTAACTAAAACTGCTACATTGTCCTCCTTTGCGATTACTGATTGTAAGGCTAAACGTTCGAAATGTTTAAAGATTTTTAATGTACCTACAATATTAATATAGTATTAAGGTTACATTTTTTTAAAATCAGCTCTACTTGGAATCCAAAATCCTACATTCTAGAAATTGTAATGGTCGCGTGCAAATATTTTTTACAAAAATGTGCCTCTTCGTCAGTCCGTAAGCTTGAAAGTAATTCGTATCAGGGGTGCCTTCTATGAAATATAGTCATCACCTGCGTTTTCCCAACTGTGCTGGGGTCGACCTCCAGGCTAATCGCATGAAGCTGAGTGCTTTGCTCCAGTGTTTTACATGGAGCGACTGCCTATCTGACCTTCACAACCTAGTTACCGCGTAACATGATAGATACCCTTTGGTAAGACTGGTTGTCAGACTTTCTGGCCTCAGACTACCCGTAATGACTGTCTAAGATCTACAAATGACAGCCTATTTTGAAATATAGTATTTGATTGAAAGTCGTGGCTTCAACAAATTATCAATACAAGTGAGTCCAAAAACGCTAACCGAGTGGTTTCTCGTATTAAGGCGGCGATACACGACTTTGGCCCTTTTAAAGCTAATGATTACGCTTTAACGACTTGTTTTCATGATTTGAAAAGTATATATACTAAACTAGAGCATATGCTTGATAATTTTGTATAACGTTTTCTTTAATTATGTATTTATAACATTGTATAAAAAAATCATGAAGTTAGGTCTAACGCAGAAGAAAAACTGAGTTTTACATAGAATTTATCAAGCGGATTTTAATGAAACCTGTACCATTTTATAGAAAAGTTAATTATCTGTCTTTTTGTATACGTATATATTTTTTAAATCGTACATTTACGTCAATTTTTGTGCTTTTGTCAAAACGTTGAGTTGAAATTACGGAGGGGCTCCACCGGGCGACGGGGGCAGTACGTCTGTGACCACTGTCACGGGAAGACGCTGTCACTCAGAGCGAGCACATTACGATGTAAATAAATTATTATATTTGTGATAAGATGACTGGTGAATTATAATTATTACATTGAAAAGGCACTACATGCGGATAAAATATTTTTTTGATGTGAATAACGTGTTTTCAAACCAAATCATCCATAATCTGTCATAATCTAAAATGTGTGTATCTAAATTTGGCAGGACAAATATATTTTGTTGACTTACTAAATAATTAAATGTACTTTAGGATTTAAATATGTATTTCTTTTAATACATTGCGTATTCAAAACGAGAATATTGCATACCTCATTTAAATTTTACATGTAGGTCGGAGATAATCGTCAAAATTAAAATTCTTTCATGTTATGTTACAATATTTCCTAATAGTTTGGAATTTATAGAAATAGTAGCTATAAGTCAGGGCATGGGATGATATCTTAGAACAAAACTTAATGGTTTGTTAATAAAACGGTTTATCCATGGGTAACAAGGTGGCGCTATTCTAAATTATTACCAATAAAAATATTTTTCTAATCACGTGAATTTGGGTTCGAATTTCTTTGCTACGAGACGAATTTGAAAAAAAAATGCAGAATATGATAAAAAAATAAGCTTACGCTATTAAAAGAGTATTGTAAAATGTATTGTATTGTCTGATTATTTTAGCTAGACCATTTTCCTATTTTGGATTGGTTACATTAGTTTTATTTTTAGAGTTCCGTAGTTCGACAAGGAACCCTTATAGTTTCGCAATGTCCGTCTGTCTGTCTGTTCGCGGCATAGCTCAGAGGCTCTTGGTACCAGAAAGCTGAAATTTAGTATAGATATGTGTATTGATCACGCCGAAGAAGTGGTAAAATAAATAAAAAAATAAAAATAATTTAGTGGAGCTCCCGAACACGTGAAATGGGGATGAATATTTTTTTTTGTTGCGTCACCCTTCATGTAGGGTATCGTTAGATAGGTCTTTCAAAAATAAAAAAAAACTAACTTTCGAAAACTATCACGGCTAAGTAGGCTTCACCGGTTACAGAGTTATAGTTGACTAACTAAGACCTACTAGGGACCTAGTAGGGTTCCGCTACTGCGCGTGCCCCGATACGCACTTGTCCGGTTTTTTACTGGTAACATTGGGTAGTGATGCTTTACATAGCAACCATTTTCGAAGTTTAGTAAAAACGCCAAGTAAGCAGTCACATATGATATACATATTAATCTATTAGTCAAGGTATCTAATGTAGGATAATATTATGTACACACAATCTAAAAGATAAGACGAAGCATAGTGTTTTAGAAATGAAGGTCCTACTTCACTATGCCACTCTTGTCTCTTATGTTTTATTTTCAACACCAAATAGTATCCGACAGAACGACGATTTTTAGCTAGGCCTAAGCCGATTAATAGGCAATCGCTTAATTCTTTGGCTAAAGCCCTGATAAATAAAAAGGACTAGATCTTCTTTAATTTTTGGTCCAGAAGTCAAAGACAGAAGAACTGAAAACGAAAAAAAAGATATATTCAAATAGTATATTTAAGGTTCCGAACCAAAATGGTAAAAAGTAACCCTTATGGGATGCGACTTTCTCTGTCTGTCTGTTAGAGCTGATAATTACTTCAGGAATAACTAACCTTATCGATTTGGAATAATTGTTGAAATATATCGCAAATGGATAAAATAGAAAAATACTACCTATTACTTTCGAGGAAAAACGGGAATTCGAATTACAAAGTGTAGTTTCTACGTCATCATAATTATGAAAGGGCTTGAATAAAGGCTTGATGCATTTTCTAATATTTTTATGTTTTCTTCGACATCTTTTGGTATACGAATTAAATTTAAAAAAAAACTCTCCGTAGTTTGTAAAACAAACATAAATTAAGTAAATTGTTCATGATAGGTAAAAATTTAAAAAATCCTGATCATAATCGGAATCTTTACTATCCCACTTTTGGGTATGACATAGACATGCATTAGCATTAATTATCACGCTTTTTCAAGGTGGATTGGTGATTTCAGACCGTGTAGTCCAGGTTTCCTCACGATGTTTTCCTTCACCGTTAGTCAATGGTGTCTAAGTTAAACTAAAAAAAGTGCATGTAAAACTTTGGAATAGTCAGATTCGTAATTTCGAAGTTCGAATCTGTATACTCATAAATGAGATGCAGGTGTCTTAGCAAAGAAGCCACAATGACTTTTTACTAATATGTTCGGTGTATCAACTTAATAATATAAATAAAACTACCTACAGCTTATTTAAAATATTAACATCATTTGTAATACAGTCTCACTCACTTTTAGGTCTTTAAACGTAATAGATTATTCAATTTCTGTTCTGTTGCTGTCAAAACTTAGGCCAATTTTAACCAAAGCTGATGGTTTGGCCAAAGCTGATGCCAAAGGTTTGGTCGGACACTTTACAGATGGATCAGAAATGTCGGACTAATTAACTGGCTTCCAGGCTCTCCTTACAAAACTAATACGATTTTCCTATACAAGTGAAGATGAGCTGAAGTTATTTGAGAAGCAGCAGATGTCGTAAAATGCAAAAATGAAAAAATCTTGCGTGCATTTCTGTTAGAAGAGCTCAAAGTGGACACCAATATGGCCTAAAAATTAACTCCTATGGTGCGATTTTGTCTGTCTGTCTGTCCATCTTTCACAGCGGATTAATTCAAGAATGCTAGTTGTCAGAATTTTTTCTTGAAACTTGTAACAATACAGATCGATAAACATGTTTTGCAGATTAAAGAAATTGAAAATATTTTTGCTTTTCTGAAATTTAAAATTAGTGTTTCGAAGTATTACTCAGACAGATGTTATTTGTATTTCTATTTTTATATCTTAGACATGCATATCAAAATACAATATGCGACTGTCCTTAGAATCTCTACATAATATTATGGTCACCCGTCAAAGTTCTTCAAAATATAAAATGACAACCGTGCGGTGCGCATTGCGGGGTCGCGGGGGGGAAGCTCAAGCTCCGCCCATTTGCTCAAGGTCATTGGCGGTAGTCGTCATCTTAACAAAGGATGTATAAATAACATGTAGATAGTTATAAATAAAGAAGTCCGTCTGAATGATGTTCACAGTCTCACAGGCAAATCACCAACTCACCAAAGAAAATGAAGTGCAAAGTCCAAGTTGAGAAACAGACGATAAAATTTACAATTCTGTATGTCAGTTCGGCTGGACCGGACAAATAGTAAAACTCTTCCGTGCGAGTTGGTGCACTGAATTCAAATGACGTAAGCAAACAAATACGCCGCATGTATCAATACGTACATACCTACCAATACATGGCTCACTATTTAGATACTACACATTGTTTGCAAGTTTTTCCCAAACATGTATTGTTATTTCAGTGTTGAGCTATAAAACCCTGTGGGACTTGAAACAAATTAAAATGTTTTTTTCTTTATTATGCGGCTTCTTTTAATGTTAATGTATTATTATCATGAATTTATGTATTTTTTTTAACTAATAAATTAATTAAATTTTTTGATTAATTTATTTTTAACGATTCAAAGCAACTTTGTCTTGTTGCAAATATACTATAAACTAGTTGTTTCCTGCGTTTTCATCCGCATCCCGAGGGACTTACTTCACGGAGCCGGATAATAACTACCCTATGTCTAATCCTAGTCTTCAGTCTATTTCCATAACAAATTCATCTTAATAGGTTGAGTCGTTTTCCCATGAAAATGTAACTGACGGACAGATAGAATTACTATTGTATTTATATAATAAAAAGTAAGAAAATTGATTATTTTGGACTAGCGGTTTCCCGAAACCACGGGAACCCGGTTCCGGTATCCGGGGAAAAAGTAGCCTATAACTGTCTCCAGGATCCTCTCTACACCTGTGCCAAATTCAATCTAAATCGGTTTAGCGTTTTACCATGAAAGCGTAACAAACAAATAAACTCACTTTCGCTTTTATATAAGTTGAGATTTAAGATTGTTGGAGTGATAATCGGTTTGCAATTCATAAGTAAAAAAAATCAAGCTTTAAATTGCAGCGCGTTATATTCCGATTAAAAACCACAGTGGCGTGGTGTCCGCCAGTTACCACATAACTAGTGATTACCAGGACTACCATTCTCCTGGCGTTCGTGTACTTTATGATAATCTACACTATGTTACTGTAGGCTATCTGAAAACGATGTTCACGGTAGCATTTTCATTTTGGTAGACCGTTTAAAATTTTTGGTGCCGGAAACATCGTTTACATGCATTTTTTTTATTCATTTAATGACATATTTTAAATATTATTTTTAGTTATTTCCATCAGGATTTATGGAAGCCTTCAGCGGGCAGGATTCTTGACTTATACTCTATTGACGGCAATAGACTTAAATATATCTGGCTAATGAGGATATACCTACTAGGAGGTACATTTAACTGGTACTCTGCCAAGCTCCTCGGAAAAGACAGGCGATGCTGTAATAATACGTCGATTAACTTATATCTTTATTTTCGACGGGGAGTAAAACCCAAATATTCAAAGAACACAAATGAAAAAAAACCGCATCGAAATCGGTCCATCCCTGTAAGAACTACGATGCCACAGACAGATACACACACAGACAGACAGACATCGACGTCAAACTTATGACACCCCTCTTTTTGCGTCGGGGATTAATAAAAGTATTAAAAAGCAGTTTCACATGGTGAAATTTTAGTGTGACATAGCGTTGTTATGGTGACGGGGAATTGATTCCCGTGGCGTCACCTCGCGCGCTCTCCACCTGATCACTCATTCGCGATATCCAATTTGTCGGAACTACTCCAATACATAGCGATCCGGTTCCTCAGTGAAACACAATTAGTGACGCATCATAGCTTCTACTTTTTATTCTTTCAAATCTCCACTACACATGTTTATGTAAATAAGTGTAGTAATGTTAAAACGTTACAGTGCAATCCTTTTTTATATACATTTAAAGGTTGAAAAATAAAAAATTCCAATTGAAAGTTTTAAGATGATTATCCCATAACCAGTCTTACTGAGTCATATTATGTTTCCCGGTAGCTGGGTTGTGGATGTCAGAACACTGGTACTAAGCCGTATGGTTAAACTCTGTCTTTGTGTCTGACTGGAACTCGACCCCAATATGATGACGATGATCCATATGCACAAATTTATAACATATTCTTTATTATTACATAAAAAAACAAGTAAATTAATGTCAACAGTATAACTGAATCGAGCTCACTATAAGAATTCCATGTTTAACAATAAATGGTCAATAACCAATTGATATTCACGTAAACATTTATTTATACGTTTTAATAATATGTATGTGCCTGTCGTTCCATATAATTATTTTCTCAATCTTTCTTTCAATTTACATAGAATACATATAAACATGTTGGAAAGTTTAATCAGAACTATTCTACGTCTGTCTTGCGGAGGTGATGTCGTGTGGAGCTTCTTTATCTGTTAGCGGCACGCTGTGTTTTCTCACAACTATTCTACTAACTTGTTTTCTGTAAGTATGAATTATTGTGCTGGATGTCTGTGGGACGCGGCGCGACAACGATGTGTCTGGCCGACGACCAGCTACGGTTTCTATTTAGTACTAAAGTTTCTTTTTGATATTAAAAGATGTTTTACCTATTAAAAAAAGTGTGTTTGCTTTGTATCCATTCATGGACATTGTGATTGAAGATTCCGATAAAACTTTTTTGACATAAGTACGTACATCTAGGTAGGATGACAAAGCAAAATTATTATAGAAAGTAAGCGAGCTGTATCTATTAAGAAGCCCATGATCATTAATGTGTTATCAATTTACCTACTTCAATGTAAAAAAGTTAAAAATATTCACACAGAGGCTTTGACTAAACGGCAATATCGGGAATTCGATTCAACGGACTTTTTACATTTAGTTCGGCCCAATTATACCTTTACTCGTTCAAGAGACAAATTGCAATGGGAACACACGTCAATTGTGCAGGATACTCAACAATATAAGTAAGTAAAGTCCAGAAGCGACTATCAGTCGGCTGTCAGCCTACTAGGTTGTTGCTCAAAGTTGAGCAACTTTCCCTCTTCACACGAAATCGACGCGATGAATTATGCATGAGAATTAAGTTTGACGGCAGATAAGCGGCCGAAAGATTTATTTGCCGATATGATGTGTAGAAAACAATCCAACTTGTTCCCACTTTCTGAATTATGGTCGTTGTTATATTGTAAGCACGTCAAACGTTTCCTAACTTTGACAGCTACCTTAAACGTATTTTATGGTTTTTATAACGTTAGTACATAATTCAATATATATCCAAGACTTGGCGACTATGTAGTGAATGAACATGCACGCTGTACATGCTTAATATGGAGAATATAAATCACTAATATTCTATTAGAGGGTTGTGTATTTATCATTTCTAAAATGTCACACAAACACGGAATCGGTATTGTGGCGGTGTAGCCTTTTATCAGAGTTACGCACGCTCTTACAGGACCTTCCCGGAAATTTAACTTCGTTAAGAATGAAATATGCCCCGTCGTTATTCCACGGCTTGTTGCGCGAATACTTACATTTCGAGCTCTCCACCTCTAGTTTTCTCATCAGACCCAACGGAAATAATTTCAACCGAGACTGAATTATGACAAAACTCCGTCGGACATTGCCGCATCCGTAATGAGAATGAAGTCGAGATATGTCCGTAATTTATTATCACATGCTCCGTGAACGTGCAATCCGCTCTGTAAAATTGACCGTTTTTACTATAAATGGTATTTACGATAAAATTGTTGCTGTATTGATAGTGGAATAACCTCTTATTCACGTTGAAAACTAAACGTTTACAATGTACCGTCAGAGAGCAATAAAGCGAGCAGTAGATAAAGTGAAATAGTAGGTAGGTGGGTGGTACAAGGAAGTATTTAATTAAATCTAGCGGCGGGGGCTCCAGGCCGCTTTACATCACCACCGCTAATCACAGGTAGGCCGTCAACACGTTCGCCTATTTGAATACCAAACCGTTACTTTGTAAGTACCAGAAAACTCATTAACCACCTGCTTAGTTAAGCTCCCTATGGCCGTTTTGAATTTTAAAGCTATAATACGCGTTGCACTTCCTATGCTACAGATATAAAAATGCCAAATAACTCGTAAGTGTTATTTGCATAGTGGTCTTTGGTTACAAATGACCTTGCTTATGTTCCCTTATCAGATTGATGACAACCAGCTATTTTGACCAACTATGACCAACTAGCTATTTTCCGCGGTTTCACTTGCATCTCGAGGGAACTACTCAGCGCACCCGGATAAAAAGAAGCCTATAAACGTTTCCAAGGTCTCATCTGTATCTATAATCTAAATCATTTCAGACATTTTACCATGAAAGCGTAACAAACAAACAAACTCACTTTAACATTTACAATATTAGCTAGTACTATACCTGTAGGCCTAGTACGAATGCACTAATGTAAACGTAACGTTAATGTAAGCGGTTTTTTATTGAAATATACTCCTTTCTCACACTAGATCTTTAGATGCAATTAATTGTTGATTGCACATTCTGAACAACTTTTTTTGCTTTAGAATAGTTTTAGGTATTCTTTATTAAAAAATGGATGACCTTACGATTACATTTTGTTCGTTCGTACTAAACTCACTCTACGTAGTATTGTGTTCTCTTTGACTCACTCTATAATACTTCTATACAGACTCTTTGTAGTAATACTCGAATATTTTTTTACTTGCTACTTTTAAAAGGCTGGAATTCTCTTAATTGACAACTCGATTAAAACTAAATTTAAATGAAATGTGACATTTCCTTTGAATAGCCAATATTTTTTAATTTTTAAATATTTTAAAACATGAAGAAAACTGATGTTGCTCGAACAGTAAAAAAAGGACAACGTGTAACTAGCATTTATGCAGATACATACATACATGATGACCGTTGTGATTATAAGAGACCCGTAACTGAAAAACATGATCAAGATTTTGAAGCAAGTTGGGAGGAAGACGAATGGGTATCACCAAGTGATTTATTAATAGGCATTTTGGATTTGAATCCACCCTTCACATCAAAAATAACTAGAGGTCAGACTCACCAAGGTATTCTTGATATAGGCGATGATGTTTTGGACAGAGAGCGTGCTAGGTTCTTGAAATATATGACAAATGTTATTAATGAAAATGACGCTGCTTGGAACTATATCTTGGAACATGAAAA
This sequence comes from Pyrrhia umbra, assembly GCA_963891755.1. Taxonomy (NCBI): domain Eukaryota; kingdom Metazoa; phylum Arthropoda; class Insecta; order Lepidoptera; family Noctuidae; genus Pyrrhia; species Pyrrhia umbra. The sequence goes on along the minus strand of OY982922.1, from coordinate 6,870,200 downwards.
AGCTGCAGTAGCTAAAAAAGTGAAGGCAATTTATCATGATATTTTAACAACTAAAAGTAAAACTTTAATGAAAGAAATTAATATATTTTATGAAAAAAGTCTGCAAGAATTAGAAGATCACTTGCGGTCAGAAGTGCAAAGTGTATTGGTGTCCGCTCATGCTAATATTATAAGCGATCTTAATTTCGAAATAAAGGAAAATCTAAAACGGGAAAAGGATATTCTGGAAGATGTTTTACAAAAAAGATATGACAGTGAAATACAAAAAATTACCCATTATTATAAACTTCTGTTAGATAATGAAGTTTACAGAAACAACAAACTTATCAATCATGCTATTCATGAGAGGAATGATGCACTAAAAGCTTTTTACAAACAAATAGAAGCTCAAAATATTACTAGTACTATGTACGTTATGTGCACAGAGAGAAAAAAATGTAGAATTAGAAAATTCATTCTAGAAAACATTCAGAGTACTGAAATAGCGGAAAAACTTCAAAAAATCAAAGAACGACAAGACGTTATAGATGCTTTCAAATCTCGTGAAAAACATATATCTGAAATAAATAAAGAATGGGAAGAGAAGATAAAAAAAATACTACAACTGTTTTTGAAGTTTGTCAGTTTCAGTTTAAAATTATTACCCGAACAGACAACGTTCTTGCTTGATTTAGAGAAAATGGTTGTCTTACAGTTAAATGAAATGCAAAAGACGCCTATGAAGACAACTTCCATTTTGGTAGATGCAGATGATCATAATGTTTTAAAATTTGCGGAACCTGAATCAAAAGAGAACGTTTGTGATAAAGAACCATTTGTAATCGAGGGTGACCTATCAGATCCAGTCCCCCCTCAATTCGGTAGTAGAGAGACTTTAGCTTCAAATATTGATCTTCCATATATGAGACTTCAAAGGAAATTTGTTTATGCCAAATGTGGAAGAATGGATGAAGTTAGAGCATTTCTTGAATCACAGCGATGCAAATGTAGAGATCCGCAACCTGAACCTCCATCTCCTTCCAAATCAACTGAATCTACTATAATACCTGAGCCTGAAACACCGACAGAGGTTAAAAGCGAAGCTTCTTACGAGCCTTTACTCATGGATGATATTGAGATACTTCAGGAATGTCCGGTAAGACGTTGCAAAGATTGGGCCAATAAATACAGTTTTCCTTGGTTAGTTAATTACTTGGATTTTACCGAGGAAAACTATGAAAGGGTGAAGGCCATACTAGGTAAACTACCAGAAAGAGACGCAGCGCCTGATCTTATTGATCCCAGACTTATGACCACTCAAGAACTGCCTTTTGCTGCGACCAAGGAGCCTTTTCACAACGTTGGGACACAATATTCAAGTCAAGAGGATATTACTGCTGATTTCACATGTCCGTGTATGGGTGATATGCCCGAAAGTCTGAAGATGACGGAATCTGAACCCAAAATTAAGACGTCTGAAAGTAGAGAAATGAAAGAAATAATTATGAAGCGCCAGGAATCGCTACAGAGAGTAATAAATGAACATCCAAAGTTACTGAAATTGTTCACGGATGAAAGTTTTGATTTTGTTTATACAATTAAATAGTCACGACATTTTATGTATCTTGTAAACCGTTGCTAACTATTTTACTTCGAATAAATTACTATTTAGTTTCTGTTAATGACTTAAGTTTCTTGTACGGGGTTCAATAAAGGTTTAGAATATATCTCCGCGCCAATATAAACAATATGTAGATCTAATTGAACCAGGCGTGAGTATAAACTGCTGACGGAGATCACAAATTACTATATATATCTTTGCGGTAACTCGCTAAACTCTATTCATTTGTTCTTGTTTGCTACATCGTATCTGTTTACGAAGGAAGTTCGGAACTTAGTATGAGTAAAAAATTGCGATGAATAAACTATTTTCAGGAAATATAAAAATAGACAAACAGATGGCATGTCAAAAATGATTGTTATACTACGAAATATCAATTCCTCTTAAATATCATAAATGCAAAAGTTTGTAAGATGTGTGTATGTTTGTTACTCTTTCACGTTTCTTAGGATACGGGTGCAACCGCGGGAAATAGCTATTATATTAAATCATTACTGAAGTGTAACTGTAATGTATATACGCAACATAAAATGGTTGATTTTGATTGAGCAATAAAATCATACATTTGAACATATCAATTAGAAATTAAACAGTGTTCTACAAGCATATACGCGACAATGATATAAATTAGATCGTTAGCTAAGAATAATGTAGGGACGGGTGAGCACGGGTATATTGGGTGTGAAGGTAAATTTACACAAGTCCCGTAACAAGTTAACTTATTAAGTCGTCAGCGTGACGCGAGGCGAGGCGACGCGACGCGACTCATCGCATTCCTAACGTGGCGCGCATTTAGCATAACATTACTCGTGTCGCTGTATCATTTAATTATTGTGTTATTAACTCAACACCTTATTACGAGAGCTCTGAATAAATGTGCATTAAAGAGTGGTTTATACTTAAATTAATTAAAATGTTTGGATGCTGCATTTATCAGTATTAAAATTTAAAATGCGACTTAATTTTACACAACAAAGACATTTTTAATAAATTAAACATTGTTCAGTGAATTTAACATAATCTTCTTGCTTGATGTCGCATCAAAGTGACAGGAGTGAATCTTGTAGACATAACGATCAAGATATAATAACAAAACAATAAACAACAAAATTGCATTTACGTGTATAAATAGATAATGGTTTGGTATCAATTGCTGTACGATTTCACAATGACAATAACGTTGGTCGGCTATCGCGTCAACAAGCTCCTCTCAATAACCAACATAGCTATAACAAGTAGGTACATGCATATTTTCAATATAACCAGAGCAGAAGCGTCTCACTTTAAACTTATCGATACAAGCGAAAAGCAATTCAGTTTCTAAAGAACTTGGAGACGATAAATTATTTATTAAAGCGTCCTTCGAAATACTTTACTGGCTTATAATTTTATTGAGTCTGAATTAAAGGTTTTTGATTGTTATTTTTAATACAATTCGTGAAATTTGGACAGTTGAGTGGATATAGAATAAAGTGGTAAAGTCTTAGTCATCGTTGCTCGGGCTGTAACTTTTATTCCAATTTTACTATCGCCGGGCGAAGTTAAACAGTGTTATGCTAAGTTGACGTTTTGCCATTCCATAATATTGTGTTAAGCGCCAGTTCCCGTGAAATCTGACACAACTGCACTGTCTGAATAAACTTGCCAACTTCTACGTAAAGAGTTCATTCATCTTTTGATTCTGTTTCTATTTTATATAAACTACTTTTCAAGTTAATTTACTTTTAGTCTGTTGCGCGATGTAGCAACATTTATGATAAGAAATGGTAAAATGCAATGAGGTTAATTCATTTACAGTTCAAATGAGTTTTTCGTGTAACTCGTTCATACAGAAATACGAGAAGCAGTATATTTACTATCTGAGCGCGGGTCGTTGAGTGCAACACCGATAGCAAAATTCTTATCTTTTGTATCATTATCAATTAGCTAATTTATTTAGATGTTACTAAAACAGAACAATGAAGTAAACAAAATCAACAAACACCATTACTATTAACAAACTATTTTAAGAATTAAATAATCAATAACACCAACTAGAACTCATACTTTTTTATAGTGAAACGTTCACATACCTAAAAACGTACTGCTCAAATAAAAGCTAAGCATAGTCTTCATAAAAAGGACAAAAGCACATTGAATTATTATCATGGAACACATTTAGGGAAACCCATGTTACTGTACATTGCTAGCAGCGAGGGGCGACTGGGGGCGAGCGAGTAGCGACTATTGATCAAACTACACGACACTGCACTACTAAATCTTACACGTTGAAATATACACCCAGACGCGTTATATATGTTTGTTTATTTTTCTCTCTGTTAAAAACAACCATATATTTAAGTTCTCCCACGTGTTGCGTATAAATACATTTTCTATAAGTGTGTGTAAAGTTCTGGTCGTAATTAAGTGTACAATACAATACCTTCATAGGATTTTAAGAAGCTTTTAATATTTAAAATTCGTGCCTGCGTATGTGTGTCTATGTTGATGTTTATTGTCCTCCTAAACGACTTCGCCGAATTTGATGTTTTTTCTATAACTACTTATGGGGATCACGTGGAAAATTCAGGTCGCGTAGTTTTCTATACTTTGTAGTCTATAAAATGGGAATGAAACCGCGGTTAATAAGTTTAGCCTATTACAAAACTAGATTACAAGTTTATAATTAACCTAGATAAGGTATTAAAGTACAAATTGTTAACATTGAATTCATAACATGTTTATGTAGTTATTAGTAAAGTAGTAAGGATTATTTCCAATTCCCTATTAAAGAGCATGGTTGGAATGGTTATCTAGGTACTTGTTTATGTGATAGCCATCTGTCCATGGAAACGAGTCAACAAATCATAGACTTACTAATGTCATACAGCAGTAAAATAAAAATAAATATAATTGAACAAGTAAATCAATATAATAAAGTTGTTTTAAAATCTCAGCGTTGTATTTATTTAGATTAATTTATAGCATTACCGTTTTCCATTAAGCATTACTGTTTTCCACTTCACAGTTATTTTCCAAGTATCAATTTTATAATTATGAAGAAAAATACCTAAAAGCATTTCATTATGAGTTTTGCACTAATTTAAAAACTGGTTTGTATTCTAGTTAATTCACCTCTGGGGATTTTTGAGTATTTAAAGTTAAATTTACAGCAACAACATAATTGACGAATTAAAAAAAATACTATCAACTAATAAGTACGCTTACAGGTAAATAATAAAGTTGACTAACATAAAAGTAAGGAATAACCGTGTAAATGCACGTGGCCAGCCACAGACTTGGCTGGCTTTTGCAAACCGTCTGGGTAATCTTTAAAAGGTCAGAATGAGAATAAATACATTGTTATCTATTGTATTCATTATAGGGCTATACATCCCTTCAGTGACTATTATCAGTAGGTAAAACAGTAGCACAAAAGTAGTTGCTACTTCTATTCAATTATTTAGTCTGTAGAGAAATAGTCTGCATTTGTTCGCCGGTAGCGTCGAACACTGAAATCACTTGACGCGGCGGACGCGTTCACGTCGACAGCTTTTTATTAAATCTATGCGGATTCCATTGACATACGAACCACATAACACAGAGAATATGAATAGCATTCAAACGGAAAAGAAAAGAAAACCTCGCAAGCTAATTAAAGTTAATGATGTTATAACAATGTCTGAATATATGCGGAGTAATAGAAAATATTGGCATGAAGTTTTTCATAAAATGGATAATTACAAAGAGTCACCGGTAAGTTCAATCTTCTAATATCATTCAATTGTAAAAGAAGATTGTTTCAAATTATTTTTTTTCTATAGGAAGATGAAAGTAAGGTGTTAGCAGAAGTGCTGCCAAATTATTTGTATGAAAAAGTTTGCGAAACACTGAAGATTCCAAAAATTGAAATCCATGAACAAGAACCCGAAAAAATTAAAGGTACCAATGTTTTTTTTAAACTAAGTTTAACTTGACTCTAGTTTAAATAGTTTAGCTTTATTGTGTATTTTTTTGGGTTTGTGGTCTTTTTTAGGTTCTGTAACGATTCAGCTATTAAGCTTGATAGTGCTATTTTTTGTTTGTTTGTCACACTTGCGGTAGCTAAATGACTGTTCCTAGATATATCAAAACGTCAAATCACGGCAGAAGCATATAAAAGGAAGTTAATAAGAAACAACCAAATAGGTACGGTAGCTTAAACTACTCGTACTTGGGTAGTTTTTACACAAGTAATAATGGTTACGGATATGTTCGCTACAGAACGATAATGTACATGTGTAACATAGTATTTCCAGAGATCGTATAAAAATGTTTTATGTTTCAGTAAAACTACCTAGACGTATGGTAAAAGAGCCGCAAATATCTTCCAGAAAATGTCTGTACATAAACAGAGAGCTAGATTCTGATACAGACGTGGAATATAGTCCCAGGTACATACAGAGTATCATCTTGATATATTTAACAAAGTCTTATTGGCATTTTGATTACGAAATCGCAAGAATAATAATATTCTTACGAAAATGAGGTAATAATCAATTCGTTCGGTACTGTGGAACGTACGGTGAAACGCAGACTGACGAGCGAGTCATGAATTAAAACCCATCTTTACCAACTAATGGTATAAACTATAACATACTGCATAATATTTTATTCAAGACAAACTTATTTGAAAATTATATTAAACTTTGTATAGCTTACTGTTCGAACAATAATTTGCTTCAAATCCATTGTACGGATATGTGACGTGTTTTATATGTGTTTTAGCGATGACGAGGACAAGCCCAACATCCATCTGGAGTTGTTGAGCAAGCCAGTGCGTGAACAGATCACATGGGCCACTCGGTACCTGCAGCCGGAGAAAGAAGAAGAGAAGAGCCTGGTTAAGAAAGCTGATGACCTCACCGATAGGGTAGGTACCTCATCCCTAGTGGACCGTGTAGATCTAGATCTGTAGAATACAGCTACGAAGCATTTTTTCAACATTGCAAGATTATTTTAGTGTTCAAATTCAAAAATACCTTTAGGATTGGCACTGGTAAATCATATATAAGATATCTGATAGATTAGAAAGTGAAATTCAGTTTTGATCTTCAGGTAGGTAGGTAGCTGTAAAATACGTTGCGCATGCAATAATGATGGATAAAAACATTTCTGCTTTTTGTTTTAAAGTTCTTTTGGCACCATTGCCATCGTAGCAGTTTTGGTTTAGAATTTTACTATATTATTGCAAAATTTATGATAACTGCAGGTCAAACTGTAACTCGATATGAACCGGTATTATTATGCAATCAGGAAGTTAGTTATGAATAAATTAAAACTTGTACAGATTGCAAACGAATTCTGCGAATACATGAAACAACTGGGAGGCGATCAGCAGTCCAAACTGTTTACACCGAAAGCTATCAAGGAACTTTTCCAAGTAAGTCTAAACATTCATCGACCATCACTAAATTAACTAATTAACTTAGTGAAGTCCGAAGGTCGGAGCACTTATATTATTCCCGGAATCCGCTTACCTAGATGGGGTTTACCTCAATAAACTGATGTATTTCTTATATCTATTTAATGAAAGAATATAAATTATTGTATTTAGCATACTTATTATACTATCAATCAAATTAAGAGTTGTCAAAAAAATTGGGATCCTGGTTTTTAACTGATTTAAAAAAGGAGGAGGTTCTCAATTCGACTGTATGTTTTGATTATTTAGTCAACTCTTGGTAACTTCAATTACGTGTACTAATTACTATGAAGTACGTACCTATGAGAAGTTTGAAGTAACTTTTTGAATTAATAAATTACGTCATTCAATCAACATAAGCTTCATTGAATATAATGTACCTATTAATTAATAAATACAAAATACTAATCTCGAAGTTTGATAGCAATAGGCTCGGTACCTATTACACAGAAATTCAAAACATGATTGACGAAATATAGTTGCACGAAAACCCCTGAAACAAATAAGTCTTAAACTAATACAGGAGTGACTAACCACATTATTTTTTAATTAACTATTTCAGATCGAATTCGATACTCATGTATCGCAAAGTCTCCGAGTCATTCCAAAAGAACTACCATGTGTTGAAGATAAAATAGCTAATGTAACTGGGAATTCAGAGGTATTTTTGCTTATATATGTATCTTATATATTTATATATTTTTTTTTATATATTTATCATATATCTATGTAAGTTCCACAAAAAATATGAGTCATAAATATTTGTTTAATTTATATAATTCATCGAACAGAGGACATCATCATATATTCCACCATTTTTTATATAGCTTTCTACACTTCTTTTTTATACAAGCTTTAACTATGCCAACGCTACTCTTCCGATCGAAGTATTCTTAAAAAGGATCCAAAATCCAAAGTCACTCAAACCTCATAAACATACATATTTGTTTAGATTTATTAGTTGCGAAAAAAAGATATTGGTTGCATTTGTCCTAAATAGCGCCATCTGTCTCTCTAACTCCACTACTACTACTATAAGTAAAAGTACCTTAATTTTAACAGATGTCCCGCTACGCAACTTTAGACCGTGAAATCACCAAAGACATCGAAGCGGAACGACAGCCATTCAATTTGAAGGCGTTTGGTCAAAGTTTGCCCCTCCAGGACCAGTACCATGCGCCTCGGAATGACACGAAGAAGCTGTGGCGGTCTGCAAGACACGTACCTAAAGAACTTGTTACACTTAAAACTGTGTGGGAAGGAATTACTAACCTCAGGTAACTGTTATAGTACTTGTCAGCAGATCTTTTGACACCATTTTTGGGTTATATGACTGATGCGACTAGAACACTGCAGCTCAATGGTCAGTGTAAAAGCTTAACACTTTGACGGAATTTAATTAGGTACTAATTAAATAAATATACTCGTCAAAATCAAAGTCAAAAAAACTGATTTGCTATAGGATATTTCAATCATTCATTTTATTTGATTCAGGAGTGTGAAAGAATATTGCCGTTGGATGATCGACCACCCTGAACACCGACGGCCTCCGTACTTGAGCAGTCTCGGTCTCTTTGACCCTGCGGTCTTGGAAGCAAGGCTCACCTTCGAAGCGGAGTACCAGATCACCCCACCTACTGGGTCCCCCCACGACGCTCCAGCTCCAATCGAGAACATCCGTAAAAGATTATCCCATTTGGTGGAATCTACATAAAACGATGCTCAGGATTATCAACGCTTATCACATTATCTATCGATCGCTTCTAATCACGTTAGTTCAGCTAGCTAAAACTATCAGCCTTTTTTATGGAAAACTTATCAGAAATTATGTATTTATATATTATATCCCGTAAAATTAAACAGTTGTGCTAAAGACATTTTGGTTTGGTGCATCTAAATATACTATCTATCTTTTACTATCAATAAAGAAATAGGTAGTTAAGAATCGCCTCTGTGTGTGTGTGTGTTATCTTAGTGTTATTTCCTAAATTCTTTATATATCCATATTAAAAATACGGCTAGCAAGTGTCAGAAATAAAATTCAAAACTTCAGATAACCAACACAAATATATACAAAAGATTATTTTATAAGTACGGTAAAATATTTACTCCTGTTTATGAAAATTATGATTGATGAAATAGCAAACAATAATATTTACATACATTGTTACAGTATAAAATACATGACGCTAAACAAGGAAATTAAAATACTATTATGAAGTGATTATACCTACCTCATTGTAATGAGTACCATAAGATAAATTAAATACATGCATAGTTTTCATTGCGAAGTGGTCGTAAATTGTCGTCTAACTGTAAATTCGTACTAGATAGCAGATAACATTTATTTGCCTCTTTGATAACGATCATATCATAGCCTATATAAAACAGTAAGAATTCTGAGATTACCATATTGACGAATTTTGTATATGCATTAGTAATCTGTCAATATGGAGAAGGAACACAGTGAGAGTGAACCTCCAGAAGAGTTCGATTCCGTGTTGTATCGTGAAGTGGGACAGTTCGGAAAATATCAGTTGTTAACCATCACTCTATTGGCTTTTCCTTCGCTCGTCTGTGCATTCATGGCCGGAGATTACATATTTACAGCGGGCAGCCTCCCCACTCGGTGTGCGGTACCAGAATGTGACGGACCAAGCCCACAATATTCACCAGACTGGATATCAAATGCGGTGCCCACCACTGAATCCGGATTTGATAACTGTTACCGCTTCGCCAACGTGAGCAGCGCTGTAATATCACCCGATGGACTTTGTCCTGCGAGCCTATTCGACAGAGATATGATCGTGCCATGTGAGAGCTACGTATACGAGAGAACTAACACAATCGTGTATGACTTCAATATAGAATGTCAAGAATGGTTGAGAGCCTTGCCCGGCACGTTGAATAGTGCGGGAGGAATGGTAGCTCTCGTGCTCGCAGGGTTTATATCTGATCGTCTTGGCCGAAGAACGTCTATCGTGTTCTTTTCGTTTAATATTGCTTTAGTAGGAGTAATTCGTGCATTTTCAGTGAATTTCGCGATGTACACAGTGTTACAATTCATGCAAACTGCCATTGGCGGAGGGGCATTTAGCGCTGCCTACATATTAGCCGCAGAAATTGTGGGACCAAAATATCGTGTGAGGACGAGTGCCACCATGTCTAGCATGTTCGCGCTCGGACAAGTTGTTTTAGGCATACTTGCATTTGCTATACCTGCATGGAGGACTCTCACACTGGTGCTGTATATACCAGTGTTTCTCATAATTTCCTACTACTGGATCCTATCTGAAAGCTTCCGCTGGTTACTGAGTAAAAATAAGCAGGAGGAAGGAAAAGCTACGTTAGAATATGCTGCTCGATTGAATAAAAAGCAAATCTCTGCCAAAAACATGAACTTTTTGCAGACAGCAATACACAAGCAGATAGAAGAAAATAAACAGATCAATGATGAGAACCTTTTCTTCAGAGTAATTAAATCCCCCGTATTACTGCGGAGATGTTGCTCGACGCCAATAATGTGGATGACCACTGTATTCATTTACTATGGTTTGTCAATTAATTCTGTTAGTTTATCAGGCAACATGTATTTAAATTATATTGCAATATCTGCTATAGAGATACCTGGCTTCTGGACAGCCGTCTTACTGTTAGACAGAGTAGGCAGGAGAATAACTCTGTTCTGTGGATTCATGGTCTGTGCAATTTGTTGCTTAGCTTTTGCTTTTATTTCAAAAAGTATGTACACTTTGTCACTGATCCTGTATTTAACGGGAAAGTACTGTATAGGTCTAGTAATGACATCATTGTATTTGTATACAGCCGAACTGTATCCTACGAGGTACAGACATTCATTTTTAGGTTTCTCTTCCATGTTAGGTCGCGTGGGGTCAATTGTGGCGCCACTCACTCCTGCTCTCATGGTTTACTGGTCGGGTATACCGTCAATTATGTTTGCAAGTACAGCAATAATATCAGCTATATTAGTCCTTACCCAACCTGAAACCTTTGGCCAAAAAGTACCAGATACTATTGAAGATGCTGAACGCCTAGGTAAAGACTAAATATAACTTGAAACATGGAAATGTTTAATTATTTTATTTTTATTTATAAAATCACTTTAATGCCTATTAGTCGTAATTAAAACAATTGTTGGAATTATTGTTTATATCTCACTGCCAAAAAGCGCCATCTATGCATTACGTGTCGAAGTACTTACACTTCACATTAAGTGATCGACGCTATGAGGTTTTCACAGATGGTTTTCCCTTGCTACGAAGCTACGGCCTTACGTAGTTTTGGAAAAACGCAATAGATGGCGTTGTTGGCAATAATTTTGATAAGATTGATGATTTTGATAAGATTTTTATAGACAAAATAAATTAATGAATTCTATTTGTAATTTAAATGTTTATTAGAATGTAAGTGGAAATTATTTTTTATACAACACATTTAAATGAGTTCCTATTCTGTCATTGACGTGCCTATTGGAAATAATGATTGACATTAAAAATAAAAGAAGATTTTGTATTTCTTTTATCCTGTTATCCCTGTCGTACCTGGTAGAAGCGTTTTTTTTTTTTAATTTTGGTGGATAAAATAATAAAGTAATAATTCACCATGCCCTGCGGGAAGCGACCCCTAGTCAAATCCTGGGACAAGCCCAGACGCATAAGGGTTATAACACCATCTCGATATGAACAGACTTTAGATTCCGTTAAAGTACATTGGCAGAATGTTATCAAGGAGTTGGAGATGTCCTACAAAGATGAACAGGTAAAAATTTAAGTAACATATTGATACAAGCGAATTCAAGCGATAGTAGGTCCTGCAGCATGGCCTGCCGTTCTAGACAACTTACGTCCATTTTCAATATAATATCTATCGTGGCAATGCTGCCAGTCTTCTGGGCACGTTTCCGGGTGACAGCGATGAGGAGGAGTACTTTGACGCCTAATCTCATTGTTGCGCATGTCTGTACAGTTTTGTTCATTTAATTTTTTATTTGTGTATATATAATTATATTAAGGCAGTAGGTATATTTAAATATTGTAAATTTGTAAATAAAATATCTATCCTTAGATTTGCTTACTATATTAGATAGTTTTTTGACATTAAATGTATGGACCTTAATTAATTGTGTCTACACTGAGTAATATTAAAAAATATTAACCCATATATCTTTTTCAGTTCTGGGACACAAATTGTGATACCGTACGCAACTTGGTGGGCCCCGTGATCTTCCAACGAATTGCCAAGATTTTCGATCTGCCGGAGGAAGAAAAGGAATATGTGCCTCCAGATGATGTTTCAATCGAAATCAGATCCGAAGATTTATTTGTTTCCAAAGTCCCGGTAAGAGACACACAATCATTTGTTTTATTTTCGTCATTCAGTACATACCTACCGACGAAACTAATAATATTTAAATCAAATTGTGTCTATTCCATGTTCCCAGCCGGTTTTAAAAACTGCATTTTCTTCTATGAACTACGAAGGCGAACCCTCAGTTGAGGAGGAAGCACAAGCTGAGGAGGAATCTGATTGGACTGTCAGTACAGTAGAACAGAGCGAAGATAAAAGGATGAAGGTCCTTCCATCTAATAGATCAATAAACGTATCGAAGTCTCTATCCAAAATGTTATCCAAATCTTTCTCAAGATTTTTGTCAAAGATAATGACAAAGACGGCCTCTGAAAAACAACTACAACAAAGATCTTCAGTGTTTACGATCCCAGATTCTTTAGCTAACACCAGTGATGACTTGAATGTGCGACCTGGAAGTGCAATGGATATCCTGTAAATATATTCACCTCACCTAAGTAATTTTCATCGTCATGTATCATCAGTAGCCTGGTTTCGCGCGTACAGTCACTGTATCTGTATCATACGGTAGTGAGAACTTCATTTACCTACTATTTCGGTGGCATGACAAGTGTGTGACACTCCTCCGTACATTCATTTACACGCGACAAGACTGCACTTTATTTTTACATTATTATCATTTAGGTACGCCCGCGAACTTAGCAAAAGACTTTTGGAAGATACAATTGACGTGGTCACCTGGCAATCTTATATGAATTTCAACCAAACTAGTGAATGGTATGATCGACCAATAAACTTTACCAACAGGTATCGGCGCCCACGACTGGGAGGAAACCCATTTTTTGACATGCTATACTGCAATGAATCTGAAACAGATATGATAAAATGGAAGTCAAAATACAAACAAAAGACTTTCGAAGTGTCTGCTTCTGATGAATTCAGCAAGAGAGCTGAAATTTTGACGAAACAAGTAAGTTTTGTCCAAATTATTTATTTAATAATAGCTTATGATAGCTGGGTGAACTAAACAACTGGTTTACTAATAGCAATATTTCCTTTAAATCGTATATACGAAACAGCACCACTAAACTACAACGTTTTATGTCTATTTTCAGATATCCAACGAATTCTTCGACTGGTGGGTTGGTTTGGGTAATGTTGAATTCAAGAGTGAAATAAAACGTCCTGAGGATATTGAAGCTCTTTTCCAGGTATTTTTTTAGCAAATCACTTTATAGTTCATGTGTACGGTAATAAATAATACAGATATCTAGTAGCTACTTTTTATCCGGTTGCGCGAAGTAATTTCCTCGAGGAGCGGTTGAAACCGCAGGTTACAGCTGATATAAAATAAATAATTACAAAAATATTAAGGTTTTTCATCCATTTTGACAGATCTTGAATGACTGTTCGTCCTTTTCACTTTTATGTATGTAAAGATTTAAGAGTATGTTGCAACTTTCAGGTGTGGTTCGACGAGCATTCTTCACGCGGTATTGTGCTGGATCCGAAGATAATACCTTGTGTATTAAGAAGTATTGCTACAAATACCGGCGAACAAAAGGTATATTTATTTATAGCAACACGCATGGGCAAAGATTTTCCTGCTATCTTATTATTTAAATTCATTCAATTTACGCCACCTATGTGAACTAATGTTTTCTTCCAGTCGTCATGCCTGAGAGCGCTAAGACGACAAATAGCGTTTGACATCGAAGCAGAGACTAGTCCAGCACACACGATGGCATTTGGGAAGAGTCTACCAAACAAGCTGAAGCATGTGCCTCCTAAGAACAACACTGGCAAACAGTGGCGCGGTGTCATGATCCCAGAGGATCTTCGCAGCATGGCCTGTGTCTGGGAGGATATACAGCATCTCACGTTAATGCTTCTTTCATCATTATCGTCTAGTAACTGTTTTTAGGGTTCCGTAGTCCGACAAGGAACCCTTATAGTTTCGGCATGTCCGTCTGTCTGTCTGTCCGTGGCATAGCTCCGCTCTTGATACTAGAAAGCTGAAATAGATAAATGAAGAAAGTTGGTATGGATATGTATATTGATAACGCCGAGAAAGTGGTAAAATGTTGAAAAATATTTTTTTTAGATTAGCTCCCAAACACGCGAAGTGGGGATGAATATTTTTTTCTCGCGTACCTACCCCTTCGTGTGGGGTATCGTTAGATAGGTCTTTCGAAAATATTATGGGTGTGTGAAGACTATTTTTCGCCTAAGTGAGCCATTTGCGAAATATCTAGCTTTTCAGTGCACATTTTTGTTCGATACGAGTTACCCCCCCCCCCCCTTCTAACTTTTGAATGGCTGTACCTAGAAATGTGAAAAAAATCACAGACGTAGTACATGTAATGAACTTACAAGGCAAAGTATCACGGCTAAGTAGGCTTAACCTGTTACAGAGTTATAGTCGACTAACTAACTCCTACTACGGAACCCTACTGCGCGTGGCCCGACACGCACTTGGCCGGTTTTTAGAGTTTTGTACCTCAAAAACAAGTTTTCACATACCCCCAATATGACACAACATTACTTTCAACTGCAAAGAAAAGTTTTTTCTGATTCGGCTTATCGTGTTATCAGAGAAATCTGTGGATGAAAAGTTCAGTATCCTCTGGTATCCGACTGGCACCTTTTTTTAGTCCTAGTCCATACCACGCCCTTATCTATTATAATTTGTTGGAGTGCCTTGAAAACTGTGGGATCTTTTTTGTTTGTTAATTTTTCGAAATGGTTTTAAACAAAATGGATCGCATTACTCGATTAAGTATAAGTAGTTTGTATTCTTTGAAATAGGACCATACTGACTGAGCGGGTTGTGTCAGGTAGACAATTATTGCTAAGCCTTTTAAGTACTTATCTGATCTTAATCAATATGTTTAGGTCAACAAAGGCATTCCAGCAATGGCTAGTAAAGCACCCGCAGCTGCCAATGCCTCCATTCCTGAAGTATCTGCATGCTCCTGGTGGAGATAAGAAGTCACCATTCATAGTGCCTTCAGACTTCGTGCTCAAGGACAAAGTTTCTACACCATCAGCTCAAGAACTCGCTCTTCCAGTTTCGCAATTCTCTTTGGAGCTGAAAGAAGTGCTCAGCAAACTTATGAACCAATGAGTAAAGTATACTGTTTGATATGTCTGTCATAGATTTCTTATTTTATAAATGTGTGTCATTTCGTAACTTATTTACTGATTCTGAATTAAACTTACTTTGCAATGTTATATTTATCGTTTGTTTGTAACTTACCTTACAGAAAATGCCTGACCCTGAAAGGCATCAAACACTGCCCACCAGAAATTTTAATGAGTTTACCTATAAATGCCACAGTAACCAAATCTGAGAAGTGACGAACGTTGCAATTAACTGACACTTACGCATAATTAATGTGACACATTTTCAAATTCCCTTTGATCTATAAATCTTCTATCTATAAATCTTTTGCAGTATTTTCCATAGATATATGTATTGTAGTGACATAATAAATCTATGGTATCTTCTATCTGGGGGTAATAATAGTTTTCTTGAAATCTATGTCAATACCACCCATTTTAATAAAACGTTATTTATTTGTATATCTTTATCCAAAGAATTGTATCTCTAAATACAGTCAACATTATGTTGTCATAATAATTATGTGCAGCATATTTGCTCAAGTTCTCGTGCGGTAGAGAGATGAATAGCACCGTCCCTTTTTCGCACTGGCATTACACGGCCCCACCATTTTGATCACAAGTAAATAACTAAATACACGCAGCAAGCGTTATAAAATATCTCTTGATAAACTAATAAATGGATTAATTTTTTAGTGCGTTCTGACTGTACTGAATCCTTCTAGTCAGATATCATTTTTTGATCATAAAATAATGCATGACATTATGCCACTTACCACCCATAAGTATACCTATTAAATCGAATATGTACTTCATGCATTTGATAAAGTTTCTAATCTAATCCGACTGTATAAATATTTTAAGCATGCAATGTGTGTTATTCAGAAAAAATGTGCTCATGCTTTCATAAAGCCACATCAACAACATCGGCCTCTTATACCACAAGACTCGGCAAAGACCACTTCTCATACTAAAAGCGCCTGCATTGATGATCCCCTTTTCTCATGATGGATTTAGAACTTTTTTTTAGGTAATTTCCTAGATTTTTTCACGATGTTTTCCGTCACCGTTATTCAGGTATTAGATTTCTTCATTCTCGTGCTAAAGATGCTACTTACTTATTTATTTAACCAACATACTTAGATATTTTTTCGATACATTATAAGATAGGTGCCGAGATCATAGTTCAAAACCAGTACTTTAGACTTTATGTACCTGAAAATGTAATCCTTTTTATCAATTCATGTCTAGGTATTTGACCTAAATGGGTAAATATATATGAGTCATGTAGGTTATTACTCATAACAATACCGAAAGTGTCAAGGTACCTACAACAATTATGATATAATGATTAAAAAACCCGTTCTAGTTAAAAATGAACCTTCAATTGAAACATTGATCTATGACGAATTTTCGGGTACTGTCCCTTGCAAGCCGTTCAAAAAGTGCTGATTATTAGCCTAATTAGAATAAATGTTCTTAATTTCATATTTTTAATGAATGTCGGTGTTATTTATCATGTATATCGATCTGGTGATATAAGTTATGTTATTCTGTATCTTGTTGAAGCGATTAAAAGCTAATTAGAAAAGTAAGAACGCAATCATCATGAATTACACGTATTTAGCAGCTGAGACATAGATTTTGGCACGATTGCTTAGCATAGTTTTTGAGCAATCAACTGTATGATTTACAGATAATTTCCAGGTCGGTGCGCTTTTATATAACTATGACATTGCATAAGTTCCTATCACATTGGTACAGCCTATTTAAACATATAAAAAAACAGCAAAGTGTTTAAATGATATCAGTATCACCGAGAGAAATGACCCGGTTCAAAACGTGGCAAGTACCAATGGAACCTTTTAGAACCTTAAATAATTACTTTCTGTGATTATCTTGGACGTCACTGATTGACTGTGTAAGAAAATATCGTGAGGAATTCTGAACTCGTACAAAAAGATTTCATATCACCAAAACGCCTTAAGAAACGTGGTGATCAATATAATCGTGGTGATAGTATAGTAAGAGAACACAACATGATGATGATGATGATGACGCATACTATTAGGTACCAATCTGTTCTATATAAACAAAAAAATAAAAGTGAAGGACTATTAACGACACATAAACAATAATATTGAGGTTATCATTTTTCCGTGGTTTAGTCAACCAAAATAACCCAAAGAGGAAGTGTGCGATGATTGTAAAGCAATCGCGATAATTATACTTTTATTATAGATACGTCTTTACTTGATAACAGATAGGATACCAATCATGTTTTTATTAATTCATTTGCAATCTAAATCGCATGAGTTAAGTGTCAATAAAAATGTCTTGCAGAGAGATCGATTTGTAAAATAAATAGCAATAAACAAATAATTATTTAGCGCAAGTGTAAATTAAAATACAAAAATGACGGACTCTAATGCGGCCAGGAAAGAAGTTTTAGATGAAATAGTAAATCGAGGGAAATTGGGAGACAAGAAGTTCCATTCGGAGACGTCGCTGCAGCAATTTGGTGAAGATGAAGGAGCGGATGTTGCGGAGACAGTAGCCGAAGACGATCCAGGTGTACGTATGCCTACAATTTATTTGTTTTTTTTTTTAAGTATATCTAAAAGCATATTTAGCAACGTCATTCTTTTGTTAAATGCTTTTGTAAATTTACTCGCACCTTACTTTAGAACATTAATGTCATCGCAAATATTTTCAAGTTCCTTAATGACAGAGTACAGAACTTGTCCTTCCAATACTCACACACATATTTAATAGGCATTGCTCTCAAATCTCAAGTTCTGAGAAACTACCTACTTCAACCCGTCAGAAACCATTGTTGAACAAAGCATTCAAAAACCAAAGTCATGTAGAGCACTCATTATAATAAACACAATGTAAAAATCTTAACCAAATAACATTGTCGAAGTAAATCGACAGCATTTATAGTTGAAGTACGACAGACGGTCTGTCAGCGGCTCATCACGCAGACCTCGTAAGCGTCTTACTCGAAGCTGAGATGTACAGCTGTGATACCAGCTGCCGGACAACGTTACATATTGATACACAATGCCCCAACGTGAGTCCCCATTGTTCAAACTAGTGGACCAACATCCAATTAATATGAGATAAACCTGAATAGTGTTATTGGTCTATTGTTTTATGGGGCTACTGGTGAATGTTAGTTTAATTTTTTTTTATTCCAAGTTTGGTATCGTGTCGTCACGGGTGATTAAGAACGCAATTGCTATCAGTGCTTCGTATCATGTTGTCTTGCCTGAAATCCCGTCAAGCTAAAAGTCACGTGAGTAGTACTGATTAACTTAATTAATTTGCTATCGAAATCGTTGGCGCCACTTATACAATTCAACGTCATTATATTAATCACGAAAAACAACTGATAAACTCATTTATTAATGTTTATTTTTATTCGTTTTGTTTTCGGTTATATCCTTTCAATATAATTCTTCCTATGATCGGTCTTGATATGTAGCTATATGTTTATTTTTAAGACTATTGTATGGGAAACAGTATAACATATTAAGTATCTTATGTAAAGTTAGTGAGCTTTGTTAAAAATATTAAATTGTAATTAAAATAACAAAATATATTCGTATCAAACAAAACTAATTTATCAGTGCACACACAAAATTCTAGTTACAAAAATATAATGTTTTAATATATAAAGAAAATACATTTAATCAATTTATGGATTTTTTATAAACACCAAGAGACAGAAATGTTACATAAAAATATGTCTCTATCCTTTCTAAGAAATATAATATGTCTTTCTTTGAAAACAAGATTTATCTCCCGATAGCCACTCATCAAAGAACCCTTCCGATTGAAGCTTAATTACATTTTAATTCAAAGGAATTGTATCAGTATATCAAAGAATATTTTCTTAATAATATTGAAGAGAATTGAAGGAAACATTTATTTACTATGTCTATTTATTACGTATATAATTCTTAGTGAATATTTTTACTGGAGCATTGCTGATTACTTTTTATTAAAATATTACTTAAAACATGGCACACCTAGGTAAAAATATTGATATGAAAAGAATAAAAAGAAATATAGTTTTTTCTCAATCTATATCTATATATATAAAAGAAAGTCGTGTTAGTTACACCACTTATAACTCGAGAACGGCTGAACCGATTTGGCTGAAAATTGGAGGGGAGGCAGCTTGGAACCAGGAAAAGGACATAGGATAAAAAAATTAAAAAAAAAAAAAAAAGGTAGGAGTTGGGTAGGAGTTGGGTAGGAGTTGGGTAGGAGTTGGGTAGGAGTTGGGTAGGAGTTGGGTAGGAGTTGGGTAGGAGTTGGGTAGGAGTTGGGTAGGAGTTGGGTAGGAGTTGGGTAGGAGTTGGGTAGGAGTTGGGTAGGAGTTGGGTAGGAGTTGGGTAGGAGTTGGGTAGGAGTTGGGTAGGAGTTGGGTAGGAGTTGGGTAGGAGTTGGGTAGGAGTTGGGTAGGAGTTGGGTAGGAGTTGGGTAGGAGTTGGGTAGGAGTTGGGTAGGAGTTGGGTAGGAGTTGGGTAGGAGTTGGGTAGGAGTTGGGTAGGAGTTGGGTAGGAGTTGGGTAGGAGTTGGGTAGGAGTTGGGTAGGAGTTGGGTAGGAGTTGGGTAGGAGTTGGGTAGGAGTTGGGTAGGAGTTGGGTAGGAGTTGGGTAGGAGTTGGGTAGGAGTTGGGTAGGAGTTGGGTAGGAGTTGGGTAGGAGTTGGGTAGGAGTTGGGTAGGAGTTGGGTAGGAGTTGGGTAGGAGTTGGGTAGGAGTTGGGTAGGAGTTGGGTAGGAGTTGGGTAGGAGTTGGGTAGGAGTTGGGTAGGAGTTGGGTAGGAGTTGGGTAGGAGTTGGGTAGGAGTTGGGTAGGAGTTGGGTAGGAGTTGGGTAGGAGTTGGGTAGGAGTTGGGTAGGAGTTGGGTAGGAGTTGGGTAGGAGTTGGGTAGGAGTTGGGTAGGAGTTGGGTAGGAGTTGGGTAGGAGTTGGGTAGGAGTTGGGTAGGAGTTGGGTAGGAGTTGGGTAGGAGTTGGGTAGGAGTTGGGTAGGAGTTGGGTAGGAGTTGGGTAGGAGTTGGGTAGGAGTTGGGTAGGAGTTGGGTAGGAGTTGGGTAGGAGTTGGGTAGGAGTTGCATACCACGCGAACGAAGTCGCGCGGGGCAGCTAGTTACAAATAAATAATGTAACAAGTATTCCCTAGTTAGTTACTCTATTCTTTAGTTACTGCTAGTTGTTTCCCAACATCGTGCAATACAAAAATAGCAGTAAAATAAAAATATAAGTCGAGCATTTTTATTAATTTTAAATATAATTGATTTTAAAAACATCCACATTCATATACATATATGTGTACACTTAAATATGAAAAAACAAAAGGACTTGACGTGATTTTTTTTCGTCCTCAGGTTCAAAATGCTTCAGTCAGTAACGGTTCCAGTTCGGAAGAGCAGCAGGGGCGCAGGCGCACCATGTCACAGCCGGGACCGGTCTCCGGCAACCTGGTAACCGCCACCGCCGCCAGGGCAGCACGGCGGAGACCACAAAGAAGTGTTATGTACCACCCTGATATTGCACGAAGTGTAAGTAATTTTTGATAACGTCAGTAACCAATCAGAGCGAAGCTCGGGCCAATCACTTGATAATGTAGGATTTGGATTTTTAAATCTTTATATGATATGACAACAGTTGCGTTGTTTAGAAATAAATTCTATAGAATTCGTATTCTAATGAAAATCCTTATATATATATACTAGCTTCTGCCCGCGACTTCGTCCGCGTGGAATAGTGGTGCTCCGCTCCTATTGGTTTTAGCGTGATGAAATATAACCTATAGCCTTCTTCAATAAATGGGCTATCTAACACTAAAGGAATTTTCAAATCAGACCAGTAGTTCCTGAGATTAGTAGCGTACGCAAATAAAGTAACTTTTCTGGTTGATTTCTTACACCTTGTGTCCGAAAAACCCAAATATCTTACGGAACCCTATTTTTTTCCAAAATAAAATTTAGCCTATGTTACTCGTGGATAATGTAGCTTTCGAATGGTGAAAGAATTTTTAAAATCGGTCTAGTAGTTTTTGAGCCTATTTATTACAAACAAACAAACAAACAAAGTTTTCCTCTTTATAATATTAGTGTAGATATATATAATCCTATTAGGATTTTACTCTTACTAGGAAACAAATGAAGTATCTTATTAATCCATTTTGGGTGTTTTTCCTGTTAAATTAAATGCTACTTGTCCCTAGCAAGTTATCCTACACATTCACTATAGTTAAAATACAAACCTAAGTAGCAAGCCTTTTGCAAAAAGTAGGTAACTGCGCGATGTGAATCTAAAAAATGTCTTTCATGATCTGCCGTATTTCTTTCGAAAATCTTCAAATACAAAAACAAATTACAAGAAAACCGAATATTGAGGTTCATCAGAATTCGAATAATTTTATCAATGATTCAGAAATGAAACTCAGTTATACACCGAGCGCATTAAACCATGCATATTCGATTAAATCAAGTGGTAACAAGTATTACTATTTACTACGTCTGCCGCTACTTGGGAGGGATCACACGTCATAAATTCACTTATAGGCAAACTAGATTAACTATAACAACCGCGGTCGGAGGGTGAACATCGATTTGTATGTAGATTTGAAGATTTACACGTAAACTTTTTGCATATCTCCAAATGAAACCGTGCGCCTTTTTCAACCGAAAGTCTTTATCAGCATATTTATTAGTCACTGTTCATTGCCATTACCACCAATATTAAGTAGGTATAAAATAAAACAACATCACACCAGAAGGGTGCACCTATAATATATAGAGCTTAGCTCATCTGCCTAGCCTTTTCCCAACTATGTTGGGGTTGGCTTCCAGTCTAACCGAATGCAGCTGAGTACTAGTGTTTTTTTTACCTATAATATATAGAGAATAAAATAAATTATACTGAAATCCATGAAATGACAAAGCTTTCACGACACCTACCTTTTAAAACACAATGTGGAAAAAATAAATAATTTATCATCGAATATTCATTTTATCAAATGGAGAAATCGTTTTCTTTATGTAATACGTTAATCATACACACGCGCCAGAAACTTTTAATCTCTTGATCTACCATTACAAACCGATTAGACAAGTCACCGAGCATTTGGTACTTTTAAATTAAATCATAGGATATGAGACACTTAACTAAGTTTATTAAGGAAGTCAATAAAAATAAGTCACGCTATCGGTACTTGTAGGTATCTGTCTGAATCAATCAGCTTTGACGACAATACATTTTAAAAACTGTTGGTTATTGACTGGATGATAAATAGTTACACATTAAATGATACGCAGGGATTGATAATATGGAATGCATTGCTTTTTGTTGGAAATTATACATAAATAACAAATTATTTTCGAACACGCGCTTCTACGATCGATGATAACTCGCTTAATTTGCGTGTTCTCGAGGTTATGATAAGATGAGATAAAAAATACCGGTTGTAGACACCATAAATTTTGCATCGAGCTGCTATCCCTCGTGTCATATCAAATCTTTTAATTGAACTGATAAATATAAATTTATGACTACTCTCCACGACATTTTAAGCCAACGCCTCGTGATCGTGAAAACTGGTGGTGTCGCTACATGCTTAAAATTGAGGTGATAGTATTTTTTTAGTTAAATTTAGTAAAAAATTTAGCAAAATGAAAAGTTCATTTTTTTATTAAAATAAAATATGTTGAAAATGTAAATAATAGCATAACATATTATGTTATATAATATGTTAAATACATGTTGTTATATAACATGTTTCAATAATGTGGATACTGAATGTTGTTATATAACATTTTGAACATTAATAATATGTCACATAACTTGTTCTATAACATAAGTTACACAACATGTTACTTAACGTGTACGCACCTTTAGGTAGGTATATTTGAAAATTGCGTATGAGATTTCTGAACAGTGCTTCAACCAAATAAATGTGTTAGTGCTAGCTTTAATCACATTTACAAGAAGCATAAGCATCGCAGTTATAAGTATGACTAATGAGAACACGCTATAGGAAAACCCGAAAATAAATAAAAGACAATTATCAATAATAAAACTTTCAAGAGTATTTTTTTTATCATGAGTCCAGGGTTTTTCTTCGCTGATATTATACCGATAAGGTTTATTATAACTTACGATTTTTTCTTACTAATAGAATAAATTGAAAACAATAAAAGATATCATCGTCTATTTTTATCACAACAAAAGATACACGCAAAGATATTACATTCAAACAATGAATCAATTTAAATGGAATTTGGCGAGAAGATAGTAGGTATAAAACCTAAGGATATTAATGAAAACGCGGGAGAAAGCTAGTGGTTAATTAATTAACTACTCGAAGGTATTTTATGCGTACTACTTACGCAATGCATACTCTCTAGTCATAATCAACGTGAATTTTGCTAAACCAGATTGGCTTCAAATGCGCGTGAATCTTTAAAAGTAGTTCTTGTGTATATTATAATACTAGTGGCCCGGCCCGGCTTCGCACGGGTAGGTAGTCTTTGTCTTTTAACCGTCTTCAAAAAACTGATTTAATAGGTTGAAAGACTTTATTAAATGGCCTTTACGCATATCTTTGGCTAAAAATATTTTTATGAACCTTCAATGGCCTGAAGGTTATCAAAGTTTATTGTGCAGATATCTTAAAGTTGAAGTATACGTTCCGCACTGGCAAAACTGAAAGGCCATGGAATAAGTTTGACTGATAAATACCAACATATTATCACTATGTTTTCGACTCTAAGATCGATTCGATTTTAAGATACCTACCGATAATTTTATATGATGATAAACATTTAATGGTTTATGGCAGCCGAGGCTATAAGTTGTTTTGAAGAATTTTAAAAATGCGTAGGGCAGGGCGGCTGACTGGGCCACTTCCTTTAAGATCTTTTAGTAAGATAATAAAAGTACTATTTTATTTTATGTATATGCAACAATGCTGACATCGTAGGTAGGTACGACTCATTTGTACTCGTATTTCCTATTAATATTATAAATGCGAAAGATTGTGACAATGTATTGTGTTTCTCACACATTCACACAAAAACTACTGAATCGAATACCGAACTGAATTAACACACAGAAAAGTTTTTATTCGGGTAAGCGAAGTAGTTTCCTTAGGATGCGTATAAAACCGCGGGAACTAGCTAGTTTAATACACTCGTTAAATCCGAATAAAATCAAAACTGTGTAATCAAAATATACCCAGTCATCAATAATTAGGTAATTATGATTACTTATCGAGATTGTCCGGTTCGTCATGTACCTAGCATTTATCAGGAAAAATATTTTTCGTTCATTAGATAAAATCAAACGTTTTAGTTTTCAATTCATCATCACTTAATTTGCTCTATCTTTAGTGTAAAAAGCCACGTGAAAAATAAAAAAAATGAACAAACATTGTGAAATTCAAGATGCAATTTATTCATTGTAATGATAAATTATGATTAGATATTTAACAGATAATATAATGCAGATGATAATCTTTCTAGTTTTTTTTTCTTTCGAGATATATTAAACAAAGAGTGTGGCAAGAGCGAGTCGGAGTCGAGCCTCAAGGAACCTGGGGCTTGACTCCATCTCTCTCTTGGCCGGAGTTTTTGGTGATAAATCTATTTTTTTTCTGCTCTCGTATACCTATGTAGTTATACTATCATATTATTAGGTCTTTTAATTATTCTTAAAATGACGTTTCTAAAATTATAAAAGTATGAGTAGATACACTTCTTAGGCAGGTTTTTTTTTAATCTGAATGCAAAAAGGGCATTTTTTGTTTTTACTTTAAACATTATTTATTTTGTATTTTTTTGTGTAGCGGTCGCTTCTTCTTACAAATATGACTTTCAGCTCATATTTTGCAATTTGCAACAGGCTGTTTAGCGCGTATCCAAAGCAAATTTATTTTAAGCGCCGTTCGTAGTTTAAACAACGAATTCGTATGTATATGGACCCAATGGGTTGTAATGATTTCTACAAGAGCAATGTATGGATATGCCGCCGGAAAAATAAATTGTATTTTTTCTTTTGTTTTTTTTTTCTTCTTTGGTGTAAACAATGAAATTCGTTTAAATAACGATTATAAAATATCTTTAGTAATAACATTTAAACTATCTAAACTCCAATTATACATCCAGGGAATTATTATTTTACTATACTATTTACTTTATTTATTTTACTATATAATGCGTCACCATTGTGTTTGCTTATATTTTTCCTTTTTTTTCAAAGATTCAACCATTTTCATTAGTCTCTTACTACGACGTACCTATTCTACTACGACTAATAATTAATTTCAATTAATTTAATGAGTGCCTACATTATTAAGTACAGAAGTAGTTATTAACAACAATTTTTACTAGTAAAACTAGAAATAACACTACCAAAAAGATTACTTTGAACTCCGAATAAAATGCAGTTGAGGATGTCCTTTTTAAAATGGGTTAACAATGTATTCAGTTGAACGTATTAATGAAAGCTGTCTATCAAAATGATTATTCCTGCAACAAAAATACATTTATAAAAGGTTTGTAAAGCGGCGGTACAGTTCCATAGCATCGAGCGGCGAGCGCGGGCCGTGTTTGTGAGGCGGGTCACTCTCGCGCAGCCAACTGTAAACCTTTTGAGTCCAGCCGGCCGCGAGCCACCCTTGCCCCGGCACCCCACCCCCGCCTCGTGCCCACCCCCACCTGCCTGTTAATACCGAGTGCGGACACACCGTGCCGCCCCAACGCCTCGCCTAATGAAAATTCGATCTCTACTTTTTATTTCCCTTACAGCCACTGTTAAGGTTTATAAAACATGTTCATTTGAAAATAACTTTAGTTGATTGTTATCCATTGTTTTCATTATATTTTATATTTTTTTATCAAGCATTGATTAATTAAACTATTTTATCTTTGCTGACGGGTGGCTATCTTTTGATATGAACTCTTAGCAGGAAGGTAGCACCTTCTTATTGATAACCATGTGCAGATTCTATCACAGCCTACTACATTACTTTTCAAATATCGGCATATTGTGAGCGACTGAAATTATTACGACTATAATTCATATTTTTAACAACATCTTCAATCCTACAATTATGCAATTACAAAGGTATCGATTGTATTAGATAATATATGAATCACCATATATCATGCAGACAAAGGCAGGTTTCGATAATCTTTACATAATTAGCTATATATTAATTATACGTTACGTGAGTAGGAATAATATATTAACAACACGTTCGAAATCCTAAAGATTCGCGTTGTACAGTACAATGAAGTTCATTGCAAGTATCGTACCAACGCGTTTTTTGTGACACGTTTACAGCGCGGGCCGAAATTCGTTGCAGAGGAACGATGAAACACCGAAATGGGATTATAGTGAAATACAGGGTGGTGTCGATCGAGAGAAACAAGCGGCTAATGAAGTTATTAATCCGATTTTATACGGCTTTCGATGTCCATGTTTGCCACTTTTTTAGCCCGCCGCCATAGCTATGCAGATATGAATTTGCAGGCAGATATTTGTAGGCAATCGCGGATTTTATTGCGTTTCTAAAATCCTCCTGTTATTCACAGGATTCTGCAAACGAGAGGCAATCGCCCAGAGTTTTTAATCTTAGTAGAGGAGAGGAGTCGGGATCTGCTACACCTATTGGTGAGTATAAAATTAAAAGTTGATTTCATAGTTTACATTAAAATATACTTTAACATTGAACATGATAACGCCATCATACTTAAAACTAACGACTTATTAGTAAGTCAGATAGTTAAGATGTCTTACTTGAATTCGATTTATAACAGAATGCCTATTCATCGCGGCACTGTTTTTTAAAGTGGCCAGAAACCTGAAAGTTTTATATGCATAATAAATATATACATATTTAAATATATATTTTTTTATTTATCAGGTGATCGCTCCAGTCCACTGCCATACAATGGAAACCTCAAAAATGGAGACGCAAAATCATTGAGTAAGTATAAGAGATACCTGCTTTTGCTATTAATTCAAAACGTTGCCAAAGATTAGGATAAAAAATATATCTAAGTATAAATATTACAGAATAAAATTAACATTACATAAAATTAGATTTATAGTTATCAAATTTAATACTATTTAATCTTTTCCTAAACCAGTATCTATCTACTTACGTCGATATTTAATGCTCGCTTTAAAAGATTAACAGAAATACGAATAATACATATTAACATATGTTACAAAATTAAATTCCTTACCTAATGGTACTATCAGTCCAACTGTTACCACTATGTATGCAGGATTGCACCATCGGCTTCCGTGTTTTTTTATTAAATAATGGGAGTTTTTAACAGATACCTACATATCTGCAGAATCGAAGTATTAGTTCTAAGTGACTTTAATGAAAATTCATTTAATGGTATCCTACAAAACCTTATAAAGTACATAAAATATGCCTTTGTATGAAAGGCATTCACTTCTCATAGTAGTCTCACACATGCATACACACACACACACTGCGTATGAACACATATCTAAAATACACACTCACATAAAAGACAAACTTATCATAGATATCACCCAAATGATTGATACGTCATAATCGCAAATTGATAAATAATTAAACAAATAGTCAAAGTTGGATTATTGGTCCATGATTGAGGAATTAACTGATAAACAGGAGATTACGTTCAAGACGGATTGATTCCTTAATTATCAAACGCACAGTATTATTTTCTTTATAAACTTAATATCTATTACATGACGGAAAAATACAGACTTATTTTTTTAATGCCTCTATAATTCCTTGAGATTATTTTTGAAATCACAATACGTGAGTGAAATATGGTGAACCCAATTTTTACTATTACAACGTGTGACGAGAATGAAACAACAACACCGCTAGATGATAATGAGGATCCCGTTAAAAGTATGTACTAACAACAGCCATCTCGACTTATTCTGCTAACTAGCACTGTAGTTCTGTCGTGATAGCAAGATAGAACAGAAGGGCATAAACAATGTGAAGAACCGTCTTGAAGCGACGGTTCTTACTGGAACTTGCATTCCTAGCTTTTTTTAATAGGACCGAGTTAATAATTTTCAATCATTATTTTTTTTAAATGAAAACTAACGTTCATAATATGATTCGTTATCTGCTAACTTAAGCATCGTAATTTCGCGTTATTTGCTTATAGCGTTAGCATTGTTTAGTAAATAATAAGCTCTTTATTTAATACTGTTCAAAAGGCGTTGCAAAGGGGCTACTAGTGCGTACATTACGAGACCCATGTAAAGAGATGGGGTGGCATATTTTTAGCCGGGAACTACTAAGCAGTGGTTTAGTAAATCCCCTTTCATATTAATTCAATAAACTAAGCTTAAGTAGCATATTATGTTATGATACCTAATTTTGATTGCAGAGTTTGAGGTCTCACTAGGTTGCATCACATTGCAGTCATTTTTTTAAATAATTAGTCTTCATTCATCTGTTTTTGTTCCTATTTATTACATACCAATACACAAAACCTGTGTTCTGTAACTCACTACTTCAAAATAGCTTCAGTCAATATTCTCGTTTAATTCATACAAAATTACCTAAAAAGGAATCTTAAATACTCAGTTAATGTATATTTCAACAGACAGTTACCGCCTATATATGCCACAGAGTGACATGCGAGGCAGCGCGACGCCTCGCAAGCGATCTGTGGCGACAATGGATGCTCAGTCCATACGCTCAGTAGAGACACAAGCCCCTCCACCCACCAGTCCAGAAGATAATAAGAAGTTCACCAAGTAAGTAAACGATAAAAGCAACAACTCCCTGCGTTCCTCACTGCAGGGCTAATGCCTTCTTCTCATATAGAGAAGGTACGAGTATTGATCACCACGCTTACTCAGGGCGATTTTTTTATAAGTCCATATTTCCTTGCAATATTTTTCCCCGTCGTTAGTGAAAACTTTCAATACAATTAATAAAACGTTTTAATAACATTAAATAACCTGAGTTAGTGTTTGTTATAAAAATTAAAGTTATCAACAACACTAGTCCCAGTTTTTTTTTTTAATGGCACCATGCAGAACCTAGAAGGTTGTCGACTGCTTAACCGGGCTTGACACTAGTCCCAGTTCAGCAATTATAGTCAGTAGGAAACCAAGCTCATTATTTTTTAATAGGGAATAAATCAAAAAGTCATCAACAAAAAGGAAAAGTTATAAAAACTTGCAAAGCATTTTTAACCGACGAAATAAAACGGAGGAGGTTATTGCGTCGACACGTATATTTTTTTTTAATATGCATTTTTTTTTAATTTTAAGAAAATAAGCGATTCTTAAATTTAAATAAACAAAAAAACGCAATCGACAACCTGTAAAGTGTGTTTTCGGCTTATCTTAGTAGGTACCTACATATAACTTCGTAGTTGCAAATTCAATACTTTTTATTTTATTTATGTACGAATAAAATTTTACATTTTCCTTTTTATTATGTGTGTATTTAACAAACACGTAGTTTTTGGAACAGTTTGTGCTGATTTACATACATAGTGTTTACTCCGGGCGTGGCTCACTGACATAGTTCACCGATCACTAGGTACGGCCGGATTCACAGACTAACCTTTTAACCTACTGAAACGTAATACCAAATATTTTGGAGTTTACTGGCTCGTTGGTTTCGTGTTTATTAACTAAAGTAAGGTTATAAGATTTCGGGCAAAGTATTGTTGGTTAATTGATGTAAAAAATAATAATGGCGTGCCTTGGGGTAAGACCGACCGTACTTCTTCCGGGGCCTGTGGAAGCCCTGCCAAGTCATTTGTTCCCCACGAAACTTGACGGTACACGTGAAACGTTGCGCGGATACCCTACCAAAATCATTTTTTGTGATTGCTTCATTAGAGCCAAGTCCCTTGCTAAACCTTCTAAATAAAGTATGGCTTGGCCACCTCAAAGCATGACGCAATGCCAACCATAAGAAATACTTTTAGCGCAAAAAACCAAGATAGGTTCATATTCGTTGAAAATTACATAACATTGCAAATTAAAAAAAAACCTTGTAAATATAAGAGTTCCGTTTCCAGACTACCCAAAATGAAACACTAGTTAATTAGTTTACAGTATATAATTGTATTGCATAATTTATATTTTTTCTGTTTTTTAGAAAGTACCTGACACTCATAATAAGCTGCATGTACGCGGTGCTCCTGGTCACTCTTGGCTTAGTGATCTACTTGAGCGATTCGTTCATCGACCAATCTATTTCCGAGGTAAGATCTACTTTGATCTCTAAGTGCCAATCCTTACCTGATTTCCCGCTCTGTTCCAGTTCCGATGTACCTACAGCGTCTTAAGTCGAGTACACACTACGGAAAAGTTTTATTATTTTAATGTCTTTAAAACCAGAAAAGTGCATATTGCACTAAGCAGTATTGCACAATAGGCAAAGCTTTAAATATTAATCTGACACATAAGTACCTAGGTACAGCGAATTTGATTATCAAATTTACGTAAGTTATCTTCAAGTGGGTAATCAGAGAGAGTATTTTTTTATGGTTAATTATAAACTCTTTGCGCTTCCCCTAATTATGTACTTACTCATTATAGGTATGTCTGTATTCACCTTTATGCGGGTACATAAAATAAAAAGTTTGTTTGAGTTATATAACTTGCGGCCGATAATAATCGTACCTCTTTCATAGATAAAAAATACGAGTACTTTTATATTCTACTTTTAAAACTAACTTTTATTTTTCCAGATTTACTCCATCATACTTTGCAGCATCGGATTTGTGTATATTGGATACTTACTTGTGGACATAACTAGATATAAATCGATAGCAGTAAAAAATCACAAAATAAAAGCTATGCATGAAGAAAAAGTCATGGATTATTTCAGAAAACAAGAGGTGAGTCAATTTGAGTTTATTTAGATAAAAATAACATTATCGGTCATGAAGAGGACTGACGATTATCATAGTATGTATTGACATTGGCATTTAGATTTTATCATTACGGAAAATTGATATTAAATTATTATTTTTCGATTTTGCCTAACTTCTATCTTACGTCAATCAATGTTTCGAAAACTCTGTTTACGTTGCCGCCTATAAAACACAAATACGTACATAATACATAAATACGCCTATAAATTATTACCCGTGAAAAAAAATCAATTTCTATATATGCTTCCTGGAAATTTTCAGGAGCAACTGGGTTCAATAACCCCAGGAGACCGCACGCCCGAGTCATCGTATCGAATACCAGGGATGCCGCCACCAGTGCTTATCCCCCATAAGCATGAATACTGCTTCAGCCACGGCAGACATTCTGGAAGCTTCTACCTGAAGATGGGAGCCGCTGGTAAGAATTCAGTCCATAAGTCAATGTAATACAGACTATATTAATGTGTCGATTAGTCGGATATTTGCTGACTGGCTTTTTATTATACCTATTCTTGAATACAGAAACAACAAAATCTATTGATAATTTTACCAACACTCGTCACATGGCCCTTATTAAGTTGATATAAGGTGCACAATGAAATGAGTTTTATTGCAGGCGTGATAAAATTTGAATTTATTGCACAAAATTGTGTAATTGCCGCAAAATTTGGTAGTTTTACATTGGCAAAATATTGGATTGATTATAAAGTGATCAGATATAATGTAATCATGAAAATTAAAAAACAAATTATCCTTCCTTCCTAATTAATATTATAAATGCAGAAGTTTGTGTCTTTGTTTGTACGGCAGAACCGATCTCGATAAAATTGGTATGAAGATAGTTCGAAACCTGGAGAAGGATATAGGATTATCCGTGTGCAAATACTAGTTCTCTCAGAAGGCGGATGAAACCGCAGCAAAAGCTATTTACCAATGAACCTTTTTTTAGTTTGCTATTATAATTTTTATCTATAATTTACCAAGGAAAAAATCGATGAAAAGTTTCTCTTAAGAAGATTTTTCTACTTTTTAAAGGTAAAATACAAAATAAATAGATTTTGATATTTACTATTTATAGGTATCACTAGGAGGAAAGTATGTTTAACCATTTAAATTTATTAATGACGTGATTTGAAATAGATAAGGAATGTAAAGTAGGCAACTGATATAATTATCGGATAGGCGCCGCAATAAATTTTAAATGTTCTTTAATAGATTTCTGACTTCAACATAAACCTAAATATATGTACTACGTAATCTCTTAAATATTAATTTGTGTCAAATGAAACATAAGTACAGACCGTCAATTCTTATTACAAACGTTAAGTTATTTATAAGACTTATTGTTTTAAAAAAACAAATAAAAGTAATTTAAAAACCTGACTATTCAATTAGCGATGCATCTGAATTTACGACTGATTTCTGAATTGAGGAGCAAGGTTAACCTCGTCAATTAAGATATCAAATCCATTTATTTCACTTACAGGTTTCGCTCTCGGCCACTTGGTGCACTCGCTCCTCCTATTAGCGGTTCAAATAGGACAGCTGGTTGACGAAAACCTGGACAACGATGAGTGTGTGAACATCCTACAAGTGGTGCTAGATGTCATGTTACCCGCTTACTGTTTCCTCCAGCTGTATTTCATCTTCAAATACTCTAACGTGATCATCTTGCGTGCTCAGGTAAAAACCTTTATTTTAAGTTTAAGAAATAGTAAATCGAAAATAATGCATCATCAGCCTATATATTGTCCCACTGCTGGGCACAGGCCTCTTCTCATACAGAGAAAGCACCACGCTAGCTCAAGGCGGATTGGCAATATCAGACTTTTTTTTTAACTCCAGGTTTGCTCACGATGTTTTCCTTTACGTCGTAACGTCTAAGATATATTTAGAAAGTACATATGACTTTAGAAAAGTCACATTGCCAGGTTTCGAACCTGCACACTGGTACACGAGAGGCAGGTCCCTCAACCACTTGGCCACCGCGACTTAAATAGAAATAATGATAGGGTCATAAATACATTTTGACTAAGTTTAGATGTATTCTATCATAAAGATACACGTATGCTTCTACATCAATTGTATGCATGCTCCACTTAAGGCGGCGATATACGACTTTGGCCCTTTTAAAGCTAATGATTACGCTTTAACGACTTGCTTTCATGATTTGAAAAGTATATATACTAAACTAGAGCATATGCTTGATAATTTTGTATAACGTTTTTTTTAATTATGTATTTATAACATTGTATAAAAAAATCATGAAGTTAGGTCTAACGCACAAGAAAAACTGAGTTTTACATAGAATTAATCAAGCGGATTTTAATGAAACCTGTACCATTTTATAGAAAAGTTAATTATCTGTCTTTTTGTATACGTATATTTTTTTTAAATCGTACATTTACGTCAATTTTTGTGCTTTTGTCAAAACGTTGAGTTGAAATTACGGAGGGGCTCCACCGGGCGACGGGGGCAGTACGTCTGTGACCACTGTCACGGGTAGACGCTGTCACTCAGAGCGAGCACATTACGATGTAAATAAATTATTATATTTGTGATAAGATGACTGGTGAATTATAATTATTACATTGAAAAGGCACTACATGCGGATAAAATATTTTTTTGATGTGAATAACGTGTTTTCAAACCAAATCATCCATAATCTGTCATAATCTAAAATGTGTGTATCTAAATTTGGCAGGACAAATATATTTTGTTATTGACTTACTAAATAATTAAATGTACTTTAGGATTTAAATATGTATTTCTTTTAATACATTGCGTATTCAAAACGAGAATATTGCATACCTCATTTAAATTTTACATGTAGGTCGGAGATAATCGTTAAAATTAAAATTCTTTCATGTTATGTTACAATATTTCCTAATAGTTTGGAATTTATAGAAATAGTAGCTATAAGTCAGGACATGGGATGATATCTTAGAACAAAACTTAATGGTTTGTAAATAAAACGGTTTATCCATGGGTAACAAGGTGGCGCTATTCTAAATTATTACCAATGAAAATATTTTTCTAAACACGTGAATTTTGGTTCGAGTTTCTTTGCTACGAGACGAATTTGAAAAAAATGCAGAATATGATAAAAAAATAAGCTTACGCTATTAAAAGAGTATTGTAAAATGTATTGTATTGTCTGACTATTTTAGCTAGACCATCTTCCTATTTTGGATTGGTTACATTAGTTTTATTTTTAGGGTTCCGTAGTCCGACAAGGAACCCTTATAGTTTCGCAATGTCCGTCTGTCTGTCTGTTCGCGGCATAGCTCAGAGGCTCTTGGTACTAGAAAGCTGAAATTTAGTATAGATATGTGTATTGATCACGCCGAAAAAGTGGTAAAAATGAATAAAAAAAATAAAATAATTTAGTGGAGCTCCCGAACACGTGAAATGAGGATGAATTTTTTTTTGTTGCATAACCCTTCATGTAGGGTATCGTTAAATAGGTCTTTCAAAAATAAAAAAACTAACTTGCGAAAACTATCACGGCTAAGTTGGCTTCACCGGTTACAGAGTTATAGTTGACTAACTAAGACCTACTACGGAACCCTACTGCGCGTGGCCCGACACGCACTTGGCCGGTTTTTTACTGGTAACATTGGGTAGTGATGCTTTACATAGCAACCATTTTCGAAGTTTAGTAAAAACGCCAAGTAAGCAGTCACATATGATATACATATTAATCTATTAGTCAAGGTATCTAATGTGGGATAATATCATATACACACAATCTAAAAGATAAGACGAAGCATAGTGTTTTAGAAATGAAGGTCCTACTTCACTATGCCACTCTTATGTTTTATTTTCAACACCAAATAGTATCCGACAGAACGTCGATTTTTGGCTAGGCCTAAGCCGATTAATAGGCAATCGCTTAATTCTTTGGCTAAAGCCCTGATAAATAAAAAGGACTTGATCTTCTTTAATTTTTGGTCCAGAAGTCAAAGACAGAAGAACTGAAAATGAAAAAAAAAAGATATATTCAAATAGTATATTTAAGGTTCCGAACCAAAATAGTAAAAAGTAACCCTTATGGGATGCGACTTTCTCTGTCTGTCTGTCAGAGCTGATAATTACTTCAGGAATAACTAACCTTATCGATTTGGAATAATTGTTGAAATATATCGCAAATGGATAAAGTAGAAAAATACTACCTATTACTTTCGGGGAAAAATGGGAATTAAAATTACAAAGTGTAGTTTCTACGTCATCATAATTATGAAAGGGCTTGATATAAAGGCTTGATGCATATTCTAATATTTTTTTATGTTTTCTTCGACATCTTTTGGTATACGAATTAAATTTAAAAAAAACTCTCCGTAGTTTGTAAAACAAACATTCTGAAATAATTAGACTTCCGTACATTTTTCTCTTAAATACTTTTCTTAATATGGTATTTCGACCATTTTCCAATTCCAAGGTTATGTTTGAATTCCGATGAATTGTAATAAGAAAACTAAATGAAAATTGAGCTACTGCATGTCAATTTAATAATCTTTTTATAAAAAAATCTGTAAATTTTTGCGGTGAGTTTTTCTGATAAAATATATTATAAAAAACCTTATATTAGTAATATAAGGTAAAAAGATAAAGTTCAAAAATATTTAAATCGGTAATTATAAATGATTTCAAAGTCAAAAATCGATATTGCATCTTTCTAAAAGATTATCGAAATGCCATACAATGGTAGGATTTTTTTCCATTACTTTATTTCTTCAATAATGCATGAAACCGTGGAAAAGGGTCGTACAAATTTGGTGCTTGAAAATGTAACAGCTAATTCTCATTCAGACATTCATTTATTTTTGCATTGATTTTTTGCTTTGCGGCACTTTCAAAATTGGGCCCAAAACGGGTGATATTCCATTGTTCATGATAGGTAAAAATTTTAAAAATCCTGGTCATAATCGGAATCTTTACTATCCCACTTTTGGGTATGACATAGACATGCATTAGCATTAATTATCACGCTTTTTCAAGGTGGATTGGTGATTTCAGACCGTGTAGTCCAGGTTTCCTCACGATGTTTTCCTTCACCGTTAGTCAATGGTGTCTAAGTTATACTAAAAAAAGTGCATGTAAAACTTTGGAATAGTCAGATTCGTAATTTCTAGGTTTCGAAGTTCGAATCTGCATACTCATAAATGAGATGCAGGTGCCTTAGCAAAGAAGCCACAATGACTTTTTACTAATATGTTCGGTGTATCAACTTAATAATATAAATAAAACTACCTGCAGCTTATTTAAAATATTAACATCATTTGTAATACAGTCTCACTCACTTTTAGGTCTTTAAACGTAATAGATTATTCAATTTCGGTTCTGTTGGTGTCAAAACTTAGGCCAATTTTAAGCTAATGGTTTGGCCAAAGCTGATGCCAAAGGTTTGGTAGGACACTTTACAGATGGATCAGAAACGTCAGACTAATTAACTGGCTTCAAGGCTCTCCTTACAAAACTAATATGATTTTCCTATACAAGTGAAGATGAGCTGAAGTTATTTGAGAAGCAGCAGATGTCGTAAAATGCAAATATGAAAAAAACTTGCGTGCATTTCTGTTAGAAGAGCTCAAAATGGACACTAATATGGCCTAAAAATGAACTCCTATGGTGCGATTTTGTCTGTCTGTCTGTCCATCTTTCACAGCGGATTAATTCAAGAATGCTAGTTGTCAGAATTTTTTCTTGAAATTTGTAACAATTCAGATCGATAAACATGTTTTGCAGATTAAAGAAATTGAAAATATTTTTGCTTTTCTGGCAAACGAAGTATGCAGTGGGGGTTGGAAATTTAAAATTAGTGTTTCGAAGTATTACTCAGACAGATGTTATTTGTATTTCTATTTTTATATCTTAGACATGCATATCAAAATACAATATGCGACTGTCCTTAGAATCTCTACATAATATTATGGTCACCCGTCAAAGTTCTTCAAAATATAAAATGACAAGCGTGCGGTGTGCATTGCGGGGTCGCGGGGGGGAAGCTCAAGCTCCGCCCATTTGCTCAAGGTCATTGGCGGTAGTCGTCGTCTTAATGTATTTGTCCATATTACATTTGACAAAGCGCAACGTAACTTATGCGCTAATGTAATAACACTATATAGGTATACGTGTAGACGTGAAGTGATCGCGATTCAAGTTCAGTCCAAATTTCAGTGTTAAGAATAAGAATAAGAATATTTATTTGCGTGAAACAATTTTAATTGCGTGAAACAAACGTGTTGCAATTTTATAGTTCCATTTTTTTTATCTGTACTCTGTTACTCTCCTACTATAATCTGAATCGTTCTATGTATAAAAATGGATATCCAAAGGCATCTATTTAAACCCAAATATAAATAAATCATAAAATATTTAAAATGTCGATCACATACATTTTGTTAAAATCAAAGTGCTTACGTTACCTATGAATGTATTTTTTTAACATTCCAAATAATGTTAACAGAAACACGAATAATACAAACAAACATAAGCTAATAAACGTTTGTTAAGACTAGAATAAGATTTAACGAATAATTTCAACTATTTTCAGGGCGTGGCTCACTTCGCATTCATGCATCTAATCGGCAGCAGTCTGTGCTTCTGGATTTCTGCGATCGTTCGTGAGACTATCTTAGGATTGACGCTCTACGCCAATTCCAGATACGGCAACGGAGACTACTCGAGTTATAGTAGTAACGTCACAATTGCTGAACATGGTAAATACATAACATTATCATAATTCATTTACTTTTTAGATTCGATATTTCAATGATATTAAGGTTTTTGCGTAAGAAATTTCTCAGTAACAGACGGAGTCTGGATTTCTGCCGGATTGCATTAGACTCACTTCGAACTCGTTGGACAAAACAGACATGAAACATTTTTTATCTTTCAGATAAACCGCTCGACCAAAGATTCATCGACATCAGCAACCTGTACAACCCGAACTGCAACAGTACCGCAGCCATTAGTTCGATATATGAGAATTTCTCGCCGTACCTCTATCCGTTCAACGTGGAATTTAATATTCTTATTGGTACGTAACACAAATTTCTTTTGATTGGTAAATTGGAAATCGGGATACACGACATGGGTTTCGTATCGACAGCAAAAAAGAAAAAGAGGACCGGTGATTTTTACTGCCTTACCTTTGAAATTCTTTCACTTGTATTATTTTATTTTTTTAACTTTCAGTTGCCATCTATTATATTATTTGGAGTAACATTGGTAACTGTGACAACGAGGACAACAATAATTCAGAAATTAACTCTAACAGTGAAGATAACTACCACCTTTGCAGGTACACACCTTTTGAATTAAAACATTAGCCATCCAAAAGAAAAACTCTTGTGAGAAAATAAAAGAACACCTCAAACAATTTTATTTTCATGAAATAATACATGATCACATTTCAATAATTATATTTTTAAATCAAATATTTTCCAGGATCCCAACAGCGAATGAAGACAATGATTTCACGAGCAATATCGTGATCTATGCTGACTGCCACGCCTCCAACCGTGGCCTGTTCTTAGGTCTCATAATAATGGTAATCGTCACCGGTATGCTCATCTTAGGCTTCGTCTTCAGCA